>CAMQGK010000571.1:3190000-4390000 GCA_947000775.1 Pterois miles | reverse complement strand
TTAAAAAATAGCTGCAGCAGATGAACCATTGCCACTAAAATATTCAGAAATACTAGAAATGCTCCAACTGTACAGAATGAATAAGAGCAGAGGCTGGACAAAGATGCTTCGATTTTAAGTGGTGATGCCAGGCGGCAACATTCGCCTCTGAAAAGTGAAGCCAATGCTGAAGTGCCTCACACTTGCATTCTCTCTAACAGCCAGCAGGGGACAGTTTCAAAAAGAAGTCTGATTGTAAAGAAGGGTATGAGAAAATGAGCCTACTTCACATTTGATTTATTACCTCAGTAAATGCTGTAAACATGAGTTTATGGTCTCAGTCACTAGTTTCAAGTCTTCTTCATTACAGCATGATGTTCATTTAGTAAATTATGGTCCCATTTAGAGTCAAGTAGACTATAAAGCAGGGTATGCTTTAGGACGTAGCTAGCATGTGATTGACAGGTCGCTACTATGCTGTTGTCCGGTCTGGGAGTTGTCTGGGTTTTCATCTTAGAGCTTTAACCATTTCATAATGTGTTCAGCTCCTGAAAGTTATCTGTAACATTTTGATCACCTAAAAATGTCTTATTCAGCATTCAGTTGTACTTCGCTCCGCCCTCTTGTGTCACTTCTGGTTGCAAAAAAAAAAAAAAAAAAAAAAAAAGATGGCAACAGCCAAAGTGTTGAATTCAAGGCCTCAAAACTGTCGTCCACAAACCAGTGGGTGATCTCACATTGACTATGTCAGCCTCTTATATATACAGTCTATGGGTGAAAAAAGGTGGATAGCCAAGATTGCACTGACATGTAGCGCCATTAGGGCATCAATGACAGAATGTACTTTGAGTGTTTCCATCTCCTGTGGCAGTTGGACTTATAATGTTGCACACAAACCATGTGATCAGTTTAAAGTACATGATCAGTATCAACCCTTTACAAAGGATTAACTAATGTCTCTAGAGAGTTTCCTCTTCATACTGATCATATTTTATTAAAGTACTACAGCTTTTCATTCATATATTATCATGTAGAGATGTGCTGAGAAAAGTTGAAAGCGATGGTGTGGGGTTCATTACATTTATTTTAAAGCCATTTTTCAAAACCATGAATATTTTTCATGATTTAAAGCGGCATTCATACATGGTGACTTTCAATGAAGAGTACGAAAATAAATTGAGATAAAATCAATGTATTAACTGCATTGCAGTTGTATTTCTTACACATTTCTGCTGTATTTATGTCTATAAGTAGTTTTGAACTGTTCTATGATTCAGTTTTGATTATCACTAAAGATTTGTGATTTTTTAACACATGTGTCCGCTTTTCTTGTATTTTGGGTTCCTGGGTGTGTGCTCAGCCAGGCACAGCTCCAACGCCATCATCAAGGACGTCGATGACACGACAGTCATAGGTCTGATAGCCGACAACAACACTAGGATTACACGGATGAGGTGATGGCGCTCTCCACATGGTGCCAGAGGAATAACCTGGAGCTTAATGCGTAGAAAACTAAAGAGCTGATCCCAGACTTCAGGAAGAGCGCCGAGCACACACCCATAACCATCAATGGTGCGGCCGTGGACCGAGTCAGCAGCTTCAGGTTTCTTCATGTCCACATCTCGGAGGACATGAAGTGGTCCTGCCCTGTGAACACATGACAGGTGCACTATTGATTGATTCCTGATCGACTGCATCACCATCTGGTACGGCAAGTGGACCGAGCAGGATCGACAGCGGCTTCTGAGGGTGGTGCTCGCAGCCCAAAGCTCACGGGTGGCGTGCTGCCTTACTTGGAGGACATATAATATACACCAAAACATGTCTAACTAAGGCCAACAAGACCACTGCTGAGCCCAGCCGCTCGAGCCACAGCCTCTTCATCAGCAAGCAGTGCAAGAGGAAGCCTGGCTATATCGGCATCAGGGCTAAAACCAACCACCTCAGAAACAGCTTCTATCCTCAGGCTATCTGGATGCAGAGCTGAGACTCACAACTGACCCTGACCCACTAGAGACCCACTAGACGCACTAGAGACTCACACCTGACCCTGATCCGGTAGAGCCCCCTGTCTATCCATTCACACCCACCTCCTCAACCTCAGTTACACTGCACTTTATTGCACCACACACTTTACAAGGCGTTAATTCTTGTATTTATTGTGAAAGCTTACATAATGTCTGTGGACAGTTGTGTATGTATTCTCTACCTCATATTTTATCCAACAACTTTTGATTGTTGCTGCTATGATTATTATTATTATGATTATTACTGAACTGATTGATCGATTGTCTATTGCATAGGGTTGAGAGAGAAACAAACAGGAGCAAAGAATCTCACTGCCATGTCAATGTTTATGCGATTAATACACTGAACTTTAACTTGACATCTTTATACTTTTTTAAATAAAGAGAAGCCAGACTTTGAGCTGAGTATGTGCCAAAACAGATACCATGTCTGTGGAGTAAGGGCAGTTTTAAAAGCTGCTATAACATGGACAAAATGAATGGTAAAAAAGATTGCAAACAGAAAATATTAATGATAAATACTTGGGACATATTGAGGTATTACTGCTTTCAGTGAAGGATCACACACTGGAGAATATTAAGAGCTTTAAAGATGTGAAGCATTACAACCAAATACCCAGTGAGGATGGAGGACACACTGATATCACCATAACCAGCAAATGATAGCACTGAAAAGTCACACATCATATACAGCATATTATACTGTATGTCTCCGGGCTAAAATGAGAGGTCGCTCAACAGCAAATGTATTTATTAGATAATTTCTGACATTTTTCTACATGAAATTTGATAACATTTCTGAAGTTACAACTAAACAGGAAATAAATATGTGAAAGTTATAGAGAAAAGAAAATAGCGCTGAATATTTTACATACATACATTTCAAGATTATATATACTACTACTCTTGCGGTAACGATTGTAGAAAGGTTTCATTTTTAGTCAGCCATCCTCTTCATCATAGTGGCAACAAGCTTCTGCTTTCCATCTACATTTTCACATTCATACATCTTACAATTACTGGGGGAGAAATTTACAATTCTTCATGGTTCAGACCAAACTAACATGCAGCCACAGCAGCTACTAAAATGGCTCCAGTGCTGCACTGCCCATGGGTTTCTATTTCACCGATCACCAAAGTGAAGATATAACAAGAAAAATTAACAGGTTATTGTCATAGTTAACTTGTTCCACATCATAGTTAGCATGATAAGTGAAGGCTATCGGAAAATTAAGGCTACCATCCGTTTACGGTTTATGCAGTATGATCACTGGCCAACGTTACTGCATGAGTTTCAACAGCTCCATGTATATCTGTCCATATATCCTCACCTGTCTCTCTCCAAGGTCCTAAAGGCCTGAAGGTTTGATGAGGCTCTTAAATGTTTGATGAAGTAAAGTAAATCCAGCTGCAGACCTACATTACTCGCTGGACTTGCCGTACTGAACGGAGAAGTGATGCTGAAGCTAGAGTGAACCAGCAGTTCTACCAGTATTAAAGTTAAGTTAGTTCTAAAATTGCCATGTTTTCTGTGTCAAACTTTATTTTCAGGCCAGGCAGGGATGATCAATGACTTGAACAGAAGCCTTGCATCCTCTGGTAAAATGTCTGTGAACTAAAATTAATCAAAACTGCACTAATCAATATTTTAATATTAATTATACATCAAATGACTATGTGTAACGTGAAAGTGTTGCTTACTGAAATGAGCCCGCAGAGAATTATCACCCAAATCTGCAGTTTTACCAGGCAGCACCCTCCGGTTCAGGATAGGTCGACAAGTCTGAGAAAATGAGCCTACTTCTCACTTGATTTATTACCTCAGTAATCGTTGTAAACATGAGTTTATGGTCTCAATCACTAGTTTCAAGTCTTCTTCAATACAGAATGATGTTCATTTAGAAAATTATGGTCCCATTTAGAGTCAAATAGACCATAAAGCAGGGGAGGATTTAGAGCGTGGCTACCTTGTGATTGACAGGTCACTACCACGGTGTTGTCCAGTCTGGGAGTTGTCTGTTTCCAACACCAGCACCTCTGGTTCCAAAAACCAAGATAGGGAAAGCCAAAAAGCCAAAGTCAAGGCTGGAGCCGATCCCAGGTGGCATTAGGAGAAGGCGGGGTTCACCCTGGACAGGTTGCCAGTACATCGTAGGGCTGACACATAAAGACAGACAACGATTCACACTCAAATTCACACCTACAGACAATTTAGAGTCATCAACTAACCTAAACTGCATGTCTTTGAACTGTGGGAGGAAGCCGGAGTACCCGGAGAAAACCCACGCTAGCACAGGGAGAACATGTAAACTCCACACAGAAGAGCCCCAAGCCAGACATGAACCTGTGACCCTCTTGCTGTGAGGTGACGGTGCTAACCACTACACCACCGTGCAGCCTGACAGTGGTACATTTAGCAGGCAAAGAGCCAACTATTTCCCTTCAGAGCTAAAAAGAGATTTCTTCTGTTGGTTGCTGCCGTTACGGGTGGTCACAGCGGATCATCTGTTTCAATCTAGTTAGTAACGTTGACCGATCAGGTATGGAAATCTGATTTTATGATCTGAAAATTTGCATAGGTTTAACACCGGATGCCCTTCCTGATGCAAACCCCTGATTCACACCACCTGCGGGGATACAAGTTTTGGTGGAGGGAAGAAACTGGAGAGCCCGGAGTAAACCCGCGTGAACATAGGGAGAACATGAAAACTCAACACAGAGAGGCCCTGCCCAGAACGAGGGTCAAATCCATTCTTGCTGTGAGGCGTCAGTGCTAAACATGGTGGTGCAATGAGCTGAATGCTAATGTTGCTCTGTGTTTCAGCTATTTAACATAGCTAATACAATAATAGACAACATGTCCACTGCCACAGCATTATTGGAAAACCAAAAAAATGAAACAAAAAAAATGAATGCGACTTTAAGCAAGTTACTATCATCGCTCGCTAGCTTGTGCTGCCCCCTGACAGCTCGTATCCCCGACACTTTCCAAAAGCAACTTTCAAGTTTTACCCAGTCACATAGGATTTTATTAGGGTATGGCATTTTTGAGAGAGCCTAGCATTTCGTACTTTTTTTTGAGATGGCATTCCACCCTTGCAATGAGCCCTTAACAAGATTGAAACAGCCATATAGGGTATTTAATGAGAGCAGTTAAAGTGGTGAGAGCTGTGAGTACTGTGACTACTGTAGCTCTGTGCTGTCAAAACAGTCATATACATGCCGATTGCCACGCTGATCAACAGTAGCAATCAAGATCCAGTGTTCTCAAATGTAAATGAGGCCCAGACGCAATTTTCTATATCTATACACACACCCTTGGGAATTTCAAAGGAACTCAATGAGTTAGAAATACACAGCAATCTTGCACATGTTAAACTATGTCATTAGCATTTACAACTTTACAAAAGTTGCTTTATTGTTTTGTTGTTCTTCTTTATGGACAAGGTTTATTGTTCCATTACCTCACTCCCTTCCCCAACTTCTGTTTTCTTCTATTGAACAAGGTCTTTTAGTCATGGCCCGAGCAGTCTCTGGAGATTGCCATCTTTATCAAATGTATCTGATAGTTTGCTGTGCATTGTGCATTATTATTGTGTCACTGTATGGTTTCTTTTTTTATCCCCCCGTTGTGGGTTTCATTTGTCCTTTGGGACTCATAACCAATCCCAACATTTTGATTGATGCATTCATTTCCCAGTTTCCGCTCGCCCCTAAAGCGATACTTGCTCTCCTTTTATGCTTACCCGAAGCACCCTGCCATCAGCACAAACCATAGCGTTTGTGCATCAGAGAGATATTATTCAAAACAGGTTGTGGTAATGACTTCAATCTGGAATGAAGTAGCTTGGCTTCAATTTGGGTGAGTGATATGAGTCCCTGACTCTTGCCATTGCTTTTGAGTGGGGCTTTAAATAGTGGTCTAAATGTATACTGAACTGAGACCATCTTAATGTTATTGGCCATCAAAATACTACTTTTGGGTACTTTTGAACTCCTTGCCTCAGTGTGTGTATGTGTGGTACTGAAGCAGACAGAGATGTTCATGACTCTCTGCATAAGGGGACAAATGTGAACAGCTTTGCAGTTTAGATACCATGGACAGTTCCACTGCCTCACAATGTGTTCAGCACTTAGGACAGCTCCACTGGCTTTGTACATACAGTACATGCTGAGCCTGAACTGGCCCGTTTATTCTTAAGTACCAAGGAAACCAGAAACTGGGGTTTATCTTTGACTCACCTACACTTTGAGAAACACATTAAGTTAGTTATTTAGTCCTGTAATTTTCTCTCCAACAGCAACAGCAAATCATCCATTGTTTTGTCTCCACTGTTTAAGACAGGAAGCTGTAGCGAGATTACGGTTAGTTCAAACTTCTGTTGCAAGATTACTAAGACTTAACAGCATTCCCACATTACCCTGGTGCTGGCTTTACTGCACTGGCTTCCTGTCAACATTTACGAGTTCCCTATCATTTCTTTGAGTTGCTGATGCTGTATTGGTCCACTTGTCTTCTCAGGTAATCACAAGAAGGTTGTGACCTATCTAAAAGTTAAGACTTATGGTGACTGAGTTGGACGTCAGGTCAGCAAACTCTGTTGAGTGTTTTAAATCAAATTGCATAATATATTTGTTCTTTAACTGCACTTTATTGATGCCTCCTTCCCACGACTTGTTCTTCTTTTTTTTTTTTTTTTTTACAGCCCTTTTTATTTCTTGATTTTCTGTGATTCATTCTTCCATTTATAACTGTGAAGCAATGTGTAGGACTGGGCAAGACTACTGGAAGATTACACTGAATGACTCAATGAAGAAATTATATTTTGAGGTTGAGTAATGTTGCTTTCAGCAGATATACACACACAGTAACATTTTGAGAAACAACACTGAGAAATCTCATTAGTCAGCCAACAGTTTTCAGAGGCATTCATTGTGCTTTTTACTTGGCTGGAACAGACTTAAAGGGTAAATGCAAAACTGGAAGCCTGGAAGATCTGCGTGGAGGCAATAAAAAGTCTCTACATAGCGACGGCTGAGCTAGTGATGCGCTGCGCTTCTGTGACGACGCCTTGGTTTCGAGACGGCATTATCAGCTGTATCCGCCGTATGAGAATAGTGCAGAGCGGCAGCCACGAGTTAGCAAGTGGGGCACGCTCACGTGCACTAACATGCACTAAAAGACATGCACGGCTGGCCCAGCTGTGTCATCAAAGCACGGAGAAGCTCTTATTACAACACACAGAGGGAGAGCGACCTCACTCTCTGCTCAGGTAGACATTACTCCTTTATATCTGTACATAGCTAATTCTTGTTTGCTGCTATATTAACACTCTGAAACCCAAATGGGGTTCCACATTTTTTGTTATATTTGTTGAAATTTTCATTACGCAACGACAACAATCAATAAATAAAATGCTCTGACAAAAAAGAAAAAGAAAGATTCGAGTATTTGCAGCTGTGCACTGTAATAAACCTGTCCAATTATTTCATTTGGCATGAATGAAATGATATGACGGGCTACCTACCTGCCTACTTGCTCTCTGACTGCACACTCACTGCGCATCACCAAAGTCTTCCACAAGCTGCTAGCTTGACAGCTGTGAACACTAACAATAGCCATGTTCATTGTTTACATTCATTGTGATAATTTTGGGGGAGTGGCTTTGGAGGAGGCCTAAAGGAGCTAGTCTATGCTATCTAAATCTAGTGTACAAGATTACCAACCCTAGCTTTAATAACTTCAGAAAAATCAGGGGGAAGACTGGGTAATCTGGGGTTCTTTGATATATACATTTATATCAAATAACATGTACTGAAATAGGTTGGTGTTTTCTACAATGACAGCAGCCTAAAAAGACACAGGAAGGCTACACAACCGCTGCATTATTACAGAACTAACTCTACTTGTTATCATATTCAGTTTCATTGTTAAATACTTGTCAAAAATAATGTCGTTCTTCCATCTTTAGTAAAACAACCACTGCTCTTTTGCTGTTTTATTTACTACATCTTTTTGTCAACTGTAAAAGAATAGATTAAAGATATTTTGAGCAACAGACGGATTAGGCTCATCTTGAGTAGTGTCTGGGACAATATGATATTAACATGTTTGTCTCCATCCTCTGGTCACAACATTTAGAAGTGTGGACAAGCACAGTGCAGGCATGGCAAAACTTTATAATGAAGCAGAATTGTTGCAGAACTGTTGAACTTAAACCACAGCATGCAGTATTTTCCTTCGTATTTCATAAAAAATATGACCAATGCAGCAGCTTTGGATGACAGATGTCCTAAATTTCATTTTACTGCTGTATTTACAGCAGTTTCCAGCACAGGGACACCCTGCTGTATCAAGATCTATTTAACGTCAACATTTGTGGTTTTGCTTGTACTGGGGGGGTCACAAAGTTATATCTACAAATCAGGTTATAGTGCAGCGTTTTCAGAAAATGTCACCACAGAGCCTGTTGTTTTGTTTATGGTCTCTGCAGACCCAGCTTCCCTGCTAGACGTCCCAGCAGGAGCCTAAGTGCCTAGTTTGCCAACTGGCATGTTTCTGCTCACAGCCTGGACTGCAGCCTAATTTTGCATCTTAGCTTCTTTGTTTGTATATTGAGTCACTGAGTAAATTCTGCTCTCGGTTCCCATTTTCATTTGAGTTTCGCTGAGCGAGACTGACTGGCCAACTGGCGAGAATCTGGATTCATCGGTCTGATGGGCATATGCATATAGATGATGTTCTCTTTCCACCCACAAGGTGACCTTTCCAACATGCATACAGGAAACGCAGGGTAGAGCAGGTTGTGCTCGAGTTGTGCAGCTTGAGATATGCATTAAACACAGACTTATTTTTATAGCACAGAAACACAGAGATGAAAGATCCATCTGGCACTTTTTTGATGTCAAACCCTCTTCAGAAACTTTGCGAGTCCAAACTCTTCAGAAAGCATCTCTCTGTTGTGTCACTTCTGGTAAATTCACTTATGTACTGCTAATATCTGCAATATTACTGCAGAGGTTCTGCTGTGTCACCCAGGCTGCTTGTGTCCTGTAAAGCCAAGGCTTGTTTACCGTGACCTTTTCCCGTGCCCACTGTTATCCATCTTCACCCGTTGATGTGTTGCAGTTGTTAGTGTCAGTGAAGGTCATTTCTCTACAATAAATGAGGCCACTTCAGACGTCTGACTCAGCAGCATCCGCCTTTGGCTGCTAGTTTGATTCCCGTGTTTGAAGAAAATGTACTTTTTTAAAACTGAATTTGGAACTACTCCTCAAACGTGGATAAGCGTTTCTGAAGTGGTTTGAGGTTCATTTAGAGCTGCTGTCAGAGCAAGTTCATGAACTCAATGAATGATGATGAATTAAATTAGGATTTTTCTTATGAAAACATGCAAAGTATTGAGGGACCACTGCAGTCTGTGATTTGTTATAATCAAAATTTAATTTTCACAACTACTACCTACACATAATATATAAGGGCTGTCAAAATTAACACGATAGCGCAATTTGTTTTAAAAGCCAATAATTCCTTTAACGCATTAATGCAACTTGCTATTTTAAGGTTGTAGTGGGCCCAGTTTTAAAGCTAAAGATACTGGCATCAAACTAGAAAACCTAAGGAATCCATTGGTACCAACCATGTCATACTAGGAAAAACAGGCCATTTTCCCCTTGATCCCTTGACCTCTGACCTCAAGATATGTGAATGTAAATGGGTTCTATGGGTACCCACCAGTCTCCTCTTTACAGACATGAACAGTTTATGATAATCACATGCAGTTTGGGGCAAGTCATAGTCAAGTCAGCACGCTGAGCTGCAGTTTGCCATGTTATGATTTGAGCATATTTTTTATGCTAAATGCAGTACCTGTGAGGGTTTCTGGAAATTATTTGTCATTGTTTAATGTTGTTAATTGATTTCCAATAATAAATACATACACATATTTGCATAAAGCATGATATTTGCCCACTCCCATGTTGATAAGAGTATTAAATACTTGACATATCTCCCATTGAACAGAAGAAAAATGTGATTGTGATTAATTGTGATTAACTATGGACAGTCTTGCAATTAAACATTTTAATCAACTGACAGCACTATAAAATATACAATACTTAGAGCTCCTTAAATGGACTGAAATCAATCTAAGATTGTTGTGCCAAATCATCTTTTCAAGGTCAACAATGAATTTTCAATCTAAATCTTTAAGCTATTTATAAGTCTTTAAAGTGCTCACACTGAAAACTGGCAACCCTGTCAAGAAATTACATTTACATACTGCTGATTTGTAGCTGATTTTTTGAAGTAAAAGTAATGCTTACCAGATTAAGTTTTCTATTAATATAATAAAAAAGTAGTTCATTTACATACTGGCATACAACATAACATAATCACAGACAGGACTCAGGAAGCGAGCCCCAGCTCTGGAGTCACAGTCCTCCACCACTTTGAAAACTTTTATTTAAACATAAATTGTAGTAGACGAGGTTAAAACTGACCAAAGAATTAAATCTCTTCTTCTTTTCTAACTTGGATATGCCGGATGTAAGATGTAGTGGCGAGTCTGAGCTCTGAGGCTGAGAAACGATGATCTCATACTAGACTAAATGTTTATTGGTGGTACTACCTTCATAAACAACACTGTGACAACAACTCTATGCATGTACAATGACGAGAATGTCACCAGCCATGCACACAACATCACAGTCTAACCCCATTCCTTCACAATCATTAATTGTATATGCAGCAACAACAGAAGTGTGGAAACATTGTGGAGCAAAACAATGCAGGAAGACAAAGAGTGAAACCTACATCATTGAGTCGGTTATCTGCAATCATATGGGCGCTGCAGATCGTGGATTCGACTCTCTTACTCATGTTGCCATTATTTCAAGTAGAGCATGTTATTCAAGATAACTTCAATTAAAATTAATAGATCAATCCTGCAATGGCTGAAAATAAACAGGAAAATATCAGCTTCGTAACGACTTGTTAGCTTTATTTTCATACAATACTATTTGTTAAGATAAGATAAGATTTTTCTTGTCAGCTACATTGCTGATATATCGGGGAACACCACTATTGCTTGAATGGACAAATGATACCAGCATACAGTGTGTACTTTTAGGTCATTTTGCCAGGGTGGAACATTTTCCTTCATCATGATAGAGGCGATTTTATTTTATTTGACAAACCTCACATTGCATAACATAATGCTGTCACTCCAGAACCAACTAAAACTCATTTTACTGTAGAAAAAAAGCAGACAGACAGACAGACAGACAGACTGACTGACAGACTGACAGACTGACTGACTGCAGCAACTGATGGATGAGGAGGTGAGTAGTGTACGTTCTAGGCCTATAGTGCATGAACTGCATCTGAAAACTGTGATTGAACGAAAACGCTTTTATAATTTTAATAAACTAATCTCAACAGAGTGGTGGAAGAAGTACTCAAAACTGTATTTAAGTAAAAGTATTAATACTAGACTGTAAAATATTTGCATTACAACTAAAAGTCCTGCATTTGTATTATATATTACAATAGTATAGTATTACTATAGTAATATTATATTATTCTCAATATTACTCAAGTAGAAGCACAAGAAGTATTATCAAAATATACTTAAGTACCAAAAGTACTCATTATGCAAAAAGGCCCATTACAGAATAATGTGTATTATTAGATTATAATGCATAATACCGCAAGCATTAATGTGTTTGTCATTTTATTGTTGCAGCTGGTAAAGATGGAGCTAATTTTAATTACTTTATATACTGTTGGATAATTTAATCTATAACGATATATCATCATTTTTGATTAAAGACACACTTAAAATAAAAATGAGATGCCAGCTTTTAAAAAAAGCATCAAAATAGAGCTTGTTTATTAAATTATTTCCCAGGGGAGGATCTCCCCAGATCCCCCTATCAAAACCACAGAGCACCCCCCACACAACAAATCTAAATTTAACCCCTGCCAGCACTGATGGTCAAAAATATATAAAGGAGAACCAGAGCTTTTCCTTTAAAATGAAGTCATTCTAGCCTAAACGTCAGTGGATGCGAGGAGATCCACCATATACAGTAGCATGTGCTCAACCAGGTAATGGATATTAGGCAGTTGATGGTGTTGACCCTCACAGAGCAGGTGGCTGAACAGGGATCACAGTAAAGTGAGGACAGGGTGAAAATCTACTTTGAAATCTGAGTTTTGAGTGACACTGTGGCTTGGGGCGATGCATCAGTGTGAGGCTGCACTTCTCCACCATTAGCCGGAGGTAAAGGTCAGGATCTACGGCAAGGCAATTTATTTTCACAAATACCAAGTCATAATAAGCTTCTACTGCGCGGCGCTTTGCTTAATACAACTGGGCAAAGAGCCTTTGTTATAATCAGATTTACAGAGTATCTCAAGTACACTTTGGAACAGTTCGAAATTACTGCGGTTATGTGATATACAATACATCCTGCAATACACGGCAAAGCCAAAGGATGGGAAACTAAAGAGCAGTATCTCTGGGGGCCCCTCCAGTTTTCACTCAGTCCTCTGTGTCCCCTTTAGAGTATGACATTGCAGGAGGCGCAACAGAGCGCGTTCTCTGGCGATTACTTCATTAAAATCTGAACAGGAACGGCCCAGTCAGTTGGAGGATTTGCAGGCTCGTAAAAGTCTTTATTCCTCCAACATACATTCACCTTCTTCTTCTCGCCATGCTGCAGCCAACATGACAGCTCAGATAAGGACAAATCAAGACACAGTGGGAAGAAAGCAGATAAATAAAATGTGACACATTTGGTGAAATATTGTGGAGCCAGCATCATCTGATCAGATAGGAGTGTTTCTGGAATTATGGAGGCTTTCATCAAATCTTTGCAACAGTGCAACAGAATACTAACTTGAACAAAACTATTTTTCAAGGTAAACACTAGGTGATTCCTGAGCTTTCAGTAATATTCAAGCATTGTTCTAACAGACTGACTGCTGGGCCATAAAGACAGAGTGAATGTGCCTTGTACGTACTGTAGCCCATATGGGTTAGATTCTTACGTGATTATGGCATTGTTCAAATTATTCTGATGGTAAACAGCTAGTTGCTATGTAAATACATATAAAAGTAATGTCTACCTGAGCAGAGAATGAAGTCGCCCTCCCACTGTGTGTGTCGTACACTTAGATACATTCTACCAACATAAGAAGACACACTCCGTTGTTGTCAGTATTAGGAAATTATCTAACAAATCAAGAGACGGGCAAGTCATAATCAGTAGAGGAAAAAAAAAGAGTCCACATTAATGTAGATGTTGATCGTTTGTGGTCCCTACTGGCTGGTTAAGAGTGGTGAGGAGTCAGCAGTCAGCGCCGGTATAAAACAGTCAACAAAAATGTGTTTTCAAAAAGTGATGGGTTAAGTAGTAGATTAGCTGTGACCGGACAGACACCACAGACTGTATAAGCAGTCACCGTAACGTCACCCATTGGTTTGTAGCATTTTGCCATCTTGGTTTTTGATGCAATCTTATTTTTTTTTTTTCTTGCAACCAGAAGTAGGGCAAGAAAGAGGAGCTAAGTACAGCCAAATGCTGAATAAGATAATGTTAGGTGACCACAGTGTCTCAATTAACTTCCATGAACTGAAAACACACTGCGAAAGACGCTATGTGGCTGCTACAGAACTTTCCTGACGGTGAACTGTTGACTCAGTGGTCTGTTGTGCTCACATACATTAGCTGGCACATCGCTGCATGCGATGCACAAATCTTAATAATCAGTTAACAAGGGTTGGTTAGTGGTTAAGACCATTTTTCAAAATTAGCATGCCTATGGCAGAAATAATAAAAAAACAGAGGACATGACGTTGGTGATAGCTATGGTCCTGGTTTGGACTCGTCAGGGGTGTCGGTCAGTTGGGGAAAACACTAGGCAGTTCTTTTTCTGCTTTAACTCAAACAGATCCCATCACAGAGGTTTTGACGAAGACAGAGTGGGGGCTCTGCATGTGGAGTAATAGCCTCTTGCAGGAAATGTCAAGAAGTTAAAGTTCAGCTTTGCTAATCATTGTTGTCATTATCGGTGCATTCCAGTGAAGTGGTTGCATCAGCACATCTCAGAAATATTACCGGTGCCTAAAATGAATCAATCATACCATATATGTAGTATCAACAGTATCTGAACAATTACTGTGTGTCACTGCCACTTGTCGGGGATTTTCCATTCCCCTCTTCAACTTAGACAGACCTCTTCACTTCTGTCAGTTCGTGCAAGTTCCAGCTTTCCTGTTTTTATCCCATCAATTTAAAAACTAAGGGGAAACTCCCTCCACATCCTCACATAAAATTATCACTAAAATATTGCTCTTGTCACTTTAACACACAGAAGCTGATCATCAACCTACACCAATAATTTCCTTAAACTGTAATCATGATTGAAATACAGTTTAAAAGCAAGACTTATTATTGAGAAGCTGAATTAATTAGCAAATAGAGCAAACGCCTGGTTTAATTCAATACAGTAAGCAGCTCAGCCACTACAGCCTTAATTGTTCTGGTATAACACGTAGATCACTGTAGCTAATAATAGCTAATGTTAAAGGTGCTATGATGATGATGACATTCAGCCACTAGGTGTGGCATTCTCCCTCTCTCATTCCATTGCATTTACTTCACAACAAGTCGTTGCCAGGCACTTACCGTCAATCTACCATTTATCCATTTTTTCTACACTTGCTGACGACAGAGAGACCACGCGACACCAACTTTGTTTTACTGTTGACTCACAAGCCTTGCTAGAAGTGGGAATCAAATGTCAGAAATCTTCCAGAGAGAAACTCGCCAAAATATTTAAAATGATTAATTCACAATCATATTTTTTAATAAAACATACTTTTATTCACCACCTTTATAGAGGCTCTGTGGATGTATTCATCTACATAAAAATGTTATCAATAAGACCTTTAATAAAGTTCAAATAGATGCATTGTAACTGACATTACTCAGTCAGTTTCCAAGGTTTATTTGTTATGGCTGACTCAAATCTAAATTTTGGGGAATCAAGGAAAATTCAAGGTGTCATTATCCTGTAATTGCAGCTAGTGGTCACAAGAGTTGCCGTTCAGCAACAGTTATAGGGTCTCAGTGTAACTCCAGACATGAGTGAAAGAAATACAAAGTTTGGCGCTGCTGAGAAATCTGCAGTAGGCCAAAAAAAACAAAAAGCAAATTCATCCAAATACAGACAGATAAGCAGACCCCAAGGTGGAAGGTTAAATCCCAAGAAATGAATCTGAATTATGAAGGACAAACAATATTTGGCCAGATTGAAGAAATGCTTCAAAAAAACTGCAGGAAGAGTTAAATAAGAAAGTTAGAATTCAAAATAGCTGGATAAAGATTGCAGAGATGAGACATGGCTCTAGGCGTAAAGGAGGCAAGCTGTGATCATTTATACCAGGAAGAATCTGCTCAGTAAGATGATTTAACCAAAAAAGGAAAAGCATCATCAGTGCAGACTGCTCACTGCATTATATGAAGCAATCACTGCTTAGTTGTAAAAATCTTTCAGCCTAACCAGACAAGTGGAACAGAGGAGCGTGCAACCTGCTTAGTATTGAATACAAAAACAACTAAATGAACTCTTAAATAGACACTTGACAGTATACAAACCGGCAGGAAATTAAGCTTGAGGGTAAACGAGGATACAGTACGCATTGACACATCTTTAAGTGGTACGCTGATGCTTATTTAGTCATCCGCAAACTAGCTTTTTGTCACGGCCTCGTCATCATTTGCTCAGTGGAAATAAACAGCAGCTTTACAGCTGATGGCTTTGCAGCTGACGGCTGTGCCAGCGTATGAAGTAAGTTCTCCTTCCTGAACATTAGCATGCTTCCTCTTTGATCATCAGCTCTGACAGATCTGTGGCAGACAGCCGCCATCTTTTTATAAACAAATGAGTCATGCAGCTTGGTCTCTCGTCACCAGAGCCTTGCCTTGAGGCTGCATTCTGCAATGAAAACTGCACGGCGGGAGAAAACAGCAGTGTTTTGCTGGAATCATGTGATGTTAACTCACATTAGTATTACTGCGAAATTCTTTATTCTGCCAGCGAATAAAAGTATCTCTCTTAGCTATTCAAACCACAAGAGCTTTAACTGGGACCAGTAGTCTGGCATCTCTTCACTGCATGTTCAGTTACATTATGAGCCACATCCTGATGTGGAAACTTAAAGGGACACTTCACCAATTTTACACATTAAGGCCTGTTAAGAGATTTTGGAGAGCACTAGTCGGCCAAAAAGTCAGCCAGACAAGATGGCGACGGCCAAAATTTCATACTCCACAAACCAATGGGTGACGTCAGAGTGACTATGTTCACTCCTTAAATATGTCAAAAAGTGCCGTATTTTGAGCACTATAAGGCGCACTTAAAATCCTTTAATTTTCTCTAAAATCGCGCGCCTTATGTATCAATTCTGGTTGTGCTGATTGTGGTACAGGGCGCTCAAAAATCTCTCAAAATGTTTTGTTACAACTTTGGTAAGCTACGAAGCCGCACTGCTGGATGGATTGTCGGGGCATTACGGCACCCACCGACACTGTCAAAAAGAAAGTGAAGAAAACTAATTTGGAGCTTGCCGTCATTCCGGGTGGATTAACTACAGAACTCCAACCGCTAGATATTGGTGTCAACAGGTCGTTCAAAGATAAACTGTGAGCTGCGTGAGAGCGTTGGATGACAGAAGGCGAACA
Organism: Pterois miles; assembly: GCA_947000775.1. Classification (NCBI taxonomy): domain Eukaryota; kingdom Metazoa; phylum Chordata; class Actinopteri; order Perciformes; family Scorpaenidae; genus Pterois; species Pterois miles. The sequence goes on along the minus strand of CAMQGK010000571.1, from coordinate 4,373,240 downwards.
CATATTCACCAAGACAGGGAGGCAACGGCAGGTGAATTACTCCACTATCACGAGACGAGAGCATCTTATGTATGAAAATAGACCCGTGCATTGATGGTGCGCCATATAATCCAGTGTGCCTTATAGTGCGAAAAATACAGTATATAGCCTGCTGTGTTAATGTAGGGTGCCAAGTATTAACAAGGACTGTGAGCAACTGTTTCTGCTACATTTAAAGGAACAGTGTTTTTTCAGTTGGGGGATCTATTGGAAGATATTATATGTAATATTACTAAGTATGCTTTCTTTAGTGTATCACCTGAAACTAAGAATCATTGTCTTTTCACTACTTTAAAATGAGCTGTTCATAATTATATAAAAAGCAGGTCCTCTTTACGAAGTCTGCCATGTTTCTAGCCCAGAACGTCTTTAGCTGCTGGGGTCGGAGTCGATAATGTTACATGTTTTAGCGTCGGCCACCGAAGCTCTTGGCACACGAAAAAGGATTCAGTTGGTTGTAATCTGCAAACTCACTGCTAGGTACTACTAGATCCTACACACTGCCCCTTTAAAGGACAACAAATGGCATTTTCAGTGATCAGTGCATTCACATAGATCTATTACTTCAGGATCCTTTCAATCTTAAAAGTATAGTCCAGTTGTTAACTATTAACTAAAGTAGATGATGGTTTGCACACCCCCAGTTTGGAGAGGCGGACAGACGTACATATCGGAGTGCCGGCGAAACGTATTTTAGCTAAAGTAAAGGCTCACCTAAAATAAATCCCAATAAATTTAAGTGTACACCATGTTTTGAATAGTTTCACTGCTTTAGCTTGCTGTCAGGCAGCTCTTTCCGTCGGGGAACTGAACTGATTCTATGCTCTAGTCAAAGCCCAGAGTCTCAAAAAAAAAAAAAAGTATAAATAAGTTTCACTCTCAGTTAACTTCCCCATAAAGAAATAATCTAAATATAGCCAACATTTAACCTGATATTGATTTTTTTTTTCCGGTGGCAAAAACACACATTGCTGCTGGCCCCGTCCACAGCAGTACATTGCTTTGCTCCTGTGCAGTAACTCCTGACTGCTTCTTCAAACTGGGGGTGTGCTGACCGTCATCTACTGTAGGTAACACAATGACTATGGATAAGTACCTCATACAACCCCACTTCAAAACACCCGAACTATCCCTTTAAGCTTGAAAGGTTCCACGGGTTTCTGGCATCTGGATTTTGGAATCCCACAAGGATCCATGAAGTTTGTCACAAAGTTTTCCAAAAGCCAAACATGCCACTGCCTTCTCCATCTCTTTTTGTCCTCTTTTTACAGGATGAATACAACTCCAAAGCCTTGAATATTCAGAGTGCAGAGCAGAATGTACCCGCTCTTGCAATGAAACATTTTGCCTTTTGAGGATTGCTGTCAGAAGTCACATGTGGAGATGACAGCACGGCCGGGCTTATTCCCATCTTTCTTCTGTCTTTTTTCTTTCTGCCTTTTCTGTCCTCTGCATTACCCGCCCCCATCCTCTCATGTCCTCCACCGATTCTCTCCCCCTAGTCACTGACCCTCAAAGACAGAGTGCCCTGTTCTGTCTGTCTGCTATTGTCTACCAGCACAAGAATACCAATGGCCAGCAGCTCAAAGCAATCAATTCCTTCGAGGTAGATCCACCGTGTGCCTGACATCAGCCTCCCTGATTATTGTCTCCAAATGCAAGCCAATCAATAGCAGCCACCACCTCACGTCCCCACCACAAAAACCCTGGCATAATACCTAAAGCCCCTGGTTTTTAAAGCGCTCCCAGCCTCATCGACCGCCGTTTGGATCATGAGTCCCACAGAAACCTGAATGGTTGCTTCAGAGTGATTTTGATGCAGTTGTTTTGTGAATAGAGCTGTTAGAAGGGGGATTATCTGTACTGTATTGAAAAATAACTTGACAGCCTTAATAATCTCTGCAGGGCAAAAAAGAAAAAAAAAGCTTTGGAATTGCTAACATCGTTGGCAGATGTGTAAAGTTGGCAGCGCTATGACGGTGATGCAGCGAGCACCCTGACGAGGGCATTAAGATTCTGCCAATGCTCCGCAAATCTTCACTGGGTTACTGAGGGTGATGTTAAACCACTGCGTGGTAAGAATGGTGTTCAAATGAAGCACAATAACATGAAATGATTTTACAACTTTTTTTCTGATCTTTTTCCCTCATCCAGCCAAGTGGTAATATGAGTAACTGATTTGCTTTACCTCCGTCTGCCAGCAGCTTCAAAACAGCTAACAAACGGCCATGTTTGCTTAAAAACAGCACGATCAACCGTGGGATGATGTTTCCTTTTGATAATTTTCAGCACTGGCATAAGACATGTTCTTAATTTTCTAAAATATTAATATTCTATGTCAACTCGTGACTGTGCTGCATCACACTGTAGTAAACATATTCAATGCCTGAAGTGATGGCAAAGCTATTTTTCTGTACACTGCCTGGCGTTACCTGTCCTTAGTGGACATTTATAGATTCACTTCAGGTGGGATTTATCAAAAAAGCCTCTACAGTAAAATGACTGTGACAAGCCCGACCACACACCTTGCTCTCGGCTTAAATGCTTGTGCACTGAAGACAATACAGCTGACGTCTATCATTACAGCCTCATTGATAAAACTTAACTGTGCCGCTGGGCATCTATCCAAACTGTCAACAAGCCTACCTGGAAGAAACTGATGAAGAGCGATAAAGTGGAGGCCTTGACTTCATACTCGGGTGAAACAAATGTTGTCTGTAAGTGGATGACATAATTCAGCCAGCATTCAACATTCCACAGTATTAAGCAATGACTAGAACCTTTTAGTGCAGGTTGAAAAAACATGATTTTCACAAAAAAATCACATTTAACCACCCAATTCTAATCAGTTCATGCTCGAGTCCAAGTGTGCCAAATTCAAAGAAATTCAATCAAGAACGAGATATCAGGAGAAGTGGATGGTCAGAATGACCTTGACGTTTGACCACCAAAATGTAATCAGTTCTTCCTTTAGTCCAGGTGGACATTTGCGCCAATTTTGAAGAAATCCCCTCCAGTCATTTGTGAGATATCACATTCACAAGAATGTTACAGACAGACGTACAACCCCAAAACATGATGCCTCCAGCCAGTATGGAGGCATAAAAATGAAAACAATTTCTAACAATAGGTCTGAAAATGTATAAAACATACTGTTTGCATTAATATTGGTGGCAAGCTGGCTTGTATTTGGGATGATTGAGGCAGCTAGCAGTTGACCACGTCTTGAGGCATTGTGGTCGGTATACCTGGTCTGAATGACCACACTGGAAGGGAGAATGAAAGGCGCATCATCATAGCCTCCTCTCGGCCCTAATCCACTGATTCCTCATCTTTCTTCAAAAAACTGAGTTTCTCGTGTGCTTTTGTAGTCTTAAAGCCTTTACACACTGGGGGTGTGATGAATAAACAACACAAAAATGCTAAATACTGACACTGAATATTATATGTCTCAGGCTTTTATTGTGAAAGGTAAGAATCTGGCCTGTGCTGCCTTTGTTGAGTTTGAAAGGAGTAATACAGTTGCTGTCTTGGTTCAGACTATGGAGCTTTTGTGTTGTGGTTTCATAGATATATGCGACACGCCGCTCAACATGAAAAATCTGTTCGTTCTGAAAAGCAGTCACGTCGCTTTCATTTCATTGTGCATTTTAGTCCCATATTCAGTACTAAACTAGTCTAAACTAGTAAGAAAAAAAAAACACTCCCAGTTTATAAAAGCCTTTAGCGCAGTGAATCACACAAATGAAGATAATGGCACACAGTTCGGACAGTTACAACAATTTTTGTAATTTTTCTGGTTCTGGGCAGTGTCTTCAAACCAGCTAGAAACTGACAGCAGAATATAACAGTGACACAACTGCTTGATTTGAGATTATACATATTTCATTTGCAACACCTTTGCACATGCAGATGTACAGTGTGATGCAACCCAACAACAACCCTGCATGGGGCTTTATTGCAGAGAGGGCATTTGCATTAGATTGCACTGCGTTGTACAGTTATTGCGTTTGTTCTGTCTATCCCCTGCATTGCTCATTCATCTTTTATTGATGCATGTAAACTTTTCATTTAAAAGCCTGACGTAGTTTGTATAAAATAGTACAGCTCTTAAGTAATGCATACTTGTCACATAACTGCATAAAGATATGTGACGTAAAGATGTTGAATCTGAGCTTCATCTGTCTCACTGACAAGGTGGAATTTGTGACTTTTCTATAGGCTAATATGCCGTAATATTTATGTGCATACAATATGCAACTACACCACAAACTGACGCTACGCTCCATGTTCTGTTTATTTGTTGCTATCAACAGGCTTAAATGCTTAAGTATTAGTAAAACCCAGACAGCCACCTCTAACAGGTTACAGCAGCTGCCAGAATCAAAAGGTTAATCAAAGGTTAATGATCTCAGGACCCCTGTTGCAACAGAAACATTGTCTTTTCTGTTCATTTGAATATTGTTACTGTTGTGCATGTGGTCACATTAACACATTGCTTGCTCCAATGTCAAGCACGTTGCTGACCTTTCTGCACTTTTTTTTTTTTTACCAAAGTGATGAGGACTATGCTTTCCAGCTGACAAACACTAACTAGAGACCATCTTGCTATAGGATCAAACCAGCCGCCCATGCTCAGATCACACCCATCTTCAAACTCCACCTTCATTTTGATAATTACACACCGGTAAAGTTTGGGACGCGGAATCCAGTCAGGGGCATAAAAACATGGGGCCAACGGTGCCTTTGCCGACCTGTCTTGAAACACAGAAACACTTTTTTTTTTTCACCATTCATATCTATAGAATGAATGTGTTAAGGATTAAATTGTTTACTAGAGGACAGAGTTCTTCAGATATTTATTATTTTGCTCTTAATATTTTTGTCCTAATTGAGCAGCCCTAGTAGGTGTCTCCAGGACCACACGGTAACACACACACAGACTCACAAGGTGAAAGCAATACCAGCATTACTGTCTTGCGTGGTAACCATCCAAAAAGGACATAACTGTAAAAATCCTTACCAGGATGCACTTGAATTTCCATGCAGTGTGAGGGTATGCATGCATTTATGTGTGCATCTGTGCATATGTAAGCTTGTGTTTGCCTGTTTGCTGTGTGCAGCAGCGTGAAGGGTAGCATAATGGCCTACAAGGCACATTGTGTATCAACTGGTGACATACAGCTAGGTGAAAAAGCATCCCCCATATTCCTGTTTTAACAGAAGCATGCAGCTGCCCCGAGGACACAGAGAGTACACAAACGCCGGAGACCAGCCGTCCAAACATTTCTCACTTTGCAACCATCCAAACTAAATAACCCCACGCCGTGCTTTGCTGAATAATTGTTTGCCCTGCGTGAAGCCTTCCAGGAGAGCAAAACATTTATAATACCTCCAGCAGAGCGACATCTCACTGCTGAGATGCAGCACATGTCCTTCATACCGTATGGTAGACAGCGTTGTCGTATAGCTCTCTCAATACTGGAGGGGACGGAGTCTATGCATTTATCTGAACGCAGAACTGTCCACCACTCCGACGGATAACCACCTTGAGTCGGTGGTTTCGACTTTATACACAAGGATGTCTGTGTGAGTTCTTTGTTAGTGGTGTTTGTTTACAGGCAAGAGAGAAATAGAGTGATAAATACATAAGACAGCTATTGTGCTGTGAGCAATAACTGCATTTTTAAAAATGTCAAGTATTTATGGATCCATCTACAGTGTGGTGTGCACACAGGAATGATACTTACTGTATGGGGGTGTTAAAAGGATCATACCCTTTCTATAACAGCTAACACCTCTTGGATACACGGTTTTAGAAATCTGAATGCATTTTCCCACCATTGCAGGCATCCATTGGTTTCCATTATTAACCGTACAAAATGAAAATGTTTAAGGAGGCTGAGGTGGGTTGTGTAATCATTACAGAGAACAAATTTGCATTCGTTTTTCTCCAAAACAAAATCATTAATCAGTGCAGAGGCTTTAAATGAATGTGCACATAACCCTCATGCTGTCAAACTACACTGCTTAAAAAAAATTTAAGGGCACACTTAATCATCACAGTTTAAAACCAAGTCAGTTAAACTTCAGGGATATCAAACTGGCCATTTAGGAAGCACATGTGATTGTAAATCACCTGCTTTGGTGCAAATTAAAGTGACAACAGGTGCAGTGGAGAGGCAAAAGCAAGACAGCCCCCAAAAGGGAATGGTTTTACATGTGGTGGCCACAGAGGATTGTTCTCTCTTTATCCTTCCTGACTGATTCTTCTGTAGTTTTGTGTTCTGCTAGTGACAAGGACACTAGGTAGTCCAGCTCCATCCATACGAGCAGTCACAGGAAGGTTTATCTTCCAGCACAGTCTCAAGAGGATGGAGGAGATACCAGGAGAGTGGCCTTTACACAAAGAGGGCTGGACAGGGCCTAAGAAGGGCATCAACCCAGCCGTAGGACCAGTATCTGCTCCTTTGTGCAAGGAGGAGCAGGAGGAGCACTGCTAGAACCTTAAAAAATGACCTCCAGCAGGCTACTGGTGTGCATGTTTCTGACCAAACTGTCATCAGCCACCATGCTGCATGTAGTGTCGCAGACATGCAGCAGCTTTCTCCAACACACAATTAGTTTAACAGGCTGTCCGGAGTAACTTTAGCGAGTGTCCGACAGACGTTGTGTTTGGTGTGGCGGTGGAGAGTGTGGGTTTGTCGTTGGTGTTATAGCTGTGACCGTAGGCGTAGCAGAGTGTGTGTATAGTTTATCTGTCAGTGAACAAATGCTTCAACCAAGCCCCCAGGAAGAGCACCTGGTGTTGATCCCCACATGGTCGTAATGCCCAACGGTGGTACTGCAACTTCCATCACGTGATGCCATTGGGCCCAAAAAGACTTTTTATAGATGTCATAGATGTCGGTAACTCAGCGGATAATATTTTTTTGAAGTTAATCAACTTCCCAGTACAAACACTCTAATTGCCCTTATTTAAAGCATTAGGTCCTAAAAGTTGTAAAACACACTAATAGCTGAATCCAGAGTTATTTCCTTCCTCTACGTCCATGAACACCCAGACCTTGACGACAGTGCAAGCCATGATGCTGGAACCCCCTGACTGAGTCATGTGACTGACTTCATGCGCCACTGAGCAGCTTTCACAGGAATGAACGAAGCTCTGCCTCCAACGCTGTATCCAGTTCAATTTATACATCTATGGCTACAACTCCTCCACTCAAGACCGGGGCCAACTTCCTGTAACTTGCAACTCCAGCTCAGACCCTGTTAAGGTGGACCAGCTTGTCTCCTTAATGTGACGAGCCGCTCCACTGAGTTTTGCTCAGCTTTTTAGCTAATTATTAATATTTCTTTTAACCATTTAACTGATGGCATCAATCAGTTAAAATGCCTAATGTCGGTTAAGGTTAATTATTCACATCTCTAACTGCTATCAAGATTTTCATGGAAAAGTGAGTCAGTGGAGTCACCGTTATGCATTATTACAAACTTAACTGAGAAAAAAGGATTGTTTAAAATTACTTGTAGTAAGTTGTGATATTTGTAATAGTGTATTATACCAGTGTAGTGTTGCTCTTGTACTTGATTAAAGCATTAAAAGTACTGTTTGTGACCTCTTACACATATAAATCATTGCCGGTCAGTGACCCATGCGTGATTGCTTGTGGCTACGCTCTTCAGACTCCAACGACACAGAAGCACCAAAATCGCAACGTTATACCTAGTGAAGCTTGTCTTGCAAAACAGTGTTAACTTTTCCTGCTTCAGCCTCCTGACCGTGGTCACGTGACACAGGGGAGACCATAGCTTTGGACTCCGGGGCTGGAGTCGATACCATATTCTGCTCCACGGCCTGTTTGCCTTTACTAACACACCGTACACAGAGGTTGGAGCTGCTGAGTGAAGCGACGGAGCTCCGGAGCCAGTAACATTATCATCTCCATTTCTTCTGACCATGATCAGGAGGCTGGAGCAGGAAGAGTTAACACTAGTATCAACATCGATTCATGGAGGGACCTTCAGCTGGTCAGCTACTGCAAAGCAGGTGAAATATATAGTGATATTGTGGTTTTAGCTGACGTGTGTCGCCTCGCAGACCGATGCTCATTCGTGTCTGTAGTGCGAGCACAAGGACGAGCAACAGCAACACTGACTGTCATTGACTTAACGGCCACAGGTGTCGCTGTTAAGCAATTTATGATTCTCACAAAGAGTCCCTTTAGACGATTTTTCCAACTCTGACTTAATACCCAACTGTGCAGCAAAATAACAGCAGACAAAATAGCAAATGATGGTGCTGATCTGCCAGCCAGGACTAATTGCTCAATGTGCCAGTACTGTATTGTGCGAAAAACTCAATATGTCTGTCTTTTTGTAGCAAGTGAGATGTGGAAAAGATGCCGTGGTGCATAATAGCTCACATAATTACAGAAGATAGCAGAAGACTTGGAGTTGTTCGGAGATAACAAGGTGTCGTCTCCTGTAGTGGCTGACATGTATTTATGCCACATGGCAAAAAGAAGATGCCATTAAGCTTGTCATCTGACAAAACAAAGCCCTGTGTAAAATTAGGTTGCAGAGAAATAGCAAAGGTACTGGGATGAGAAATCAGCAGTGCTCTGATGGCATTTCCTCTCAAACTCAAGCTTTAAATTAGTCAGAGAACCCCGTTTCTCGCCACACCAAAGGAATGGAGCTCAGATTTACTGCTTTCATTTTGTTTTGAGACATCAGTTTATTGCTTAATGTGTTCCATTATTACTGCGTCCAACTGGGGCTAATTTATTTAGATTAAAACAGCACAGTTGTTTCTTTAATGCCTTTTGGGAATAAAAAAGACAAAAACATTGTGTTTTCTGATGTGAAGTTATGAATACAATTTTAAGAGATTTTACGAGGTAGCAGAGAAATAAAGGTTGATTCCAATAGAGGAAGAAAAAATGTCCGTGTCTGTTCTAGTGTGGAGGTATTTAGCAGGATACTTGGCTACATCACCAACAGCCAGTTCTTCATCCTTACAATACATAAATACAATAAATGCATCTATAACAGAGCAAAGTCAGTACACAGGAACTAAGCACCTAATGCATGTAAACACATGGGTGATAAACCAGTAATTAATGCTAATCTACACCATATTGAGTCCCACTGATTGTATATAAGAAGTGGACGTAGTCACCGTGACGTCACCCATTGATTTGTGAACTGCCGTTTTGAAGCCTTGAGTTCAGCATTTAAGTCGTTGCATTTTTTTTTTTTTTTTTTTTTGCAACCAGAAGTGACACACAAGTACAACTGAACCAAAAAAGACATTTTTGGTGACCAAAATATTAATATTACCTTTCATGAATTGAAAATATGCTGTGAAAGGGTTAAAGTTGTAAGACAAAAACATAGACAACTCCCAGACTGGACAAGGTGGTAGCAACCTGTCAATCACAAGGTAGCCACGCCCTAAATCATCCCCAGCTTTATTGTCTATTTGACTCTAAATGGGACCATAATTTACTAAATGAACATCATGCTATACTGAAGAAGACTTGAAACTAGTGATTGACACCATAAACTCACATTTACAATCAAGTGAGAAGTAGGCTCATTTTCTCAGACTTCTATACAATGAGACTTCTTTTTGCAACCAGATGAGGCGCCTCCTGCTGGCTATTAGAAGGAATGCAGGTTTAAGGCACTTCAGCACTGGCTTCACTTTTCAGACCCAGAGGTTGCCCACTGTTTACTCCTAAGGCTGGCACACCAAACTATCTCTAATAAGGAGGTATCACAAATAGCCAGATCTGTCTCCACAACGCTGAAGAACGGTCTGGCTCCACATATTATTATTCTGGTATAGGGGAGAAAACGCTGTGGCTTGTTTGTATTTCTTTAAACCAACCACAATCGCCTTGGGCAGGGGCGAAGCACAGGATGCAGCGATGGTGCCCCTGGTGTTTAGCAGGTCTAGTGTTTATCATAATTCCTGTCTTATTATCATGCTAACAGTGGCTAATTAGCACTAAACTTCAAGTAGAGCTGAGGTTAATGGGAATTAGATTGGAAGGTATTGGTCAAATTTAAACTTTGACCTTATGATGACACTTGATGAAAAATAAGAGGATCTTCAAAGTGATTACAGGTCATTCCTGAGGGGAATACGAATGCCAAATAAGTCCATGGCAATCCACAAAACAGTTGTTAAAATATTTCAGTTTGGAGCAAAAGGGCGGCCCTACAACTACCAATCGACATTTCCAGTCTTACAGTTATGCTGCTAGTTTTGCTAAAACCTCCAGAACCAATATGACCCTGAATAACGCTAGTTCACAAGTTTCTAACCTCCGCACATTAAATATATGGGGATGACTGAGCACTAACATCCCCAAAGATAACACAATTTCTTATGATCTTGAAAATGTGTCTGAGATTCAAATCATGGCTTACATTGGTAAGTGCCTGCCTTTAGGCCTGCAGACTGACCCCTGCTGTCACACGGCCCCATAACTCCTCTTAAAGTCACTGGATAGATTTTCGGACTTTGAACCTTGATTCACATCCCTTCTTCCCAGCCAGCGCCAGACTTAGTGTGGCCTGCTATAACCCCTGACCATGAATCCCCAAGTCGCTGAGTGAACTAACAGCTTTCAGTATGTGACTAGAAACTCAAGCCCACACACTTTCTACCCTGACTCGCTCACCTCGGAGTGCCGAAGCTTTTCTCGCTCAGTGAGTTCTAATAAGTAAACAGCGACTGTAAGCTGCCGGCTCGCATTCTGCCTTTTCTTCCTCATACTGCCCACACTTATAGAATGAATCCCTCTTAATATCTTCACATTTGGATATGCAGCCAGGTGTTGAGGTCTTAGACAACACTTTGCATATAGACAGAGGCGGTCTGAGAGTGTTGTTATTTTTCAGCGCAGAATACAATATCTTCACCCAGGCTCTGGTTAAGATTACAGAGAAATAGCAGCACATTATAAAAAGCTACAGCAAATAAATCATGGATTGGAGCTGTTAATTTGTCTTCAAATTTCTAATCAATGGCTATTGAATTATCTGCATTATCAATACTAAATAAAGGCCCCTCTGGTCTCCACAGCAGCCTGAAATCTTTGTAGCATGGAGGTGGAAACATTTCTTCGAGATTCTGGTTCATGTTGACATGATAGCCTCATGCAGTTGCTGCAGATTGTCTGTCGCACAGTCATGCTGCTAAACTTCTGTTCAACTTGACCCCAACATTGTTAAATTTATTATTACTTGTTAGAATTTTACTACATTTGAGATCTGGTGTCTGTGAGCATTGCCATGCTCATGAAACCAGTTGAAGAGACTATGACATGGTGCATTAACCTGCTGGAAGTGATGCAGGGGCACGGCCAGCATGAACAAATAAAGGCCAGACTGACAAGAGTACACTGAACAGGATGAAATCACCTGTAGCCTACTACAAGACCTTACATGGTATATTTAGTATAATGTACATATCTGCAGCTATTATTCCATCAGTATAACAAAACATAAACAGCTGCTGCTCTGAGGCTTTTTTTTAATGGAAGTTATGATATCATAGAAATTAATAATTTCAACAAAACTAAAAAAAAAAAGCCTGCCTATGAGAGGCTTTTAATGTGAAAATTGTTTAAAGACTAGGGATGCTAATTTTGAATTTAAAAAAATAACCAATAAGGAAACCTTATTAACTGATTATTAACTGTTAACCATCAAGATTAGTGCATTTCATGCAACGATGCAATTTTTAATGCGCAACGAGCCACCCAGCTGCAACCAAGAGAACAAACAGGTTAGATCCATCATTTATCACCAGCTGCAGTGTTTCACAAAACAGACGACTGAGTCCCTGATTCATCTGTCTGGGAGAGTTAATGTAGCAGCCACGCTCTCTCTCCTCTTGTTGCTGTTTTTCTGCCTGGCGTACTCAGTGAGCACGGCGTAACTTTAGCATGAAGAGACAGAGCGTGTGTGGCGGCCGTATACTCTTCTCAAACCGGCGTTACATTAGCGAGTTTCCGACAGACCGTGTGTGTGTGGCGGCGGTGTGTGTGGGGTTATCGGTGGGCATTATAGCCATGAACATAGCAGTAGCAGTGTGTGTGCAGTTTGTCGGTGAATAAATTCTATTGCTGGCGTGTCTTACCAGCCACCTGCTGATTACAGTGAAGGTGGTTAGCTTCGACGTTAGCAACAACATTGACTCAGACTTTCTTAAGGCGGGCTGTTAAAGGAGAATAGCTGGTCCACCTTAAGTGACAAGCCGCTCCTCTGAGTTTTGCACAGCTTTTTGTTTCATCTGCAATGTTTATTTCAACCATTCAACCAATAGCATTAATCGGTTAAAATTGTTAATGCTGGTTAACAGTTAAAGAATTAATTAACATCCATAGTGAAGACTGTTGAGTTTCATGGTCAAACTGTTCTCATTCACTGTTCATATTTTTACCTATGAAAATGCACTATAATTTGTATAAGTCCATGTAATCGTGAGCCAGGATGTGCAGGGCTGTACCTCAGGAAGTCAGGTAGTAGGAAGAGTGACCATGTCTGCATAGGGAGGAGCTCACAGTGGACGAACAGGACAAACAATCACAGGACTCACCCAGAGGACGGTTTCTCATGTCCCGTTGGAAACCAAAAGTCAATGTTGACTTATTGTGTATTAACTTACTTTTGTTTCAGAACTTACATACTTAACTAGAGCCACCTATATAAGTTGCACAGCAAACATACTTATTTCAAACCAAACCACAACCTTTTCCTAAACCTAATCAAGTAGTTTTGCTGCTTGAAGAGGTTCTGCATTGCAGGTGCTTGCACTGGTGCAATGATAGCTCGTGTTGCTGGAAATGTGTTGGACAATGCATGAAAAATAAATTTTGATAAGACATACAAACACGATTTGCTGTCATGGCAGCTGAATATCATTCAGGAAGAAAGCTGAAGTACAACACCTGATATAACTCGTATTAATGGTACTCAGTGCTGTGCAAATTGATGTTACACTGAATGTATCAAGATAACAGATAAATATGGGGAAGATTTGAATTTTCATTAAATGGGGAAAAGTGGAAAGTGGAAATAAAGGCCTGTTTCTCACTGAGAAAGATATTATACAACGGACGAAAAAATGCAGATATAAATAGTATAAAAATGGGATTACAACTTTTATGTTTACAGGTGTATCGAATTAAGTGAGAGTGAGTGTACATTATGTTTTACATATAAATGTCATGTTTTCTGATAGTTAGCATCTAGTCTGATTCGTCTACAAATGCTCTCTATATAATTGTTCTGTAGACATCTTTACAATGAAATGGGGTGACTAGTCAAAAACAGCAAACTCCAGTTATATTACCTTTTTGAAAGGAAAAACTAAATATTACCATTTAAAATGCAGTGTACCAATGAACATATTCCTGAAGCTGAGTTTCCAGATAAGCCTTTCTAAATTGTCGTAGAGGTAATAATCAAAGTGTTATTGCATTTGAATTGACCCATCAACAAAATGTGCTGGAGAGCATAAAACAAACACAAATCCAATACCTGCATCTGATATGGAGCCGAGGTTCATTGATGAACTTCTTCAACACGTGCGCTTTCTGCTCACAGATAACCGACTGACCGCTCCCCTCAGCTGAATATTTTATAGGCGCGCTGATGGAAGTCAATTAAAGTGAAATTAAAATACCATGAGCTGGATAATTTTTGTTCAACTGAAAAGCGGCTGGTGTCTGCTGTGATCAAACACGCGTCATAAATGTAAGCACTGGACGGAGTGAAACCAAGCAGCGTTTGGGTTAAACTCACCCTGTTAAGAGTCCGCCAGGCCTCGTCCTTCTGCTGTTTGTATCATCTGCTTCACTGTGTTTTTTCAAGTACTTCACTGTGGGTGAAGTGCAATGAAATTTACACCGTCAGAGTAAATAAAATGCCATGTAGTATGCTTTGTCTACCACTGGATAAACAACAAACCAGGACTTTTTTCTAAAGTCTTTTCTTATCTCTTGTTCCCTCCTTGCGTCTGTAACAGTCTGTGTCTAAACAGAAGAAAAAGCACATGAAAATAATCCCTTAGACCCAGGAGCGGCACACACTGTGCAGGAGGGGATTATTGATTCCATGTCATGAATAGGTAATGGCAGGAAAGCATCTCATCCCAAAAACAAAACACTTCTCGCTCTCTGGAGTGATTTACTGGCAGTGATGTCTGGCTCGGTCATTTCAAAAGAGACAACAGACTTGACAGGATGTGTAATGGATTTTAACAGCTTCTCAAACAGTGAAACTCTCCTAATGGCAAAGGGCGTTAATGTGGATCCAGACCGTGTTGCTTCAGCATATTTTCTCGTCAAATAATCATTGTCTTCTGACATAAGTGAAGTGGTTTTTCTCTTTTGAGGCTGAAAGTGAGACTGGCAAACTTTCATCTCTTGCAATATACTCTGGGTTTCCTGCTACAACTTTACTTTGTCCGGTACGACTGGTAGCTCCTGCACACTCAAGGTAGAGAGCTGTGTTACCTATGGCTTATCACTTATGGCTAAATAGGAAGCAAATTTAGACGCTTAGACTATATCAGTTCATTAAATGGGCATTATCAGTGGTTATAAGCCTCATAGATGTGGGTCAGACGGGGCCTGCTACACCCACTAGTAGTTTTTATCATTGATTCACATGGTCAAAAAACAAAAAAAGGAATAAAAGAATATGACAGCTACATCTAGCAACCTTAATGATTATTACATGAGCTAAAGTGTTAGTCTGTTAATGAAGTATATAAATTTGCATCTCTTGTGAAAAGGTGCAGTTGTCCTTGTGTACACAAGCATTAATTTTAGCTTTCACTTTTCAAATATACAGTAGTTATTTTAAGACAAAACACAATTTTCCTCCCTAAACTTAAGTGGACTTATTGCCTAAACCTGTAGTAGTACTTTTGTTGCCTAAACCTAAATAAGCGACTTGTGTTCAAAACGTTTAGTTTAAGTTTCGCTTTCAGTTTTACAACGTAGTAGGTATAGGAGGCCCCTACTGACCCACATCTATGAGGCTACAATGACTAATAAACCACATTTAATGAGCAGATTACAGTCAAACCAGGTGTAAATTTTCACTTTGTCTTATTAAGTGGAATTTGGCCACTGGGTAGTTGGTGCAGCTAATGAACATTTCAAATTTTAGCAAGTCATCTTGCTGGTGAAATGGGTAAATGTCAGCATGGTTAGGTGCTTGTTTCCTTTCAGCAGTTTTAATGTGGTATATGCAGCATTATTCTTTCATTTTAACAGCATTTGGTAAAAAAATAAAATAAAAATTAAAAAAATTAAAAAAAAATCTTGCATTTGGCTTGAATGGGTTGTGACTGGTCATAATACTACAAAACACAAAACAGTGCTTTTGGCAATAAATATTTTTCTTATTAAATTTGCAGCAAAATTTTGCAACTCATGCTAAACAACTAGCAATTACAAGATAATAACACTGAATCATGGTGCCAGGCCAAGACATTCATTTGCATTGACTTCAGATACAATTGTGTCATCTCTTAAATTTGCATTGTGTCCACTATGAACACACCTTATCACTACTTTTAGACATGTCACAGATTAACATGGTTTTATCAAACAGTAAAAAAAAAACACACAACACAAAACACAGTACCTCTCTTGGAGTCATGCCTGTTTTATCCTGCATTTGGTACCATTCGAACCCCTGGGAACAGCCAAATTAACATTTTAATCTTTAATTAATGTGGTGTTATTATCTATCACAACCCACTGAAACCAGAAAAACTAAAACCGAGACACTTCTACTAAATACAGTTGTTAAAATGAAGAAATGTGGCTCGATTTCTTTCAGATTTAAAACTGCCATCCTTGTTAGCTGAAATATGACCCTGTTCAGTGAGGTAATTTGACTAATTTCATACATTGTAAAATAAGGCTGATAAGCCTGGATACAAGATGAAGGCTTTTTTTTTTTTTTTTTTTTTTTTGCTTTGCAGGACAATTTCAATTCTCTGAAGAGAGTGTGCACAGGCATGTGCGGCACAGCAAAGTGACTGCATCTGATGCCTTGTGACAACAGCTACACATGGTCATTTTATCCTAAAAATGTCCTCTGCCTGACTTCAGGGCTTTCCAGGGACACGCCTGTGGCCCTGCCAACCTCTAAAAGCCACAAACACCTTCAGCCTTCCTTCTGTTTACACTGTTGGCTTGTTGGAGGCCATTTTAGATTCTGCTGCTTGTGTAGAGTGTAAAAGTTCTCTGAGAGTGCATGTTGTCCTGATGGCTCGAGTGGTGCGCGGGGGCAATGAGGGTGTTGTTTTTCCCTCTCTCTGTCTCTGAGGCCCACCACAGTGTCACATACTGTCCCTGAGACATAAGAGCATGCTGGGTCGATTTCTTTTAACATATACAGTATATAAGTATGTAGTAGTAATAATGTATAAATCCCCCAAAAAAACCCAATGAAATAAGGAATAACCCCACTGTGGGATTATTCCCCATTTCATGCGATTCTAACAACACAGCGTGGTGCGAAGCTTCACATACCTTCAAATATTTCACACCAAAGCTTCAAAATGCAAAAATTGGTATTTGGGACAGCCCTAATAAATAGCACAATATTACAATAAGACATTCTGCATGTCATGAGAACGCATTTTTGCCTTTTCACATTTGTACAATTCTTTTTGCGTCATTTTTATACCACATAAGAAAACTATGGTGATGGGTACAGTTAGGTTTAGGCAACAAAACCACTTTAGGTTTAAGGAAAAACATCATGGCTGGGCTTCAAATAAGTAGGTCAACCAAGTAAAATATATACATAAGCAATGTAGCATCAAGTACAGAAAACACGTCACAAACATAACTAAAGTATATTCAAAATAACCCAACAACATGTTGGGACACAGAGAGCAGCTTCTTACTGAAAAGTCCTGCGTTTGTTGGACTCATCCCAACTTTCTGATGCCTTGTGACAACAGCGACATGTTTACAGAGCAAGGATTTTTTTCATGATCTGTTTAACTTTGAGAGAAAATTAATCTCACTGCTGGAAATTATTTTATGAAGGTTACATTGAAATTGTTGTAAAGCATGCCCCCCTCAGAAACAATGCATGGTTCTCCCCAGTTTACTTCATCAGCGCAATGTGGTATGGGCAAACCCTTGGAGAGCAAGTCGTGACTCAGACTGGCTGTTTTTCAGGAAACTCCATAATGCATGCACAGTTGCAATAAGAAAAGCCAAAGCTGATTATTTCCTCATGAAAACTTCAACTAATCTAAACAATCCCTTGAAATGTAGGAAGACTATTAAATCTTTAGCTGATAATAACAGCAATGGCATAGAGCTTCCCCCATGCACTGTTAAGGACTCTCGAAATGCTTGGTTGTTTAACAAGCACTTCATTATCTCTGGTTCCTTGTTCAACTGAATATTGCTCATGGAAACTCTCCAGCCGTTTGCTCCGGCAGTCATGTTCCAGTGGGTCATGCCTTTAGCCTTCACACTTTTAGACACCAGAAAATCAGCAGGCCCTGACAAATTTTACCCTTACTTATTAAAGCTAGCAGCTGATTCTATTGCACTGCCATTGAAACATGTTTTTAATCTTTCCTAGATACAAACGAAATTCCTCATACATGGAAATCTGCTTTTGTTCTTCTCTTTCTGAAAGGTGGCGACCCTACTGTCCTAAACAACTATTTTCCAAGTTGTGAGTGAACAATTAAAGGGCTTTTATCAACTAATAATATTTTATCTGGTATTCAATCTGGGTTAAAGAAAAAAACAGCGCAGCGAAAGCAGCAATAAAAACGTAGTACATGATTTTATTGAGTCCTTAGACAACGAGTTATATTGTGCAGCCCTTTTTATCAATTTATCCAAGGCTTTTGATACTGCAAATCATGCAGTATTAATTAAGACTTCACAGTGTTGCTGTTGGAGCAAACCATGTGTTGATTTGGTAACTATTTATCAGCCAGATCTCAGTGTGCGCAAACAGAAGGTATCACTCCCAGCTCCCTCAGTGTAACCGAGAGTGTGCCACAGGGATCAGTCCCGGGGCCACTTATTTTTATTAAACATCGATCAGCCGTAACATTATGACCACAGTAGTCGTGTTCAAAATGTTTCAGATGTAAAATTTCTCTTTTATGCCAATGACACTGGGATTTACTGCTCTGTGCCTTCACTGGACCAAGCCTCACATTCAGCAGCTGGTGAAAAAACTAAAGTTGGGTTTTTATTTTAGAAACAAGTCTTGCTTTTCCTTAAAGGCCAAAATGAGGCTTGTTGCTGCCACCTTTACATCTGTGCTAGACTAAGGCGGCATTATATACATGCATGCATCTTCTCAGAGGCTATGAACACTGGATACCATCTACCATGGAGAACTGAGATTTATTGCTGCTCGTTGTATGCTTGGGTAGGATGGTCTGCTTTGTCCACCCATAGATTGAACCATTGGCATGTTCTTATTTGTGAGGCAATTCTTGGTCTGCTTCCATCTTACCTACGGCTATACATTCTTCAAGAAATTATGGGAAGCTACTGTCTTCGCTCACAGGACTTAATCCTATTAACTGTCCCTAAAGTCCGTACTGAACTGGGAAAAAGGCATCCAAGTCTGCTGCTCCCTTTTCTTGGTACCATTTACAAAATAACCTTAATCTTCAAGGTCTCACTGAATGTCTTTAAAGGTGCTTCTAAAAGCCTGGGAAGCAAGCACATCTGGCTGTAGATGTTTTGAATGCCGATGGATGTTTTTTCAATACTTCGATTATTTGATTCTGTAATTTGCTCTGTCTTTGTTTTCACTTACTATTTTTGTTTTATATCTGCAACCGTGCAACTGTGCAGCTGCCTATCTTGGCTAGATAGATTTTTCGTCTCAATGAGTTTTTTCCTTGTTAAATAAAAGTTAAATAAAATGACATGGTCGTTTTATCATAAAAATGTCCTCTGCCTGACTTCAGGGCTTTCCAGGGACACGCCTATGGCCCCACCAACATCTTAAAGCCACAAACACCTTCAACCATAATTCTGCTCATACTGTTAACTTGTTGAAGGCCATTTTAGATTCTGCTGTTTGAGCAGAATATAAGACTTCTGAGAGTGCATGTTGCCCTGATGGCTCGAGTTGTGCACAGGGACAATGAGGGCATTGCTTTTCCCTCTCTCTGTCTCAGAGGTCCACCAGTGTCACACACTGTCCCTAATTAAGGTATAATAGCATGCTGGGTCAATGTTTGCAAGAGAAGGTATACAAGATGGGCCACTCTCCGGAGTTGTTGTTCTTTATTAACCTTTTAAAATCCTGCTTCACATTCATGCAGCTCCACAAATTTGCACCCCCAGCTCCCAGGTTAGACGCAGCCGTACTATTGGCTTCTGGTGGTTAAGTGCTTCATGAACACCTCAGTTCTGTTCCGGAGGGTTAAATGCGTAGGTGTTATTTGCTTCACCCACCTACACTTTTATAGCTGGGGTGACAAGTGGAACCTGTGACCTTACAGTTGCAAGTATAACCTTTATTTCACCCAGGGGTGCAGAATTTATGTGCACATCATCCGTATATTGCAAAGCCGCCTGGTATTGCCTCGGCCTAGTTATAATGCACCATCCCAATAAGCTTTATTTGTAACCATATGACTTATTAATGAAATAAAACAGCACTGAGGTGTCACTGGATGTGCTTTGTAGTATAGGCACAGAGAACAATATCACTAAATGAAAGAACAGTAGGAGAGAAAAGAAGTGAAGCAATATTGTACCAGCTCCAGGCCTCGGGCTCTTAATACTGGTGGGTGAATTTGGTTGCCAGGGCAACAGAGCATCCAGCATTGCAGAAGTGCTTAAATATATTTTTCATCAGATTGTATAAAATGGGGAAAAGAAGGTGACGGGAGAGCACCAGTGTCACAGCGTTGTTGTATAACTGGACGAGTGCATGTACAAGTGAAGCAGCAGGTGGCCACAGTGGGCTCCAGATCTCCCCACTTCGGGCGGCGTGTTACTGTTATCAATTATAACTGTATCATTCCATAATCCAGCAAAAATAAATAGCCCAAAGGCAATGTAAGCAGGAGGTATTCATAGAAAATCCCCCATGTAAATACCAAGTGGAAAAAAATGCAATTGGCTGTTATGTTGCGTTTGTATGATATCCTAATTGGTATGCATGCTGGAAGTGTAAAGGGAATGGATCCAGTGTTGACACATGGTATAAACTAAACTACAATACAATTATTCCCAGGCAAGTTTTCATTTTTTTTCCCTGCCAGTCTGGTGGTCTGTCTGAAATAATTTCAGCCTCAGCGGCTGCAAAATAAATCTTAAATCTCACAGTTGGCTGGCCATCAAATGGTGTGCAGCAGTGATGACGATAATGCTGAGTAATAATGGTTGTAATGCATGTCAAAGAGGAAATGCGGGCGACATCAAAGACAGCAGCTCCAGCAGTTTGCAACAGGATGAAACACAAAGTTGCATGCCCCTCTCTGCTTCCGGCAAATTTCTAATCTCCCTCGCTCTGTCAGGTGGCTTCAAGGTCTGTGGCAAAACATTTTAGATCACCATGCAAGAGCCCCCGATATGATCCCAAAAACTGCTTTGCTCAATGACAGCTTTATGATGTGAGAATCCACTACCTAGCCTAGATCACCCCCCAGTATCAGAAGTACTCAGCCAATAAGTTGCAATAGGGATCTGAAGATGTTTCCTAGTGGAAAAGATAAAACTACTAATCCTTTCACACACAAAATAAACTGAAATTGCTACTTGATGCCAAAGGATAAGTATTATGTATCTAGAGTGAGTGATCTACTTCAGGCTGGCTGAAGCCATATGGCATTCCACAGGGCTCATCCTTCACTTTCACAATTCAGGGGGAGGAGGCCAGAGCTGGGATGGAAGGCTCTCCTGTGTCTGTTTGTGCTCTCTAGGTGGCCAGTAGTGCCTCTGAGTCTCTAGTCCCACTAATTACACCAAACCAGCCCCCCACACCCACCCACGGCCGTCCTGTGTTTCCAGATCACACCTCTTCGCTGCTGCCCTCTGTCCTCTCCTGTCCTGATTCTCTTCCTCATGTCCTGATTTGTTCTCCCAGAGGCGACGGCCATGGCATGGCCACTGTGCTACATAATGAATTTTCTTCTCTTAGCCCTGTTCTTTCCTTCTCCTCCTTTACAACCACTCCCCCTGGGATTCCTACCGGCCATTGTGCTCAATACATTCAGAAGTATTTGGCTAACCCAGCTCACCTTTCAAATTCCAGCTTTCAATTGCTCTCTCCATTCTTTACATCCAATAACTCAGGTGATCCTGGGACTGGATTATTTGTCAGAGATGACATGTTTACTGAGAGAGAGAGAGAGAGAGAGAGAGAGAGAGAGAGAGAGAGAGAGAGAGAGAGAGAGAGAGGCTTTCTTCATGCAGATGTCTTGTAGCTCATTAGTATATAAAATACTCAAAAGCAAAGTCATATAACTTAATAAATACATAAAAGTTTCAAATAAAAGCAAAGTACCACATAGCCCTTAGAGGATTTGAAGATTCGCATATACTGTTTAAGTGTTTCTTCCTCTTTATAAGAAAAGTAAACATCGTGGCTTTTCTTTCTTTCTACAAAATCATGAACACAATTTTTCAGAGATGCCACTTGACAGTGTTTACCTTCATGTTTAAAAAAAAAAATAAACTACATATATACAGGACACTCATCAGTTTTATGTCCATCTGAATCCTGAACACTGTGAAAATGTTTACAGATCTGTACAGATTGTAAAGCCCCCTGAGGGAAGTGATATTAGGCTATACAAATTACATTGACTTGAATTGCGCAACCACAATTGGCACAACCCAATCTCATGGGAAGGTGTTTAAATTGTAGGGCTGACCCAAATGCTTCGAAGCTTCGACCGTTGCCATGGCAATCCACCTCCAAACCAGTATTAAAATGCTTCGGGGGGAATCAATTATGTTGTAATAATGTATATATCCAAAAATAGCTTATGAAATAAGGAATAATCCATCATTATTACTTATTCATATTCAACATTTATTATTGTTAGTTATTCTCAGACAGATATTGCTGTTTGTTGTGTCCACAGCAGTGCGACAGAAGACCGTGTCAGCCACAGTGTGGTTTCAAATACCTTCAAATATTTCTCACCAAAGCTCTGAATCCCAAAAAATGAACAACCCTAATAAGTAGCACGATAATACAAAGGCATTCTGTATGCCATGTCATTTTTACACACAACAAAACTAGTTAGTTACAGTTAGATTGAGGCAACAAAGCTACTTAGTTAGGTTTAGGAAAAACATCATGCTTGCGCTTTGAATAAATAAGTACACGAAGTATGGAAAACATATCACAGATGTAACTAAACTTTAAAAAAAAAAAACACAAGTTTTGGTCCCCTGGTTGAAAGTCCTGTGTTTATTGGACCCATTCACCTCCCCTCCCACAGTAAGCGGTCTCTATTCAATGTCAACAGCTCTGAGCGTAGCACATTTACGCAGATACATTTATATTGTAGTCGGTACAGACTATATGGTGTACTAATGCCACGCCGGGCGGGTACAATACAAGGTGCTCACTCTATATTTCCTGACTTTATTGTTCACTGTTAAAAATGTAATAGCCTATAATGGATCATGATAGAATGAGGTTCGCAAAGGACATACAAATTTGGCCAAAGAAGGCTGCATTTATCAACGCCTCTAACAGTGTAATGGCCTTGTGTGCGCAGTCTTGTGAATGTGGACTTCGAAAGGTGCAGCGCCTGAATTGGGATGCAGCCATAGTTAGAGGAAACCTAACCTCCTTTGATACGTAACATCATGTTTAAACCTGGTCCCTGCCTGAAAACAAAACGAGATCTTCAGATCTTGCAAATTCAGTTAGAAAAAGTTATAAAGATATTAACTGTTTTTCTCATATAACTTTTTTTAGGTTAATATGAAGGACTAAAAAAAGCTTGTGATGTTCTGGTATATTGAACCAGTTTACTGTAATAGATTTTGGCAGATGCAGTGTGGTGCCTGAGGGGGAACAGAACATCAGACAAATGATGTATCAGACCTAGGAGAGATAAGTGTTTGAAAAGTTTTGAAAAAGTACAAATTCACTGATGTATTGCTCACTCTCTGGCCTTGCACTAGTTTCAAGACATCTATCTTAAACCAGGCTCAGGCATATGTCATAGCCTGCCACGAAGTGATAAACATACAATTTCAGGCCACTCAAGAGCAATAATGATTACTGAAATAAATATTACGACTGAACATTTACCACTGGGGAAAAAAGATGACCTCCTGGCAGACAATCGCTGGGATGGAAGTAGAAACAACAGAGGCTGGATCTGAACAGTGATGATTTTAGCAACAAAAAATATTTGTTGACGACATTCTTTTACAACCAAGAGCTAGATCAAAACTAAATGACTTTTGAAAATGAAAACTATAACAAAAGGTAATACGGTTTTTGACAACAAATAAAAACTAAGTGATATGACAATGTGAAAGATGTAGAAATAAGTGCAAAGTCTTATTTAATGATCTACTGTAAATTGTGCACCATCACAATCATACATTGTCTTCTGGATTAGAATGTCAAAAACATCTCTTCATCAGAAGTTAAAGGGATAGTTTGGGTGTTTTGAAGAGGTATTTATCTATAGTCAGTGTATTACCTACAGTAGATGAGAGTCAGGACTCCCCGTTTAGAGAAGCAGACAGGAATTACCGGCACTGCAGCAAAGCGCTGTGGACGGGGACAGCAGAAAAATGTATTTTAGCCACCTAAAAGAAATGCCCAGCTAAAAAAAGATATTCGTTTAAGAGTACACTAGGCTTGTTCAGGTTACCGATACTAGATTGGTACCAGGGTGCTGATGCATTTAAAACAGTACAATACTGTATTTGGATGAGACCGGTTCTTGTATTATATATATCGCGCTGGCAGTAGTGACATCGCTGCGTGACGTTACCGCATTGTAATCTGAGCCGAGGCGAGCGAGCAGCGTTTAGGAGCAAATGAAGCAGGAGGAAAGCTTGGCGACGGAGGGAGAGGGAGAGGGAGAGAGAGAGAGAGAGAGCGAGAGAGAGAGAGAGAGAGAGAGAGAGAGAGAGAGAGAGAGAGAGAGAGAGAGAGAGAGAGAAAAGAACAGGGAGAGGATGGCAGCTACCTCAACCCTCAACGCGCTGCAACTCGTAGAGAAACCAGGAGCGAAGTGCTGTCTGGACTTACTTCAGCTTTCATCAGCAACATTTGAGGGACAAGCACTCAGACCTGCACAAGGAGTTCAGAGAATGACAGGTAACAACTGATAAACTCATGAAAAAAAGCCACATTCAGAGCTAAAAGCCAGCAACGCCAGCCCCCCTCACACTCCACTAAAGTAGCTCTGGAAAAAAAGCTGCATTGCAATTACCACTTTCTCTGGTTTTACTAGCTTATTTATAGATGTGTGTTTGAGTAAAATGAATGTTTTTGTTTCATTCCATAAACTACTGACGACAGTTTCTCCCAAAAAATGGTCAAAAAACAAAAAAAGATGCCGTGTTTTCAGATGTTAGTGTTTTGAATTGTATTTTATTCTTTACTTATTTTATTTATTTTTAAATTCTGTATTAGAAAAGCCTGTCTTTGTGGTATTTTATTTTATTTACTGATGTGTGATGTGTTCTTCTATTTGGAAAAGTATCAAAAAGTACTGAAAAGTATCGAAATATATGTTGCACATGTACCAGTATCGATACCAAAATGTTGGTATCGTGACAACACTAGAGTTCACCATATTTGAAAATAAAAACTGATGGCAAACTGAAGTGAAAGTGAAATGCATCTACGCTGTTTTTTATCATCTGAGCCTGCTGGCTTTGGAGAGAGCATAGATCATTTTCACTTTCAGTTCAGTTCCCCGTTGGAACGGGGAAGGAAAAGGCTGTAAGACGGCAGGATAAAACTGTAAGTTTAGCGTACACTTAAACAGATAGTGTTTTTTAGGTGAGCCTTCGGAGGCTAACATACGTTTTTCTGCCGTCCAAAGCAGTTCCTGCCTGTTTCTCCAAACCGGGAAGCATGCTGAACATCATCTGTAAATTTTACATTTACATCCAGCCAGATGTGGCTACGTACATGCAGTTCATTCAGTGTGGACGCAGAGGGATGAACATCTCCTGCTCTGACTGCAGCTAGGAGGGACTGCTGTATCACGAGGACTGGGTCTCCTGTGAGTGCTGTGGGCCGGGGGAACGGTCCACGAGCAGCACTCGCTGCTCGTTGAGAAGTGTGAGAATGTTACATGCTTTCACGTCAGTTTCAAAAAGTCTTCAATCACACCAGAAAAAGTCGCTAGATTTGTCTTTTTCTTTTTTTTTTTTTGAAAAAGAGTCACTAGAGGGGTTTGAAAATTTGCTTTATATAGTGACAAAGTCGCTAAGTTGCTAACACTGCTGAGGTCTGCTGGTAGAACGGCAGGTTGATTGACACAAGAGGGCGGAGTCACATGTGCTCTACAGCAACTACACCAGGCTGCCCGCTGATGCGCCTGCTTGATAATCGGCTGATCGGCCGATGGCGATTATGGAAAAAAAAATGACGAATAATCAGCCCGATTAATCGGCCGACTGATTTCAGACCATCATTAAAACAAAATCAGTTACCAAAATGAAGACAGTAAAAAACATACAGTGCTTTCATTCAGAGCCAATCTATAGAAACCCTTCAAAGCATGAGTGTGTGTTGAAGCACAGTGTATTATTGGTAGGTCATCCACATCTCCAAGGCCCAGAGTTTTAGCAGCATGACCACAGATTTGTCAGTCATCTCTCTGTCAGATGAAATGAGGTTATATTTTTTTCATACCTCCAAAAAGGAGATCTAATGACACAGCGGCTGTGCTTGAGTATTCCCCAACACTCGCTAAGCTACATCTCCTCTTCTTTCTCTGGCCACTTGTTTTGCTTTCATTCAAGATAAAAAAAAAAAGACTCTTTAATACATCCCCAGATGTCAGAAGCACTCTTCTTTTCAACAGAGTCTGTCTCTCCCTCGCAGGCGACCACTTGGCTGAAATTCAAAGAGCGATGCACTTTTAGAATGATAATCACCTCACAGTGGATCTTTGTGACGCCCTCCAGCCTCGCTGATGGATGAGCTATCAAATCAGAAAGATGACAGCTGCTATCTGAATTAACACAATCCCCCCTAAACATTCCCCCCGCTGTCTCAAAGTCCAATGTACGAGTACGATCTGATGTCAAAGAGGACAGCAGGAGTGACTTTTTTCCTTTTCAAGTGTCTTTTTAATCAACTGGCACAAAGGGATCCCTGCTGTCAGCTGACAGGAGAGAGGAAGAGGGGGAGGCAGAGTGTCAGATTTGAATCCCTCTCTGACATTGATTTAATTGAGATCTCCATGAGGTGAACTCAAATGATGAGATTTCGATCAATCTCAGGCTTTGAAAACTAGAAGAAGAAAACTAATGGCACATATAGAGGATTACCCACATGAATAATAATGATAATGTGACTAACGGCGTCATTAGTATCTTTTAGCTCTACGGGGTCAAAGACAAATGTCCCTGTTAAGCAAAGACACCGTGTTTCAATCAAGTTCTAGCTCATATCTTTACCGCAGCCCTGTCTCCCACAAAATTACAACTAAACGGCACGTTACGTTTCGTTAAAAAAAAAAAAACACAACACTACTACTTTGTTAGGTTTAGGCAGCAAAACTACTTGGTCAGGTTTTGTTAAAAAAAAGATCATGGTTTGGCTTAAAATGACTATGATTGTTATGTTACCTAAAGTAAGTGAATGCACTTGATAGACAGTATGTCACCTGGTCTATGCATCGCTCGTAGTACTACGTCATTTGCTACGACCGCACATGCGTATTTGTGATGTGCCGAAGACAAACGTAATCTGCGACAAAACACGTGTCTCTCCAAACGTAATTGAAAATGCATTTTAGTTAACTGCCCTAAAATCGCGTGAAGGAAAGTTAAAGCTGCTTGAGGCAAGAATACGGAGAAAAATAAGCTTATTACAGTAAGTAATTGTTTCAGTCAGCGGAGAATGATCCTCAAGCTGAAGTCATTAAATTCACACTGTTGAACTGAGAAACTCAAAACTGTCTGAACAGAGTCAAGGTTGTTACACGTGAGCTGTGTGCAGCTTATTGACACAATGTGATTTTATTTCAGTATATTTAAAGCTGCATTTATTTATTCATTTACATGTATTCAATATCTATAATCACATTTATTCAGATTTATTTTTGGCAGTTGGGGGCAGAGGAAAGTAATATGACTTCATAACAACGTTACCTGACGTTTAAGCAGGTAATGTTTACTATGTTCACCTTATTACTTTAGCCTGTTAGCATGCTAACAACTGCCAGCATGCAAACTGATGGGAACATCATCAGTGTTCCGGGTATTTGGTCAGCAGCCAAAGTGTTGTACAACTTCTGTACGTTAGGATACATAGTCTAGGCACCATGACTGTGCAAAACATCATGGCAACATATTAGCCTTGAGCTCTGAACATAGGTACAAATAAATGAGCTGTCTCGGCCTACAGACACCGTGTGCTGCTGTAACCTGGGATTCCATTAAAGGGGACATATCTGGAGCATCTCCCAACCCACAAACTGTGAAATAAGACAACCCAGTCAGTTTTTTCCGGGCCGTCTAGATCAGTCATTCAAATATAATATTTTTCTCACGAGCCAATATGTAAAAATGCCATGTAGAAAGAACTGTAAAGATTTGATGTATGTGTAAAATCAAAGCACATGTTGCATATTTCCTGCCCTGATGTGAGCCACGCCACCTGCTGTAGGGCACAGTGCATTGTCCATCACTCTGAAAATCTCACTGTATGTTCTCATTGACTTTCAGCAGGTAAGAGGTATAAATGGATACGAGTCCCAGCACCCTTTGTGGACAGAAAGTCATGGGTCAACAATATTTCCAGCAGGCTATATTCGCAGTATAGCTGAACAAGTTTTGTTTTATTAAATACATTCTGGCGCATCTGAGCAATGACCTTGTGGCATGTGTTTACTGCACTTCTTCTTTACCCATGCCCTTCATATTTCAGATTAAATGGAAGACGTTTACTAAAAAGCATGAAAAAAGAGTTGCTAAGTAGCTGGAGCTGCATACATACTGTACATGCTGGTGCAGCTTTAATAATTTATTAATCCAGGGAAGGTTTACACCAGGCATGTAAGCACAACTTTGCCTCCCACAGTGCACAGTTACAATGAATAAAACTAGTACAACCGGTGTGAATGCTGTTGAGCAAGTGGGATTTCCACATGGAAGCTGTGCAGGGACGAGGTGCTGTTTTCATTTTCTACATCATGCTCTTGGTCATCTGACCCTTTTCTTTACATATAATAAATATGTTCAGACTTTGGCAGATTTACAGTCTTGGTGAGTTAATATGTTTCAACCTTTTCAATTATGTGCTCAGCAGGTTATAAGGAAAGAACGTCCAAAGACTTTAATGGTGTAAGCCGATTTTCTCCTTCGCTTCAATCCTAATTGAGTCTCATCGAGCCGCTGATTGGATCCTGATAGGACTCTGCCGTCATCTGATTGCTTGCCAGCTGTAATTTCTTTTTTTTTTTTTAAATCTAATTAAATCAATTGGCAATGTTAAAGAGATTTATTACTACTAAGTCTTTTTAGCAATTCCACTGATGCCCACTCGGGCATTTATTCATCATAATCTGGACCCTAAAGTAAATTAATACGGTACAATAACATTATGTTTAATTACTGAAAAATTGGTTCAATTTAATTATCCTTGCTTTATTGTGGATCTACAAAGAAGACTTATTTGAAGGCCTTAAATGAAATCCTCAATTAATTTCCTTTTATTATTTAAGAATAGTTGCTTAGACCTCAAAAAATAATGATAAAAACAGTCATGAAATGGTATTTTCTATTGTTTATTTTAATCAACTTTTAAAGCCAACTGGAAGTCTGCTGAATACTGTGACTCTCAACTGTGCTGACGGGCCTCAAAATGGAGGTTAAATTGGCAGGCAAACTCACAGTGGTTTTACGATGCCCTGAAACACAAAAACAATCACTTCATTTGTCACGCTTAAATTCCCGTGGAACGATACTTCAAATTCCCAAGACATGCAGTCTGTGCATCAGAAACTCATTACACGCTTATTACCAGGCAATTAGACAGCAGCGAGCATGTGAGCCAGTTCAAGAGATATCTGACACCCCTTGTTCTGCTAAATAATCATCTAAAACACTGGGATTTTGGCACTGCAGACTGTGCTATGGTTGTTTATGCTGTCATTGTAATGTTCCCCCACACTTCAAAATGCTCCCTGAATGTAGGAGCAGTGTGGGCTGGAGTTAGACTGCAATATTAGTTTACAGAGTTCAAAAAATTAAACTTTTATTGAAATTCAGAGCCAGTTCTAATGCAGTACAGGTTTTTTTTGGCTTTACAACATATATACATGGTCTGCAGGCATTATGATAATATTCTTATTGATGTTAGAAGTAATAACTTAGTAGTAGCTTCAATTAATGAGGGTGTTTGTCTTATTTTGCAGGTGTGAATCATAGACTAAAATATATATATATATATATAGTAACAGTGACCCATTCACCCCATTGGTTTGTGGACTGCTGTTTTGAAGCCTTGAGGTCAGCATTTTGGCCTTCACCATCTTGGTTTTTTTTTTTGCAACCAGAAGTGATACAAGAGGGCAGAGCAAAGTACAATCAAATGCTCAATAAGACATTTTTAGGCAACCAAAAAGATTATAAATAACTTAAATAAACTGAAAACAAACTGTGAAAGGGTTAAAGACACAAGGACAGTGCAGTGGTAGAGACCTGTCAATCACAAGGTAGCCACACCCTAAAAGCATACCCTGCTTTATGGTCTAATTGACTTTAAATGGGACCATAATTTACTAAATGAACATCCTGCTGTATTGAAGAAGACTTGAAACTCGTGATTGAAGCCATAAACTCATGTTTACAATGTTTACTGAGGTAATCAGTAAGTCAGGACATTTTCTCATAGACTTCTATACAATCACACTTCCTTTTGCAACCAGAGGAGTCGCCCCCTGCTGGCTGTGAGAAAGAACACAAGTTTAAGGCACTTCAGCATTGACTTCACTTCTCAGTACCTTTAGGTTTCTGAGTATTGGGCCTTGCACATGGGAGTGCAGGACTTGCCGACAGAATGTGCAGGTATTGAACGGAGGGAAACAATTGATGCTTCATTCATTCCGCCAAAATATTAACATATGTTTAGCTGGTGATTCATGAAATTATGGAGTGTTTTACTTCACTTTAGGTGGCATTCAGACAAAAAAAGCCTCAGCTATAAAATACCAACTGGTGGGGCGTGTTGTTTCAGGTACCAGAGAGATGATGAAATAAGATCCAGGAAGGCCAAGGGCCAGTTGGGATGACAGATCCATATATTTGGAGACTGATGAGATAAGAAAACACTGCACAGTGGAAAACCATGTGGATGGATTATACAGCCCTGGAAAGTTAAGGAAGTATACAGTATTTGAGAGAGCTAAAATCTAATTCTGAGTGCTGCTCAGGCCTCAAGTCAACATTTGAGAGTGCACAGACACTAACAAGCACAATAAGTAGTCTATGAATCAAGTGTGACCAAACTCCAGGCAGCCAGGAATAGTATCCATAGGCACTCAGTGTACTGCAAGCCAGTTGGCAAAAAACTAGTTTGTTGTGTGTGTTATCCCACAAGGTCTTCACAACTTTACACACCAAGCTATAGCATCTTAACAGGTTCAGATGTGGTGTTAAAGCATTCTTGCATGTTCTAAATGAGCTCAAAACCTGGAGCAACCACTTTCCCATGATTTAGGGGGAGACTGGCACGCCAAAACCACCTTTTTTCATTATCATAGCACTGTATTACTACCTTCTACTCATCGTAATGCTTCTTGCTCTATTCAGACTATTACTACCATGGTGTAGAAACACAAGTTAACATTATCTTGATACTACAGCCAAACTAAAAGTATTAAAAGACCTTTAAGATGCCAGACATTAACCTCATTGAATCATAAACATATTACATGAGAAGCTGCACATTTTTGGTCAACTGGCTTGATATACTGTATATCTGTAAAACACACTGTCCCCTTTTCACCACAATTAAAATAATAATATTCTACTTGTTTCCTGCGTTTACATATCATGTTCTGTACTAGTCATGATTTAACTAACCCAATATAAAAAAAAAAACACAATGCACCACGCATCTGAATTCAACACTGATTTGTCTGTATGCGTGCCAATCAATCAATGTGATGTTGTCAAGGCTGTTGCTATGACACTGAATTTGTCAGTATGCTAACGGTTAGTTGTCATGCCCAAGAGAAAGAGCTCCAGGAGGCTTACTGTACTTCCTCGTTCATAAAGTACCCAGCAATGAAAATGCTGCGCTCTGCTCACACTGCAAGAGTACACTGGTTTGTGTACGGTGGAAATGCTGATATAAAAGATCATATTAAGACAGCAACTTAGCAAGGCAATATAGCAGGCAGCAAAAGTGTCTCGGTCAGCCTACACTTCTGCACACTAACAAATACCATGAGTTTATTTTAAAGGTGTTTGACAATCAACACTTTTATAACACCAATGCAATACTTGATTTTTGTGCTTACTAGTGTTATTATTATACAGTTTTCAAATAGACTACATTTTGGTGGATTTTGGGAGACAAAACATAATGTTTCGTCAGCTGAGGAGCTGCCCATGGTGTTGAAATGTGTGTTCAGTAGGTGTGATAAGTGCTGAAATATTTGTTGCCCATCTTGATGAAAATGCCTATGGTACTTGCATAAGCACATACTGTATACATGCACTTCCACTGATGTGCAGCACACATAAGGCTCCCGGTTTGGAAATATGGACACCTTACATAGGAAGCTTTTTGTCAGTGTTGGACTCCGTTACACACTGATATGAAGGAGTATCAGCAGAAAACATTTTTTTATTATTATACATTTTAGGGGGACAGTTTTCAGTTTGGTTCAGTATATTTATGGTACAGCAAGGGGGCCAACATCCGTCCAATTTCAACATGCTTTTCATTTATTTGGCAAAAATAAGTTAACAAATGTTTGCCTTAACAAAAGTATGGATCACATAAGGAACATAAAAACTTCTTTGTCAAATTGAAAGAATAGGTCTTCTTCAGTAATCAGTACAAACTTTTTCATATAAATACTGTATGATGACATCATAAACTAAGGCCATCAACATTAATTGAAGCATAAGTTCAACCAGAGCTATAATAAAAAACACCAACAACAGTATAACATACATATGTCTCAATTTCCTGATTATCAGCTCTTTATTGATATATTAGTTTTTCTACTCAAAATTGACGTACAGGATTTGAAAAGGAGTATGGTTGGATTTCTGTGCTATGTAAAAATATTTAAGAACTATTAAACACATTAGAGGGATTGTGCTGTTGCCTTTCTGCTTGTGTCAGTGTCTCAGAGAGATACTCACTGTGTGATTCTCATAAAGACAGCACATCTCCAAAGCCTAGCTTTTATCTCCCACTCTGAAGTGATGTGGTGGGCAGCCAGTCACAGTTCAGTAACTTTCAGTAGCCCTGGATGTCCATCCATCTGTAGTAAGAGCTACGTAGGCTGTTGGACTATTTTTTGACAATTCCTAGTCATGTCTGTTCAGGAGTTACTATGTTACTTAAGTGTCGGTGAGAGAGAATAGTGCGGCTAAAGTAACGTTGCGTTAATCATATGCTGAGATCCAGCGTCCTTGAGGACGGTGCAGGGCTGCATATCTTTCACTATAAACCTCCCCAATGTGTTACAGTTTTTTTATAGAGGTTGTTTAAATGCTGTGGGAAGAAGGAGTTGCTCTTTCCTACCCAACTCTCTCCTCCTTGCACTATCAGCACACACACCGGAGTGATGTAAATGGTTCATCGTATTGGAAGTATTGCTACTAGCGTAAGCCAGACGTGTTGCACAGTGCTTACACACAGTCCACGTTTCATTCCCCACTTTGTTTCCGTCATTGTCATAAGTAACACCAAATCCGTATGGTGTCCACTGGTACCGCAGGGTACAACACATCCACACAAACATCGCAATGCATGACCGCAGCTTCAGTTATACCCCAGACCCCAGTTTGACCAAGTCCCTGCCTCGAGTGACAACAGATGCATGATACGATACTTCCATGCTCCAACTATGACTTGCAAACCACATGGTTCTGAGTTTTACCCGAACCGTGCCATCCCTAGTATATTTAGAACAAAGATTTATGCTCCAAGGTGTACATACGGTAATATTTAGACCCAGATGAACTCAGATTTGAACTGAAGGCAGTAGCAGTTTCTAAGTGCTGGCTTCTATGCTGTCTGTCTGTTTGAGGACTCTGTTGTAATAAGGCCCAAGGAGGCTTAAAACTGCATATTTGTGCTCCCTGTGGTCGTCCGTGCTCGGCCCCTTCATCTCGGCCACTAATCCTCCCTTTGCACATTCCCAAGGTAAGGTAAACTGAGGGAACAGTGCAGCGGTTGCAGTTCAACAGTGCATGTTAGGGAACTCTTCTGATACAGGTTATTGTAATTCGTCTCACATGGGGAAAGCTGACTTCAGGCTACCCAAAGAGATGGCAAAGCAGTTACGGTGGATGGCTTTGAATATTTTTTGGAGTCCCATTTAGGGATTACACAAAAAAACTGGAAATACCTTAAGTACAAGACTTTCAAGCACTTATTGGAAGTTTTCTTTTTTTTTTTTTGTTAAGAAGCAAGAACTGTTGTACTTCAGCTGAGCGAGGAAATCTCTTCGATCTGCTGACTGGGACGATGAAGCAAATTCAACATTACACTGCCGTTAATGAAATCACTCTTGAATTTATTTAGCAGTGTGTTTGTGAGCCTTAACTTATACAAAAAGATAACCCAGATCTTACCAAATACTGCCAGTAAATTAAATGCTGGAAGACAGTATAATGCCATCTTCACACTTGTGTTTCTTGAGTTTCTCAGATAAACACAGACAATACTTCCAATGTCAATCCTTCAGTTGCAGTGAAAACATTTGTTAAAACATAATACTGATTTGGTGATAATTTGACTTTTCATCTAGCATCATCAGTTGATAACATGCTAACATGCTAAACAGTAAACCTGCTATGTGACCATAGTCATTGTGAGCATGTTAGCACGCTATAATTAGCTTTTAGTTCGAAGCCCCATTGCGTTGAAGAACACTGTAACAGAGCCTCTATCGTGGTATGTGGTTTGCAACTTAATCCCACTGAACGTTTTTTTCTTAAAGGTGGCTCCATACGGAATTCAGAGCATTTCTATTGCCTCTAAATGGCTCTCAACATGGAGATATCTGAGCCGGCGGCTAGCAGCTATAGGTGCTAACTGTATGAAGAGTGCAAACAATGGCAACAATGCTGATGGAGCTATCCGTGTTAACCTGGGGGGAAACCGGGGTGCGGACGCTACCCTTCAGCGACGACGCTCATGCTCGCATGTGTCCCTGTTCTTAAGGTGGACCTACATTTAGTTCCAGCAACTACATACATCCTGAAACAACCCCAACATCATGAGTTACATGTGGAGTCTAAGCATGGACGTATTAAGAGAACTGGATACAGCGCTGGAGGCGGGGCCCCGTTTATTCCTATGAAAGTTGCTCAGTGGCGCATGAAGGTAAAATGGAGTCTTCCGGGTCTTATTGGGCCCTCCTGCGCATGTCCGATATGCGTCAGGTCACTCGCATGAATTGGTCATGGGTTTCCAACATCACGGCTTGTGCTGTTGTCACGGTCTTGGCCTCCATAGACATTAACCGAGGAAGGACACAACTCTGGATTCAGCTATTAGTGTGTTTTACAACTTTTAAGTCTTGATGATTTAAATAAGGGTTATTAGAGTGTTTGTGCTGAGGAGTTGGCTTACCTCAAAAAAAAAAAAAAAAAGAAGTTGACAGAAGTTGTAGTACCACCGTTTCGTCACTACGAACATTGAGATCAGCAACCGGTGCTCTTCCTGGGGGCTTGAGTCCAAGCCTGCACATTGGGTGGCCAGTTCAATTTCATTCGGAAATATTAGTTGCAATATTTTTTACAGATTGATCTTTTTATTATTTTTTTTTACAGTATATGACCTCATTTCCAACAATAAATTCTTGTTTACTAAGTGTTTGCCCCAATATTTCCACAATGCAGAAAGACTTTGATGATTTATGAATGAATCATCATGTGTTTTTTTGAGTATACTAAACTAATTCAGGCCTTGCCTTTGAAGAAGAGCGCTGGGACGCTTCCCACATTACATAACTTCTACCAACTCATTCAAACATGTACAGAGTGTACAGTGCATGTGGAGTTTTCTGTGCACAACTTCAGAAAACAGTGCCCGTTGTGAAGCCATAATTTCAGGCGCACACATTTCTGATCTCCCCCCTTGACAAATCACTTTGATGGTGATTCGCTTGTCTGTTTGCATTCGCAGCAACTGTCCTGAATTTTGTACAAGTCAATTTCCCCAGCTTGTATGCATGTGGCGCCTTTAAAATTGTCTCATTTCCTGCCTCTAACTGTCAAGGGGCAGAATCCAAGATGTCATGGTTAAAATAATTATACCTCAGGAAGTGGCATGATGACTTTGTAACTGTCACTCAGGCTTATGCTGATTTATATTTAAATGTTCATTTATGTTGCTCCTCTCCTTTGTGTTTTGCTCCATTTTTATGGCAAGAAACAAAGTGAGGAGGAATGCATTTTGTATTTACTTCTGGTCTCTTTTACGTCTGGTGGTAGCTGTGAGTGGAAAGTCAATTCTGCAGCATCAGAGTGAGTTTTATTTTTCAAGGTCTCTCTCAAACTTCCTGATTTCCACAAACAAAATATATACAACTGCAAATATGTGAATCAAGCCTGTAGAATAACGCCAGTTACAAACTCCCTATTGCTCTCATATACGAGAGAAGGCATGTCAGAATAAATACATGTAGAAATGTATGCTTGAGGCAAACTACTGTACAGTGATAAAGCAGTACCACTGGGAAAAAGTAACAGAGTAGATTTAATACCTCTTTTATTAGTCCCTTAATTACAGTACAAATCCAAAATGACTGATGCACATATTTGTACTATTTGTTTCATGTTTAAGCAAGTTTGACATTAACACATTAACTCGACCAACCCCTCTTCTCCCTACACACACACCATTAGCTTTGTGCTGACCTCATTATAATTCACACTAATTCTTTGTGGCATTTCGCTTTACAGTGTTGGTCATCCCTGTCATCTAAAAATAAACAACTCACACCTCTAAAAACACCATCCAGAGCAAAATTATGCTGCTATTTCAAAGTGCATCAGCAGATAAGGAGCTTTTAGAGAGAGACTAAAGACAACATTTATTCTGAAGGAATTAACTCGTTTATGCTGAAACAACTGTAAGAAACTCTTTAAAGAAATTTTGTGTATTACCAAAAGTTGTTACAATTATCATTTTGACATCATCATTATCATATTAATTTGATACATTATGATAGTTACAAGACCGTTTTAGATAGTGGTCTTCATTTTACTTACTTTGCTGCACTGCTTTACAGCACGAAGGTCTGCATGCTTTCAGTGAAAACCAACAACAGATGGCGGATGCACGAAATGCATGTTGGCTGGCGGTAAAACTCAAGCTTTGTAGCGGCCTTCAAAACAAACATAAGTAATGGAGGAAGGGAGGGAGAATGATGGCACAATTTAAGTCCAGCAGGCAGCAGCAAGGTTGTTGGGAAATGCTTGGACGCTTCACAGACATTAGCACTGACGAAACACTCTTCATAGTGGTTTCATTTGTCTACTTATGTTTCAAATGCAAAAGAAAAAGGATTTAACCTTCATGTGACAACGATTAGATATTAAGGTGAGTAAAATCAGCACTGTATTTGGTACTTTTTTGTGGTAATTTTTATGATGATGTAGGTTTCAATATGGTGCATAGCTACATCCTTTACCCTACAGGTCTTTCATTTGCATGATAAAGATGCATCACTGTGCTGTATATACATTTTCCTACATACCAGAATAACAAGCCTTTAATTTGTCTTTGTGCAGACTATTTTGTCTTTTATTTCTATCTTTTTCACACCCAATACTTCCATGTGTGTTTGTGAGGACTGGTTGATTTTCCTGTTTAGTCACCAAGTAAATACTTAAGAGTTGTGTACGTCACCTACAGATTTGCTATGGGCACATAGTTTTATACTCCCTGCGCTCACTTATTCCACCAACTGCTTTGCTGACTGATTAATATTTACAGTAACATTTTGTTTTAGACTAACTACAGCACACTTAAGTCCTTTCCACACATGCAGTCTATCCCTTAAATGTTCAGGAACATTTCCTGCACGGTGTCAAACGGGAGCAGGGATTGATATTCAGGGAAATCTGTGGCACAAATTTCCCACCTCCCTCAAGACCCAGTAACATTTCAGCTGTGTTGTGAATGAAAGCATTAACGCTGCAGGGACAAACACGTAAAGGGTCACGTTCGTCTAATGAAAGACACATTCACGCGAAGCTAGCAAACCAATCACTCCACTGATGACGGATTTGCAACAAATATCTTTTAATGTATCGAATGCATGTTTCTGATTCAAGTACGGTTGTTAATAATAAACCGTTTAACCGATAACTGGCATTAAACGGTTAAAAGAAATATTAATAATGAATTAAAAAGCTGAGAAAAACACATAGGAGCGGCTCATCATTTTAAAAGGAAAGGCTGGTCCACTTTAAGAGAGAGTCGGCGCAGATACAGGAAGTTGGCTGGGGACTTCCAGCTGAGCAGCTGTAGCTTGTAGCCTCGTAGCATTTATTCACCAACAAATAAACTGCACACACAGCTACATTCACAGTTATAACACCAACAACAAACCCACACTCACCACCGCCACACACGATCTGTGGGAAACTTGCTAAAGTTTTTCTACAACAGGCACAAAGCCACTGGAGATGCTAGCAGCTGCTAGCTGCTAACGTAGCACAGACACAACCTGTTTGTCGGACAATCACTAAAGTTAAGACAAAGTGTCGTTACGCCGTGCGGACGCACACCTGACAACTTGCTAAGCTAAACTAAATGTGTGGTGAAGACTTTTACTGGGAAAGTGGCTGCATGTCTCCGACACTACAAGCAGCACAGTGGCCGCTAACGTTCCCAGACAGTGAAGAGGGGACAGTGAACGCAGCACCGTGGTTGCAACAGTAACTCTCCTGATGGTGAACTGTTGACCTGGTTGTCTGTTGGGCTCATATACTGTCACCGCTGCATGTGAGGCACTAATATTGTTGGTTGACGGTTAATAATCGGTTATTGGTTACAAAAAAAAAAAAAAACATAATTAGCACCCCTAGATTCATAGATCATGCACTTGTTGAATATTAAATACATTGAAAGAACATTGGCACTGAACAAAAACAGCTCCTCGCCCACCATGTAAATACAGAGACATCTTATGTTGCGTACACTCTCCACTAAGGGGTATCAGACAATATAAATATTGAGTTTTGGGTGTCCATACCATATTTCATTGCAGACATCATTTTACAACTGAATAGCATATCAAATTGTTAATTAATCATATTCCCGAGACTGCTACCCTACTTTCAACACGTCTTATGGTGTCAGTAAGTACTACAATAATCAGAACAGAGCCTTCATTTATTTCCCTCGTTACCAGCACCCTCTTGACTGGCACTCACTCCGTCAATTATCATGACCCCTGTCAGTAATAGGAGAAAGATGTTAATAATTTATTCATTCGTGAGAGGAAATTTTCATTTTCCTGGAGGTCAGAGGTCAGACTTCATCACAGAAAGGCACCCCGGAGCTGGTAGGGATTCATTGTCTTGTTCAAGAACACTTGTATATTCAAGGACAAACCTGGGAGTGATGACCGATAATTAGAAGTTACTGTGAACATCAGGAAGGTTACCAAGTGAAATGTGAGATCATGTGCACTATTTTATGTCTTCTCCTTTTTACTCAGATCAGCACCTGAAACTGTGGTCGTCCAGCAGTCGATTCTCTCATCCATCTCCCAGATCTTTGCCATTGACCTGTAGTCTATTCATATATCAACTGTCAGCTCCTCCAGTCACTGTCACTGTGCTTTGTTCCTCTGAGTAAAACTTTTAGACTTGCTTTTAACGACACTTTCACATGTGCATGATGGCTGCCAAGTGTATGTCCTCTGGTATTAACACTAGTTGGTTAATAACCTGAGAATGGTTGGGACAGTGTATCAGGATGGGAAGTCAGGTCAACATTAAACAAACCACAACTACAACAGCACAAAGTTTTAAAGAGAATCTCATCTTCAGCGCCACTTTTCTGCCGTGTACTAAACTCTTCAAGTGTTGCTAAATGTTCATGCTGTGCATACTTGGAAATTCTCAAGTAAGAGAGCACTTAGTGTTGGCCAGGGATGATCTGTCCCTGCTTGTCACTCACCCTCACTCATCGTCAACTGCTTATCCGGGGTCGGGTCGCAGGGGCAGCAGCTCCAGCAGGGACCCCAAACTTCCCTTTCCTGGGCCACTTTAACCAGCTCTGACTGGGGGATCCTGAGGCAATCCAAGGCCAGTGTGGAGATATAATCTCTCCACCTAGTCCTGGGTCTCGCCCGTGGCCTCCTCCCAGCTGGTCGTGCCTGGAACACCTCCCTAGGGAGGCACCCAGGGGGCATCCTTACCATGGATGTATGTTTTAATTGTCTAGGTGCTACCAAAATACACAGGCAAATATGTGAATAATGCTGCTCATATCGCAGATGTTGTCCTGCCTATACGTGTTAGTAAAAAGTATATTACGAGCCTTACAAGTACTGCTCACAGTTTCTTCCTACACTTAGAAGATTACTTTCTTACCTGATACCTTAATGCATGTATGTGTGTTTCAGGTCTGCATGTACCATGTATGAGTCAGTGTAAATTGAATTTCCCCATTGTGGGACTAATAAAGGTAATCTTCTTCTTCTTCTTCTTCTTACCTAGTGCCGTCATACTCCGACTTTAAACCAAAACCCTGTAGCTGAGTTGTTACGTCCCATTAATTCTCTCAACAATTCAATGAAGATGATGCTCTACTACAAACCAAGTTCAGACCACAATTTTCTGCATGCATGGTTGATATCTTCAGGTAGGTCTTCTATAATATGTCCCCTTTAATTTCCTTCATTCATCACTCACAAACTCAAAAGCTGTTTCCACCACACAGTACAGCTCAACTTGACTCGACCCACCTTTGTTACCAGTCCTCTATTTTATGCTGTATTTCCACTGCAGACAGTACTCCCTAAATGTAGGTAGGATTCTCAGCTGATCGCTGTAGTGACGGCACGTGAATCTGTTGTGACATCATCTTCAACGGGAAACTTGCTGAATCATCTCAACAGCAACCCAGCAGAAGAAAGTCTGCCCTTCATCAACTGTATTGTGTAGTATCGTAGTGTGTCCAGCATAGTTTTGCAAGCTGCCATTTCTGCAGCATATCTCTGACCAATCAGTGGTCAGCAGTTCCACTTCTAGTGTCGACTCAGCTTGCTTGGAACCTCGACCGAGATGATACCAAGAATGGAGCTGCTCCATCGGAGCCGTAAACAACTTCTGCAAATAAAAATGTGGAAATAATATTTACACAATATTTAATGTGTAACAGTATGAACTTGGACTTGGAAACAAGGCTACACTGGCACCTCGCAACCAATCTGGCAAAAACCTTGACAATTATTCATCTTTGATAACCAACAGTTCTAAAAGGTCCATATTATAACCATCCTGCAAACTACTGTATTTCATAGAAGTTTCATATCAGATCCTAAATCAGTACGAAGTCTTGCAGCAACTGGTCCAGGCTCTTGCCAGTTACACTTGACTAATGTAATATCCTCTTTGCCTGAATCTGAAGCACCTGAAGTTCATGCAGAATTCATCAAAACATCTCCATACATCCCGTCCATAATTCACTCCTGTGGTCACTGCTCAGCCTTCCTTCCCATCCAGGTCGTCACTCTTATTGGTCCTGACTCCTTCCATTCGTGGCGACCCAGTAGTCAAGTGATGACTGACCCCTGTCAGTCAGAGCAACATATTTTCTCCTGAAAGCAGTCAAAAAAAAAAAAAAACATCTCCTTAGCTTTTAGCCCTCCATCCAACTCTGATCTTCTGACAGAAATAAGGTTCCCGTCTGTCTCTGCCCTCCCCAACCTCAAGCCTTTCTTAAACCAGAGTTGTATGTCTTTTAGCCGCCCCTATCCACGATTCCTTCTGATTTTAGATAACAGTATCTGGTAAATGCCTCAATTCTAAATTGTCACCTTATGTAATATACATGTTCAGCTCCTTTTTTGTTTAACACTAATACAATTTGGTTTCTTAAGTAAAATTCTGTCAACCAAACATCACTCTTCACTTCAGCAATATTTTGTAGTTTTTACAACCCCCCTAAAGGATAAAACTTTAAGGGTACATCTGCTTCTACGAGAGCAGCCTTTAGTGAAAAACAGACGGGCATGAAGGAGACTGTCTTGGCCTTATGGCTTTCTGTGGCATGTCATTAGTCTGCCTAATTAGATAATAATGACTGCCTTCCATTACAGGCTGGTGTAGTACACATGGCGCTCAGAGCTCCAGACCACCTTACCCATGCCAAGACAAGTCAACTTAGCTGACAAAGTAGTTCAGAGAGTGCTTGTTCTCCCATATATCTCTCTTATTTCTTTGTGATTACTCAAACACCCCAGCCCTCCCTTTTTTGCATCCTCAGCCGCTGCCAGTGTTGAGCTCAGGCTGAAATGCAATTTTGACAGACAAGCGGCACGCCGCTCAT
The DNA here is from genome assembly GCA_947000775.1 of Pterois miles. Classification (NCBI taxonomy): domain Eukaryota; kingdom Metazoa; phylum Chordata; class Actinopteri; order Perciformes; family Scorpaenidae; genus Pterois; species Pterois miles. Next base: position 4,331,207 of record CAMQGK010000571.1, on the reverse strand, counting down.
TTGCAGGTGATGTTGTGCTGTGTGTGTTCACAGGGAAAATATGTGAGGAATGTTGTTCATAAAAGACAGGGTTCCTCAACTCTTCAGGCAATACTTGGATTTTGCAGAACATACACACTATAAAGCCCACTCACATCAAGCTAAATGAAAAGGGGGGTTAACTACACCCCCGTCAGTGAGCACCACAAGGCATCCAATCAGGTGTATTCTCAGCAAAGCCTTATTTTTCCCCTCAGACGCCGTCGCTTATAATTTACAATGAGAAATATTCAGAATCGCATGCAATAAAGATTTCACCCAGCAGTGATGACAAAGCTCTGTTGTGCAAGTAATGGAAACTGTGCCACTAATAGAAAGGTGGGTAAAATGGCTTTTGGCACATTTACTGCACACGGCATCCCAGCCTTCGCATCACTTTAAACATTGAGTGCAGCCAGGTTATTGGGGTATGTTTTTTCCTTACGTTTTGATACTCCAGTTTAAAAAATAAAATTTAACAAAACAAAATCTGGGGCAACACAGGTATATTTTTGAGTTCTTATCAATGCATAACTGAAAAACAGTGGTTGCCATTATGGATCTCTGGAGCATTTCTTTATGTCTGTGGCTGAAAGCTCATTGGCTCTCTAACCTCAAATCAAAACAGAATTTCTCCACCAAGTTTCCCAGAGCAACTTTCAAGTCCTCAGATATTCAGATCCTCAGGAAAGTTAGGAGAAAGGATGTCTAGGTTAAAGCTGCATGGGTAAAAATGAACAAAAGTCTCTCCATTAATGCATGTATGTGTGTTTCAGGTCTGCATGTACCATGTATGAGTTTAACAGAGTGTAAATTGAATTTCCCCATTGTGGGACTAATAAAGGTAGATCTTCTTCTTCTTCTTCTTCTTTAAACTGATTCATGTCAGTCCCCAGATGTTGATGCTGCCCACTGTTCAGGCTTTCAAATGTAAATTGAAATCTGGACAGTATACAGTTGACTGACAGACAGACAGACTGTTGCTACTGTATTATATCAGGGCTGCAGACTAACTTTTTACATTGGTTGCACGGGTGCGTTTTCTTTCAGGTGCACCAACGAATAAGTAAGTTGCACGTAAAATTTTTCATTGCATCCTCTGATGCCAAAACAATACATTTTAAGTATTTCCTTTTGCCAGTTTCTATGCACATTGGTAATTTCTAAAAACATCATTTAAATGAGTGTGAACAGGAATAAATGTTCAGATAATTTTTTTGAGCCATATGAGGCCATCTCCTCAGCAGACACGCTATCGGTGAGGGGGTTTTTACGAGGCAAAGGATGAACCAAGATGGATTTGATGATGTCTTATGTTTCTTGTTGTGTTTTAAGGTTGGGATGTTGTGTGAAGAGGAGTACCGGCTGCTAAATGTCAGGTGCATCACTGCAACCAACAAAAGAACTTTAGTAGTTTAATAGGTTTTTGGTTGCTTGTGTCACACTGTTGAGCCCTATATGTCACTGTTCCCAGGAGGGGAGGTGTCCCAACTTGGACCAGGGCAACAGGATTATGGACACCAGTCTCTGAATATGCGCGTTTCTACAACGTCACTAGTCTTATGTTTGATATTTTGTTCTACAGTGTTCCCACTGTCCACCTGTGGATATTCCAGTATGCCAGTATTATGGGCAAGTATGGTTAGATCATGAGCATTATGGGGTATAGGCTTAGTGGCACACCTTCAGATGAGAGTCTGAAGACGGTCCGTTGCTCTGCTGATGCTCTACAATGAGAAGATAATAAAACTCACTCACTAAGAAAACCCTTCCTCCCTACAATATGTTTACAAGATCATCGATTTTGAAGTTTATTTAACAAAAAAGATTAAAAATTAAAGCATCAGTGTGACAGCTACTCTTTGCTGTGTATCCCTTACTGTATCGCTGTCCATTTTTAAGTTGATAATGATAAATTCATATATATACACACACACATATACTGTATATAGGATATTAGAATAACAAGATGTATTGGTGGATTAGGTGGAAATTCAGATGTTCCATATGGGTGTTAATCTGACTTTAATAAACACCAGTGTTAACAATTAACTCCATCAAATTGTCATTTAGCTCGTCTGTATGGCATGTGCTGCAGATTATAGGCTAAACATCACAATTTATGGGAGAAAACCCACCAATATGAGATCAGTATACCGTAGACTGACATATATTAAAGGAATGTACACAAATCCTGCATGCAGCAGGTGAGTGATGTGTTTACAGCATTGCTCAAAGAAGTCTATAGCTGGATGAATGTTGTCAGCGGTGCTGTCAGATCTCTTTTCATACGACACCGATCAAACGAAAAGAGTAAACCACTCATTCTGTAAGCTTTACCAACCCATAGTCATTACGACCACAGTGTACTGTACCTATAGCCACTACTCAGATTATATATGTGGGGAACGCCTGAAGAATCAAAGCAGTTTGAATACAACAGATGCATTTCAAACAATACTGCCCGGAATAGAGGGAGAGCTCTCACGCACAGGAGCTATAGGCTTTCATGTAATCTGTGTGAAGCTATCAAAAGGATTAAACTGTGTTTTTTAAGGATGAAATATGACTTCTTTGATGAAAGTGCTTGTGTGAATATTTCATAAGAGTACCAGGGGAACCGCTGCTGGTAGAGCGATCAGCACAAAACAGCAGAGAGATCCACTGGAACGGGTTATAAATATGCTCTCATGTCACTGGCTGCAGCTGTGTGGCAGTGCACTTAGAGTGACCCTGTTTAAGGTGTCAGCAACAAGACACCTCATCATCTGGGGGTCTGACCTGCTGCATATACAGATAGTAGATAGAGATCAGAGGTAGGACATTAACGTGTGAAAACTGCCCACCACCAAACCTTCTGTCCTGAGGAATATGTGTATGGACTGGTTCAGCCAAGGCGTTTAGATGGAAACGTAAACAGTGGATGGTGGCAGGACTTTGACACCAGAGGCTGTACGTAGTTAAATGTAAGCAATAAAACTAATGTAAGAAAAAAATCATTGACTTCTTCAATTTTTAATCCTTCCCTAACCATAGCCAGGTGCTTTGGTTGGCTAAAAAAAAACACCCATAAAAATATAATTCATGCTTTAATTGCCATGAGCAATTATTATAAGAAAGGAATTAAGCATGCCGTCAATGAATATTTTGCAGATATGTTTACAATGATTTTATTTTAGGACTTCCCACATTATGTTGCAAAAAAACATAATCTGACTGGTATTTCATTTTCACTTCTTTGTACATGCCTTCACCTTTAGGGGGCTTTAAATAGACCAGATCTGGGCATTATACGGCCCGCAGCCCTAAAGTCTGACGTAGCGAACATTTACCTCACATCGGCTCTTTCTACTGCCGACGTCGTCTCAGACGTTCCGATAACGTGTAAATGTTTCATCGTTGACTCTGGTCAACATGAAACATGGCCAACGCTAGCGGTTATTTCTTCTAATCTCTTTACTGGCAGATTATAGCCATGTGTAGCCTATAGCGCCAACTTGTGATCAACCTATACTGCAGCAGAGTTCAATCTCTCCAAACCAGTTGATGGAAATGCAACTAATACAAATTTCTTTTTTCACGACATTTCTACATTTTGCTTAAAATTTGAATGTCATTTCAGTGCTTGTGTGTGAGCCTTGAACGCATTTTTGTTTTAAAGGAAAGAAAGAAAGAAGGTATTCCTTTATTAGTCCCACAGTGGGGAAATTCAGTTTTACACTCTGTTGTTCACACAGTACATATACATGTCAATGGAGAGATGTCAGAGTGAGGGGGCTGCTCCTGACAAGCGCCCAGAGCAGTTTGGTGGGGGGATTGGTGCCTTGCTCAGGGGCACCTCGGCCCAAGAGGTAAACTGGCACCTCTCCAGCAACCAGTTGGTCTTGGTCCTGGGGGATTTGAACCCGGGTCCTCCGCATCCTAACCCAAGTCCTTAAGGACTGAGCTACTGCCGCCCCCAAATTTTCTGAGGTTTTATTGAGGTTCATTACTGAGAAAAATTGTTCACAAAGGTAGGTTGTCTCAAACATGCACAATTTTTTTGCAGCCAGGGCTGTTAATTTCTCAGTTGTCCTTGCAAGCTGTTGTAAGTACCGAAACTTGTTTCAAACACACCAAGCACAGAGGTTTCCCGTGTATCTCCATGAATAAATAGCACGTGGTCCATTTTTCTTGGAAAACTCTACACTCTGTATCCACTTTTCTCCTTTTTGATAATGACATTTTGGCTAACGAGGGCGTAGCGGGCAGGTAGAGAACAGGGTAGAAACACCGTTGTAACAAACAGCAGATGGCGCATTGATACCGTGTGCTGTTTGGTCTGTCTCGGTGATGCGGCGTGTCTTCTACTCTGACCAAAACAGTGCACACCTAGCGGATAATTCTTGAAAAGCATTTAATTTAAAAAAATCAAATCCACGTCGTTTATGCATTTTTTTCACTTTCAAATTCATCCTGCGGGCCTGATCGAACCTCCTTGGGGGCCGTATGTTTGACACCCCTGCAGTAAACTGTAGTCTGACTATAACATAACTGCTAACAACCCCCTCCGCACCCTAAACACACACAGCATTTCCATACCCCAATCTATTGAACATTACTGAGAGAATTGCATTCAAGTATGCCTTCATCAATGCAATTGTCATGTTGAATAAGTGTAGTCAATATATGGCTGCCCTGAATGAATGAGTGTTCATGTCACATAAATCACCACAGTTCATTAATAAGATGTAATTACCATTTCAAAGACAGTGATAATGGCCGCAGTGATATGGGGACAACAGAGGCCTTCAGTCTAAATCAAAACAATTTAAGGGGTTGATTTCCCACAATGACTGCCAATTCGACTGATGAAATGAACGTTCCGCTCCAGCAGCCTGGGAGTATAAAAAATAAGTCTTCTTGTCCATGTGGAGGAAAAACTCCCCTGTCTCTACACAGGAAATGTATCCTCTCCTACCTGGCAAGCGAGAGGAAAAAGGAACGGGTTTCATCACGCAATCAACCAATCAATCATAACAAGACACAAGAGGGCCAGTGATCATTACACACACAAATCAAACATTTCAAAAGCAGTAAATCACAGTAAATCACCCCAGCTGACAGAAAGCCATCCCACCCATGGGCGAAATATTTTGGTCAGTGTTTTTCTATTTATATGCAAATAGAGTAATGGGTTTCTCTCAGGCACAGAGCCCCTGGCCAAGGTGATTAGTTTAATTTAATATTTGATATATAAAAGCAGTAGGATTGCTAGTGGTACCAATCACGTTCTTCGTCTGGGGCATACAGCTGTAAATGTACACAGGTGGTGAAAGTGTAATAAAGTGTAATAAAGAAATACTAGCGCTTTCCAGATAATAGGCTCAAACCTTTTTCCTAACATACAGCGACCAAAAATACTCTGGCGAATGTGGCATGAAAAATTGTCCAGATGTAATATACGTGTGATGTCACTCGCTATCACATAGAGGGATACTGATGTCAGTCACTGTCAGCGTCAATTTTAACCAATGAAGAAAAAAAAAAACAAAGGTTGGAGGTGCACAAAACTTTGCATATAATGTATAGAGCCACAGTAAATGTTTCGCTGCTGCACGGAGCAGGTTAGGACATCTTTATTGGGAAAAACTGTCAACAACAATCTAAGGTTCGCTCGGTCACATTGCGTCCAGTCAGCGAGAAGTGTCGGTCGTAATTTCTTAAAAAGTTGATTCAATTGGAGAAATCCAGATGCTGCATTCTTAATGCTTAAGTATCGGTATACTGTGCAACACTGGCTTGTGCGTTAGCAAGCATTGTGTGTGTAGGCAACAACTTCTGTGACTTTTTTGGACATATTTTACAGCAATTTGTCAAAAGGTTTTTTTTTTTATCTGTAGTCTTCAAGACGTGTGACATGCAAAAGTCAAAGCCAAAAAACTACAAAAATACAGACATTTATACAAATATACATGGGAAAGACTACACATCCTGGTTCACTGCAAAGAACCTATAAAAAGAGAGATAGTCACTGCATCACTGAACTCACATTGGTGCCAAGTATTCTACATGTATTTGATTGTAATAGAGCATCGTTGTTATCAATAACTAACAAACCATCAAATTGTTGATATTTAATAGCATTGAGGGGGGCTAACATGAGCCAGCTCTCTCAATAATGTTTCCTGTTATTGTCAGGAGGTGGCGCTAATCGCCAAATTTTATATGCCTCTATAATATTTTAAATGCCTCTAATACTGTTCAAAACTGTTTCCCTCAAAACAGAAAGGCAGTTTAGTAGCATGGGAACATCATTTTGTAGGAGACATGGTTGCATGTTGACGTAATGACCGTTCCTTGAGTCACTGCTGCATTTCTTTGTGAGCATGTCTTTGTGGCAAGTCGTGTTTAGTGGGTCTTTGCACTTATTTTTCCAAAAGCAAAGTTTTTCAGAGTTTGATTTAAGAGAAAATATAAGTGATGTTGGGCTGCACAGTGGTTAGCGCTGTCGCCTCACAGCAAGAGGGTCGCAGGTTCGATTCCGGCTTGGGACTCTTCTGTGTGGAGTTTGCATGTTCTCTCCGTGTAAGCGTGGGTTTTCTCCGGGTACTCCGGCTTCCTCCCACAGTCCAAAGACATGCTGTTTAGGTTACTTGATGACTCTAAATTGCCCGTAGGTGTGGATGTGAGTGTGAATGGTTGTCTGTCTATATGTTGTCTGTCTCTATGTGCCCTGTGATGGACTGGCGACCTGTCCAGGGTGAACCCCGCCTTCGCCCAATGCCAGCCGGGATCAGCTCCAGCCCCCCCGCGACCCCTAACGGGAAACGCGGTTGACGATGGATGGATGGATATAAGTGATGTTGCCAGACCACGAACAAAGTGGCTACAGGTGATCCCTCCCAGATCTCTGCCACCTCTGACCTCTAAAAGCTGTGCAGCAGCAGCTGATGGCGAGACTACTGCAGAATTTTGTTTGTAAAGGTAGCTCCACAAATCTGTCAAAGCATTCCTCTTTCCTTGAAACAAGGATGGACATCTTTATATCCCACATGTGTCTGAACAAAAACATTTAATTTCCCGGCTAGAAAGACAACATAAAGAAGAAGGGATGAATGAACCAGCACAAAAAGTGTCTCTGGCAGTCCCCGTCTGTTTGCTGATGAGATATTAGCATTCATATTTTGTTTCAAGAGGGAGGAGAGCTTGGCGATGCCTGCAGAGCATGAAGTCCTCCTGCCTCGCCAGCTTTCCCCCTCTTTTTGAAACTTTCCTCTCCTGGATCCTCGGGAGATGTAATTACTGTGCAGTCAACTTGTAAGACCCATAGTCCCGAGGAATGCATCTCCCTTATCGACCATTCCTGGTTGTTATTTTTAACAGCTCGCATCAGAAAAAGGCTGTTATGCGGTTTTCCTTTGCTAAAATGTATGCCGTGTTATCACAATCAAGAGAAAGGGGTAGTCATTCACCAGATGCGCCAGGAGGAAATCAAAGTACTGTGGTGCCTCAGGTGGAGTCATTTTATTTAGCCATGACATAAAGGGTTACCTTATGGCTGAGATTAGAATGAGCAATATCACACAGGGATGGAAATATTGATCAGTGAGCAATCATCTGCCATACATCGCCCATGCATAATATTTCAGCTTTCATTTTCCCAGCAATGAGCAGAGAGTTGACACAATCTCTTTAATGGTGCTGCAGTCAATACAGAACTGACTTCCCTAATAATTTGTGACTCTCCATGGCTCATTGGTTTTATATTGAGTTTTATAATTCTGTCAGCCATATGGCTACAGAGGGAACTGATTGTTCTGGCCTCTGTCAGGTAACTCTTCTATGAGAGATACTGTGCTGCTGCTGTTGTTTCCTTCAAATACGTTTCACTCTGTTCTTTCAGCTGCTGTATTCAAACATCATATTCTATTAACCCTTAAGAGGGCAATACATATATAGTATATGTGCATTTCTATGGGTTGTCAGTCATATGTGTGATTCATATGTCATTAACCTCTGTAACCCTTCTTTTTTACTCAGAGCTAGGGTGAAAATACAGGTATTGGTATCCACTGGTATCAACCATGTCATGTCATGTTAGCTTGACCTCTGATCTTAAGATATGTGGCTGAAAATGGGTTCTATGGGTACCCATGAGGCCAAAACAATGCAGTTATTTGCATGCAGTAAAATGTTTTTTTCCTATTTTAAAATTCTGTATTTGAATATTTCTGTATACTGGGGTCAACTAATGAGCTCAACTGTATTCATGTGTAATGATGTTAGTTTATTTATATATATATATATATATATATATATATATTATATATATTTATATTTATATATATATATTGAAATGAAAATTTCACAGGACAGCACACACTGCATTGTTACTGCATTCAACCCCTCCTAGGATATTGGGAGCAGTGGGCGGCTACTATAGTGCCCAGGGTGCAGTTATCAGGGATGTCATGCTCAAGGGCACCTCAGCAGCAACCAGGAAGTGAACTGGCACCTCTCCAGCTACCAACCCACAATTGGTCCGTGCGGAGACTTGAACCAGCAACCCTCTGGTTCCCAAGCCAAGACCCCCACATAGCCATTTCATTGTCGTGAGACCATTTTTTTAAACTCGCAGTCACTGTTGAAAATGACCTGTTGCGACCTCTAAGATCACAGCGTCATGAAACTGACCGTGAACCACAAACTATCACCAAAAAATTTCTTTATACCACTCACAATTTACTTTATTTACTTCTGATTTCTGATGAGAACAACTTGACACGGTGCTGTTCTGCGTCTAAAATTAATCTTCAGGTTCCCAGCTTTCAGTTGACGTACACCACTTCTACGTGACATCTACTGTTAACCTGTTATCTCCCCGTAAAGAACCCCTGTACCCCCTTAAAAAAAGACTAAAACAGGTCTATGAAAAAGAGAGGCAGAGTGGAAAAGGTTAAAGAGAGTCAGGCACAAATGTGCGGCTATGGTATGTTAGTTAGATAAACGCACTCCTAATGCATACGAGAAGTGTGTATTTCACTATAGGAGATTTGCAAGAGACATTCTCCAAGCCGTCGCTGACGTCTTCGTCAGTCCTAACCTCCTGCGCACACTCCGACATCGCACAAACAAACATCTACTATATCACATCGCAAATGTTTCCTCTCCCTTTGGATGTCACAGAATACTTTAGAAATTATTCAGGGTGTTGCGTTATGCTGATAAGAATGTGAGTTGTGCCGCTTAAAAGCCCCAGCGCATGTTTTATTAATAAAGTGTGAAAAATACAGCCGTCCAAAGCTGCGAAAAACTGTGCCGAACAAAAACAGACAGACTCGTTTAGTGTCAATTTATGCGACAAGTAGATATAAAGAACGCGCCGTTGTGATGAAGGGTGAATTTTTTAGTGGGGCACAATTGAAATCTAGCACTCAGAAAAGTAGTATCCAGACAAAAGGGGCTCTTTTAATCCATCATCAGAATATATCAAGGTTCATTTCAGTTTGGTACGAGAGCATGTGGAGGTAGAAGAGAAGCTTTTGAAGACGTGGGCCACAGACACACATCCTGCACTACGCTAAGAAGGAGGTTTTCAGCATGTTCCTTGATCTCACAGCTTACATAATATAATTAAGCAGTTTAAGCTGGCTTTATTGACGCAAGCACTGAACGCAGCAATGTCATGGGTGGGGGGGGGAAATCCCATCAGAGCCCTTCTCCACACCGGCCCTTCACCCACCACACTCCCCTGTTTCCCTCCTCAGCATATGTGGATTGATAACAAGAAAAAATAGGTTGTTTTTTGCGTCTCCGTGCCAGGGATTGCCAGGAGGAATCGGTTTGTTCCACAGCTCTCCGCTCTCGTTGGCCTGCCAGCCTCACATCCTACCAGCTGCTACAGAGAAACTATGAGGAGGTTGCCTCTCAAATATCACTCAAGGGGAAAAAAGGAAAAAAAAAAAAACGGGGCAACAGTTAAAATGTACTGAATACACAGACTGCAGGATCCATTCCATTTCATTATTGCACCATTTGAATTATTAAACACAAATGCAGAATTGCGGGTGGTAGTGGGTGCAGGCGGAGTATCAGGGGTAAATGAAGGGAGATGAGGAAAAAATATAACTGTGCAAATCAAACCCTGAGTGCTGAATTTTAAAAATGAAATGCATTATTCATGACTAATCACGTCTGGCAGTGATTGCGTGCACACAAATTGCAAGTGGTGGGGAACTGACAAATGCGCAACAAACACATTTAAGATGTAAATACTTCTATTAAGCCACCAACATACAGATGAAGTTGAAATAGCTTGACTTTTGATTTAAGACACTCAGTAAGACGCTGGCACGTCCTCACAACTATACAGACTGCTTATCTCTGCAGCGAGCAACGAAGACGCCTGACGAACTCTGCAGAAGACGCTGATAGTCTTCTGCATATGCATTCAAATTTATGGTCCAATAAACACAGTTTTCCAGAGGGGGAAAAAAATGCATTATCATTATCCAGGCATTCTGTCACAAACCCATCTCTTACAAAATGTGTTTGTATAATACTAATTTGTTTTGCCGAATACATTTTGGAGAAAACAGAACTGCTGACAGGCTTATGTTCATTAATTTTCCAATCCGAGTGTAAGGTATCAACGTGGCTGGTTGGGCATAAAAACACTAAACTGTGACACCAGATTTTCACATGTGCAGCCAACTGCTGCCTGGTTAAGGCTACAAAATCACATTGGCCCAAGTAATGGAAAGTTAATGGTGTCCAGGTTGCTAAGCTTCAGAGTTTCATTTTTCCGAACATAACCAAACTCCTAACCATGACTGAATGCTTTAAGTTACCTAAACATATAAATAAAAATATAAATCATGCTTTATTAAACACTCGGGCCACCATAGCCCACATCCTTTAACGTTGTGGTTCCAAAATTTGAATTATTCTGTTATAATTTCATCATTTCATTGATACGAAACTAAGTTGCACGCCATTATTCACTCATATGCACTTATAATCATGCTAAGGTATGTAGGCCCACAGTATTCATTATATCATATGTGTAAGATATCCAAGATTAAAGTGAATATAATCACACTTTTTGTCCAACTATAGAAGTCACTTCCTGTGTGTGCCACTATTCACTTATACAGTATAATTAGGGCTGTACTGAATAGTTCAAAGCTTCATTCATAATGTTGACATTCCAATTAGCTTCATTAATCAATATTTTTACATGAACAGTAGATCAGATGACTACTGTATGTGAGTTTGGGCCTTTTTAGCTCAATGTTTTGCTGGTTTAACAGCACACAACTTATCTGTTTTGGTTCAATCATGACTTGCATGGACCTTGTTTCAGCACACAGCCGTCTATGGTGAAAAAGCTCTCATCAACCTTCTCAACGTTACCTGCCCAGCACCAGCAGCTGACAGACGAAGTTGGTGGGTGAACATAGTAGCGTATTTGAAGCCACATATTTCCCTCTGGAGTTGGTGAAGAGCAAGACAGAGCTAAACAAACATTTGACTTAAAATCGTCCGAAACACAATTCCTGTTGAATGTTGCTCGGTGTCTGCTGCTGAATGTGTAAAGTTAGTAAATGAAATGGTGTTGAAGTTGTGTCCACAGCTTGTTCCACTGCCCCCAAGTGGCCAAATAAAATTCTGAATGAATGCAGCTTAAACTGGTGCACACACTGCAGAGAAAAACAATTAAATAGATTGACAGTGAACAGTTTCCAATAAAATTATGTTTGAGAATAAACCTAATCAAGCAGTGTTGATTATTACAAAAATAAAACTGCTACTGCAACTTGACTGTAGTTGATACAGATGTAAAGTACAAACACACATGCATTACAGTCCTGTCTAGAGTTCCTGATGGTGCAGATACATCACATCTTCATCCAGCATCACAAACATTGCATGAACGCCCCAGTGACACCGATGGATTAGTAAGAGTTCTGTGATCTGAGAGCTGAAAGCTTCAAGATTACAACTGAACTTGCAGTACCTAGGGTGCTGAAATGAAACCAGTATCTGAGGCTAATATGTCATGGTTTGGATGACTAATGTCAGTAATCAGGGTAATGTGTGGCAGGACTGGAGGGGCGGACTAACCCTGAAGGGGGGCAGGCGGACCTATTTTAGTCTGGAGGAATTAGCTGTGAAGATGCAGAGCTTGCGAATGTGTGAACACCCATGTCACATGTCAGGGAGAATGAAATGTGCTCTCATGCGACTGTGTCAGTGGAAATACCTACTATGTGTTTAGCGTTTGCAGTGGCTCTAATTGTGATTTCTGTATAAGTTTCATTAGGAGTGACTTCTGGGAAAACGCTCTTTTTTTTAAACTGCAGAGCTTGAGAGGGAAAATCATAAAATTCAAGGGTTTCTCCTGTGCAAAGATTGATAGATTACCCAGTGTTTGCCATGTAATGCTCTCACTAAAAAGCCATTTTACATTCATAAAAGGTGCTTATCTGCAAATGTCACTTAAACACAGAGGAGTCCAAATCACTTAGTCAATTCATCAGAGAGGAAATTACACAGTCGTAATGGAACAATGTGTGACCAGACTGACAAGGACGTGAAGGCAACCTGCAATACTTCCTTGATAAATCACAAGACTTGGTTCGTAATCCAATCTTAGCATGTGCCGTTTCACCATGCCACTTCCACATGTGCCTGTTGTGCACCAGGGAAACCAGCATTTACATAAAGATATTAAATTGCATTAATCATTCGGGTAGCAGAAACGTTTGCTTTGATTTATTATGACTGGCTTTAAAGGTAAAGATGGTGGGGATTGTTCCATCTGCAAACAATTCAATCACTCAATGGCGTTTTTCTTGTAGAGGGCACAAGGGATAAGGAGCGGGGGGGGGGGGGGTGGGGGGTACATGGAGTTGTGGGGGTTGAGTAATTAACTAAGCCTCGGGGGAGGGCTTTGCATACTCTTCACATCGCGGTCGCCTCATTCCTCATTCATGGAAATGGCCCGCTTCCTCCACAGTCATATGGCTCCAGTCTAAAAATACACCAGAGGTCATTTGCCAGGCTTATTACAATCAATATTTCTTTGCTGCCTCCCCCCTACCGAGCTGCTCCCAGGTGGGACACGTCTGCACTCGGAAAAGCTACGCAGCACCGAGGGAGTCCAGTAACTTTACAAGTGAAGTGCACGAGGGTCAGATCTGAATGGCAAGAAGCCGTGACAGGAAACAGATTGCTGATTTGATATAATAGAGGTCAAAGTGTGTTGCAACCAGGCTTAGACCAATATATCGGTTTGTTAAAGTGTGACAGGCCGGCGTTGAATAGTGATTAGCAGAGTATCTGCAACTCAGTGCTGTCTGCACTGATATGACAGAGGTGAGGATTTGATTTCACTTGACAGCGTCAGGGGAGTCGCTCTGTTGCGTCTCGCCTTCAGGAGCTGTTAACCTACCCACAGTACATGTACTGAATTAGAGAGAGTTTTAGTGTCATGGATGTAGCAGGAGAACTGGGCACAGTGTTGGAGGCAGGCTCCCGTTCATTCCTATGAGAGTTGTTCAGTGTCGCATGAAACCAAAATGGCTCGACTGCAGAGTGAAAAAATACCCGGATCTTATACCAATCTTCCACATCCATTGGGCCCACAGACCATCTCCCAGCGCTCGCTCCAGCCTCATTCTGGGTCTCATTCATATTAACAGAGGAAATAAATAAGGGCTTTTCAAGTGTTCATACTGGGAAGCTGATTTAACAAAAAAAAATAATTCTCCATTAATTTTCAGACATTTCTTTCCCAGTGTAAGTCTGTGAAAAAGTATTTCTAGGCCCAATGGCATCACATGAGGGCCAAGGAAGTTACAGCACCACCATTTGGCCACCACAAAAATTAGCTTCAAAGCCTCTGGGGTGGGCAGCTGTGGCTCAGAGATAGTAGTCAAGTAGGTCATCCACCAATTGGAAGGCCGGTGGTCCCATTCCCGGCTCCTCCAGTCTACATGTCGAAGTGTCCTTGGGCAAGACATTGAACCCCAAATTTTTCCCAAAGAATGTGCCATTGGTGTATGAATGAGCATTATATTAGATCCTGGTGGGCAGTTTGGCACCTTGCATGGCAGCCTCTGCCATCAGGGCATGAATGCGCTAAAACGCTTTGGGTGGTTCAGAAGACTAGAAAGGAGCTATATAAATGCAAGTCCATTTATCATTTCCAGCATTACAGAGAGCAGGTTTAATGCTAATTAATTAAAATCTGAGTTCAAACAATTTCAAAGTACTCCAATTTTTAACGTACAAAGGGTCAGTTCACTCATGGAAACAACACAGTAGCAGATGTGTCGACGTGAACTTATATACCTAAATCCACATGCAAGCGCTCTTCAGAGTGGGCGTACTCCGGTCCTGCGGGACTTCATTTGTGTGCAGGTGGCAGCGCTGTTAATTGGCATGTTTGCAATAAAAGCCATACAGAGATAATTGTCTCAGCTTATGTTTCTCAACGTGATGCTGCATGTCGTGCACCGCTCGGTGCTTACAGACATCTGCAATTCACTGAGCGTCAGAAAACAGGACTTCTCAGAGTTCAGGGTCACTCGGGAAGCAGCGTGGAGGCCGCAGAGGCTTGGGGGAAGTCTAATGCATTCAGTGGTCTACGCTCTCTGTCCAGATGGCTTGGCTCAAAAACTCTACAGATTGGCCAGCCCATGTTGCCAATGTGGTGCAGATAACTTCCTGGGCTTATTTCCAGGTCTTTAGAAGAAGTAGTACCTGATGAGGGTATCTGCGTCATATTACAGTCATCGACTACAGTAAGGTAGCTCAAAGGTTAGCCCTGTGGCCTTACAGTGGTGAGATTCAGACCTTTCTGTGTGCAGATTGCTTGTTCTCGTGCTCTCCTGGGTTTCCCACAATCCATAAACTGCTCACTTATGAAGATTGATTGAGGCCCTGTTCGTCACCACATGCAGCCATTGGAGTCAACTTTTCTTTCGCTTCAACATACCCACAAGAGCAATTGACTGTTCTAGCTTGTATATCACCATTTAATGGCACCTAATTGACTCCCCAGCTGAGATAAATAACAGTGTAATACACTCGCTCCATTTTGCACCTGCTGGACAAGACAATAGCATTAACAGTGGACAGTTTTTTTTTTTTTCTTACTGTATTGAAGTTGCTAAATGCCAGATTGGGACCATTTCTATTGCCTCCACATGGCTCTCAACATGGTTATGGCTGGGCTGGTGGCTCACAACTAACGCTGCCAACAGTGAAAACTACAGCAACACTGCTGACAGAGCTAACCGTGTTAACCTGAGGGGGAACCAGAACCAGTGGATTGGTGCTACGCTTTCTCAACAGCGCCATCTGTCGAGACAACGATATCAGCTGTAACCACCATATTACCACAATGCAGAACGGCACTCACATGCACGAAGGTGCACTAAAAGCATAAATAATTTGACACATAATGGTCCTCCAAAGTCAAAGATCAGAGATGTGTCCATAGTAATGGTGCCAATGCCAACAGTGACCAGATCAGAATCAGCATCAATCAGCTCTCATGGTCCATTCTCATGGTGATCATCTCAGGATTGTGGGAAATGGGGGTTGTTATAGGCTGCTAAAAATTAAAGTAATAAACAATATTAATTGTTGTTTGTTTTCCATCCCTGTCTGAACAAATGGAGCGAACGCCATTGGCATGGTGTTCAGCAGCGTTATGCTTTAGGGCTGGATTTTTGTTCATTTTCATTATAACGAATTTCTGGTTTCAAATTAGGTTGTCTTGCGTCTGGATCATAATCAGTTCACTTTCTCACCATATTGTACTGCACTTTCTTGTGTGATCTGGAAACCTCATCTCACAGGAAGGCGTATAGATAGCACAACAGGGAACTTATTTTAGCCTTTCTGAGCGTCATTTGCACGCCACACAACAAAACTGGTAATGGCTTAGGTTTAGGCAAAACATCATGGTTGGGCTTTAAATAAGTAGGTAAACTAAGAAAATTATGTACATTAACAATGTAACATAAGTATGGAAACTTGTCACTACCATCATTTCAAAATAACACAACACTGGAACATGAACACAGGTCTCCTGGGTGAAAGTCCTGTGTTTGTTGGACCCATCAATACATAAGCAGCCTTTCCCACAGATTTATTCTACGTCACTAGCTCTGAGCATAGCGTATTTATGCGAATATGATTACATTGCAGTCAATACAGACTACAGTATGTACAAATAACACGGCAAAAGCAAGGAGTCCATTGATATTGCAAAGCAAAATTACTTGCTATAACCATATTTTTCATACGTCACTTAGTGCAATTGGGCTGGATCTAGACTAAAAGCAGATCATTTACAGAGAATCTTTATATTTGTTTGCCAAATCTGCAGTACATTTAATCCTGGATTTGTGTACAAATGTAAATCTATACTGAGGTATCTTTTCAGTTCTGTTGTGGAAAATGTTCAACATTAGAGCTTGTTCTTTTCCTTGAATGATCATGCAGTGCTCTCACATCCAGGCAACATGCATAGAGCAGACCAGAGCATTTACCTGACTCTCGGATTTCTTTAGAGAGCATATAAAGTGGCCCATTGGGTCCCTCCTCTACACCACAGTGAGTACAAGCGATCCCATTTAGACCATTTCCCTGGAGAGGCCACACAAACTCTAATGCTCTGCTGAACATCTGCTGTAAGTGAAATGTTTGCCCTGTGACAGACAATCCTCTGCACAGCCTCGACTCCACAGCAGAACCTTATGCTAGCTGTTTTGCTGCCAAATCCCTCCAAAACCCCCTGCTCTTACTCATTTACTCCTGGAACGTTTTTGACAAGTCAAATTACTCTTTACTATAATGCTCTTAATTTCACTTCATGTACCGCTGTATAAATCAAATATTTCTTGGGAGTAGATGCGTTCTGTGGGATAAGAGTCCCACCCCAGAGTGCATATTTTATCTGGTCCAAGCACTGGTTCTGGTTGTGAGGTGCTACACACAGTTGACATGATGGACTTGTCAGCGCCCAATGCTCCATGAGGATAATAGCTGTCAGTTATCATATCTACCCATAGTGGTGATCATAAAAGGAGGAAAGTTGTGAAAGGTCCCAGCGAGAGATAAATATTTGATGGAGATTTTAATAAAAGGCTTAACAAGCTGAATTATTGAGGGGACAAGTCTTGAGCGAACTGAACCCAGAGCTAAACGGGTGTATGTTTAATTATTCAGCCGCCCGCATTTGGCTCCAAAAAAAAAAAATCCTCATCAAGCTAACAAGCTGGACGACCTCCTGACTCCTTGCCAGAGCCCTTCATCAAGGAGTGAAATATTTCTGTTCGCTGTCAGGTATTGAGTCAGGATAAAGCTATGACAGATTGATCCAAGTGCTAGGGTTTTTATTTTTGTTGTTGTTGTTTGCAGGGGAAGCTGGCTTTGAAACTCTATACCTGAAGTAAATCTGTCACACCATTTTCCACAACAATCATAGTCCACAAAGGGAATATTGCAGTAACAGCAACAGATTTGGGACAAAAACCCTTCAAGTTCATTTTATAGACACTTAGCTTTAAAGAGGCACTGATGCTTGACCCTTGACCTTCTTATGATGAACTTTATTGACTGCTGTCAGTGATCAGTCAGATCATTCCAACAACAGGCCAAAAACTCCAATGACCTTCAAGACTCTTAAGAAATAAGTAGTAAACTAGCAAGTTAGCATCAAGAAACACATACAAAATATGGTTCTCTTGTAATAACATATCCTATTAATTTATTTATAGTTTATATCCCAGCAACAGGAAGTGCCAATTTGCTAAACGACCAGTGGCCAACATGGTAAACATGGACATATTACTGGCACAACCCCCGCAGCTGGCTTAGGCCAAGCAAGAGAGGTGCTGTAATGAGGAGGAAGCCTTGGCAGGTATGGTTAAAGGTTACCACAACAGCGACCTGTCAGAGGGTTGGACTGGAAAACAAATGAATGAATGGACGATGAACATCTGACTCAAAGTTCAGGGGACCCTCCAACTGTCGGTAGGGTCAGGGGGTCTTGAAACTCCTTTTAAATACTGAGTAAGGGCCTGAAAGTGGAAAAAAAAAACATCTAAATAAAAGTCTTAACAAGAAATCGAGAAGGCGCAGCAGCTCTCCAGGTAATGGAGTCACTGGTATTGATCAACAGCCCTATCAGCTCCCCAAAGACATAAAAGTCATTCTGTGTTGTGAGTCTGTAGGAAAACCTGCACCTTTAGTACCCATTCTGTTTAATGGGTCCAGTGTTTGTGTGCAATTTGAAAGGTGTCTCCCATAGTGACGAATCCACAGGGAATCTTCCATAGTCAGCTCTACGGAGGGTTTTGCATCTTTCACCTTATTGTTTTGGTTTCACAGCGAGTTTGTTGGTTTTAAATAGGTCTTAGTGTTCTATTGGGTTGTTTTTATGTTATTTTTTATGTATAATTGTACACTTTGGTCAACTTTTGTAGTTTTTAAATGTGCTCTATAAATAAATTTGAATAGGATTGGATTGCCAACCTCCGTACCACAAATAGCAGGCAACGGCCATTAAAAAACCTCTTATATGATAAACCAAGCCCCCAGGAAGCGCACCGGTTGTTGATCCCAACATGATCCCCCAACTTACATTGAGAAAGAGACATCTGTAACTTACCGGATGATTTTGTTTTTTTTTTTTAAAGTGAATCAACTTCCCAGTACCAACACTCTAATAGCCCTTATTTAAATCATTAGGTCCTAAAAATGCTAATGGCTAAATCCAGAAATCTTTCCTTCCTCTATGTCAGTGGAGACCCAGACCGAGACAGCAGTGCAAGCCGTGACACTGGGACCCGCTTGCGTCCATGCGTCCACTCGGTCACATGATGCTACTGCACATATTGGACATGAGCACATTGATGCAGTAAGATCCGGAAGACCCAGAAGATCCAGGTACTTTTCCAGAAGTCTACCCGTTGACTTCATGCCTCACTGAACATCTTTCACAGGAATGAACAGGGCCCCGCCTCCAATGCTGTGTCCAGTTCTCTTCAAACATCCATGTGTTAAACACATTAAAAGCTTCCAGCCCAGCATGAAACAACAGACAGAGGGTTAAGATAAGATAAGACAAGACAAGACAAGACAAGACAAGATAAGATAAGATAAGAATTTTCAGCATTGAAATAAAATAGCAAGTAGTACAGTGTAAAAATTAATAGGTAAAAAAAAAAAAAAAATTAAATAAAATAAAATAAGTAAATAAGTAAATACAAGGTATATACAGCTATTATATAAGTATGTATATGTATTATACAGTATGTATAAAAAGTGCAGTGCATATAACAGTAATATGGTATAATAGTGTGATACAATTTAATATAACATAAGATATAACAATATGATGATATTATATGGTATGGTATAATGTAATATAGCAGTTATACTAATATAATATAGCAGTTATAGTATAGTGCAAGTTAGGGTTGTAACTGGTTTGCAGCAAATAAACTTGTACAGTGTACATTGGGCAGAAGTTGGCATGGTGTAGGCTACGCATGGCTGTAATCCACCACGTAGAGGTTGTGAACCAGAAACAAAACAACTTGACTTGGATCTAACCATCTACAAGAGAAATACAGAGAGACAGAGACAAAATCAAGCATTCACATTATGGAATAACTGAGAAGATGTCGACAGCAGAATCAGTGTCTAATCTCAACCTTGATATGCTCTCTTTGGGCTTAAAAGTACTGCATGTATGGAAGTGTTACTTTCACTGACCTTGACAGGTTGTTAGTATTTTCTCACATTTTTAGCGAGAATCCCAAGTGCCCATCTACCAAAGTGATTAAAATTCAGAATCACACTTTCCATTATAAGGCCTTCTAGATGATGTCAACATAATCAATAATGCCATTACCTTTCAATTAGCTGTAATCATGCCAACTTTATTAGGTTAACACTGCAATAGTATCCCTCAATAAAATCAAGCAATCCTTCTTGAAAGTCGAGGGATGTACCTGCCTCCTACAATCCACACTCCGATCTGCTCTTTACCATCTTTTTGAAATCTTTAACGACATCTCAGTGCATCGGCGCTAGTATCTCTTCCTGTAACATCTCTTATACTTTTCCGTTTTTCCCCTTCATCAGCCACAGTGATGAATCTGTGAGCTAACACGCCCTGACCAAACAGCATTTTACCGGAGAACAGCCAGCATTTGGAAACCGTCCAGGTGATTCAGAAGAGCATGCTTGATTGTGGCATTAAATATGCTGCAGACAGGGCCATCATAAATGTGGAAGTTTTATATCACCTTAAAACTTTGCTGGGACACATCTTTACTCATGCTTTACTACTTTTACTGCTTTTGAATGTACATCGGACCCTCCGCTGCCATCAAAAAGAAAACTTTACCAAAGTTTCCAGAAGGCAGTTTTTTAAGGAGTGTACATCAGAGGGAGAACACAATCCACTTTGATCACAACATCTGTGCTGTAGTACTTCTGTTTCTTGTTATGTCATGGGAGCAGCTGAATACTTTCTGTGAGAGCTTCTAACCAGGACGGGGTGTTCTCCTTGTTTATCCACCACAGTTTCCCGCTGGCGTGAAAGGGCTGTCGGTTAATTTTTAATTTCATCCTTTGAAACACATCAGTAAAGTGGGTTTCCTAATTAACCCCATTGCCTATGCAGATTGAGGCAAGAGATGGCCTGAAACAACACAAGCCTCCAAAGTGTTGTCTGTTTTACTAAGACCTAGTTCCATCACCTAAAACCTCGCCATCGCCGCCCACCGGCAGCGATGTAAACATCCTCCAGCGAAAAAGAAATCCAAACATTCTTGATTCCATTGGTCAAAACAGTAAAACACCCACATAACATAAGAGGGTTTACTTCAGTGAACGATCCCTTTCTTTTATCTGTATGGGTAACATTATTCCCTCCTTCAGTCCCCCCGCTGTGATTTAGCCTTTTTTCATCCCCCTCCATCCTCTTTCACATCTGACAGCAGCAATAACAGGCCTGAAGATGGCCGCATATCTGCAGTGTGAATGGAAAACAAAACCCACATCAGCCCATATACCTTGGGTAGAAGACACCGCCATCCATTATCTTGTTATCTCCTGTTTGGGAATTGAATCGGCTGAGAGGAGTTCTACAGTAATCATGCTGCCAGATTCTATTAATTTTGTGTTCCAGTGAGCATGATGCAAACAGCCTGTTACCGCCGCTGCCACAGCACTTCAATCTGTCCCAAAAATACCATTGAAAGGTGCCATTTAATCCTCCATCAAAAGGCTGCTTTGAATCATGTTCAATATTTTAAGCCGTGGTGACAAAATACAGAAGGGCAGGAAGGTTTGTCACCTTGCTGGAAGTGATTTTATTAATCAATACACTGCAAGGCTGGAAACATTACAAGGTTAATCAGCATCTTGGCTGTTAAATTCATAACCATTTAAAGACCTTTTGTTTACCCACTGACCCAGTGGTCAAAGAGAAACATCCACAGATTGAGTGGTCTTGAATAGGGATGCTAATTTAGACTTTTTTTTTTCTGACAGATAGCCAATTGGTAAGAGATTCATGGGTAGACCCAGAACAAACTGGAGATTATAGATCTCTTATGGCCTGGGAACGCCTCGCGATCCCCCAGGGATAGCTGGAAAATGTTGCTGGGGAGAGGGAAGTCTGGAATTCCCTGCTTAGCCTGCTGCCCCCTCAACCCTCGACCCTCGTCAACCGATCATTAACGGTTAACTGGCAAAAGTGCATGCAGTGTGCTGTGGTGTAAGTGAACTAATAAGCCGCCCAGCTGCAACGACAACCCGGTGCACAAACAGGTTAAATCCATCATTTATCACCAGCTGCAGAGTATGCCCAAAACAGGCAACTGAGTCCTCACTTTACCCGACCAGGAGACTTGGCAGTCGCGGTGTTGTGTGCATTGTGTCTGCCTGGCTACTCTGTCAGAGTTTCCGCCAGTGTTGCAGCCTGGCGTAACATTAGCTGGCGTGCGGGGAAGAGAGAGAGCATGTGTGTGTTGTATGAATTTATCAGTAATGTTATAGCAGTGAATGTAGCAGTGCAGTGTGTGTACAGTTTGTCGGTGAATAAAAGCTACACCTCACAGACCAAAGCCAACTTCCTGTGTCTTGCTAGCCACCTGCTGATTAAAGTGAAGGGTTAGCCCCGAAGCTAGCAACAACTTCGGCACTGACACACTTAAGGTGGACTGACCTTTAAGGTGGAACAGCTATTCTCCTTTAAATAACAAGCAGCTCCTCTGGCTTTTTCTAATTCTGAATATTTATTTTAACTGTTTAACTGATACCATTAATCAGTTAAATGGTCTTGGAATAATTTCTGTTTTACTCCAAAGTATATATGATCTCCTAAATACCTTCATTTCTTTATATCTCATACTGCACGGCTCTGAAATCCTGTGGTGCTCCAGGGAGTAGCCAGTTGTTAATCATCCCTTTCTTCTTGTTGTATTGACCCAGTCTACATCCACTGGCTCGGTCTCATTTATCTACTCCATACTTGTTTTATCCAGCTTTACTTTATCACCAGTGACATCTATAGGGAACAGAAAACTGAAAGTGTCTACTAAAAACAGTACTGAACAATGTTTGTATATCTTTTACAGAACTTTTCAGCAAATTCATTTCAAATTAGTCCTTCGATTCTGATGGTAGATTTTAAGCTCAATAACCAGCCATTGCACAACCCAAGGTTGAGTTGGGACTTCTTCATATATGTTGGGTTTACATTAGGACTTCTGATCCAATGTGAGAACCCTCTTAAACAGCATTATCTTCCTCTGTGCCCTTCTGTTCGTTTACCCAGTAACTCATGTGAAGCAACAGATTGAGTGTTAGGAAAGTTAAGGACAAGTTAAAAATAAGTCTCAAATCTAAGGCTGATCAAGACTATTCCAAAATCAAAGCCTATGAAATGTGACATGATCTTTGCTCATGTCTCTTATAATTGACTAATGATCATACCGTTTTTTTAAAAAATGTTTTGTCTATTTGTTTTTCTGTTATTATTAAAACTTCAAAATTCATGACTGTGTTGCTATGATCCTGTTTCACCAATAAAGCTTGACATTCCTATGAACATAACAAAAATGGCTAAATTGGGGGGAAATATTGCATATGTAGATATGAAAAAAGGCAGATGATAGTGAAATGAATTTGGGAAATAGTGGTGATGGAAGCGTTTCTGTTGATATTATAGAAAGAAATGAAGATAATACATAATGTCAAAATAAATAGTAGCAAAAACAATGAACTAAATAACTAAAGAACTGTTAGCTTCTGGCTACAAACTTAAGCGCAAGCTCTATCTGTTGATGATTATGATATTACCACTGAATCAAACCAAAAGGTTGCTCATAGTGCCAAAATCACAGAAAATGATCAAATGTACATCTCAAAGCAGCCTTTAGGTAATTGTTTTAGTTTTATAGCCACGCATTTTCAGTATGGTTGAGTCTCTCAGCTCTCATCAAAAAACAGGTTATTGTTGAGTTGATAGCATGTCAGATCTCCACCTGTAAGCATGTTTTAACACATATTCCGACATTTTTGTTGTTTGATGGTAAACTGTGAAAACTTTCTCCAATTATGGGAATACGAGTGTGTTATGGCCATAAAATAAATGATCATAATGTCTCAGATACAACCCCCAAAGTTGATGCTGAGCTCTCTGACAAAAATTCCTGGCTACACACGAGTATATCAGTGTACTCTTAGGTTGCTGTACAATCATGCACTACAGCCAAAAGAAATATTTATACATTTCTATCAGTTCTTGAAATGTTTGTCTGATCTTTTCACTTTTTTAAAAAGCATGCATGGATAAAAAGAATCCCCAGCTGTATACATACTTGCCAATGTAACCTTGAGACAGAGGACTGTGCTTGTTTGAAGAGTCAAATTGTGCTCGTACTGTACCCCTGCTGCTGCACTGAAATCACATGCTGATGACTCAAAGTCTCTGAAGGTTACCTTTTCATTACAACGAGGAAGAAGAACCTTAAACAATGGGAGGACAGACAAAAACAGTTTGTATTTACTTGGCCTTTTGCCACAAAAAGGACTACTGCTTCATGCAATCTCATCTTGGTTTAGTTTAGTTTTTTTTTTTTGTTTTTTTTAAATAGAAGATTAACAGTATTTAAACTTCATTTAAATCCTCACCACTGGATGGGACTAAATTTGACTCTGTCTCTTATCTAAATGTATGACAAAGTCATTGCATCTAATTTAACTTTTAATATGCCTCCTTTTTCTTTCAATCATCTTTTTTAAATGGTTATTTCTCACTGCAGTTCTTACTTTCAAAAGGAATCACACAAAAATCACAATTACCATGTCAGCCACCAGTTGCTTTTAACCAGTCCTTGGTTATCTGCTTTAGTGCTGCTGCTCTTAAAGGAATAGTTTGACATTTTAGGAAATGCGCTTATTCGCTTTCTCGCCAAGAGTTAAAAGTCATGTTGTATTTTTGTGCTAAGCTACAGCTAGCTAGCTTAGCTTAGCACAAACACTGGAACCAACCAAGGAAGTCGCTGCTTGTGGCCAGCTATTTACACCACTCTTTATGCTAAGCAACACAAATTTCCGGACTTTTTTTCAGAGTTTATTATTGCTTTGCTCACTACTTGACACATGCTCCAATAAAGACGACCCTACATATCCAAGAAGTGGAGGGAGATGGAAATGGAAATGTTGGAATAGATTAAAATCCACTAAGATAAACACTTAAGATACCCAATAACACCTTTTTTCCAAAGATCATGAGATTTTTAGGGTCCAAATGGATGTTTTATAAAGCCCAATTACCAGTTAACCAGGCTGTCAAACCATATAACCTTCTAAAATCACATTTTTCTGAATTTTTACGAATGAGAAGTTATCTTGCAAAAGATATAAAACTTACCAGGAGAGTCACCAATAATTTATACATTATGAATATCAAACACAGACTAATATGCAGGCTGAATTTTAAATTTGAGCATAGATCAATAAAGTAATCAGTCATCTAAGCTGCAAACAAAATAGTATGTGTGTATTGAAGATATGAGGCCGCCAGTGTGTTGTGAGAAGGAAGTGACATTGTAATACTGCCCTCATTCATCTCAACAAAGCTCCTGTTTTCTCAGTTATCATCAGTGGAAACTGAGAATCTTTGAAATAATCATCACAAAAAGGGAAGCCCTGGGAGGGGAGGGGGGATTTTGAGTGACACCTGCCACAGATAAGGATCAAAACCAAAGGAGGGATTCCTACTGAGTGACATCTGAAACCTGAACACAAACCAGGCACTGCATGAAGACTGACACACCACACAAGGTGAGTTGATATTCACTCTGCAGCTGCGTTTGAGGTTACCAGCCTTTTTCTCAGTGTGTATTCAACAGTATGCAACATAGCTGTGTGTTTATGTTTGTATGTGCATGCTGGCAGGTTATCGTTTCCATGTGGATATAAATAAAAGATTTGAATGCTGCCTCTGTGGACTGAGCCTGTTTCTGGTCCTCAATTCAACTGATTTTATCTTTGTTTCCTTTCAAGCAAACGGGGCAGAGGATGGAAAAACTCATTATCACTCTCAGCTTCGCACAACTATTACTGTTGCTTTAATAATATGCCACATATTTCAATCTCAAGCAAACTGCAGAGATTGCTTTTTTGTATTTGTCCAGTTTGAGGTATTTCACAGCGCGGAAACACCACTAGGGACTCAATCAGTACTCCTTTTCCATGAAAACCTGCTATGATTTACATCAATAAGTAAAGAGATGAAGGTGCTGTAAGTGGTTTGGCAAAACTATCCAACAAAAAAACAACATCAGTCGTTTCTTTAAATGACCGTGATCTTTCTCTAACCCTAAAGGGCAACTCCATTGATTCTACATGTCCAAGTCTGTTTACAGGTCTTGGGTACAACTGCATATCTGGATTAACGTTGTAGAAAGCCTCCAGGGGGAGCTGCAAGAAGTCTGATCAGCATCAGTTTGGGCTGAGGACTATTCTGTAGCCCGCTCCTTATCTTTGCTTGAGACTAGCAGCTAGAGGCTACATCAGTCGCCACTTGCATAACAAATCTACAACCTGAACTGTTGGTGGTCGAGTTGCGTTGTGGGTAAAGGATGGCATAAAGTGGTTCGCTGGCTACAGCAAACATTTTGATCCTTTTTTCCCCCCCAGTAAGATAAGATAAGATAAGATAAGATATTCCTTTATTGGTCCCACAGTGGAGAAATTCACATTTTTATTTTTTTTTTTTAAGATAACTTAACAGTTACTAACTGACAGTAACTGTCCATTGTGAACCCAGTGCTAAATCAGTGGAGCGCTCTTTTAATCAAGTACTTCAAGCAGTTGCCTAAACCTAACCAAACCTTAAAGGAACAGTTTGAAATTTTGGGAAATATGTGTATTTTCTTTCTTGCCAAGAGTAAGATGAAAATATTAATACCACTCGCGTCTGTACGCTACATTATGAGGCTATAGCCTTTAAAGCTCACTAATTAACAGTATATATCTTGTTTAATCTTTAATCTACACAAGAAGTGAACCATAAAAATGACGCTTTGTGGATTAATGGGGGTTTATGTGCTGGATAATTTCCTGGCCGGGAGCAGGGAGTTCCTGGAGTGACTGTGAGGTTGCCAGGCAACCAGCGGAGACTCCAGGAAGTTGGCAGACCACAAAACGCTAATACGAATGGTTTTGTAAGGGTGATTTGTGATATTTTTTGCAGAACTGTCTACTAAAAAGTACGTTCCCAAACAAAGCAATATATTTGTCGCGATTCGTTTTTTTTTTTTTTGTTTTGACACATCACAAAAACATCTGCAGAAGTCCGTGTTAGGAGGTCGGTGTGGTGGACGGGTCAAACAAACACAGGACACCATGTGAAACTAAAAGTCAACAGTTACTTATTTCAATGTCCATAACTTAACCCATTAAGATTGGATGCTACATTTTTGTGTTTATACCTTTAAGACCGGGTGCAACGCTGCATCTCTACCATTAAGACGGGATGTGACGTGCACTTGTTTTCGACATTTTCAGTTCAGTAAGATTCAGCAATTATTTTTACAAATACTGTCAGACGTAACCTCTATTTCATCATGATAGAAAACATACTAGGCACTTATTTTTCACCATTTATTAGACTGAAAATCACTCCAAACAGCATATTATTAAGAAAATTACATCATATGCAGGAGTCTTTGAACCGTGCAGGACAGGGTAGTAATGTTTCCATTAACAAAACTTAATATTTAACTATCAACACTTACATTTAACATTTAACTTAACATTAACACTTGGATTTCCTTCTTTGGTTGCATGCAGCTTTGTAAAAACTCCTTGCTGCTTTAGTATCTTAGCCAGCAGCCCCTTGGCCGTCCTCTCCTTCTCATCTCCAGACAGGTTTCTGTGTTTCTGCATGTTTTGTCTCAAAGTGACGGCTCAAACCGGCCAGAACCGTCACAAGGGCCGGTTCCAGCCCACGGGCCATAAAATGCCCAGGTCTGATTGAAGTTCTTGCATTGCAACTTTTTATTACAGACACTTTGTTTTACAGCATGACATGTAAATACATCACTGTAATTTTTAGTATTTTTTTTTTTTTTTTTTGTTTAGTAGTTTTTAACAATGTTAATATTTTCAGGACAGAGCCAAAAGTCTAAGCTTTCAAATGGTTTATATTTCCTGTTTCTATCTGCTACAGAGGCTGAAAAATAAGGGTTTTTGTAAACGCTGATAATTCTGTCAAGTTTTTCAGAAATCCTCAGGTTTCATGAGGTTGTTTTCAAAAATGTCTAAGGGTTCAGAGTTTTTTTAGGCAGCCCTCAGGTCTCTCTTAATGGGTTAATAACGTAACGACGTGATTTTAGTTTTTTTTTTTAAAGTTTGTTTCAATTTACAACGAACCAGGTGTTTAAAACTGCTTAAAACTGCGACCATAATCCATCCTCGAAAGCTCACTAATGCAGTTTAGCTGTATGGGAACGTAATTTTGCTGGAGACACGGTTGCATTTTTGAAAGGCGCTGACAAATGATAGCACTACTGATCAGAATGGACCAGTCTAGATGTCAGTTCCAAACGCATCTTGTCATTTACTTTGGAGGATTTGATGGGTTTGGCATGGCTGGTGTTTCACCATTTGCTGGAGAAACACAGTTAATTGAAACTCAGGAGGCGGGGATTTATTTTCCGCCGCATTGATTGTATTTCACATCGGTGAGGGTCTTTCATTTCATAAAGCATCCCAAATGCCTTCCTCATCATTAAAATGTTTCCGACTGTTATTAAGAAAGTGACTCAAAATCAATACAGCCTACAGTTAGCGTTGCGAGAGGGTTTGGAACAGACCTGCTGTTTTTCTCTGCTTGGCTGTGTGTAGTTGGGAAATCACTCAAGTCTCATTAACAGAGTTATTCCATACAGCCGACAATATATACAGTAATTACTCAGCTCTATATGTTGAAAATGAGCTAAAGCCTAATGGTGCCTCATTAAGCTCCCTTACTTTACCTTAAATATTTTTTGCTGTCCTTTCCTGTTCTGTTGCCAACATGCTGTGTAATGACCAAAGTATATGTACCCTCAACCTTAGCGGTGATATCTCAGGAGAGACTTGGCATTACTTTAGCTGGAAAACGTGCCCCCCATGTGTCATTACGCTGCTACTTATCTCACCGTTGCTCTAATGCGTGTGACTAATTTCAGCCTGAGCTGACTTGGAATGTCATGGTCAAAGTCAAACCTCCAGCTCTGGACAATCCGCTGCTCACTGCAGAGAACACAGAAATCCAATTCAAATCCAATTTGGCCTGTGATTGATTACTGTGCTCACTACTTAATTAGGTGGGTGGCTAGGCTAATAACTGATGTAGATACATAGGAGCTATTTCCTTCAGCCTCCATGTAAACATACCGTTGACCTTTGCAGCCAGCTTCACTTATCTGTCTCTGGCTTGTGAAAGAACACATCTCGCCCTAATTCCACTAATATGCAGATAATCTGTTAATTCGTCTTCCAAGCCTGGAATCCTTCTGTAAATGAATTTAAAAAGTTCACTCCTCCATGCACTGTAATTGGTCTTCTGATTTGTGAAGTGACCTTTGCAGGGAAACCCCTCTTGATGGCAATAATAAAGCAAGGGGATTTAAAGAAGACAGAGGAGGCCATTTACTCATCCTCCTGAAGCAATCCTGTGCTCTTATCAGACCAATGACAGCCTCCTGGAGGATAACACAAGGTGAGCTAGATAAATACACACAGCTGATTCAAGTTCAGTGGGAGCATCTGCTCGGATGTGACGTCGCTATAGACAAACAGTCAAAGTGGCATCTTGACCTGGGATTGTCACGAGTAAATATTTTGGGACTCAAATGGACCAGACGCAGGATATTTGCCCTTGACGCCAAACATTGTGCACACAGCCTTTCTAAAGTCTGCTGAACTAAACTATGAAAATGCAGCTTTTCCTCTCCGTTTTGTCCTTCTGTCTATAATAAACCGACGGCTTTCTCACCTGAAATCTGAGCTCTGAGTGTCCGAATCTTAAAATGAACTAGTCAGTAAAAACTACCATGTTTGCACCATTTTTCATACAGAACAAGGAAGAGATAATGTGTGTACATCCCTGCCTGCTGTACGCAATGTGTACACAGACGTATGACTCAGCTAAGCAGAGTGTGATGAAGAAATGGGGTGAGAGAAGAAAGCCACAGTGGACCTTTAAACAACACTTTATTTGGATCCTTAATTGTTTTCATGCATCAGAGGTCTTAACAGCATCTCAATAGAGTTCCATATTATTTGTGTATTTTATTCCAGCATGAGTAGGTAGTTTAACATACATGCCGGAATAGGAAAAACATATCCAATCATAAATATGACCTGCTCATGACTCATCAGTCTGTGGGCTATTATAGCTGTAGGTTTTATAATTAAACTCAGACAGTTACAGTTTCCATGATGGCTCAGATGAAAGCTATAGAATACATAAACAATGTGCATTAAGGCTGCACCATTATGGCCAAAATGATAATCACAATAATTTTGATCAAATATATTTGATCATGATTATTTATCAGGATTATTCACTGATTTAAAGGATAAAAAAATGTCTTGCAATATCACATTTTAATAAACAGAGCACTGCTTTCATTTCAATGTCAGCCGATTAGATTGTTGTCAGGCTATCAAATAGGTGTTATCAGTCGCCATAAGCACCACAGAAGTGGGTCAGTAGGGGCCTACTACACCCAATATTAGGTTTTATCTTTCAATCTATATAAAACAATTGCAAAGGGGTGTGAAATTTAAAAAAAAATGATGTCTGTGTTTACCAGGCAGGAAGTGTCCTACAAAAGGGTCCATCGGGTTGTATTATGGGAATCGTAGGATCCAGTGTTTTGGAACTGTATCATACACGGGACTAACGGATCCACCAGATCCGATGACGTCTCTTTCCATTTGTAATGCACTTTACATATCAAACAAACTTTCAATGTGCTACAAGGTAAAAGCAGGTAAA
Source organism: Pterois miles (assembly GCA_947000775.1). Taxonomy (NCBI): domain Eukaryota; kingdom Metazoa; phylum Chordata; class Actinopteri; order Perciformes; family Scorpaenidae; genus Pterois; species Pterois miles. The sequence goes on along the minus strand of CAMQGK010000571.1, from coordinate 4,300,606 downwards.
AGCTTCAATGTAGAAAACAGATAAAGCTAACATCATAAAAATAATAGTAATAATAATAATAATAATAATATGAATATAAAAGCAGCAACCAGCAAGGTTATTTAAAAGTCATAGGTTCTGCTAAAAAGTAATGTTTTAAGGTCTTTTTTAAACGCTCTGTAGTCTGTGATGAACTGAGATGGTCAGGGAGGGAAATCCATAGACGAGGGGCAGAGGACCAGAAAGCCAGTCACACATGGTGCTGAGCTCAGTTGAAAAATCTCAACTTTATGAAAATGAGTGCGTCCAGCTCACGAAAATTGGACCAAGCTGTCAATAGGGGATCTACTTCGAAAATGAAATGAGAGTCAGCGCTGGCATCGCCTATTTCTCGCTTAAATGTTGTGCTTGTTTGGACAAAATAAAGCTTATGAACAGGCCAGAGTGTTGTTTCCTGTGTGAAACAGCGAGCAGAAAACCAGGAGCAGCGAGTCCATGAGCGTCCTTGCTGGATCTGGTGGACATGTAGCATAAATGTAGCGTAAAGGTCAGGAAATCTTTGCCTCTACCAATTTACATTTCAGACAGTGGTATAGTGTCATGGTCACAAGTTGTCATTTTTGATTGATGGCTAAGTTACAAGAAGGCGGGTCTAATCTAATACCAGCCTGTCAGAAGGCAGATGAGTGAGAGGCGAGGAAGAGGAGAGGGGTGGCGTGCTATGGTTAAACACAAAATTAACTTCTCCTGTAAATCCATTCTGTTGAAATAAGAAATAAAAGGTCAAGTTGGCTGCACACTGACAGAGTCATCCTAGCGCTGTGCAAGCCATAAAAAAAAACATCTGGACTTTCTCTTGTCACCGTGTCGGTCTGTCTCCAAAACACCCACATCAACCCCCGACCTCTGTTTTGCAGCCGAATGTTTGGATTGCTGAGTGTTCTTCTTGAGTGACAAAACCATTTCATGCAGACTGGAGAGCATTCATTTATGCAGACTCTCGACTGATGTCAGCTGGACTGACAGGGGATGAATGCAAAGAAAAGCTGGGGGCATCATACCCAGCAGCACCGAGTTGCCGGCGCATCAAAGAAAGAAGCGATGCTTTTTTGATACGGAGGGGAGGATAGCAGGACAAGCGTCAACCCTGACAGTTCGCCACAGTGTGCTTTTGTGGATTACTGTTTGGTCTTTCCCAGGCGAACGCTGCACAGAAGGTAAGCAGCAGACAAGCTGACAGAACACACATCAGGGCGTCTCTCCGCGTTAGCTGAAAGAAGCAGCAGAAGCCAAAACAAAAGTTGTGTCAGATGTTTGCAGGGCCTGTAACTCAGGGTCAACGCACAGCAGAAAGAAGCACTTCAACTTTGATGATGTGACCGGCTTCTCTGTGAGATCTCTCCGCTGAAAACTTCATCAAAGCGTCATGTAAAATAAACTCACACAGTATATATAAGCAGCACAAAGTGGTGAAATTCACGTTTACATCCACCACACAGCCTTTTTCTCCACAACCTATAAATGCTTCATATCTGTTGTGCTGATATAGAGAGCAAAATACAGACTTCAGGTAAAATATTGCATTTTTTTATGTTGTTATCTGAGTGGATGTGAAAATGATAATAACCGTGAATGTTGTCTGGTGTTCTAATATTAATCAGTTTCATTCTTGCTGCCCGCGCTGACAAATGTTTTGAAGGCCTATTGCACTTGCATTTATGATGATATCTTGCATATGTTCTGCCAATTATGCAGTTTGAATGTTTACCTTTAATCTCATTATGTTTCTTAACACAGACACAAGGGTGCATCTCCGACATCATTCATTTTACTTTAGGGTTAAGTTATTGCCACCAGTTATTGTCAGTCTACTCTGTTCAATACCACTAAATACTACACTACCCATGAGTCTCAGTGGCATGAATGCTTTTGCTATACATGTGAATTTAAGTTCATCTTAAAAAGCATAAAGTGTATTTATTTGAATGCATGAATCTGTTGAGGGACGACAATACACTGCATTTATGCAAGAGTGTATGAATGTGTTATCTACTGTATAATTACAGGTGTGTGGGTTTATGTATGGGTATTTTTTTTATGATATGATTACATTAAACAACACAGGTGTCGGGAGAGACCAGGCCCTGTAAGGGGATGTGTCTAAACGACTTATCCTCAAAGGTTTGTATGATATCTTACAAAATGTTATTTCTAATTTTTCATGTGTTTTCCTGCGAAGGTCTAGCAACATGAGCGATCAGTCCACCTACGTAAGCCCCTGCAGTGCAGAAACTACTTGGTTAGGTTTAGGAAAATATTGTGCTTTGGTTTAAATAAATATTTTTGTCATGTAAAATAAGTTGCTTGCTACGTAATTCACACAGGTAGCGTTAGTTAACTGTGTAAGTTGCTTAACAAAAGTAAGGTAAAATATGTCAATGTTGACTTTGGTTTCACACGAAATACAAACAGCCCTCTCCTGGGTGAAAGGCCTGTGTTTGTTTGACTTTCGCTCCACCATATGCAGATTTTGTCACTCTTTAAATCTATGTAACATATTCTCAAACAACGGTTCGTATCATATCTTCAAAGAAGTTATTCCTCATTTTTAGTTTGTTTTCCTATGAATCAATTCTGCTCTTTACATGCAGACAGTCATTTTAAAATAAACTTCTGTCTTCACAGGAAACAACTCCTTAGGTTTAGGAAAAAAAATCATGGTTTGGGTTAAAATAACTACGGAAGTATGTAAGTTACATGACAAATAAATCAACATTGACTTCTGGTTTTACATGGGACACAAACACCCATTTCCTAGGTGAAAGTCTGGGGATTTTTGACCCACCCATCCACCCCACCCTCCCTACGCCGCCTGGTTCACAATTTTGTGAATGCTACACAAATTGATTTTTGTGGACATACACAAATTATAGTGCATTACTTTTCATAGGTATAGCTACAAACGGTGTATGAGACCAACCTAACCTACATCACCTGACTTCCTTAGATACAGCCCTGCACATCCTGGCTCATGATTACATAAGTTATATACAAATTACAGCGCATTACCTTTTCATAGGTATATGTACAAACAGTGACAGAAAACAGGCTGGTCTAAAGGAGTTCGTGCTTTTGCTATGAACATTTTCTGCATCGCTGCAGTCTGTTTACAAACCGGAACCGCTGCTGAAAGAAATGCAGCAACGACGAATCAATCATCCAGCACTGGACATGAGGTAAAGCAAAGCTAGTGGCCTGATAAAATTCCTTGACTATGACTTATGGCTATGCTACAAGTACACTTTGTCGCAGCTAATCATCAACCTGCAGCAGGCAACGTTTTAATCATGTGTTCTGGAGTGGTCCGCCATTCAAACTGAAAGCACAGCGAGCGCTCCCTGTGGATCAGCCTCACCACCTCCTCCACAAGGCTCAAGAGGGACATTGTGTGTGGCACCATCTGCTTTACTATTCAGACCTACATTACAAGAGATTTCTCAGCTGGTTTTGGTTGTACTCCAGCACTTTGGTTTGGTACAATTTTGAGATTTAGTTCTTACCTTTAAAGCTGCAAATAGCAATATATTTGTAAAAAAAAAAAAAAAAAAAAAAAACGACTGTGTGCAATGTGAAACATGTCTCACATACTTACAAATCCACAGATAATTATCGTCCGACTCTGCAGATACCCTCAGCTTACTGAGCATTTTAGCACCTTTTATCGGTTTTATGGCCCACAAGTTTACTGTCTTGGTTCATTTCCACCATCCTTATCAATCTTGTTTCAAGCAGAAACAACAACTGTTGTTCAGCAAAAAAGCTGTGATAACCTCACTGTATGCTACCTGCCAAGACAGCAGACAGACAAAGTCAGCTACTAGCTGGTGAACATAATGGAGCATTTAGCAGCTAAAGAGACAGATATTTTGTTCAGGAGTTGCCAGAGATCAAAATCTAAATGGAAGGCGGTTATTTGTCAGGTGACCAAAAACGTGGCTCCAAACGAATGACATTGCTGCTTTTTGTCTGCTGGATGTGTAAATATAACTGATTACTAACATATTCACCATATAGATAGGCAAAGTCCCGCCTTTCCAGTGGACCACCATGGGACCTTATTTCGTAAAAAAAAAAAATACAAACAGTAGTTAACAGCAAGAGACAAATAATTCTTTTATCCTGTTTGAATGGCACCATGAATCACACATACAGTGTTTGCCAATTTAAAATATAACTTTGCAAGTGAAAAAAATCGCAGTTTGTTCTAAAACTGTTGAAGTATCAGACTGTAGAAATACATAATTAGAAAGATTACCCGCCCAAAAGTCACATAAGTGATGTTTCGCTCTCTGAAGCTATGATGCCTGTGTGTTTTATACTGGGATGAACCCACATCTCACTCATTCCTTCACTTCTCGACTGATACGTTTGTGTGTGAAACAAAGCTAAGTTAGTGTGTTGGTGACGTATATTGTACAAGATGTAGTTCACTTAGCAGTTTCACACAAAACTAAATGATACTATAACAAACTGCCACTTTCTTGACTTGCAAAATTATATTGTAAATTGGCAAAAATTATAAGTGCGATTCGTGGCACAATTCAAATGGGATCAAAGACTTGTCTCTCACTGTTGACTATAATTATTTTCCCACAATAAGGGGTCCACCAGAAGAGGTTGGACCCTCCCTCCTATCAAAATACTGTAGCACCACACAGTGGACAAATACTTGACAGAGTACCTTCAATTTAAAGATGAGCCAAAGCTATCCACCTGAAAAGGTTGCGAATCTCAAAGTGGCGACATGTTATCACCCCAAAGGTCGAAATTAGCAGCAAAACAAGTGCACACACACATAACTCAACTGTAAGGAAAGCAAATGCAATGCTGCACTCAAACATGCAACCTGTCAATTAAATGTAACTGACAGGTTTTCCTCTGAGGAAACACCTAACCTCCCCATGCACTGTCTACCCCCGAACGCCTACGCACATCCATCTCTGCTTATCTCAGGGGATCCGGAGCGAGCACACCAGCCTTCAATCCAGAAATAGGCTTGCTTAATTATAGCCGATGCTGGTAGCACTCAAAGCCATGAATTATATTCCATAACGCTGTCCACAATCGATTTGTTATATCTCATGTGATAGCTATCAACTGCTTAAATACAAGCAGCAAGCTCAGAAGCCGAGCCCATTGGTGGAAGATGGATGGCTTCACAAGACCTGAATCAATAGGTATCCCACACAAGCAGAATCAACCTAAACACTAGCTGTTCTCACTTTAAAACACAGAAGAAGATCCTGATTGGACCGGTTGTTTGAGGCAGCCCACTGCTCTGCCCTACTGGTAGATTATCAAACATGTACTGTACATACAAATGCGTATTTCTGTCTGAAACATAAAAGGCTAAGTCAGTGCCTTGCCCAAGGGAGCTGTGAATAGTACAGATAGTACAGAAAGACTTTATATACATGTTCCCTGCATGAAAAGTAAGAAATGTGGCTTCCCACCATGACAGCATTTTGTGGGAGACAATAGAAGAAGAAATACCACCTCACTGTTGTATCCCTCTGCCAGCCAGTCAAGTTGCAGTTTACATCCATGTCTGTCCAAAATATCATGCATTTAACCTATTAGACATTTGACTGAAACTCTCATAATCAGCACATGAATTTTTGCTCTTCTTGTAACAAGTCACACTGACTTTGACCTCTCACAAACAAAATCTAATCAGTTGATCCTTGAGTCCAAGAGGACGTTTGCACAAAACTGAAGAAATCCCCCCCACGTCTTCCAGAGATATCATGTTCACGAGAATACGATGGACATCACAAGAATATAATGCCATCGACCACAGCTGTCGCTGGCATGGTGTTAAGGTCAAACTGAAGTTCAACTACAAACTTGTGAAAGCAGGTTTTTGCAAATTTAAACATAACTGAAACCTGAACACAACATTCGTTTAACAAATACATTTATTTGCTAAAAATTAACTATAAATTTACCTTTTCATTTCTGCTACATCCTTGTTATTATCACACTTGTGGTGGAGTAATGTTGTCAGAACGTTTCTAATCACAGCTAGTATACAGCAGTTTGTGGAGACATTGTTGGGTAATAAGAGGGTGACTGGGAGTGTAATTACACAGATAACAGTGCCTGGTTTCTTTCTTCCCATTCCCACCTGATCTCACGACTTCCCATTTTGATCCCTTAACCCCCCGTCCCTGTTTCAGTCCCAAGTAATTATTTCTGACGTTGAGTATGACAGGTCTACCCAAGCAAGTTGCATTTATGGATAGATTTTTTTTTAAGTTTTTGCACTGGTATTTTTTTTTATATTAACAATGGATCAAATTAACGTGTGATGTTAATGGTGTCACTTCCAATGACGACCCCACAGAAAATTATTACCTGACTCTGCAGTTGCCCTCATCTCAACGGAGGCTTTTAGCCGATATTAGGTCATTTTCAGAGGATGTGGGATCAGCTGTTTAGAGTTAAAACCTCTCATAAACAGACAGTACGCTATCTGCTCAGCAAGAAACAAGTTAGCAACTAGCTGGTGAAGAAAGTTAAACATCCAGCAGCTTAAGAGCCGTTTTTCTCTGAAGCTATTGGTGGAGACCAAAACAAAGGAGTGTGAATATTTTATTGTACTGATGTTGTGTCATACTTCTGTGCTATTTACATTTTGACAGACCAAGATCCAAACGATTTCAATGATCAAAGTTTGGTCATCGTAATCGTTCCTCCTTTCCATGCTGGCCATGAAGGTTACAAAACATCTCACAAGACTTGCTGCCCTACGACCAATCATAACCCTAAGCAATCAAGGTAAATGCCTGACCTTAACCGTCTTGTGAGAGTTTCGCAATTTGGGTGTTACCCTCTAGACATGACCGTCATGAAGCAGTCCCTTCCTAGTGTGACTATACTGTAAAGTTTCCAGTCCTCATTGTGAGGTAGACTTGAAAAATCCAACCATTTCCTTTACATACTGTATAATTAAATCCTGACTCCTGTCCAGTTCTTAATTTCTTGTGCTGATCCAGATGCATCCATCAATCGAGCAGGAATGATTCCTTAATGGACGCCATGATTAAATTATAAGCTGCTGCTGAGTTTCTGAATCAATGTCTGACTGGGGCTGTGTGAAAATCAGCATAATGCAGATTGGAAACAGAGACCAGCTTAACAACAGCGCCACAGCTTGTGTTTTTAGCTTTACCTAAAGCGTCGGGGGCAGAGGAGCATTAGCACATGGGAACATCCCACAGGAAGACAATGCTGAACAGAGGTTGAGATAAGGTAACATGCTTCTGTATCTTCGCTCTGCCCTCAGGTCCAAAAGCAGTCTTCCAGTCTTTCATCTGATTGCGTATGCATATCAGTGTCACAGACAAAACAACTTGCGCTGCCTACAGAGCTGACTGGGTGTTTGGGCCGTCTTTGTGTCTCTTCCATGAGATTGTTGCTGCACTCGCTTCCAGCCCTCCGATACAATACTCCCTCAGTAGGAATAATTCAATTTGTTGCAATTTTCCACACAGAACATTATCTATGTGAACAACACTTGAGCAATCACTCAGTAATTTTGTTCAGGCTATCCAAAGAGATTAAGAAACACACATCTTGGAGGAAACACGAGGAGTGCCAGGCGCCGCATACTGTCGCAGTGTGTGATTTCTCGGAACGCTTAATTTGCGTCACTCCCAAAACTTGGTGCCGATTTCTGCTCCTCCGCCCATTCATAACGCCTCAAGAGGAGGCTGGTAATCACTGCAATTAACATTCTTCTAATTAAGGCTTTGCTTGGTAGTGCTTTAATGGCCCGCACAATACTGACAAATTAATCCATGCTCAGATAATAAATCTGATTTGACAAAGCACAAAATCATTAACCTCATGACCCAATGGCAGTATCCAGCAGTGTGTGTGTGATGCTGCGATTGGTTGCACTACTGAGCTCTTGTTGGCATCTGTCCTCGCTTTGAAATTTCCTATCCAAACTTTGTGACAACAGTCACATATGGGTGTGATGTTGAAGTGCACATTAGGTGTACTGTGTTTAATTTTTTAAGCAATCCAAGACACAAACTATTCTTATCAGGTTTTGGTGTCAGCGCTGAAAATAAAACCGACAGGGCGTCTTTTGAGAGTCACCATTTTGTGCCAGTGTTGAAAAGTCAGACAGCTCCTCGGCATTGTTCTCTGTCTCTGTCTGACTCTCTGTTTTTCTAAGACTCAGTGCATCGCAGTCGCTCTCTCCACCAAACATGTTTACAGCACAGAGAAGCCTTTTTGTTGAAGGCTGTTAAAAGCCATTCTGGGAAATACAGGAAATTGCTCACTGAAGCAAACATTGACAATGCAGGTTGAGGGGAAATGGGTACACAAAATATGTAAATTACAACACTTCAGCTACATGAGCACAAGTTGGAAATCTGACGATTTTGATGCAGAACAATGTCGGAGCATTCGAGGGTACATTCATGTCACTCGAGGCTGTAACACCCAACAAGTAAAGAGGACTCTCGACTGGGGCCGCCCCCTTTTAGTCAACGAAATCTGCTGTTTTCGTCTAAGTCAGCTAAGATTTCTTAAGCCGATTAGTCGTTTTTTTAATGCTTTTTCATACTGACTCATTTCGAAGAGAATGTTTGAGCACATCTCTGGTAAACACAGGATTCACAGTGGTATTTTTGTGATTCTTTGAGGAGAAACTCACAGTTTCACAGATCTGAGGATTAAATCAACAAACCGATTACTGAACAAAGTCGTGTTAGTGGACTAAGATATTCTTTGGCTGACAACAGCCCTACTCTCAACCTACAGGGGCCCCCAAGTCCCAGCTGCAATGCATGTCAATGGGTCTTGATTTGCTGAATTTCAAATTTCTTTGTAACACAATATGCCCTAATGTCCTGCATTATTACCTAATGTTGAAGCCCTGTACTGTAGAAGAGATCTGTGCGAAAACAGACAAAAGTTAAATTAAAAACCCTTTTAAAACTGGAGGATATGGTGAAATGCACAGTGGTGCCACCGTAATGCCCCGTAATGGCCGCAGGAGTTTGTTGTATGCAGGATCCTGTTTAAACTGATGTAAAATAAGAACCACAACAGCTTGGCCATTCATTCTTTTTGCAGCAGAAAGTTAAGGTTTCGGTCTTTTGCATCATCATGTTGTACGCTAATAATATCATTACGTTACATTATGTTAAGGTAACATAATGATGTCATTAAGAGCGGTTTATAACAAAAATATTAAAGTTACTTAAAGATACGTAAAGATACTCTCAAAATGACATCAAAATAAGCAAAAATACCAATATGGCACTGGCAGACCATTTCTATTGCAGAGTGTAAAGGGTTAATTATGTTATGTAATGATGTCGTCTGTTTTCACTGTAGCTGAGGAGAGTCTGGAGGTGACAGGTACGTTGCACAGAGAGCACAAAGCTAATTTTGCCCGAATCAGGCCACGATGTATCATAAAGCAAACACTTGACCCCAGTCACCTCATACACACTTGGTGGTATTGTGGATACGTCCTGGTGTCCAGTGGGAAGACCAGAATATGTGCATATTATTGCCTTCAGATCTAGTCTTAAAACCAGACAGATGCTGCTCACAATTCTTCAGAGAGTCTTCCGCTGTACTGTGATTGCTAAATTAAGCAGTGAACACCATGCTTTGTGGTGCACATGACTCCCAACCGAAACAGGTCAGCCAGAAAGAGAACAGAGATCCACATCATGCTTCTGACTGCTTCCCCAAAGTCTCTCAGTTTAGTTACTGCACACACAGCTTGGGTGTGTATGTTCCAGACAACCTCTTTATTCAGCAGATATAATACCTGAAGATTTAAAGACTCACTAGGAACAAAAAAGACGGTTTATAAGTGTGTAGAAGGCAAAAGCATAGGAGGAGAATTTTCAAAATAAGACGTCCACTAAAATTACGGCAAATCTGTTAAACTGACGCAGTAAATTTAATTTAATTTCATAAGCCTATTTCTTTTTTTAGCTTCCCTTCATGATGCTTAAACCAGCAGTAGTATATTTTTGGCGTCACTGGGCAATAATCCCATAATAACATTTCAGCATGTTGTAATTCAAGTGTTCTGAGAGAAATCTAGACTTCTGCACCTCCTCATGGCTGTTTTCAGACTAAAATCTAGCTCATGACAGGACTTTGGCCAATCATAGGTCATTTCAGAGAGAGAGAGCGTTCCTATTGGCTGTTCATTCAACAGAGGCAGCTGTCAATCACTCGTAAACGCCAATCAAACCATCAAACTAGGCAGCACTGATCAACTATGAATCAATATGACATTCTGTTACTGCTTAGATGTCAAACTCAGGCCCTGTAATTAGATTTGGCCCACGAGATGACATCAAATGTCAATATAGCGCATGAACAATAATACTACAAATCCCAGAATGCTTTGTTAGCGCGTTGGCACATCAATGACGCGCAAGCATCCCCTGCCACATCTGTTAACATTCTTTAGTAAACTCATATTACCGGTCACCACTAAAAACGGCCAAACAAAAGATGAACAGGGACTTCGAAGACAGGCGGGAGGCAGAATATTTGTTCACAAAAGTGAAGGACAGACCTGTCTGTCTGGTGTCTTTCCTGCTGCTCCAAGGCACAGACTGTTGTTAGTTATTGGTTGGACTTTCATTGAAGGAAATTATTATTTTATTTCGATTATTTTATTTATTTTTTATTTTTTATTATTATTTATTTTGATTATTTGGGGGGCGGCAGTAGCTCAGTCTGTAGGGAGTTGGCTTGGGAACCGGAGGGTCACCGGTTCAAGTCCCGCCATGGACCAAGAACTGAGTGTGAACTGGTAGCTGGAGAGGTGCCAGTTTACCTCTTGGGCACTGCCGAGGTGCCCCTGAGCAAGGCACCAAACCCCCAACTGCTCGGGGCGCTTGTCAGGAGCAGCCCCATCACTCTACATCTCTCCATTAATCATGTGTGTGTGTTTCAGGTCTGCATGTACCATGTATGAGTTTAACAGAGTGTAAATTGAATTTCCCCACTGTGGACTAATAAAGGTAGATCTTCTTCTTCTTCTTCTTCTTATTTTGTTGTTGGCCTGTGAAAAAGGTTTCCGTTGAAAATTAACTTGAAAGGTTACAGAGAGAGAGGGGGGGGGGGATATGGACAGTTGTAGTAAATTTTTCAATAAATACAGAGTCCCCCCCCGTGACTTAGTCCCAGTTTTTGTTTTTGTTTTTTGGCCCACTGTGTATTTGAGTTTGACACCCCTGTGTTACTGTAATGCCTATTTCTTGCCGCAAATGTTTTCAGAAACATCTTGTAGTTACTGTTTAGCTGTAAAACGAGAAAGTTTGCTCCGGTTGGTGGGCAGTGCTTGGTATTTCCTCAAAATGGCTGCCGGGTCAAACTTTCTCATTTTACAGCTAAACAATAACTACAAGATGTTTCTGAAAACATTTGCAGAGATAAATAGGCATTACAGTAACAGAATATTGATTCTTATTTGATCACCGTTGCCTGGTTTAACCGTTTGATCAGAGTTTCAGAGTGACTGACAGCTGCTCAGAGACAGCAGGCTCCAGCTCGGCTCTGATTGGTTGTTTTCCTCCGGTCTGTGAAATCTTGCAGATGCCATTAGGAGCAACGGAGGACACAGGGGAACATGACTTTTTTCCAGATGCACTACTTTCAGGATATAGTGAAAGTTTTATTAAAATAACATTTTTTTTAATCATATATCTCTCCAATTCTACCCACTGCAGCTATAATAATTTTCAAAAAATACATAAATAATAAGCAGTAATTACACACAGCAGCAATACGACTTGCTAAATGTAAATCAGTGGGATATCACAGAAATATTAGCGAGCCAAATGTATGACTCAGACAACACAGCCACTTTAATTCCTCACATTTCGCTGAGGCTTGGGTCTGAGCCAGTGTGCGCTGGTCATAATAGGAGCACTTTTGAATTATACAATCTCATTAGCATATATTCCAAACAGTCCCCACACTTTGCATAGCTTTGTAAAATTAGCCTCAATTCAGTGATTGTTCCCGTCTCAATGAATGTGACCTTTAGTGATGTTTGCCGCTGTAATCCGGCAGCAGAGGAACGCTCCTCGTGCGTCTCCAAGTGATAATTCAATGGGCTCCCCGGAGACGCTGGCGGAGGAATGATCTACAGTGTGGCCCGTACTGGGAATAGCACTTAGACCTCATCCTAGATATTGTTTGTTTGGTGCATAGTCAATATGGTGGCAGCTCTATCTCTATGATTGATAAGGTCCTCAGTACGGGGCCCCAGCTCTCCATTAGAGGAGAATGCCTCCCACTGATTTATGCTGTCATGCGAGCAGCTCATTTCCTCATAATCCTTTGTTTTCTAACTATGTTTACAGTTTGGCTTCATACTTGTCGACCAGACGCTCCCTTTCAACAACCCTCCTCCTTTCCCTTCTCTTTTAGCCTTCCTTCGCTGAATGTTTTAAGAGTCGGTAGCTGCCGTGCTCCTGGGACGCAGATTAAGAGTTGAATACTTCATTTTCACTCATTTGTGCAGAGCGTGCCTCACCGTGCAAGGTGGGTTTGTGTGGTCTCGGGCCGACACACATATTCTGCTTGGCAGGAGGCCACGAGGGACACCAGCGAACAGCTGTTCCTGGAGCAGTGGATTCTCCCAGCAAGGCAGACGGAGCTACCGGTGCTACAGTGTGTGTGTGTGTGTGTGTGTGTGTGTGTGTGTGTGTGCTACTCAGTAACTTAACAGCCAAGAGGCCATATGGATGCTCTTACATTTATTTATTTTTCTTAGGAATAGATGGACTCTTCAGCTAACCGCACTGTCTCTCCATGTTAGTGTCATCTTGTCGTCTCAGTATTGACTTGTAATTACTTACAAGGCATTTTGGTGTATCCTGTAATAATCATTTTTTTTTTCAGCGTGCTCATTTTTTGAAAACCGAACAATTATCTGAGTGAATGGAATTGCTCAATGACTGGAAAATTTCAAACTCGGCTCCCTTGAGCTCTCGCTGTTGCAGTGCCACTTTCTGTTTTCAACCAAACCAACATGGAAGCGGACAGAAATTACAGCGCCAAGGGTAAATTGCTTGTGTATTTAATTCTGTACGGATGGGAGATTGCAGTGGACTGCAGGGAGCCAGGAATTGTAAATGTGTTTTAGTATAGTGATGCAGGTCCCTCCTTGACTTCCTGAATTCATTGTGCACATTTGTGATTGGAAATAATGTGCGGTGTTGCAAACGGCAAACTCACAGAGAGGAAACTCTTCCCTTATGCAGCCGGTGTTAGTGGCCAAGAGGAAGCTCGGCTAATTGAATTCTCCAGTCCAGTGGTGAAGATGGCTGAGCGCAGCAGCCAAAGTGCTGCAGATACTTGACTCATGACAGAGGTCAATTAAAGACAGGAGGCCCACCGGTCGCCAAACTGCTGACTGGAATTCATAAACATCACAAGCTGATGCTGTCCCACAGAGGAAACACACACACCACTTCACATGTTCAACGTTTAAGCTATTTACAACTTTCTTCTTCATGTGGTTTACTGTTCCTTGTTATTTCCTCCAAATAAGTTCTGCTAGCCTGACGTATTTTATGGCAATGTCTCAGCAATTAACTTAGTGAGTACAATGTTTTTCTTACAGTACCAATAGGAGCAATGGCCAAATGTAAGAAACTTTTCTTAGATGCAAGTTGTAAGAAATTAACTTTTTTCTTGAATATCTGCATAATGGAAAAATAATTCCAAAACTGCAGCAAATTTGTAGATAGCATGTTGCATGATATGACTTATTTGACATGGTATACTGGCATATTATCATTGCATCATTGCATACATTAAAATAGACAAATCTGCAATTGCATTTTCTCATATAAACCATTTACAGCATATGGCACTGTATGTTGAAACACAAACCAGCATTGTGATAATTGCTGGTTGCTCACCTGGTTGATTATTTCAAATAAGTCAGTGCAAAATAGAGCCAGTGCACCCACAGTGCCATGTTTGCATTTCCATTCACTTCACTGGCACTGGAACATTTCCCAACATATTGTTGATTCAATAAACAATATGGAGAAACACAAAAAAACCTTCCCATAATTACTGTATTCCAGCATTACATTCCCAAACTACAGATTAGAGCTTTAACGCACCAGTGTACACACTATTTCAGAGACACAGGATTAGCCGAGCCCTCCCGCCCTGGACACTAACTTCTTGAAACACTCCCCTCTGCTGCTGACCATCAGGACCAAAACTAGTCAGGTTCTTCCCATCTGCTGCTGGCTTCATCAGCACTGACCCAGAATCTCACCCCAACCCACAGAGACACAACATGTTGCATCTTGACATCTGTCTCTATGCAGTACATCTCTGTACACTGCACACATTCTATTTATACTTCATACTATGAAACTTTAAACATCCCCTGTACAATATTTTTTGCATATCCTGAACAACACTGCACTGCGCATCTCTGTCATTTTAAATATTGACTGTACTGTATATAAGAAATGGATGTTGGCACAGTGGCATCGCCCATTGGTTTGTGGACTGCCACTTTGAAGCCTTGAGTTTGGCATTTTGCACGTCGCCACCTTGGAAATTGGCCGTCGCCATCTCGGGTTTTTTTTTTTTTGCAACTAGAAGTGACACGAGGGTGGAGCTAAGTACAAACAAATGCTGAATAAGACATTTTCAGGTGGTCAGTGTTACTATTAACTTTCATGAACAGGAAACTCTGTGAAAGGGTTTAAGTTCTAAGACAAAGACAACTCCCAGACTGGACAACGCTGGACAAGCGACCTGACCAGGCCTGGAAGAAGATGCTGCTTTATGGTCTATTTGACTCTAAATGGGACCATAATTTACTAAATGAACATCATGCTGTATTGTAGAAGACTTGAAACTAGCGATTGAGGCCATAAACTCATGTTTACAATGTTTACTGAGGTAATAAATCACGTGAGAAATATGCTCAGTTTCTCATAGACTTCTATACAATCAGACTTGTTTTTGCAACCTGAGGAGTCGCCCCCCTGCTGGCTGTTAGAGAGAATGCATTTCTATTGGCTTCACTTTTCACAACCAGAGGTAGCCCACTGATTTGAAAACAGCTATATTGTACAATCTTGTTTTAGTATTTTTTCATATTTTTATTGTAATATTTCTATTCTACGTTTATTTTTCTTGACTTTTGCAGTACTTTGCTTTTATTTTTTTATGTCTTCTTAATATATTTATTGCACCAAACACCAAGGAAAATTCCTTGCATGCGTAAAGAAGAAGAAGAAGAAGAAGATATTCCTTTATTAGTCCCACAGTGGGGAAATTCAGTTTTACATTCTGTTGTTCACACAGTACATATACATGCGTCAATGGAGAGATGTCAGAGTGAGGGGGCTGCTCCTGACAAGCGCCCAGAGCAGTTGGGGGTTCAGTGCCTTGCTCAGGGGCACCTCGGCAGTGCCCAAGAGGTAAACTGGCACCTCTTCAGCAACCAGTTGGTCTTGGTCCATGGGGGACTTGAACCGGCGTCCTCCGCGTCCTAACCCAAGTCCTTACGGACTGAGCTACTGCCGCCCCTGTACCTCCTAAACCTCCTGTACTTGGTAATAAACCAGATTCTGATTGTCAAATTGATTTAAATGTTCTGTTATCAAAGTTTATAATGGTCACCCTCTTAGTTTAGCATGTTAGTTTGCTAACGGTTATTATTTAGCCCCTAACAAAGTATAACAAAGGCTGATGGGACCAATACTGCCCTCCCTTGAGCCTTGCCTCCAACATGACTAAAAATTATCTGTTATTATTCTGATTTATTTTTGAATATGAGGATCATAAAATCAGGTTTCCATACTGGATCGGTCAAGACCTGTGTTACCAACTAAACGGCCACTGATGAACCACTGTGGCGACCCCTAACAGGAGCAGCCAAAAGAAGACTTTTTCTTTTCAGTAATAGCACTCAACAATGTGATATACAAACTTGTTTATGTGGCCGTTTTAATAATATTTTCATGCTTGAACATTAGCTCTGTGTTGGCCAGAGGCTTTCATCAGTGGCAAACTTTTCTCACAAACTCTTCAGAAATGTTTCGCCGCAGCCGAGCTTGTATAAAAGCTTCTGCTGGTTATTGTCTTTTCCTTTAAGGTGTCAGATACACTGTAAACTTTGTAATGATTTGGAGACTTTAATTTCCTGCACAGAGTGTATGATGTGCAGTGTGAATTATATTTTGTCTTATTGGAGTTTCATATATTGTGCTGGAGCTCTTGTAATATTCCAGAGCTCATTTCTCCTTTTATAAAGTTTGGACGCCATTGTCTGAAGTTTGAAACTGTGCATAAAGAAGTTAATATCAAGCTTAATGCAAAATAAAAATGAGAGTGGTTGTTTATGAGATTTCCCTTGTCGCTGGAAGAACTGTTGCCCTCAGGTGGTGTGTGAGTTTTACATAACAGACAATATAGGGCAGTGTGGGATGGAGCTGGAGACGACTCGAGACAAGAAAGCAAGACGTGGCTTTCTCCAGAGACCTGATAACAGAGAAATGCTCTTCATGATGCACTGAGAGAGGTTGTTTGAATATCACATAATTGAAAGCAAAATATGGAGCAAGGACTGAAAATAAAATATTGTTTTTGAATACAGAACGGCACTGTGAGGTTGTGGGTCTTAAGTCAGACTCCTTCCAGTAGCTGCTGTGAGAAACAGTGTCAAAAACTTAACAGCTGTCAGAAGGTGTTAAATGTGCTCTAAAAAACTTTTTTAGCACTGAGAAACACACACAGGGCGTTGTAATATTTCATTTTAAAAGAGGTATGAACACAGGTGATTCTCTGAATGTAAGACAAGCAGCGACAGGCAGGCTAAGAGGAGGAAAATGTCCATGTTTTATTCACTCTCGCAGAGTGATATCAAGCCTTGTTGGAAACCCCTGTCCTCGTCCCAGGGGCAGAGTGTTGTGGTGTGCTAATGGATTTTGCAACAAGGGCGCATCTCTTGGCGGTTTGAAGATGCAATTATGCCGGTAATGGTACCGCCACTGCAAAATGAAAGCATCAGCAGGCGCTAAAATGATCATCTACAAGACCCCAGCAGTGTGCAGCATGACAAGTTTAATCGCGTGTCTCTAATCCTCACCTCAAATAACATTATCTGCACACTGCTGGGAGTCGCACTGTATTGTCCTGATGACAACAGCATATATAATTATTTCAGGATTATCATTTCCAACATCAAAACTTGATGTTTTGTAGTCGATTACGACAAGGTGGGTGTCGAGGGAAATGTTTTAGCGCACTGAAAGTCTATAATTCACGTGATGCCCCATAACACTGAATTCTCCGTGTAACTGGGGATAAATGTTGTGAGAAGGAGGCTTTCACTGTGTCAGATGATGATTCTCACCATGTTCACTCCTTGTACAAAATGTACCCCGATCTGGAAAAACACTTAAGAGTGGAAAAGAGGTGGTGAATATTTCACTCGCCTCACTTTAAGAGGGAACAGAACATATTGTATCAAGGCCTGAATAATTCAGACAACCTTTAAAAAGAGGTAAAAGGTCATAATAATTCAAAGGACAATAACAGTGAAATGCTTGACATGGAGTCGTCATATCCGACCGGGTTTGACGTTGAGGCGAAGATCTCCTCTCCAAACATGTGCTCACATGATAAGCACTGTGCCAGGGAGGGAGCTTTGCATGCAACCATGTTTTATAATCTGCCTATGATGTTCCTTCTGCACTGGATCCATGACATGAAGTCTGAATCAATATAAAATGAAGTCAGTGAAAGGGGACATATTTTGGGGAAATGGTCTCATTGGTTAACTGCTCTCTTCAGTGATGATCTGTGTGTTTTTTGGAAAAATGTTTGTAGAAAACTCCAGTTTTACCAGCTGTTGGGGATTCACATCTACTCCTCTCATACCATTCTGTGCACATCTAGATACAGCTCCACAGTCTCACAGCCAATTTGATACGATTCGACTCAGCTCATATTCAATGGGATGTGATATTTTTACTTCAGAAATCCAGTGTATTAGTTTTGAGCAGCTAAATTTAAAAGGGAACATTACATTTTTCTGGGATATTTCCTGGAATTAAGGCAGATGGAGTTTTGGCCTGGGAGCAATGACACATCTTGCAAAAGGCTACTCCTGGAGGAGGAGGAAGTGCACCACCAAGATGAAGCACCCATTTGTGCCAAACATAAAAAGTGGACGTAGTCACAGACATGTCACCTATTGGTTTGTGGACTGCAGCTTTAAAGGCTGGACTTCAGCATTTTGACAGTCACCATCTTGGTTATTATCCACCAGAGGGTGGACTTAACATTTTAGGTGACCTTACCGGTTTTAATTACCTTTCATGAACTGAAAACACACTGTGAAGAGTTAAAGTGTAAGACAAAAACACCGACAACTCCCAGACACCCTGGTAACAGCATGGTAGCCACACCCTACAGCATCTCCTGCTTTATGGTCTATTAGACTGTGGGGGGACCATAATTTATTAAATGAACATCATGCTGTATTGAAGAAGACTTAAAACTAGTGAATGAGGCCTTTTAACATCATTTATTCATGTGAGATTCACTGAGAGCAATGCTCTTGTTTTCCAGGAACGCCCTGATCACATTCACACTAGAGATGCTAATTTTGAAATGTTTTCTTAACCGATAACCGATTATTACTGAACGCCACCAACCGAAGATCTGGTGCTGCGTGTGGCGTTGCGAACATGCAGCTTCTTTCCCGGTTAAAAGTCTCCACTGCTCATGTAGTTCAATTTAGCAGGTTGTCAGCTGTGTGTCTGCCCAGCATGTGATGCTCTGTCTGCCTGGATTAACGATAGCAATTGTTTGACAGACAATGTGCGTTTGTGCTACGTTAGCAGCTGCGGTGGTTTCGTGCCCTCTGTAACGTGACTTCTGCGAGTTTCCGACAGACCGTGTGTGTGTGGCGGCGGTGAGTGTGGGTTTGTTGGTGGCGCCGTGAACGCAGGTGTAGCAGACAGGTCGGTGAATAAATGCTATGAGGCTACAAGCTACAACTCTTCAGCTGGAAGTCCAGAGCCAACTTCCTGTATCTGCGCCATGTGCGCCAGAGCGACATTCCTTAAAGTGACGAGCTGCTCATCTGAGTTTTTCTCAGCTTTTTAAAAAATTATTGAAATTTCTTTTAACCGTTACCGATGGCATTAATAGGTTAAAATGGTTAATGTCGATTAGCGGTTAAACGGTGCATTATTTGTATCCTTAATTCACACAGTCACACATTTACATCGAGAAGCTGCCCAGTGCAACCACAGTCTGATCTGCTGGCCACTGAGCAGCACCACTGGAGCGGTTGGGGTTAAGGGCCTTATTGGTAGGTGGTATGGTGTTGAAGGGACGAAAATCACACGTAGTAAGCTGTGGAGCATGGAGTCAAATATCTCAAGTTTCATCATCAGAGCCACATACTGCATGTCATCCTTCATGCTCCCATAAACGTAAAGCTTTGGCTGGGAGAGGATCCAGCCGTTCCCTAGAATGCAGGTCTGGCAACCCTCAAGCACATCTCGGTTATAATACCAGCCTATCACAAGGTAGATACACCTTGTGACACAACAAGTGCTGATATGTTTAGCAGCTGAACTGAGCGCAAGACAGTAACTACAAATGCTATGCTTATCGATGCCCACAACTACCATCCTTCGTCCCAACTCATGCCCTCTGAACACAGCCAAGGACTGGGAAATGCATCTCAACCTCGGCCAGAGACTCACCTTCCCATCTGAAATCCCAGCAACCACCCCACAACCAGATCTCTGCCCCAACTCCTGCTGGCATGTTTTCATCATTGAGCTGACGGTCCCCGGGGAGGATGCTGTGGACAATGCATACAAACAGAAAAGGCCAATGCCGCCAAAAGGAGCAGTCACTTGGCTGTGGTTGAAAAGAAGAGATGCTGTCAGGGCTGCCAGGTGACCATCTAGATAGGGGTGTCAAACATGTAGCCCGAGGGCCAGAGCTAGCCCAACAAGGCGTCAAATCTGCCCCACTGGATGACTCTGCATAGTAAACATTGCAGAGAAGTCATTAAATCCAATTTAAAAAAATGAGGTGGCACTGTCCAAAATGAGAGTGGCAGACTTTATACTGGATACACTACTATAGATCCCATGTGCTTACGTACAGGCTATGTGACACAATACTGTTATGTGTCAGCTATTGTTCATGCAGGAGCTGCCGGTGAAAAATGTCTGTCACTTTATCATGGTGAAAAATACAAGAACATTCAAGGTCAACTGAGTACAAAGAAGATAAATGAATTGTTGGCAGGTTTGAGGAAACAGCTGTCTGTTTTAAGTCGTAGCCAAGAGATCAGCAAGACATCTCAGGCTATTCATCATCTGTTTTGTAAGTGGATTGTTCATTAATTGAATATTTTCAGAATGTACTTGTACATCTTTACGATAAAAGGGAAATTTTGGAGGTGTTGTTATTTATGGATTATTATGCAGTGGTTTTACTGGTCCGGCCCACTTGGTCAAACTGGCCTTCGACGGCCTTTCAGGCCTTCAGCAGACACGCCTCCAGTGTTTCATAGTAGAGAATACTGCTTTTATTCAAGATTTTGAAACATAATTTTAACATAAATTTATTATTTTTATAATTTTATATACATATTTTTTTAAATTATTTAAATTGGGCTGGTTGGTTAATAACACATTAATAATATCTGTGGTGTGACAAATTTATTTTTGCTTTACCCAGACTGTAAATCGGGGGGAAGAGAGTCTAACATGATGGAGTATTTAATGCAAGACGATATGAGCATCAGCTAGCAAATAAAAACAGTAAAACACAAACAAAATGAATGACAACTCATTATTTATGCATGTTTACGGCAGAATCAATCTGCTGAAAATAAAGGTGAATGTTGCTTTTAACCTACAGTTAGCTGACAAAAGATTGAAAAAATGAGCAGAGAAGCATAACAGATGAAAATGTTTCCTAAGCATACTGCATGTTACAGTTACAGAGACACAATTACTGCCCTTTAATGCTCTATGACATGGTAAACAAACCAGCTTGACCTGGATTTTGGATGAAGATGGCAAAAGAAAAGATGAATCATATGCTATGGCCTTCACAGCTCATAGATCGCAACCTAGTTGAACACCTGTGGGAGATTTTTGAGTGGTGTGTTAGACCCTCTCCTCCACCATCATCAAAACACCAGACGGGGGAATATCTTTTGTAAGAATAATGTTCATTGCTCCAGTAGAGTTCAGAGACTCTATTACAAGGAGAACTGAAGTTGTCCTGGAGGCTCGTCATGACCCAACATCTTCCGAATGCACTGGTTTCTCATTTAACCTGTTTCAGTTGCTACTTGAATAATGACAAGAATCAGAAACACAATTTGCAGTACAGCTAAGAAGTAGAATGAATAAGCAGACTTGTATTGATTAAATCTACACAATGCCAAGTCCCACGTCAATTAAGTTATCCCATAAAAAATGTACCATTTACTGTTCGACAATGTCCCAGCAGACCAATTATATCAAAACAACTAAGGGCCTGTTTAACTCAGCATAACATTTAATGTGGTAAAGGCAGAAACGAAGGTAAAGTGGTCTGCAGTGTAAGTGACTATGATTGATTCGTACAGTATCTCTTGTCCACAGCTGTTTTATACTGAATGAAAAGCTTCTCCTTAAAGCTTCTCAGCTCATTAAATCCCTGCAGCCATCTGAGGGAAGCAGGAAAGATGTGTTGATAAATCACGTTTTATTATTGAAATGCTTTGTGATGCCAGTGCTGCTCTGTCACATTTTAAATTTACAACTTGAAAAATGGTAAAATTAAGACTGAAAAATGTTGGCTTGATGTGATGCGATCATATAAACTGCTTATTAATATATATAAATATAAAATATAATATAAACTTTTATTATTTTTTTATTTTAATTTAATTTAATTATATTATTATCATTATTGTACAAATAACTGTTAATAAAACGATTGGCAATTTCCAGAAGCGTCTTTCTATATTAAGAGGTCAATTAATGTTTGTTTGTTTTTGTTTTTTTTATGGCTGATGCCGATTTTTTACAGAATCAGGACAGCCAATATATGATGCCAATCATTTTTTTGTCGGTATCTGGCTAGTTTTCCTTTTTCCTCCAACTGATAAAATATAACAGCTTAATAATAACAAATGATACAGAAAATGTCTCTCTCTGTTAGCCCACTGGGCGACATCTACTAAGGTCTGCCAGTAGAATGGTAAGGAGGCGGCGTCACACATGTTCAACATCTGCCTGCTTGCTAATCGGCTTAATACGCTCAGGCATCGTCCGATGCCCATTATGAAAAAATGTCAAAAAATTGATTAATCGGTCAACCTCTGTTGTTACGCCATTGTTGTCATGCATCACTGGGATTGACACAGCTGTTTCAGAGCTATGAGGCCAGTGATGTGGTGTCCAATTTATACCTCACCCAGCCCTTTTACATTTTGTACAGCTGTACCTACATGAACCAAAATAGCAGGTACCCACAGTTACTGTACTACTAAAGTTATCAGAATTTATTCTCTCTCTTGCATATTTCACGGCAATCCATCCAATAATTATCAGGATATTGCATTCAAAACCAAAAATATCAACCTCATGTCAGCGCTTGAGGAACAGGATCACCAACGTCAGGATTCATTGTTAGAAAGATGAATGTCTGCACCAAATTGAATGACAATCCATCCCATAAATGTCCAAACATCTCAGTCTGAACCAAAAGTGTCAATCTGTTGGTTGTGTCAGAGGAAAAGTTATAGAAGCACTAAAGTAATAAGGATTCATTCTCTGGGAACCATGAATATTTTGCTCACTGAATAAGGGGAAATTATGACCTGCTGGTGGCACTACTGGAAAAGTCGAGTATCATAAGTCAGGCAGCTGGAAACCACAATAAGGTAGTGTAGCACATTGTGCAATAGCTCATTCCTTACTGAATGCACTCAAAGAAGTTAGATTACTGTAAAGGGAGCAGCCAGCCAGGGAGTCACATTCATCACTGAAAAAGCTACTTAATCACTGGTACACAAGGTGACTGCTCCATTCTGATAAATGCAGTGTACAGTACCTGCTGTATTTCTTCTTGGTGGTAGAGTTTATTGTAATGATACCGCAACAAAACTTTCAATACTCAGCACTATTCGTCAAAAATAGGGATGCTCATTTTGATGTTTTTTTTCTGACCAATAGCAGACCCTTATCTGTTAACCAGTGAAATGTGTGCCTTGCATGCAGGGATGCTGTGGTTTTAGTGCCGAACAAGCTGCCCAGTTGCAACGTTAACCCAGTGCACAAATAGGTTTAATCCATCATTTACTGCAGTGTATGCTTAAAAAAAAAGGCAAGTGAGTCCCCAGTTTACCCGTCCAGGAGAGTTAGCAGCCACAAAGTTGCATGCTTTGTCGTGGACTAGGGATGGCAATTTAGAAAAATGTTCTTAACCAATCACCAATCCTTGTTAACCGATTATTAACCGTTAACCAACAAGATTTGTGTCTCGCATGTAGCGGTGCGCCAGCTGCAGTATGTGAGCACAACAGACAACCGAGTCAACTGTTCACCGTCCGGGAGCGTTACAAGTCATGATGCTGCGTGTAGAGTCGTGGACTCTTCCCGTAAGTCTTCACGACACATTTGGTTTAGTTCAGCAGGTTGTCAGCTGTGTATCTTCCCAGCGTAACGATGCCGGATTAACAATAGTAATTGTCCGACAAACACTGTGTGTGTTTGCGCTACATTAGCTAACTGCTAGCTGCTAGCATTGCTGGTGGCTTTGTGCCAACTGTAGCATAACTTCAGCGAGTTTCCAACAGACCGTGTGTATGTGGCAGCACTGAGTGTGGGTTTGTTGGTGCTGTGAATGTTAGTGTAGCAGACAGTGTGTGGACAGTTTATTTGTTGTCAATAAATGCAACGAGGCTACAAGTTACAACTCCTCAGCTGGAGTCCTGAACCAAATTTCTGTATCTGCACCAGCTCTCTCTTAAGATGGACTAGTTTTTTTCTTTAAAGTGACGAGCCGCTGCTCTGCATTTTTCTTACCTTTTTAATTAATTGTTAACATCGCATTTTCTGTTTATTCTGTTTAAAGCAAAAGCATGAATCGGTTAAAATGTTTCATGTTGGTTATCGGTTAAATAGTTAATTATTAACATCCCTATCATGGACACATGCAGCCACTTCCCTTGTTAGTCTCCACTGCATCAGGTAGTTTCGCTGCGAAGTTGTTATGGCTGTGAATGTAGCAGTGCAGTGTGTGTACAGTGTGTCAGTGAATAAAAGCTACAACTCAGTACCAAAGTTACTGTGTCTTACCAGCTACCAGCTACCTGTAATTAAAGTTAAAGGGATTAGAAGAAGAAGAAGAAGAAGATAGTCTTTTATCAGTCCCCACGAGGGGAAATTCAATTTTTTCACTCTGTTGTTAACTTATACAAGGTACATGCAGACCCGAACACACACATGCACAAACATGCAGTAATGGAGAGATGTCAGAGTGAGGGGGCTGCTCCTGACAAGCGCCCCGAGCAGTTGGGGGTTTGGTGCTTGCTCAGGGGCACCTCGGCAGTGCCCAAGAGGTAAACTGGCACCTCTCCAGCTACCAGTTCACACCCTCCGGTTCCCAAGCCAACTCCCTACAGACTGAGCTACTGCCGCCCCCCGCCCCTGATTAGCCCAGAAGTTAGCAACAACTTCAGTCCAGGCTCACTTAAGGTGGGCTGACTTTTAAGGTGGACCAACCATTCTCATTTTTGTTTTTGTACAGCTTTTTTTATAACTGCATTAATCAGTCAAACTTCTTAACACCGGCCAGTTAATTATCATCCCTAGACAAAAAGAAGAGCAGGAAGCGCTTTTTCTTTCAGAAACTGTTCTATTGATTGTGTAGACGAGGTATTTCATAAATGGGTATAACTCACAGGTACTGAAGCATACAGTCACGTGTCAGAACGATGAAAACAGATTAGGGTTTGATGGCTGACACCGATACCTTTTTTTTTTTTTTTTTTGACAGTAGCAGTTTGCATTTTGAATGCAAAGAAAGAATGCTGTTGATACTGAATTCTTGTAATCTTTACCTTTGCAGGGGGAGAGCATTAAAAATGTCTTCCATATAAAGGCAGTCTCCCGCCCTTAGCATGGGCTATACAGTTACTGTCAAGGCTGCAGTCAGAGCAGTAAAAAGCGCAGGAATACAAGCTTTTCTCTGCTTCATCTGCTGGGTGTAAAGTAACAACCAGGAAGGGACTGTCAGTGAAACATGAGTCCTCACAAAGCAACCGTGCTGTGGATGCACTGTTCAAGTCTGTCGACTCAAATGGAGCCTTACATGCAAGAAGTGGATACAGTACAAGTACTGGTATGTGTTGTGTGTTGCCTTGAGCATACAGTATATGGAGAAGACTTGTAATAAACTAAAATACTTTGGTGTTCTTCTACTTATGTGACAGAACAAGAGCCACACTAGCGTCTCTGTGAGGCTGTACCGCTCACTGTGAATGAACACCATACCACCAGATGGATGGGAGGTGAAGTCCTTAGGAGTTGTACTGAAGTGAATGTAAAACAAACTGGTTTTACACCAATATGCTCACACTAACAAAACTAGCTGTTCTTCGGGTTAAGGATTAATTTGTTCCCCATTATATGCAAAATGGCATTAAACAGTATACAGCTGAGGCTGACAGATATGCAATTCATATTCCAGGTAGTTATATGAGCTGATCTGATGGGAAGGCGTATACATAGTATGACATTAAAAGGACATTTTGTGTGTCATGAGAACAAATTTAAGCCTTTTGGCATGTCATTTGAACGCCTCTTGTGTGTCATTTTTACGCCACGCAACAAAATGTAGGTAAAGTCGCGGTTTAGGCAACAAAACCACTTAGTTAGGTTTAGGAGTCATGGTTAGTAAGTAAGTAGTAAGTAAAATACATACAGAATAATACAAATATGGAAAGCATGTCCCAAACATCACTAAAAGCACGTCACGAATTTCACTTCAAAATAACTCCACAAACCCCAGTACTCCGGTTGAAAGTCCTGTGCCACCTCACTAGCGCTCAGCGTAGCATATTTATGCCTGTACATTTACACTGCAGTCAATACAGACTACATGGCGTATAAATGACAGGCCAAAAGAAATAACAGTGTTCTTACTACATGCACAACCGGGCTGAGTTAGGAAGGCACTTGATCATAAGAAAGCACTGGGAAAAAAATAAAATTTAGACCAGATTATGGCACTTGATGAAAAGTCAGGGGACCACAGTCACTACATTACAATCCATTCTGTGGGGAAGATGTGTACCAAATTTCATTGCAATTGCTGACATACAATTTAAAAAAATGTTATAATCGTATGTAATAAGCAAACAAATAATTTGCTCAAGACCAAAATGGCCGGCCAACTAATCAGCATTGCAATCTCAAGAGCAATGCTGCTAGAGCCAAGCCTACTAAACACTACAGCGCATGTTAAAAAATGTACAGTAGCATTAAAAGACACGACTTGTAGGAAAATTGTTAAATGTGCAAAATACTGGGGTGGGCCTTGGGATGGACCTCAAGTACAGTAGAAAACAAATTAAATTTTGGTAATCAATACGTGCAACAATTAAAATGCTGTATCATGGTAATCGTGAAAGCCACTATCTTAGTAGAAAAACAGATAGGAATAACCCAAGTGTGGAGTTATGAGAGGGAATATGAAATCGCTTCATGCCGTCATTTTGGCAAGACAACGGCGGTATCTGCAGCTACCTGCTGGCCAGGTCTGCTCCATCGGAGCCTCCCCAGGGCTTCTACCCACCACCTGCTCTCCCAGCTGTGATGGAGCAGCTCCAGAAGCCCTCTTTAGTATTCTGCCATCCACAAGGAACGGAGAGGAACTTTAGTCTAGCTCCATTTGTTTCTGTAACTCAATAAGTGACATGACTGAAAGGTACAGATAATAAAAGAGGATTGTCTGGGGAGCCTCAGAATGAGGCTTATCGGCAGATTATAGACGGTCCCGTATTTTGACAGGCAGACAGCGGAGAGCGGATACCATATCTCCGCAACATCTGGAACTGGAGGGAAATTCATGATATCAATGATATAAAGCTTTTTTGAGGTCTCACCCGCTTCCCCGCTGGCTCCAGTTATTGTGTCTCTCCAGAACCAGACTCATCTCCCAGGGCGCCAATATGAGCCGTCCGTGGAGCTCATACATAACCAACATGCCTTTTCATGTTTGTTTGTGTTCTCCTATTTGGATGCTTATCACAGGTGGGATTGTGCCTCTGCTGTGAAACACTGACATCTGACTTGACTTTCTCATTACAAGAAGGTACATGAATATTAAAACACTGTCACGGCTCAGTGCCGGTGACTGGCAGCTCCACTTGGAAATTCCTATTCTGTCATAAATAGGACGTGGAAAGAGAGCATGACCAAGATCAATAATTTCTCTCTGTGGTTGTTTATTCTTATCAAGAGCTTACAGCAGGAATCTAATCTCCTCCATGTGAAAACACTGGCTGGCCTGTGTGCTGTTGGTTAAGCCGGTATATCAGTGTTGGATGGGGTGCATATACCCATGTAGGCCATGTGAAAAGCATACTTCTTCACACAAGAGTAATCTATCAAGAGGTCTGATAGCATTGATTTTCCCAGTCAAGAGGATAGGTGAATGTTTTTTATTTCTGTTATTTAAACTTCAAACCATTTAAATGTCTTTTATTCTGAAATTAGCTATTCATATACAGTTGCAGTATGCGAACCCTTTGGGATTACATGGATTTCTGCACAAATTGGTCATAAAATGTGTTCTGATCTTCATCTAAGTCACAACAATAGACAAACACAGTCTGCTTAAACTAGTATCACACAAAAACTGACATGTTTTCATGTTTTTATTGAACACAACATGTAAACATTTACAGTGCAGGGTGGAAAAAGTATGTGAACCCCTAGACTAATGACTTCAAGAGCTAATTGGAGCCAGGAGTCAACCAAACTGGAGTCTAATCAATGTGATGAGATTGGAGGTGTTGGTTAAACACCTCCAATAAAAACACACAATAAAAACAGCCCAATAAAAACACACTCCAGTTTTTCAGATATTAGTTTAAGCAGACTGTGTTTGTCTATTGTTGTGACTTAGATGAAGATCAGTTATTTTATGACCAATTTATGCAGAAATCCAAGTAATCCCAAAGGGTTCACACACTTTTTCTAGCAACTGTACGGTGCTGTGACTTCAGAAAAAAACAAAGTAGTTAAAGAAACTACTGCAGAATTATTAAAGCCATTACTTTAAACATTTTCAAGATTCAGAGCGAATCCATTTCTCTTTGTCTCCCCTTGTAGCTTTGCATCAACAAATCTTGCATAAAAAATGGACAAGGACCAGTGTAATTAATATAACAAAATGGCACCAATATGAAGGAATTAATTCAGTATTTGTCAGCTGCTAAAAATGTTGGTTCTCCACCCACAACACTCACACAGTAACTTCAGTTCCTACTCTTCAAACAAATTATTTCCCATGTCCACTATAAAGTTACTGTAGCTGGCTATTATCTACAACATGTACCTGCTCACACAACAGAACATACAACCTGTATTGGTGTATTATTATGATTATTATTTATTATATTTATTAGTGTTTGTTTTTTTGTTGTGAAGCATTGTGGATTTTTTTTTTATTATTTTAAAGTAATTTTCGGTATGTACAGAATGATAATTGTTCTGTGTATGCAATACTTTGCAGTTCAATCTACTTCACCATTTAACAAAACTGATCCAAAGATCCTCTTCAGTGTGGTGATGAAGTGAAGACTATATCTGTCAACTGAGAAAAGGACAGAATATACTTGAGAGGGTGACTCTTCGTGTGGCCAAAGCATTTCCTGGTCATAAACAGCCTCTCCAGCATACTGTATCAATCACACAAGCATTTCATGCCAGTTATAATGCATAAAGAAATTATTTTGTCATCTACAGTAATTACCGAACCCTTAGTTTGCTCTGAAGGTGTTATACACTTAACCGCAGAAGGTATGATAAAGAGTGTTTACGAAGTCTTGTGCAATCATAATATAAAGCTGGCATGTCAACAGCAAATTGAGTTATAATCAACTTCCCTGCTGACTGCAATCACTGCAATAATATTAACTCTGCAGACCTCATAATGCAAAAAGCACAGGCACAGTTTCCAATTGCTCATCTCCACCTTGATAATGGAGTGAAATTTCATACACATTAAAATGTCAGATGTATGATGCATCTATTGGCAGCAAAGTCCAACAGAGTGGGGAATTGTTCACTAATGCAGAAGGGATTGATGAATTCAATGGAGTCTGCATGTCCAGCTCGCCTCTCTGCTCCACGATCACTTACCGGTACGAGGCTGGACGAGGCCCTAATGGCAGCTGAGGGACTGTGCTCCAACAGGCTGGGGCGCCAACCCTGTGTTACTGCAGAGAGCTGCCTCGTAATTGAAGGCATTCACAGCAGAACTTCAGGGGTTAATGGAGGTGGAATATTTTGCACGCCTGCCTCGGATGCGTGCCTACCTGGGGAGCAATTCAGCTTTTTTTAGCCCTTGGGCCAAAGCCAGCAGGTGGGTGACAGATCCATGGACACACCTGCTGGGTACTAGTGGGAGGCTTAATCACAGGCTGAAAAAAAAAAAAATTATATGGTGAATCAGTGCAGTTGTTACAACTGAATCAGAGGAGGCCCTAGTGTACAATGTGCCTCCTGCCTGAAGACACTGTGATCTCAGTCAATAGTCAGAGTTCAATTACAAGTTACCTCATTAGCATGCAGACACGTGCTCACATACCCAAAAGCCTGGGGGGAGCCTGTTGTGACATTTCTTCATGAAACTGGATTGTATTCATTGCTGTACATGCTGACATCCTAATTCTATGCTGTCTACAGGAAAACTCACAGAGACTTTCACAGAGGAAAAGTGAGCACAGCGGGTGTCCACATTGTTCCTATCACTCTGCACACTACATAAGGTGAACGCTAAATTGAGAACCTCACAGAAAAATCACATATATTTGCTGCAGTAGATTTTTAGGCAATTGTGACCCCTAATTACAGAACCACGATGGAGTTTGTCAGCTCCTTAATATAATCCAGAAAATACTACTACTGCAAATTACTTTTTTCATGCAGCACATCAGGAAACAGGAGAATTTGGGTTCAGACCATGGGTGCTTTGAAAGAGGCAGATATGATGCAGTTAGTCAGCTTAGTGGCCAACTGCAGTACTAATAGCAAGACCCATGGTTCCAAAACTGCTTTACAGTTGGCACCACAGACAATAAATGTGGATATATCACACCATGTTCATCCTGTAGATCTTTAGCATTACTGAATGTGTACAAAGGCAGCTGTCGCTCCAACAAATCTGAAAATCTTCTTATATGCAGATGATATATTGCTATGTGTATGACTCCGATACCGCCATTATTAGCACCATTCAAACCAAACAAATGTAAATACAATCATTTACAGATGTTAAAGATAAGATACAGTAAAAGAAAAGTTTTTTCATAAAGTTCAGGAACATGTCCCAGTCTTCCCTTGTCTTCCCTTGTCTTAGCCCCAAAGGGTTCAGTCTACCAAAATTAATGTAATGTCTTGATTTCTTTCCCCAAATTTACATTCCTAAAATACAAAGCAGTGTTGATTACATATCTCAAAATAAGTTCTTCATAATGGGAACTTTTTGTCACTGAACAATATAAAAAGGTAGGAAGTCTGACAAAGACGCTTGAGGGTTACTGTAACAGGGCCTGTTAAACCTTCGTCCCTGAATAATGATTTTCCCGCCTGGCTTTGAACTTAAATCCTTTCCCCTATGGGCTGATAAACAGATTACAGTAAATGGGGACTTAATAAAAGATAACACTGTTGACTTTTGTGGAACTTAAGGAAAAGATTAAACTACCTGGCTCTCAGTTTTTTCAGATATGTCCAGGCTCAGAGTTTTGTTTCGCCTGTTCTTAAACCCTGGAGGAACTGTTTATTTTCAAGACATACAAAATCAAACTCTCACCAAAGTTATTTGACAGAGCGTGATCGGTGAACTTTGGAAAGAGGATTTGGGCCATGTCAAAATTTGTGTACTTCCTGTAAAACTCAATCTGACAGGCAGTGTCTGAGCTTGCTCCCCATTCTCCTCAGTGATAGTCTCATTTGTTTAAGGCACTTACACCAATGTCTCAAAATGAAAGTGGTTATGATTTATTAATGTTTAAATACTAGATGCGGAAGCTTTATAAACCTCTTAGCATCAAGTAAATACAGTAACGGAACATGTGCAGCCGAATCATTCGGAAAAACACCAGAGACTACAACTGCCAACAAATACGTGGACTGAAGCTGCACTGCAGAGCAAAACATCTAGATATATTTTGCATAATACGATAAAGAAAGTCGCTTGTATCCAAACAGCAAATGTTTGTAAATGCCATCGGGGATATTTAGTCATCCATATTGCATTTACTGGGAGAGGGATTTGATTATATTCTTAAAATAAAAAATATTTATCAATCACAACTGTTGCGTGTGTTTTCATCCATTATTCAGGGTGAAATTTAATAAATGCCACACACTGAAAAAAAGAAACTATTCAGTTTAACTAACACTTTGTCACATGTAGAAAACTAGCTGGCTGGCCCTCTATTATAGATAAATCAAATTGTTATTGCTAAGGATCACAAATTGACTTTGCACTGCCACAAAAAATGCACTCAATAGATTGAATTTGCTGTTTTTCTTGGGATTGTGTCAGCAATTTTAATAGCACCATTTATAGCGAATTACATTTGATTCAAGAATCTATTTTATTCATTCTAACAGTGGAGGACAGAACAATCAATACCTCTGAAGATGAACTCTATCTCCCTCAGACAGAAAACACTAACACTAGAAGAACAAGGAAATGTCCTTCAGGCGTAAAGTGGTTATTTGTAGTTTTTACACACTATATTTACAGTTTGTTTTCAGTTTTATGAGTTCAAAACATGAGAATGCATCATGTAAAATCCCCCAGTCTCACTCACCCTCACATGTACTTTGTTTCTCCCTGTTTTTATTTTCTCTTTGGTGAATGCAATCCTCCTGTACTATAGGGGAAAAGAACAATTTGTATGTATTGTATTTGTATGTATGACTATATATGTGCATTTCAAGCCAAAATTGGCCACAACTTCTTCCACTTTTTGGCATTTTACCAGAGTATAAATCATATTATTTATGCTCATGGTATTGTTAAGTGACATTATTTAGCTACTTCTCTTTTTATACCTTAGCAGAGCTGCACACAATAATATACACTAAGCAAGGCAGAGATACCTTAATGTAGCACATGTGAAATTTACATACAAGCAGGAGCATACTGCATAATTAAGTTATGTAAAATAATGATCAACATCTCAATGTAAGTACTAAAGACATAGGTATGTTCTATCCTCAATAGATCTAATTATCACAACATTATTGATTTATGATTTAATGTATACAAAATATACTCTACAGCTGAGGAACAGCGGCATAAAAACGAGAGAAGATGCAGCCTAATCATATCTGCATGGATAAAGTAACTAGAAGAAAAACACAACCTGTTTAACAACCTGGAAAAGTCAACAATGCATAAGTCAAATAAGGATGGAGACAATGTTGTATTATTGAAATAAAAAGTCAGATTTAGTGAAAGGACAACGACCCTGTATGATAAGAAAAGCAGTACAGAATCCTGAGATAATTAAGTAGTTGTTATCAGCAGCGTGCAGCAGATTGTCGAAGAAAAAAGTCATTCAAGATTGATTCAGTATAGGAAGATATTAGAAATGAACACATGAACATAATGGAACTGTGTCTATTATAACTAGCTGTTGTTGTTTGGCTGTAATTTTTTCCTGCTGCTTTCCAAACGGCCCACAACACATTTGACTATTGGAGTCTTGTTAAAGAGAAAGCTCTTTTCAAAGCTTTGTCCTGCTGGGTCCTTATTTGATAATGAATCCGTTGTACATTTCACAAGGACAGGATGGAGTTATGAGAACACATCTTCAGGCCGTCTGAATACATTATCCTCCTGGTATAGTACACGTTTCTTTGCCCTTACAGCAGCCTTCATTTACCAAGAGCAGTTAACTGACACTGTGGGAGCAAATATGTAAGCATCCTCATAATGAAGGTATATTCACACTGACACAGTCTCAGTTAAACAGCTATACTTAGCTTTCGACGATGATCCAAATGTAATTAAAGTATGGTGATATGGAAATGAAGATGAAAGGCGGAATCTAATATCAAACAGCTATTTTAGTCGAGCTGTTAGCCAACATCTGTGTGTATATGATATTTGCAGTCCATACACAAAGGTGCCTTTATAATTTCTTTTTCTCATCAATGCTGTGTTCAAAATTATTTGATTAACTTTCTTAAATTAGATACAGTATACAATGTTTTTGTGCTTCTATTCATTGACAGATCTAAAGACTGGGACAGACAAAAAACTCAAATTGTTGTGGTTCCTTCCCTCTTTCACTTTTTCTCAGTACTTGGTGGTCCGTAGCAACATAAGCCTGTAGTGTTGTAACACTGATATTTTCATGGGACAATGACCATCTCAGATTATATCATAGGTTCACAGTAAGGCTGAAGGATTTTGGAAAATACTCTAATTGCTTTTTTTTTTTTTTTTTTTCTTTTTACCAATATTGCGATTACGATTTAATATTCTGTTATTTTTAAAGTTCCTTATCTTCTGTATTATTCAACAAACAAGCAATAAATCATTCTGTGGTATGATCAACACAATATTAGATAGATTAAACACAAACTGTTTCTTGTAGGTCAGGCCTCTATGTTAAGATGAAATTAGGTGATGCATGAATTGATATGAATGACATATTTTCATTAAACTACTTCAATCACAGTAGCATATTGACTGATTTGTTGAACTTCTGGCCTTGTACACATGTAATAATTATCATGACATAACATAAAGCACTGACAAACATTATTATGAAAGTCAGTAACAAATTGCACAAATTCAAGTGCAAGTTTGAAGGCAGTGAGCTTTGAGGTGGAAGACTTTATTACTGAAATGCACCGTAGGGCTCCGATGTACGGCTTGACCACATGCCAGTTGTATTTGTGAAAAACTCAGTAAACTGGCTAAAATAAGTGCAGGAGCGCATGCTGTAGCACTTATCCAGTGTTCTTATCTGAAGCCGTAAACCCAGGATTGGTCACCGAACTGAGGGGCATCATATCTTTGGCTATGAACTCTGTTACTGAGTCATTTCTACATGTCGTTTTCAAGTACATTCATAGGGAGTTATGCTTTCCAGCACTTCAGTCAGTGATCCCTGTTGGGAGGTATTTGGCTTAGTTTACACACGGATGGTCGGCATTTTATCCATGCAACTATCATACATGGCTTTATGATTTTAGTACTGATACAGATTAGTAGTGCTGACCTGTGAGGTAGCAACGGTATCAAGCCAGGTTTTGCACAATACCTGATGCTGCGCAGCAGCTTTAAGCGAAAATGGTTCCACACAACTGACGTACTGCTCCTCTTTGACACTAGTTTCTTCAGTGTCAGGTTCTGTCGAGCCTGAGCCCATTGTACAACAGTTCAACGTGCAGCGTAGCGAGCCAAGTTGAAGCTTCCTCTGACTGCTCTACTCTCGCATGTCACGTGACCACAGTGTAATTGCAGCCTTTGCAATTAGAAAATCACGTTCTAGCATATCGCGATATTATCGTAAATACAATTAATCGTTCAGCCCTAGTTCACAGTATCACTGTATATGGTATTACACTATTACAAGTAGTAGTAGTACTTTTATCAGTTATTATGACCCTGAAAAGAATGAGAACAGAATTATAATAAACTGAATTATAGACCTGAGAAAAAATAGCATGTAACTATAACATATATACATAACTGAAGTATGTTAGTTTACATGTTAGCAGCACTATAGAAAGTTAAATTAACTACTAAATGTAAAATAACATCCTGTGATTGTTAACAATCAACATACACTGTACTGTAGATGCATGGCATGGTAGATGCCAGGCTGCTCCTGTCTCTACCTATAACTCACACACACTCTCACTTAGTCAGTTTTTGTCAATACCTTAGATCAGCAACTACACGGTATGTTAAGCGTCAACTTTCATACCATAGTTTATTGTTACAGCCCTATGAGCAAGTGGTTATTTCCAGTTAGAAGACTGAAAGTGAAACAAACCTGCACCATAGCAGGCCTAATGACAACTAATAATAAACAATGAGAACAATAAATGTTGTTTAGACACGTATTATTTCATAGCAGTAAAGCAGTACTTCCTAGTACCAGTTCCAGTACAGAGAAGCAAAATCAAGTTCAGTATGAGATGGAAATTTTACAGCGAGGGCTTTAAAGATAAATAAGTACTGCAGTTATTACATCTAAGTGGCCAACTGGCCTTATCATACAAAATGCAGTGATGAGGGTTGTAATGATTTCCATTAATGAAGAGAGCGGAATAGTAAACAGGATCTAAACCCCTCCGAGTGGAAACAGCAGCATGACTATGAATGGCATCCCTACAATCCAGAAATAAAAGGATAACTGCTTCAACAATCCTGCAACTCAAGGGACGGGAGCACACATGACAATCTACTTGGTTTGTGTCAATGAGTGTTTGGTTGAAATGTGTTCAGGACACACAGACATGGTCAGCAATGACAATCTAATGTTGTCCCTGATCAGCTTTCTTGGACAGCAATGATTAAGCAACAAGACGTGATATGCTGACAAATGAAAATTACACAAGGCAGAATATTGGAGTTGTCACTTGTTAAGAGCTGCCAATCACATCTGACAAAATCCTAATTATGGGTGGACAATTGCCAAAGTCAAGACAAACCCCACAAGATATGAGAAAATAGCAAAGCAACACTGAGACCAAACACAGCGATGGAATACACAGAAAACATAGCAATGCAGTAACGAGGCAACCAGACAATAGTCGGTCGTTGTTGACACAAGCAAAGCCAAAACCAAGAAAGCAGTGTGTTTGTATGTGGTGTTTGTGTGTTCATGTTACATCTCAGCAACGAAACACAGCAACAAGTCAACACAGCGATGAAGCAAACAGATTTCATAAGTATAACTGTTACCAAGCAAAACCAAACCCAGCAAGATAGTGAGTGTAAAGGCTGCACAAATCAGTGAAATTTTATGAAAATTGCAATATGGTCTACCACAACTTTCAAATTGCAGGGTACAGAGGAAATTGCAGTATTTGTTAAAGGCAAAATGTGTCAAAATACCATTTTAAATTAAATAGTGCTGCAGAGAAGTCCCAGCCAGAACATTATATTCTACGGACTGAAGAGAACATCTTTGTTTAGTACAGATCACCGCAAATATCACACTGTAATCATTTGTGATTTTCACTTATAATGAGAATAATTATGTAAAAACAATCATTCCCTCTAATATCGCAAATCATATAACAATATCAGTCAAACTCATCGCAATTAGATATTTTTTCTAAATTGTGCAGCCCTAGCGTGAATGGAGGTTCAATCCACTCATCCAAAAAAAAAAAAAAACTACTCTGAATCACACTCAGTTCAGCACAGTCCAGTTCTGCACAAACAATATGATACCAAACTCAACATTTCCACTCCAGGATCTACCGCAGATCCCCAGTCCCCAAAGAAATCCCCAAATCATCTGTTATTACATCTGTTATTACAGTTCAAACACACAGCAATGACTATTTAAAGTATTTACTGGGGGGTAACATAGTAGACCAGTCAGAGTCAGTCAGTCAGGTTTGAAGGATTAGCTAGCTTTGCCAAGACCAGCAACTCGCCAGACCCCTCTATAAACTACTCCTCTGAGGCAGCCTTCAGACGGACCAGGGCTTGTGTCATCATTAACCAATAACCAACCCTTGTTAACCAGTTTAGTCAGTTTAGTTTAGCAGGTTTTCAGCTGTGTTTCTGCCTGGCGTAACAATACTGTCAGCCCGGAGTAACTTTAGTGAGTTTCCGACAGACTGTGTGTGGCAATATAGCTGTGAATGTAGGTGTAGCAGACAGTGTGTGTACAGCTTATTTGTTGATGAATAAATGCTGCAACTCCAAGCTCGAGAGACCGGAGCCAATTTCCTGTATCTTGTAACAACTCTCTTAAGGCGGAATGTTAAGGTGGAGCCACTTTTCTCCTTTAAGTGATCAGCTTTCTAATAAATTATTATCATTTCTTTAACCATTTAATAGTTAATTATTAACATCCCTAATTGGTGCAGGGCTTTTCGAACATCACAATAAGGCCCTCCGTTATGCTGAATGAAGCAGCTGAATTGACAATTACTCCCCCATTTTCCACAATCTTTTGATGCAGGGAAACATTCAGAGTTTTTGAGGAGGAAGACACTAACGTAGCACTCACAGGTACAGTATGGACAGTCCTCTGCTGAGCCAAGCAAGGCTGTTACAGTGAAGGAATTTCCCATGCAGTGACAATAATTGCCTCAATAGCGCAATATGCAATCATTTTAGGAAATTAATTGTCCCACCCTTCCTCCATTGTGATTGGATAAAATGTAACTGTGTTGAGCGCAGCGTTTTATGCAAAGTTGAATATTTTTTAACTCTCTACAACCAGAAAAAATATCATATGCTGCTGGTGGGTGTAGCATGGTGTAAACATGCACTACTCCCATTGCAAAGAATTTAAATATATATATATATATATATATATATATATATATATATATATATATATATATAGCAATATTGCAGTTATTGCAGCAGCCTGAGTGCAAAGGCTATTACCACATGCTGAATTCAGCTGTAAATAATGAGTCTACGATTTAGTGGGTTGGGGGATCCGGGGTGCCACTTTGTGTTGCCGTTTGAGTCACTAAGTGAAGGGTGCCAGTCAGAGGCACATCTGACAGATTATTAGTTATGGGTTGTCGATTGTACAGATGTCCAAGTCAAGTCAAGTCAAGTCCCACAAAATTAGAGCAAACAACAAAGCAAAATCTCAGCAACACAACATCAAATCAATGCAGCAATGAGCCAAACAGACAACAGTTCAATTCAGCTTTCAGTTAGTTGTTATCAGCGCTGGAAATTAGCATTAGCCAAAAATGCCAATAAAATGTCACTGTTAGACTTGCTTCACTCACCTGCCACTCACCTGGTAGATTAGCTGGTAGATTTCCAACACTAGTTATTATTTAGACAAACGAGCAAAACCAGAACCCAAAATGTGCTGTGTGTGCAATGTGTGCATGTATTTGAATGACACAGTTCAACAACTCAGAGGTCACTCCAGCCAGTTTCCCTCTCAAACACATTCAGTTCGGTCCACTCCACTTCAATAAAACAGCAAACTCAAAAACACACTCTGGGATTTACAGCGAATCCCACAAAATAAAACCGAGCATTCAAAAGTGGTACTCACCGTGCCGCCCTCTGTCAGTCAGGTTTGAAGGGTCGAAATGTATTCAGCTCAGTCCAATCCAGTTCTGCACAGAGTACAAATTACAACATTCAGAAATCCACTCCGGGATTTAAAACAGATCCCACAAAACAAAACTTTGCTCCTTAGTGTTGCCAGATTAAACTGCTTTCTGCCCAATTAGGTCGTGTTTGATTAAGTTGGCCTGGTAAAAGAAATTTGGCCTACTTTTGTCATTTTGTTTGTTTATTTGTCATATGCACAAAAATTACAGCAAGCAGTCGCTGGCAATGAAAATCCTGGGTCTCAGATACCCTTCAACAATGCTCATTAAAAATGTACATGTATTCACACAAGTAAAAGAGACATGAAAGTGCAAATTAAAATAGTATTTCAAATGGATAAGCTGAATGTAAACATTCAGCTGGGTTTTGAGAGTAAATATTACCAGACAAGCTGTCAGTTCACGGTCAAAAACACAGACGCATAAAATAAATTTGGTAAACATTGTTGTATCTGTTAACATCTAAAAACTCATTCAGTTTGAGAAATATCTGACTGACATGAGTTGTTACTTAACTTGACATCATCATTGACATGACAATTTGTGTTTAATCTTAGTTAGCCTGTTTAATGCCAGGCTAAAGTTTTGTATGCTTGTGGTGCAGTTTCTATTGCACATGTAACGGTTTTACACAAGAGGAGGTACAGCAGCCCTTTTACTTAAGTCAAGTACTAATACCACCATGTAGAAATACTCTGTTACAAGTAAAAGTCCTGCATTCAAACTCCTAAGTAAAAGTCCAAAAGCATTAGTACCAAAAATAAAAGTACTCATTATGCACAATAATATACTGTATATTATATTACTGAAATATAACTAGTGATGCATTGTAGTGGATCATCAATTTCATGTTGCAGATGGTAAAGGTAGAGCAGTTTAATTATTTTATGTACTGCTGGATAGTTTAATCTATAATGATACATCATCATGAGTTATATTTTATATTAATAATCTGAACCTGCACAGTAAATCCCTCTCAGATGTAGTGGAGTAAAAGTATAGCGTAGCATAGAATGGAAATACTACTTTGTTTTGCATTTCAGATCTGGAATATGTTGTGATATGAAGCCAATACCAGAAACCCTGTGAAATCCCCAGGATGTGTCCTAATCAATCCCCAGGATGTGTCCTAATCAATCAGATATCACACTCATAAGAAGACATATCAGTACGCTAATGCCAAGTTTTTTTTTCAGACAAATCTTGATTTTCTGATGTGAGACAGTCGTGTCTGAAATGTGGGACACTGACCAGTCTGTTAAAAAGGTCTACAAATCACCTTTATTAATGTCGGATACAGTCAAGCTAAATAAATAAATAAATATCCTATGTTCAGTCATTTTACCGCTCACAGTGTTAATGCTGTTACAAACCCTGCGTTTATCTGTGGATGATACATGGAGAACAAACAATATAAATAATAATACATAAATAAAGAATAATGATTGAAGACTATATTTTTGAATCATTTAGGCATATTAGAAAGACATGAAATATCAGTAGTTTTATTTGAGGAAGACCTACATCCACTGGAGCTCAGCAGGCCCACTTTATAGCAACTCATCCTCTTTAGTTGATTCATTTTACTTCGTTATATTCCACAATATTTTTTACTCTTTTACGCGTTTCTGCAAGAATATGGTTTGGGCTGGTGTTAAGTTGTAAAACTGGAAATCGTCAGTCGGATCTGGCAACCCCGGTTCTCCGTTTCTCAGGTGTTTCCAGGTGTAGGCTACTTACCGTCCACGCAGCAGAACCACTGTCGGTCCGGTTTGACGGGTCCAAACGCGTCCGGCTCAGTCCAGTCCAGGTCTGCACAAACAGGAAAATAGAAAACTCAGAAATCCACTCCGCGGTTTACACCGGACCCCGCGAAACAAAACTGGGCTCAAACAGTGTTAACAGGGGAACTCACCGAGCCCTCGACCGTCTATTAGTCCCGGTTAAAAGGTCGGAGTTCGGGGCTCCTCTAGGCCGGCAGAAAGTGCTCCTTCCGTGGACTCACTCGGCTCGGAGGCGGCCTCCGGAGACGGTGACTGTCTGGCTCCGTAACGGATCAACTGAGGCGCAGCAGCCATCAGGTGAACACAGGTGAACACAGGTGAATCTGGCGTTCTCCTCCACAGTCACTTCCGGCTCTGTGATTCACACCACGCGGGCAGCATGAGGACGTTTTGATTGGATAATGAGTGTGCGGGGAAGCACCAATGAACTGTTTGGCCAAAATTATTTTTTCCCTTTCATTTTTTTAAACATACGTTTTACAGTATACTTGATGTATCTTCATTCTTTACTTCAGGTGGCTTTTTATTTTTCTATTTCTGTTATCTTAAACACACGTGGATTTTGCACCTTATGTCATTAAACTGTTAATAAAGGTCTTGCATCATCACACTGAGGGAGCAGGGATGTATGAAGAGAACTGGATACAGCGTTGGAGGCAGGGCCCAGTTTGTTTCTATGAAGGTTGCTCAGTGGTGCATGAAGTCAATGGGTAGGCTTCCAGGTCTGGAAAAGTACCCGGATCTTCTGGGTCTTCCGGGTCTTACTGGGCCCTAATGCACATGCCCAATATGCATCCGCTTGGTCGCATGGTCCCAGTATCACGGTTTGCACTGTCGTCACGGTCTGGGTCTCCATAGGGATAAACAGAGTAAGGAGATAAGTCTGGATTCAGCTATTAGTGCATTTTACAACTTTTAGGACCATCCAGCCATCTGTTAGGGGTCATGGGGGGCTGGAGCAGGTCCCAGCTGGCATTGGGCGAAGGCTTTTCGGACCTAATGATATAAATGAGGGCTACTAGAATGTTCATACTGGGAGATTAATTCACTCTGATCAGTTACAGACATCTCTCTCTCAATGTAAGTCTATGAGAAAAAGTCTTTTTGGGCTCAATGACGTCACGTGAAGTACACACAAGTTGCCATACCACCGTTGGCCACTACAACCATGTTGAGATCAACGACCGGTGCTCCTCCTGGTGGGCTTGCTGCAGGGATGATGCATTGGTGTAGGTCAATCAGGAAGTTATCATCTCCCTGGTTCCCTCGACAAAAAGCCAATAGAAAATAATACACATTCATGATACTTTCATGTTTTGTTCAGCAAGACAATCTCCACAAATGAACAGCACTTGTATGATTTTTCTAGGTGTGAATGCAATCACCAGAAGCAAAAAGCTAACGTTCTACACCACGGTCGCATGAGTGTGATTATAAATGACGTGGCTGCCACGGTGGATGGATCGGCATGAAGATGTTTAGTAGTCTCATTTAATCACTTAATAGAAACCACCTTTTTTAAGATACATAAAGGCTTCAAAATTCATAAGTAGGCTATTTATTGACGTATTTTATGTTGCAGAACAAGACATTAAATGTTTATCTCAAGCTTTGACCGCAGACCTGATTTCAGGCATCTAACCAAACACCCGTTGACCTCCAGACGAGGGAACCTTAAGTGCTGAAATGCTAACTCATTTCTGGGTTTTAGGACTTATTCCTGCAGCACTCTGACAGAAATGTTTGTGGTCAGTGGAGGATCTAGGTCCTTACTAAA
The DNA here is from genome assembly GCA_947000775.1 of Pterois miles. Lineage (NCBI taxonomy): Eukaryota > Metazoa > Chordata > Actinopteri > Perciformes > Scorpaenidae > Pterois > Pterois miles. The sequence continues at coordinate 4,258,376 of CAMQGK010000571.1, read as the reverse complement.
AATGATGACAAAGAGATATTGTTCATGTTACAGCATAATCAAGTTAAGTCAAACTTTACTTGTATTGCACATTTAAAAAATACAACTGCAGTTGACCAAAGTCTTGAACATGTACATAATACACATCAAAACAAAGTAAACAACAACTGAGGGAGACCATAAACACAATGTTATAGCAATAAAAGAGTTGCCACACAAACGATATGTGAATAAATGTGAATAAATAATCTGGGGCCTATTTGGGGTTATTAAGATGACAGATGAAACAGATGTCATGTATCAATGCTATATCAACCAACGGTCACATACAGCCATCACCATATGTCTTTGCTGTGCTGCGACCCCATGTCACCCCAGCCTCATCTTTTATCAGCACTCATACATTAGTATTATATAATTCTGTGCTGGATAAGTGGGGCTGTGTAGTGCAAGTTGTCTTTATAATTGCTACTTTAAGTATCTGGGATCAGAGCCACATACTTTATCATGATGAGAGTGCCCTGACTGGAAGGATCAAAATTGGCACCGCACCCATTTAGTACTTTGTCTCTATCACGACCTCAAGTAAACCTGCTTTACATTTCTAATCAATACGAGGCTGAATGAGTTTGGATATTTAGTATACTAGAACATTTTTTTAAAGTACATTTTTCCTTTATTCTGTCACTCAGAAAGAACAGTTTGCACTGACATGAGTTTGGGTTCTGTATTGCTAACAATTAAACTGTGTAATTAAGCACATAATGAAACACACTTACATTCATTAATGATAGAGGATCCATTTCACACTGATAAATAATGCAAATGTAACCATGCATGTTAATGCTCAAAATAAACATTGTCATTTGGTTGTGTTGCTTTGACAACTGTGAGGACATGTGTAAACTGATTAGCTAATGAAAGGGCAGGTGCTCAACTAACATAAATATTTAGATGTACTTGAACGTCACACAGCCAGAAGATACAGATTCCTCCTATGTCTTAATCAAAGAGAGTCAGTGTGTAAAACCTTATAGGAGGTCTGTCACACCATCAAGTCTCTAAGCAGGTGTCTTACCATATGCTGCATTAATTACTCAAAAATCTTTAATGACTTATAAGACCACTCATTACTGAGTTGTATGGCAATATGCCCTCTATCCCTTTTCTCTGGCCCTGATGATATTTATAGCACACATTACAGCCTAAATAGCCGAGCAGAGACATGAGTGCATGGTATAAAGCAGAGAAGTGAAATTTCATGTTCAGGGAGGCCCAGGGAGGGTATGAGATAGAGCAAATCCAATTGTTTTCAAATTATTCCCATGCAGAACAGAATCAGATGCAGGCCAAGAAAAACCAAACAGTCAGATGGGATTATTTTCTCCATCGCTATGTACTGTACAAGCACCCGGGACAGTAAAATTACGTCAATTCAAGGGCCGGAGAATCAGCACGAGGGCTGATTACTGACCATGCAATTATTGTCAAACTCCCTCAGAGAGCCAACATGTAATGTGTTCAGTCAGAGTGGATGTAAGTGCAGGCACACGCTGTGTACACAAAGAGCTTGTGCTGCACCCTGTGAGGAGGACTTTCAGCACCACGGACAGCACCGCTGCAGGGAGGCCGCTGAACCGCAGAGGAAACATGAGTCCTGAACGCAACACGCCAGCTCCCAACCAGCAATCATGTCTTACTTATTCTAAAAGCCTGGGCGGTCACTTTTACATCAGGACTGGAGAGTGGCAGGCAGCAAATGTGCTTAAGTGCTTGTTAAGTTAATACCACAAGCAAGTCAGTCCTGTTGTTGAAGGTGAGTCCCTGGCTTCCCTGTGGTTGGATAACACACTTACAGAAATGAGGGCATGGGTAGGTTACATAAACTTTCTTTTGTTGACTACTTTTTGGTGGCATTCCTAGCTTGCTAGGCTACTTCTAATCATCATAAAAATAACTATTTATATAGCACTTTTCTAAAAGAAAGTTATAAAGTGTTATAATAAAAACATACAACATAAAAACAGAACAAAGCAATCGAAAGACCTGGGGCAACGAGACAACGAGCCAGATAGTAAAGCAAGTATTACAAGGGCTATCAGGAACACAAGAACAATAAAAGTAATTTAAGAATCAAACAAACAGACAATAAAAATAAGTTAGAAGCTAAAAAAACAAATAAAAGCATCTGAATCAGGAATTAAAAAGCAGCTCTTGTGTGTTTTGAGGAGTGATTTAAAATGTGGCATCGTTTCAGCATGCCGCATCTCCTCAAGCAATGTCTGGGGGCTCTAACAGCAAATGCACAGTAGTATAGATGTTGTGCTTTATGAAGGTAATACAAGTTGTGTAAAATGTAAAAATATAAGAGAAACAAACAGAGGCAAAAAAATTACCAGCATCTAACCTACCTTCTCAACATATATTACAATACACGTTTAATTAATATTAATGTAAACATAACTTCTATTTAATCAGTTATTGGAAAACCACAGTTAAGAATCCCTTCAATACATACGTGACTATATCATTTTTATATTAGCTCTACTATCGCAGAATGTCACCGGCATTTACTTCCGCTCAAAGACAGCTCAAACATAATGCTAGAAAAACAGCAAACATCATTTTCTGTAATATTTTCAAAAATGCATGTACATTTTAAGATTTTCTTATGAAAACTGGAAAGCCCGCAGGCAATGATAATCTACAGCAGTCAGCAGAGGATCCATTTTCTATCCCTATTCTATCTTAGTAAACTTATGACCCCAGAAGTTACATGTTTTATGCAACAATAGCACAGAACAACTGATAAACAGTACAATTCACCCAAATAGTGAACGCAGTAACAACAAGAACTTTAACAAACAATTTGGATGAATTTTGAGCAGATTATTTCCTTGAGTTTGAGAGAGATGAAAGATCATTCATACTTGATAGGCATTTTTTTTTTTGACAAATTCAGTGTTTTCTTCTTCCTGACTATTGACCATTGTTCTGTCAGCTCTTTAGTTGTTTTAACTGCATATGTTATAATGCAGGATGAGGCTGTTTAGCAGAGAGGGAAGGATCTGTGAATATAACTTGTGTTCAGGTCTTCACAATCCTGTGAGATTTGTTTTAACTTCATATTTAAAATAATAATCCAAACTTTTAGAATAATTTCATTGTCATTTAGTTTTCAGCACTGAAATGAATGAAATGCTGCACATGGGCCAACTGTGTATTTTTTAAAAAGTTGTCTTACACCCCTTAACACCCCTAGTGGGGGTTAAGACCCCCGGGTTGGGAGCCAGTAATCTTGAGGATAGCATTGTCATAATAGCTCCCACAGCCTATTATGCTTGGTTGGCAGTAAACTTTAGCAGATTAGCTCATCCTAATCCACATCTTGCACATCACAGCAGGACAAGCAAGAAACAACTTAGCTCTGGCATCAGTCATTCTCAAACTTGCAACCAAGGCACACATTAAAAGAAGTGAAATTGTGACCATTAGAGATAGCCAGTTATTGGCTTCAACCTTTGGCGACAGTGGTTCAGCCTCATCTTGTGGCCTTTCACCTCTAACTACACAAAGGTTTTGTTACAAATTAAGAGTTGGAGTTTGAAACATGTGGGCATTTACTAGACAGGGAGGATCTAACAAAAAGATGCTATTGATTGCAATATTGGAAATGTAAGATCCACAGACCCATACCACAGGCTAAAAGTCAGGGTATATCGACTTCTGCTGCTTTGATTTTAGCCATTCATTTTAATCTGTCTCCTGTGAGTCCCCCAACTTTGCAGAAATGTAACACTAAATCACTGGAGAACCCATTTAAAACAGAGCTTTTATGTGTTTAACTGAGATTTTCCATTAATTTGAAACGGCCCCCTGAATTAGCATTTAGATCATGCAACATTAAAGCTCTCCATTTAATCCCAGTAACCCAACAGTGAACATGCTCATGCATTCATGTGGAATTTGATCAAAGCATCTAATCACACTGCAACATATTGTGTGACCAGAGTGTGGATACTGTATGTGAGTGTGTCTTATTTTATAGCCACAGCACAGCAAAAGTGATAGCCCATAAAACTACATCAGTCCATCCAAATAGTCAGTGAGTCTTTTACTTTAATGTGGGGACGCCTGTTGTTTTATGAACTGTGAGCTTGTCTAGACACATTGGATCATTTTCTGTCTGAAGGGTGGATGAACCTCAGCTGATCCCGAGCTCCGGAGGCCGACCAGGGGGCTGTGGGTGGTGATGCTTGGCCCACTGCCCAGAGCCTGGACATGGAGTTTCTGTGGGCTCAGGGCACAGAGACTGGGCTGACCTCAAGGAAGACAGAATACTACCAGAGACTAAGGTGCCAAAGGATCAAATACAGTCCTGACTTTCATCTTAATTTAGGTGCGAGATCAATGAGCTGGAAGTGCAAGAGGTGCTGGACAGCGAGAAATGTGAATGGAAGACTGCAAGGTCAAAGAGGGGTCTGGAGCTTTAAGGAAATGACAGCTTGTCCACAGGCGGGAGGAAAATCTAAACACAAATGGAAAAGGACAGCTGATGACAACATAGTCAGCAACGCTAAAATAATCCACATGAAACTATAGCCTGTAAAATCCACAAGGCATCCTTTACTTTGTCCTTTAGCACGCAGATTTCATCGCTGGTTCAATGATATGAGCTTTGTTCCGACTAGTCCTGAAAACTGTCACGCAAAGCTTGAAACAAAATAAAATAAACAGACCTTAAAACAGTACTTCAGCATGCCCTGAGAAACATTTCTTTGTGCTGCGTCTGTTTTCTCATGTTGGATTCCTCTTTACAAAATCCATAATTACACACACAGCTGGCCCTTTTCCACTGGAGGAACTTAACGTAGACTAACATGCAGTCACAAGTTCAGCTTTTGTCTTCGCTGCTCTCTGTCCACTTTGAGGACAAGTTTCATGGAGATTAATTTGGGCTCAGCAGGTGATAGCCTGCTGAATGTAAGTTTTGGGTAATGTTTCAGGGGTTTGCTGGCAGTACTGTTGATTGTGATTGGTCAAGCAGATGTACTGTCACATCAAGATCAACTACAACAAACAATTACCACTCTACTACTGCATTTTATGAGCTCTAACTGTTTACTTCATTTGTCCACAATGCAAAAAGTACATAGCAGGCACCACTTTTTTCCTTTTTATTGGCATGAAAAAACGAAATAACCCATTTTGTAAAATAAATTGAACAGGAGAGCCGACCAGGGCTCTTAGCAGTCCAAGTTATGGGTGCTTCACTTCAGAGCGGCACCCAAATGCAAGACACCAGGCAGACATGTTGAATTGAACATAAGCCAAGCTTTTATAACAAAACCTCATTCCAAAAACGAAACTGACAGCCAGCAAAAACTGATGAAGCACGCAGAGCCAAATCCAAGAACACAGGATAATACAAAACAACTAAATGAAGAACAAACCAGCAGGCGATGACACGAGAAACACCAGTCACAGCTGACCTGACACTGAAATATGGAAACACACTGACTCAATACACAAGGAACTAATTACTACCCCGGTAGCAACTGAAGAGGATCCAAACTAACAGATAAACAAGCTAATGAATCTCAGGTGTGGTGGAAAACAGGTGTGGAAAAGACAAAGGCAGGAAGTAAAACAAAACACATCAGACATCAACACATCAACTGTCAAAATAAAACAGGAAAAAGACAAAGTCAAAATCCCAGGACCATGACAGGGGTTGTTAACTTCCTGCTGTGGGAGTGAGTACCTCAGTCCCCTTTCTTCACTCACAAAAATGCTACTAACCAAGCCATTAATTATTTTCCATCTTGAACAAGAATAATATTCCAGATTAAAGCAGCACTGATCAGTTTTGGTTTTTTTGGGGGGTTTTTTTGGAAACTTGGGGGCAGAATTTAACGTCACACGTTTGACAGTTTATGGCCTTTAAAAAATCAGGTCAACATGTTAACAAGTTGTTGTCTATTTACAGCAGACACAGAGCGACATATTTATTTTGGAGCCATGTCTCTGGCCTCCTGATAAATGGACAGTATGTCCAATACACACGATCCTTTCAGCTTTGTTTTGGTCTCCACCACCGCCTGAGAAGTATAATTGAGTCTTTAGCTGTTGCTAAACAATGCTCCACTATGTTCACCAACTACGTACTTTGTCTGTTTGGTGCTGGGTAGGTAGCATACAGTCACTTTATGACTTATTCACTGAAAACATCTCCCTGCTGCTGATGCAAAGCTAAGCCAATGGAAACACCAACATAATCTCATACAGTTAATATGATATCTACAATAAAATTATTCCTTGTTTTCATTTCATTCATTATTTTGTTTGTTTATTATATTTATGTCCAGCAACATGTGTCAATTTCCGCTTGTTACATGCAGGCAGTCTTTTCAAAATAAACTTCCATCTTCACAGGAAACAACTTCCTGAGGTTTAGGCAAGAAAGCTACTTGGTTAGGTTTAGGAAAAGATCAACTTGGTTAGGATTAAGCAACTAAATTTCTTTGTTAAGGTTAGGCAAGAAAACATCTTACTTCAGTTTAGGAAGTGACATAGAGGCACTTTATTTTAATTCAAGCTATACACTCAATGTACATTCAAATGAAATTGTGATATGTTGGCTTAGCGTGCAAGGAAAAAGTGGAAAAAGTAGGTTTATAACAATACAATAATAATATATAAGTGACAAATATAAATAAATATAAAGTGACAGAGCACTGTTAAAAAATAAAAATGTTCTAAAAAAATTAAATAAAATATGTACCATATAAAAATATACAATATATACTGTATAAGAAATAAAACATGTACTGTGAATACTGCAAATTGCACATTGCTCAACTGCAGAAAGAAATATATTTCAATGATCAATGAAAGATTGTGGTTTGGCTTAAAATAACCAGGTAAGAGATCTAACTTAAGTACATAAGTTATGTGACAAATAAATCAAGTTTGACTTCTGGTTTCACACAGGATGTGAACAACCCACCTATCCTTCCCGACCTCATCACTACACGGCATTTAACACTTTCTATTTCCTGGGTCATTATTACATTAATTACACAAGACTTGATTTAGTGGGATATCCACAAATTACAGTGCATTACTTTTCGTAACGGTGTATGAGACTGGAAGCATTGAGACTGAACCAAAACAGTAAGTTGCAGACCGTAAAAGAAAACAATGAGCTGAATGACGCTAAAAACACTCCGTAAAGCTGAAAGAGCACTGCAGATTTGGGTGATAATTATCTGTGGGTTCACTATGAGCAGCACTTTTCATCTCACACATAATCTTTTTAGCCATTGTTTGTATAAATGAACTGATTAGTGCAGCTTTAAACTACTTGCTAAAATGTAATTTGTACAGCACAGTATGTACATTCATCTTTGTGTGTCAAACCATGTCTAATAAAAGCAGAAACAGCAGTTCAGTTCAGCAAACAGGCATATTGACAGCTGACTGTTATTGACAGGTGAACCTCCTGCTGGACTGGGTCAGCATTTAAGCCGGAAAATCACCAGGGGGCCTAATTTCTTGCTTTAACAAGTCCTTGCTGACAGCAGGAAATTGGGAATGATGTGAAGTGAGAGCTTTCCATTCTGGGCTGGATTTTATGGAAAGGGTCTGAACTTCACTCCGCTGTAAGAAGTTATCTGAGCTCTGACCCCTCGCTTGATAAGGTGTACACACAGGCGAGGGCCCAATTTATCTCCCAGGGACCGGCCGCTCACTCATGAATATTTCCAATATTTCTAATGCAGTGCACTTAGGGTCAATAGGACTGCACTTAGTAATCAACAGTGAAGCTATAGGTTAATAACTGCAATTTATTTTTTGTCCCCCCGGCCTAATCTGATTAGATTAAGATGAATTTTCCGGTTGTAGTTGATCACAGGGGATTTGAATCGAAGTGCTCTAACAGATAGCGTCTCTGACACATGCAGCTCTTAAATGCAATGTGTAAATGTGAAAGGACGAGGCAGAGGCGGGAGCAGCTTTGTAGTGTCTCTGATGTGACTGATAAAGTTTCTGTACATCCCAGTCGCACTAAGTGGCTGCTCACTGTGACGAGCCGTGGTTGAGATCCTGTAGGTCTACATTAGGTCTGAATGTGTGAAGTCAACGAAAAATTAAATAAATAAAAGAGCGAAGCTCTTGGCTTTGAACACAGTGCTTCCATTGTGCTGCTTTACTTAATTATGCCAGGCCTTTCTGCTGACAGACGGAAAGTGCACTGTGACGCCCAAATCAGGACTCCATGTTTCACTTCCCCTCTTTCTCCTTTTTAACCAATGTTAGTATATTAAACCAGAAATCTGGTGGTCGATTTTCAAAGAGACTTGATTAAACCCAAGAAATGGAGCATGATTTCCCATTTAAAATGCATAACACTTAAGTAATTTAAATCCCCTCTGACGTTACAGCAATTGGCTTCTGCATCAGATTGAATAATTTCACCTTAGTAGCATCAATCCATTTCAGTTAGATAGCAAGTGGACTCAGTGGTAGCACCCTGGTGACTGTGAGTGTGTTTTCTCTTAAAGGTTTGCAAATCAAAATACAGAACGTCGCTACTGCTGCTGATAATTAAATTTGTTTGACCTTCTAGTTCGCTCCTAATTGAAAAAGGGCTGAGGAATGAAGATGCTTTCATGCATATTAATTCTCCATTAGTGTAAAATAAAACCTTTTCACCAACCCCTTCAAATATGATTTTCATTCTATATCTAGCTTACGCTGAATATGACAGAGGCAGATGTAGTGTTCCCTGATGAAAAGGGGATATGTAGCAGATAATGTACAGCTAGTAGGTGATTGTTGTGAAATAAAACCAGACAGGATGATGATTAAGGGTCTCTCATCAACAATGACTGACTAGCCATACATTATCTCACTTATTACACAGCTACTTACTTAAGAAATCAATAATTTGTCATGAAAGGTCCCCTAGAGCCCAACATCAGCAATGGTCTGCTATATAGAAATAACAGACCGTAGAGCATCATGATTGACCAATGAGGATCAAGTATTCAACCAACCTGTGTAATAATGGGTTGTAGCTTATGGTAGCTAATGTTAGCTTGTGTTAGTAAACTTAAGTGGATATTGCTGAAAATAACAGCGAGCACAACTCCAAATCTTGAAAAATCGGGTGCCAGGCAGCATGAACGAGAGACGAAGTAACTTCTTTTATTTACAGGGTAAATAAATGTATTCGTCAGCCACAAGCCTTCGTCAGCGTGAACAATCAAAACGTAAAACCAGTTTATGATACTCAGACGAGACGCAGCCACCAATGAGGGCAGAGACTGAAAGATGACATGATGGGAAACATCTGTGGAGGCGATAATGCCTCTCACAACAAAGCAGGTGTGGCAACAACGGTCAGAAATAACCAGCAATATGATTAGAAATATCTAGAAAGCTGAAATATCAAAAAATATATATAAGAAAAGTGACATATAAAACCCAAACAGTACTCAAACAGCAATGAACCAGCTGAGTGTAGAACTGGAAGATGAGCTCTGTGACGAATGCTTAGAGGTACAGTATGTAGGATCTGGTGTCATCTAGTGGTGTGGTTGCAGATCCCAAACCAGACTGGTGTCACTTTAGGATTAGGCAACAAAACTACTATAGTAAGGTTTAGGAAAGAACTACACGGTTTGTACAGTGAAAATGACACTGAACATTGTGAGCATGGGACAAAAACAAACAGCTGATTGCAACGTGATGCACAGGACATGAACATCAGTTTCCTGGATGAAAGCCTTGGGTTTGCTGGACCACTCCCGCCCGCCGGTGTGTCTCTTTTGCTCTTTAAACTTTCTCAGAGCATTTACTGTTCTAGCTATTGGGGTTACATTATAGCTAATGAAACACCTGGTGCATTTCATAGTGCCGCTAAAGGGTGCTGTCTGTGGAGTTACCGAATGCCGACGGCCGTGACAAAGCCTCTGTATTTAACACCCAGGGAATGAGAATGGGCTGCCCCTTCTATGACTGCAGTAACATGAGCTGCCGAGTGCAAAACCATGGTATCGCCATTTGGCTCACTCAAAGGCCATCCTCACCATAATAAGTCTACTTTAGGAACAATGGAAGTCAGATGGCGGCTGGCAGTACCATGCTTTTGGACTCTCATGTTACAACCCATTCTTACTCCCACCTTGTCAGATACCATTTTTTGGAAAGTGTCTATCGTCATGTGAAACTGAGGCAACCTTTAGCAACAGTATGTGATGAACCAGCCCTTTCTACAAACTCTGATTATTCAACAGTCGGATGGATGGTGGATGGGTCAAACAAATATAAGACCAGGAGACTGGTGTTTGTGTCCCATGTCCCACGGCAGTCTTTAGTCACGTGACTCATCAGTCTAATGAGTTGTTAGTCAATGAAGGTAACGTAAAACCACAATTCTTTCCTAACCCTAACTAAGTGGTTGTGTTGCATGTCTCACTTCCTGTTGAAATGGAAGTTTATTTTGAAAGGACACTATGAACCTAACATGTAACAAGTGTATATTAACACGCCATCCCTGTTCTATTCAAAAGTAACGCAATAGGAGTGCCCCGTGCATCGGTGTCCGATGCCGTGGAGCGCTCACAAGCAGCAGCATTTGATGAGTTGGGAGTGAAAATACGTTACACATTACCGCAGATTCACAAGCATGTCAGAAAACTATGGTGGCCTTCAGGTAATGTAAAAAGTCTCTCTCTGGATCCAGCATTTGGTTTGTCCATTCTGGGCTGCTGTAGAAACATGGCAGAGCAACACGGCGGACTCTGTGAAGTGAACAAAACTCAACAATTTTTAGTTTCAAGTGATTACACACTAACGAAAACATAATTATGAATATTATATAAAATTTCTGACCCCTCGAAAGGTTCCTTTAACAACAAGCCACCAAAGACACACCTCCTCCCTTAACTTAACACTAAAGAGCATCAGTGAAGTGCCATGTTTTTAAGATCAGACCTCGACCTGTAATTTATCAAAGCAGCATGTGGCATTTTTCCATAATATATTACTTCCTGCTTGATCCAAATACAGATTTTACCTATTAATAATAAATGATAAAAATAAAAATGCACTCTCACTCTCTTATGCACCATTAAAAACTTGCGATGATGACAAAAACATTCATTCCCTTCGTTCGAGTCAAGCAGCGAGGAATGCTCTCAGTCAGACCTCTCACTTAATATTGGTGGCTGTACAGTTGTCAGAAAAAGGCATATGTTAGAGTCTTGATGTTACCTTTGATCCAGTCCTCTCATTTCACAAGCCCCAGAAAGCAGTATCCCTACGAGCATATTTTCATCTCAGAAATATCTCCAGAATCTGTAATTCCCTTTCTACCTTTCCTGATGTCGTGGCTAAGACTTACCCGTACTACTGCACTTAACTATGCTGTGGTGGTCACATCTCTAGATGCATAAAAATGTACATATTTAAATCTCTGCAGAAAGAATATGCATCCAAACTAGAAAATAAGATCCTCATTATCGCACCACCATTCACATTGTGTAACTGCCTCTGTCACAAAAATAAAAAACAGGGCACAGGCCTGCAATACATTTTTGGTTAATTATTCGATAAACCTACAGGAACGCGCTCCTATAGCCATTATTATTGTCACCCACAAGTATCAAAAGCTGGAAATGAAAGTTTCTTATTTCTCACAGAACCAAGACTTTTAATCCAGAGCGGAGGGGGGGCAGTTTATTTGGCACAGCTTTCAATCTACCTTACCTCCCACTGTACCAGCAGTTGCTCTCCCCTTCCCTTTCTTCACTTGAGTTAATTTACAGTTTCAATTTAGGCATTTAGCGGACACTCCTAGTCAAAGTAATTAACAGCGAGTAGAGTTCACAAACTGTTCAAGGACACTTCGAACACGTCACTGGCAACGGACGTAATTTGTAGCTGTTAGCGTTAATGAACCACTGACCCAGTTATAGAATGATTTCTCTCCTGAAGACCACCACAACATTATCTTCGGCATTTATTCGCAGCTATACAATAAATTACCACCAATGAGCACTGATGGCTTTAGTGCCTCACATAAGGACGACACTTATTGTACGTTTAACATCCATAAATACAAACACTAAGTAAGTCTGTGTGTGTGTGTGTGTGTGTGTGTGTGGGGGTGGGTGAACACAAGGTCTGTGATTTCTGATGCTAGCAGCAGCCTCTGCAGTGTATTTTTCTTCCTGTGTAAACCTCCAGTGTTTGCAGCAACAAACCTATGAACCCACACAATAGTTGGGAGCTTTTTCACCAATGAAAGCAAAAATTAAAGCAACCTCCTCATTTCTCTCCACGAGACTGCTGCAAGGTGGCGCTGCAGAGGGCTCTGGTGAAAAAAAAAGAAAGCGCGGTAGCGTGTTTGACAGCAGCAAAATGCTGCATCATCCGGCACAAACTGTTCTGGCTAATCAAATGAATATAAGTGTGCAAACCACTTGAAAATGTGCTGCCAGCATCTACAGTAGATCAGCGGCCTGCTAGTGGCTTGCTAAAGGTTCAAAGTACATCAATTTTTAAAAATAATTTTATTGCAAATTTCTTGTGAATTCATCTATAATATATGGACTATATATATTCTGTGGACTGATGAGAAGAAGAAGAAGATATTCCTTTATTAGTCCCACAGTGGGGAAATTCAATTTACACTCTGTTTAACTCATACATGGTACATGCAGACCTGAAACACACATACATGCAGTCATGGAGAGATGTCAGAGTGATGGGGCTGCTCCTGACAAGCGCCCCGAGCAGTTGGGGTGGGTGCAGTTGGGTGCCTTGCTCAGGGGCACCTCGGCAGCGCCCAAGAGGTAAACTGGCACCTCTCCAGCAACCAGTTCACACTCAGTTTTTGGTCCATGTCTGGACTTGAACCGGTGACCCTCCGGTTCCCAAGCCAACTCCCTACAGACTGAGCTACTGCCGCCCCACATGAGACATGAGACAAAGATTGAACTTTAAGGTGTGTGTCCTGTTACAGCTGGCGTAAAACTAAAACAGTATTTCATAAAAACAGCATCATACCAGCAGTCAGACCTGGTGGTGGTAGTGTGATGGTCTGGGTCTACCTTGCTGCTTCAGGACCTGGACGACTTGCTGTAATTGATGGAACTATGAATTCTTCTCTCTGCCAGAAAATCCTGAAGGAAAATGTCCGGCCATCAGTTTGTGACCTCAAGCTCAAGCCCACTTGGGTTCTGCAGCAGGACAAGGATCCGAAACACACCAGCAAGTCCACCTCTGAATGGCTTAAAACAAAATGAAGGAGTGGCCTAGTCAAAGTCCAGACTTCAATCCGATTGAGATGCTGTGGCATGACCTTAAACAGGCTGTTCATGCTCAAACCCTCCAGTGTGGCTGAATTAAAACTGTGTAAAAAAGAGTGGGCCAAAATTCCTCCACAGCGATGTAAAAGACTCATTGCCAATTATCGCAAATGCTTGTTTGCAGTTGTTGCCACCAAGAATGACACAACCAGTTATTAGGTTTAGGGGGCAATTACTTTTTCACACAGGGCCAGGTAGGTTTAGATTTTTACCATAAATGAATAAAATCATCATTTAAAATCTGCATTTTCTATTTACTCGGGTTATCTTTGTCTAATATTAAAATTTGTTGGATGATCTGAAACATTTAAGTGTGACAAATATGTAAAAACATAAGAAATCAGGAAGTGGGCAAATACTTTTTCACAGCACTATACGTACTAAAACTAAGAAGAAAAAGTTTTACCACCATTTTATCTCTGAAATGGAGTTTTGTATCATCACTGTGTGAGGTGATTGGTCTATTTAGGAGAAAGCTGACAGAAAGCTTTATTTAGAATTAGCATTGGTTATACAGATGGGATTACTTGTGCCTTATAATCATTTCAAAGTAGTTGTTGTATGCACTGCTGTCTCAGAGGAAACGGAGACTGCTGAGAACAACAGTGGGAATTAGCTGCATGTGTAAGGCTGCCATCTACTGAGAACTGCCTTCAAACTGGATGTGTGTTTGCAGAGAGATGAACAGGGACGCTCCCTCAGCCAATGACATTTCCTTTGTGCTCGGCAGTCATGGCTGAGGGAAGGTCCTGCTGAGACGGGTAACGAGGTAATTGAATTTCAATCTGTTAAGAACTCCTCCCCGCACGTCTAATCTGACCCAGGTCCCCCTCCCCGAGATAAAACCAGACAGCTGCTTTAACTTTACCTCTCCTTTCTTTCCTCTTGCTCTCTTCTCCCTGTTTCATTGTTTTAAAAGAGACTTTTCTCTTCCCGTTTCAGTTGTGGCCACTCCGATCAGTGATGCCACAGCAGGCGTTTGGACGTTTGGTGCCTTCAAACGGGGTCGTGTTTACTGTGTTCACGAGAACAGTCTGTATGAAAGCCCCCCTCTTGTGATATCGACAACCGTGTCTGAGGAAAGTTTCTGAAAGCTGAGTTTACAAGTTGTGAGGTTGCCAGTAATGGCAGAGGCTATGGAAGTTCATTTTTCTGTGCATAATAGTTAATTTTAGTTGTATACATTCTACTACTCTATAATATGTCGGCTTCATCTTTCTGTCATTATGCCTTTGCATTTCCTTCGTTATGTTACCCACTTGCTATCTTACTAAACTGTTAGCCTCTGTGGCTTCCAGACACTGACAGTGATATAAATATTGCCGTTGCTAAGCAGTCGTGTTCTTCACGAACCACTTGAACGCCACGCATAACATGTACACGACCTCCCATGTTGTAAACACAAGCTCACGAGTTTCATTTGAAGGCACCATTTAACATCTCTGAAAACATCAGACGTGGCGTCACTGTTTAGGGTGTGGCTCACAGATGTAAACAAGCTTTCATTGGTCTGTTTGATTTCTTTTGGATTTTTCTTGCTGTAATGTGAGTGTGTTCTCAGGTCTACAGCTTGAGGTGAACTGCAGTAACACACAGTCTCTCCACTGTACGGGTGCCAATCCAGGCCAGCGGTGCTCATGAGGAGGAGGGCTGGTTGCTAGGTTGCATATTCCTCCAGTTACAAAGCTCTTTGATACCTGCGTCGCTCTGCACACACGCACCCACTCACATGGCTCAGGCCGGGCACCGACACACACTGAAAGACCGTACAAACCCACAGACGTGCACCATGCGGGTAGGCCTGGTTTTCTCCAGGCATCAGGGCAATAACAGGCTCTCATACTCTCTGCTGGGCAGCGAGACGGGAGCCGTCTAACCGCACTAACAAGGTGAGCAGACAGTGTGAGCTGTTGTGTCGGGTGTCTGTGCTCCTTCATGAGGAACCGACAACAACTGGACTGGCAGCGCTAATAAGGCGTCAGTGCTGCTCTGCCCCATGCTGAGAGAACAACCGTGCAGCTCACACTGAAGGCTGCTGCTCAGACCAGGAGGCGGCTGGCGGGTATTAAAACTGCTCACACACACCTCATCAGCCTACGGTGTATCACGAAGCAGGGCTGCAACAGAAAACATCCATCCCTATCAGAGATGCTGTGGATGATTTCGCTCAAATTGGAGATGGATGGCAACACGAAATGTTCTCCACGCACAGGTAGTGTAGCATGGAAACAAGACGGCTGTTCGCCATCTCCACCCCAACGGGCAAAGAGAAGGAGTTTTAAAGAAAACTTGACATTTAAAGGATATGTTTGGATATTTAAAGGCTATCTTAATACAATTTGTTTACCTACTCTATATGGAAAGAGTCATCTGTCACTTTACTCTTTTTCTCCTGTCCATACAGCTGCAATACTGTAATAGGATGACTGAAATGTAAGAAATAAGGGACCAAATCCACAATCCAGACAAGACACTTGGACAAACAATCAGGATGGAGATGCCGTCCTACATATCCAGGTAGCTACCTTGCTACATCCATGAAAAATAGCATCAGAAAAATGGCCACAGAATCTCACAGAATGGGTATCGTTGATTTTGTTCCCTATATTCTTACACAGTGTTCACGCTTGAAAAGGATCATTAGGAGGATTAATTACTGCAATGTACATATGGCATATGCGTATGCATTAAAGGGATAGGTTGGGTGTTTTGAAGTGGGGTTGTATGAGGTACTTACACGCTGCCAGTCTGGAGAAGCAGACGAGTTATCACGATGTACTGCTGTGGATGGGGCCGGCAGCAAAAAGCATTTTAGACACCTAAAAGAGAGGCCCATGTAAAAAAAAAAAATAAAAAATGAAAAAAAAAAAAACGTTTTCATGCAATATTCACAATATTTTCGCATATTTACCTTGCCATGACACAGCCCTTTCCGACGGGGAACAGAGGCCATCTATGCTCTAAACAAAGGCACCACCGCTGCCTTGAATGGTTAGTTTGTGCTATTGAGACTTTGGTGAATCTGAACTAACCGATCGAGCCAGCTGTGTTCTGCAAGGTAAAATTACAGTTTTTTTCAGTGGAGTCTGGCTGCTTGGAGGAGATCACAGACAACAGCTTCAGTTCCCTGATGGAAACATAGACTGTATAGCTGTCTCACGGCAAGGTCAACCAGTGAAAATATTCTAAACATAGCATACTTTTAGGTGAGTCTTTCTTTTAGGTGGCTAAAATATGTTTTGCTGCCGGCCCCGTCCACAGCAGTACATTGCTTTGGTGTCACATCAGCACTCCTGTCTGTTTCCCCAAACTGGGGGACGTGCCGGCCGTCATCTACTGTAGGTAATACACTGACTATGCAGAGTTACCTCATACAACCCCACTTCAAAAACACCCAAACTATCCCTTCAAGATAAACTTAAAAATATCCTCAGCCACCCCTTAAACCGAATGTTAAATTTTGCTCGGAGCATCTTTGAGCATAAGAACCAGAAGCCTCCAGGGAAACAAATTATTAAGCGAATGCGGCTTTAATATGCATTTCTGTAAGCTCTTAACATATTAACATAAAACACAGTAGACAATGAGGCCTCGGCTTCAGAGAAGATGTTAGAGAAGGTAAAGATGAAGTGTACCCGGCTTGGTTGCGATTGTCTTTTTATTAGCCTTTGCTGCTGTGCTGAGGCTTATTTTGCAGCCTGCATTGTAATGAGAGAGAGAGAGAGAGAGAGAGAGAGAGAGAGAGAGAGAGAGAGGAAGGAGGGGGTGGAGGGGGGATTGTGTAACTCTGTTACATAACACAATGTGCATGGCCTTCTCTCTCTCCCTGTACCTCAGACAGAGACACAGTAGCGAGCAGGAAGGAGAAGATGGAGGCTTTTAAAAAGGGTGCTGGAGTTAATGAGGGCGATCTGAAGAGATGTGTGCCACGCTGGAAAGTCATACCTCATTACGGCACCGTTTCTAATAATGCCGGTGATGAGGATAAGTTGTTTGGGAGGCAAGGGGAGACAGAGAGCGGACCCCTGGCTTGTCTTAGATTAAAACTCAACCATCAAGTGGCATTCGAGTGGGATTGCCGAGTAATTAAAGTCGATAAAATGTTATTGCTTTCACCCTCGGCCCACCTGGATGGTTGGGGATGAACCGACAGATGTTTTGCCGGACATTTTGAAAGAGGACAAATAACAATTGGGGTTTAGCTTCAACACTGATATTGCAGCTTTTGTGCCGTTTTGCTGATTAAAAACCAAAAAAATCCTGTTTTTCTTCAGTTTGCGTTTGCAGAGTTATATTTCTTTCTTGCACCCTAATTTCTTGCTGTTATACATAAAAGTACTTTTAAGTTTAGTTTCTTCTTTGCTTTGGTGTTTAGTTTAGTAAGCTGTTGATTTCGGATGTGTCTTCAAAGCTTTTTAGTGAAAGTAGTTTTGCCGGCTTGTTTTGCAAATTTTTACTTCAGTGAAGCTCGTTTAGCATTCATTCACACAGAACTAGAAGACTCCACATTACAAAATGATTTATTTCCGTAAAGAATCTGATCAAATACAAAATTACACACACAATATAGAAACATTACAGCTCATCTGAGTTCATTTCACACTCTTTCACACATTTCCAGGAAGCGGTTTGTACTGGCCATGTGAGACAAACATCGGCTCACGAGTAGTTGACTTTGACGCAGAACGTCTCCTCAGTCTTCTCCTCCAGGTTGTTCACGTAGACCAGTATCTCCACCGAGCCGGGACTCTGGCTGAGGGCGAATCGGAGTCCGATGGTGTAGCTCTCTCCCCCGCCGATCTGAACACAGCGAACACAACACGGCAAACATGCTTCATGTCATCATCTCAATGCTTTCAGCCAGTAACACTAAACCGATAAAACCATGTCCACATACACAAAGTCCCTTTTACCTCAGTAATAAAAGGTCCTTACCTCAGTGACAAACGTCTTCTTTGCATGTAATCATTCATTATAAGTTTAAGAATTTTATGACGTCCTTGGATTTTGCATCACTTTTCAGTTATCTTTCTGAAATGCCAGATTTGCATTACAGACCTACAGTCTGGGTTAACTATGGAACCAGAAAAATGAATAACTTAAAGGGGCAGTGTGTAGGATTTGGTAGCATAGTTTTGTCCATTCTGGGCTGCTGTAGAAAAATGGCAGACTCTGTGAAGAAGACCTGCTCCCTATGTAGATATGAAGGACTCATTCGAATCTAATGAAAACACGATTCTTAATTCCAGGTGATTATACATGAATGAAAACATAGTTTAAATTATAATAATAATAATTATGGCAATAGATCCCCCTAAGTCTTACACACTGTTCCTTTAACAAAGGAAAATAGTCACAGTTATATGATCATGTTATGTCGTTGCACCTTAACAGTATATGGTCCACAGTTTTGCCCATAAAATACACCACTTACAGTGATTTCTACAGATCTGAGTCCTCTCTCCAAGTTAGATCCGTCAAACATGAAATCAACTTGTGAAGAAATCACCTAATCACATGTCGTCGAGATGTATAGAGAGATTAAGATCATAAAACAGGTTTGCTCTTTAGATCTGATGACACAAACCAACTGAACAATATTTTAAAATTTTAAAACACGAAATGTTTTACTCTTAAACATGTAGTCCCTACCTGTTGCTATTCAAAGTAAAAAAAAAAAAAAAAGATAAAGATTTGTGATGGTAAAACAGGAAAAAGGTAAATTGTTCTTTCCTGTTTTCTCTGGTCAGTCACATCCTCTTTTCACTCAAAACACTGTTAACCTCTCAAACAGTGTTTGCGTCAGTGATTCAGAGCAACTTGATCTCTTTCTAAAACAACAGTCCAACAGATTTGGTTACTCAAAATGATATTTAAAACTTTTATTTAAAATTCAACCAACTTTAAAGGTGCAGTGTGTAGGATTTGGGGCATCTAGGGGTGACGGTTGCAGACTGCAACCAACTGAAACTTTGAGGAGAATTACGATGGCTGACCCAAAAATGTGAAAACGTGAACGTCCCTCTCTAAAGCCAGTATTTGGTTTGTCCGTCAACATGGAGTCTGGCTCTGTAGAGAGGACCCGCTCCATATGTAGATATAAACGGCTCATTCAAAGGTAATGAAAACACAACAATTCTTATTTTCCAGTGATTATACATGAATTAAATCATACCTATTAATATTATATTGCATTTCTGCCCCTAAATGTTACACAGCCTGCCACTGCTGTTGGGAATAACATGGTATGGCTTCATCCAGACTGCAATTTTGATTATTCTTTTCTCTAAATAAATGCAACACAATGCATTATGTTTGAATGTTTTTCTAGTCAGAGATCAAAGTGGGCAAAAGGTCTTTATTTGGTCTTTTTTTTTTTGTTTTTCCGTGTATTTCAATCAGACCAGAAGTGTCTTCTAGTATTTTCTGAAATAGCCAGCAACGGATGTATAGGTCAATTTGTGGGATTTATGCTGTAATCTTCCCCAAAAGCAGAGCAGTATTGATCTCTGCTTCGCCTTCCCTCCTGACAGCTGGTTTTATCGTGGTGAGGTAGTTGTATCACAAAAGAGAAAAGTGTCTCCACATTTGCTTAATGCTACAGGCACAGTAAATTCTTTATAAGACACCTGGCGCCTCGTTGACAAGATGGAAAAAAACAACGGGCTGATTTTCACATTTCCCTCCTCCTTCTGTCTAACTGATGCAGCGTCTTCTGGACAGCAGCAGCGAGACCCTTAAATAGTTTATGTGGAAACGGGCTCCCTTTGCGTCTCATTCATTTATTTGTTAATTTAAAATGCTGGTTTTCCATTTGTTTTGCTGTTTCATCACACCTCAGCCAATGACGGCAGTGACTCTGATACTTTATGTCTGTGTGTGAGTGAATGAGCTATTAGAGAAACTCACTAAGGTAGACGACATAACAATAAAACACCAGCAGTAATGACTTTGTTATATTCGTCCTGTTTCGGGTCTGGAGACAAACAAGGAAGCCATTCAGTTATCTAACAGCTCAGGAATAAACAATCAACATAAGAGGCCAGAAATCATCATCAGTGTCTTTTACTCAACTCTCAAGATGACAAGAAAATCATATTAGTTACAGTTGAACATTTCTTTTCCCCAGAAACATTATTTTTTACCGTCGGCATGCCGTTCAAAACTGTTTCCAATGTCAGTCTGCACAGTAGTCTACAGAGTGATGTTGCAGGATTTTAGCTAAGCAGCAAACTGATTTTGAGGCTGATACCAGGAGGAAATGTCAGTTTGTGACAGTAAAAAGGGGTGATGCAGCTATACTGTGTTCTGGCTGCACTACAGCTTCATCACAACTCTGTTGCAGTTTAAATGTCCACCAAAACCAAGACCTACAATACAGGCACGTCTACACGATGTCTAACTATGTGTAACTAGTGATTGTGTGTTGTGGGCTTCGAAAACACACGCGACCTACACTCAGTGCTGTGCCTGAACGCATCCTGCGTGGACACAAAGGACACAAGCTTCTGCTGCTCAGGCTATAAGACAGCGGAGACCTTTGAGCGGTCTGTTTTTCAGCAGCAAGGTTTAGAGTCGTATTGAAGATTGTTTTATGAGCATACTGAAAATCACATGTGGATCATTAATAATCAGTGTGATAACAGAAACCACGCAGCTGTACTTTCCTAGTTTTAGTGTATGGTTACACAAAAAATGTCATTATTTTCGCTTTCATTCCTGATATTTTACACACATGATAATGTGAATACTGTGGGCCTACATACCTTAGTGTGATTAGAAGCGCACGTGAGTGAATATTGCAAATTAGTTTCTATGTCCCATTCATTGTCTTAATGCGCTTATACGGCCATTATGCAAATGTGTTAATTTGGTTGCCAGAGGAGAGTCGTGGAGAGGACCAACGTTAATCGGTGCTATTCCTGGCGACTAAAGGGGTTTTTTGTCATGAAAAGAAAAAAACCCCACAAAAACCACAAACCCATTTATTTGGTTTTCTAAATGTTGTTCTATCATTATGACAATACAGGCATGTGCAGAACAGGTATTTAGAAAAAGTCAGTGCAGGAGGGAAATATATCATACACAATGATGGAATAATTCAAATCCACAATATTAAATAGCGGGGACCATGGTGGTTCTGCTGTTAATACTGATTTCATTGTCAAAAACGATCAATATGTAAGCTGTAGCCTGGAGCCTGATTTGGGAGGGTTTTACTGTACAACAGCAACCCCGTCTTCAACAAAATTACAGTCCAAACAACTAAACTGCATTCTTAGGTAGGTTCTGAGGGAAACATATTTTCTCCTGGATTACAGTCACTGTCAAAGAAAACTACGTGGTTAGATTTAGTAAAAAAAACATGGTTTTGGTTTTGCTGCCTAAACCTACTTTGTTAGGTTTAGGCAACAAAACCAAACAAAAGTTTTGGGAAAATAAAAATACATCATTGTTATGTTATTATTGATATTGCATAGTGGTGTAGTGGTTAGGCAAGACAGGTCACAGGCTCACATCTGGCTTGGGTGGAGTTCTGTGTGGAGTTTGCATGTTCTCCCCGTGTTGGCGTGGGTTTTCTCCGGGTTCTCCAGCTTCCTCCCACAGTCCAAAGACATGCAGGATAGGTTAATTGATGACTCTAAACTGCCCGTAGATTGTGAGTGTGAATGGTTGTCTGTCTCTATGTATCAGCCCTGCTGTCCAGGGTGAACCCCGCCTTCGCCCAATGCCAGCTGGGATCGGCTCCAGCCCCCTCGACCCCTAACGGGATAAGCCGCTGCAGATGGATGGACTTTCACGCATGTTTCACTTTTCTTCAACTTTCTGACAGTATCACTACAGGTATGAGCTGTAGTGACATTGGTGATCGATGACTGGAAGATGCTAAAAAAGTCTCTAATTTGAGTAGAAAAGTAAACTTGCTGTTTGCCAAAAGTATTTGTTGTTATTTCCATTATTTGATTCTAAACAGTATTTAAACAAGCTGATAAAAAGGGGTTCTTCCCATTGGTCAGTAGTACTTTCCATTACCGCTAATGCTCATTATTTACAGGACGGTAACAACATGAGGTTCAATTAATACCATGTAACTACCTGCACCGATGCAGGCCTTGATTTGCTTCAACAACAAAGACAAGGTTTTGCCGAGGAAGAATGTTCCCCTCAGGTCTAGGTGTTAATTAAAGTATTGATTTGACTCTTAATGAGAGTAAGAGAGCTGCATGACTTTGTGTCTTATCTCTAATCTCACCTGGAATTTATCCTCTTTGAACTGGAGCAGGTCTGGATGGTCGGAGCGGAGCAGAAACGTACGGCTGCTGGTGTAGGGGTTGGTGTAGGTGATTTTTCTGGAGCTGCCACGCCCACCGCCCACTGGGACACACACTTCAAATGCCTGCACACACACACACAAACACACACTCTCATTGACTCTCCACTGCCAGCATGCATCACATACGAGAGGAACATTTCAACATTTCGACACTCGTGAGCATAACCTTCAGTAGTTGGTCAGTTTGCTTGGACAGGCAGACAGCAGTTATAGAGGGGATTGGCTTTGATTGCCAGCCAGGGATCAGCTGTCCTTCAGCCTTTTCTTGACACGAGCCATAAAGGGCTTGGCAACATCCAGCCGACCCTGGAACACACCGGGACGGCTCAATAAGCTCTGAATGAACTCTGAGTCACCAGTGGCTTTGAGTTATAGACCTCAAAGGAACCTGTTCTTGAGAAGTGCAAAATGAGAGCCGCAGTACGAACTTAATCTAAAATCGTGTTGGCAATTACAACAGGAGAGTACTCCACGGAAGCTTTGCACTACTGTAACACTGTTGGGACTCATAATGGACACATAAAAAGGATCAAAATTTATGCAGCAGAATCAGAGATATTGTCTTTTTTCTTTTACTCCACACATTGTTCTTCATTGCTAAATCCTGGTGCAGACATGACCCATAATGCAACTTGACCACTCACTTCTTTCTAACTTCAAACCATAGAGAGAAATAGATAGAGGTGCCACCAGAAGGTGGAGCCAAGTAAAACTGATTGCAGAATAAGACGTTTCGAGAATGAGACGTTTTGAGAATATCAAAATATTCCGATTAATTTTCATGAACTGAAAACACTCTGTGAAAGGGTTATGGTTTTAAAACGGAAACACGGACAGACAACTCCCAAACCAGACAACATCTTGGTGGCCTCATCTGACTCTAAATAGGACCATAATTTACTAAATGAACATCATGCTGTATTGAAGAAGACTTAAAACTAACAACTGAGACCATAAACTCATGTTTACAATGTTTACTGAAGTAATAAATCAAAGAGAAGTAGAATCATTTTCTCATAGACTTCTATACAATCAGACTTCTTTTTGCAACCAGAGGAGTCACCCCCTGCTGGCTGTTAGAAAGAATGCAAGTTTATGTCACTTCCACATTGGCTTTATTTGTTAGACCCAGAAGTTGCCATCTGTGCCACACCCCAAATAAAGGTCTATTCCATTCAATTGTTTTCAGCCACAGGTGGCATCGCCTCAACCAGCGACACTTGAGGCACTTTATCAGACTTTACACAGCTCACTCTTGAGTCACAAAAGGCTTAATACAATACTATAATACTTTTTTCACATATGATGTAATACTCCATGACACCTGTAAACAGGCCTTGCTGTAGAAATTTGGTGGAGTTCCCTTCTAAGTCTGGGGATCCCAAACTGACAGCGACTCCACATAACATTGCACTATATTAGCAAAACCCTGTTGCATGAAGAACTTTAATACGTCTTTGGCTTTGAGAACAGAGAACTACAGCAACCAAAATGGTGGAAACTCTCAATGTAGTTTGTGCACACCATCCAATTTTATATAACCCTTCTCCACAAAAAAGGCAATAATTCACAGTCAGTCAAGACACAGAAACAGATGCCATAAATACTTCTTTTTAATAACTGACAGTTCGTAAACCAGCTAGTTAGGCAGGCTATTGTAGCTGGCCAGTATGTTAGCATCTAACTAGCATGTTACTGGTTACCTAGCAAGTCACAGTGGCTCACCAACTCGGCATGCAAGTACTTACTACTTCACAAAGCATCTAGCACCTTCTACAGTACAGAAAAATGAGGGATTCTTTGCAACTTACAGCAGTGCAAAATCTGTAAAAGTTCAAGTGATTATTAAAAAGAGGGAGGAGGCTTTGAATTTAGCCTCCCTCTTATGTGTATAGTGTCAACCACATCTTTTCTACAGATGAGCGAGGCTGCGATAAGAAGGTTTGTGATTTTGCCGCTGCAGTGCTCAAACCCTTTGCTCTTCAAGCCAACACTTGTTGCTGGAACAGTAAGTGGCACCAACAGTTACCAGTTGGAGAAAGATGGCCACACCGTTTGATCTGTGAGAAGGCTGCTTACACTAAAGATGGAGACATCATGGAAACACGCATATTACCATTTTAAGTAGTAAAACCATAAAAAAAATTACGCATACCTTGGACAGTACAGGCCGGTGGACGTTGAGACAGAGCAGCCAGGTGGTGACCAGCCGGCGGTTCTCCACATCCACTGCGTTCACATACAGGAAACGGCTTCCTGCTCGCCACGGCTGCACCTTCAGCTGGAGCTCCTGCACAGCTGCCGGGGGCAAAACGAACACACCGCCCGGGTCCACCTACACAGAGAGTAAGGGTGATGGAGTTTGGCAGTACGGTGTGAAGATGTTGATTGGGGAGGTTGTGAGAGTGAGAAAGAGATGATTATTGAAGAGA
The DNA here is from genome assembly GCA_947000775.1 of Pterois miles. Classification (NCBI taxonomy): domain Eukaryota; kingdom Metazoa; phylum Chordata; class Actinopteri; order Perciformes; family Scorpaenidae; genus Pterois; species Pterois miles. The sequence continues at coordinate 4,233,249 of CAMQGK010000571.1, read as the reverse complement.
AACAGAGGCATTGACCAAGTGACAGAAAGAGTGTGACACAGTATGGGAGAGAAAAGAGACATTTTATAGGAAGAGGTTAAAAAAAAAGGACACAATTGATGAGAAAAGGGGTTTAACGGCGCCAGAGGAAAATAAAGGAGGTATTCGGATTACAGGAGAGTGTGGGTGAGAGAAAGGGCAAATGAGGTTCCAGGAAAAAGGTAAGAGAGGGGGCAGACAATGAAATGAGAGAAAGTGGAGGCAGAAAAGTGACAGAGAGACAGAAGGATGTGAGAATGAGATTCACTGTGCGGCTCCTTTTCAATCTGTTGAGAAAAGCAAAGCTATTCTCTGGCGGTGAGCTTTATCCGGTTTTATAAGACTCCTCCGATGCATTCCACAGCGAGCTAACCTGCCGAGAGTCAGATCAAAGTGGGCACTGATGCATACGGTGAAATCTTTAAAAAAAAAAAAAAAAATACATCTGTCGCTCTTTCAGCCAGTACCCTATTTCTTCAGGGAGGACACGTTTGGGTCTTACTGTATACGCCCACGATGACTGTGACACTCCGTCACTTTTGTTTTGCTTTTTATACGACTCAGAAATATGCAATGCCCTTTTACTGCGGCTCTGACTGAGAAACACTGTCAAACTCTCTCCTCCCTTGTACCCAGTTAGGAATAAGAAACGATCTGGCAATCTGACACCACTGGATCAGATGTTTGGATGCTCAGGGAGCATAAAACCAGTGCTAACTTTTCGGATCATGTCAAATTGTGTCCCAACATAAGATATGGTTGCAGAAAGTAATGGTGGGAGCTAATAAAACGAAATGAAATGACATGAAAAAGACCCATTATGCTGTCAATCTGTGTTTGAATATTCTTGATAATTACTTAAATCTTAACCTGGGGTTGTTACAAAAGAGACTATTGCTGTTCCATTTTTTCCTGCTGCTCGGAGGACGATTTGCATAAAATTCGTCTTGGATATGTCGTTTGAATATTGCCAGGACAGAAAGAAATATGTCAAGAATAAAGCTCTCAAGTTCTCATAAGGCAGATTCAAGGTATGATTTGAGCTATTTTCATTCCTTTTTTTCTCTCGTTTTTGGATGTTGCTTCCCATTTGTGTCAGCTGTGTTTTGTCCCAATTAAAAAAAAATCAGAATTCATTAACAAAAGGAAGGCGCCGACGCCTCATTTTAGATTAAACCAATCCCACTTGTCACATGACATTGTGTCAGACCCTTTGGTGTCACTTTTTGGTTGCAGTACACATGTATTTAATGTGACAACAAACAAACAAAAACAGGTTGAGGAAAAAACAACATGGTTGCGTTTAACTACTACTACTACTATGATTTTACAGTGAAAATGTGAACACGGGACATGAACGAACAGCTGAATGTAAAGTGAAAGGGAAACGTAATGCGTGGGACACAAACAGCGGTCTGTGGTGTTTGCTGGGTCCATCCACCTCCCCTCCTGCCCATCCTGAATATTTCTTCCACACTTTCCCCGAGTGTTTAATATCAATGCGGATAGGTTTACATTGTAGTTGATGGCCAATGTGCCTCGTGCATCGGTATCGGCATCGGTATTTGACGCCTTGGGAATGACAATGGGCTGATTAAACACGGGAATATGTATAAGTGGTAGGGAGGATGTAGATTTGCCCCAAACACTTAGCTCAGCGCCTTAAACTACTACTTTAGGTTTCACCCTCTTGGTCTCTTGTGAAACTACAACTCCAAACAGCAGTTATGTGTATAACTGCAGTGCTATGAATTCTGGGTGGGTTTCCAGTGATCTGGCTGTCATAAAGAACTCTCCAATCCAAAACAGACCCTGACTATTGACTCTTTATAGGAAGTGGACGTAGTCACTGTGCCATCACTCACTGGTTTGTGGACTACAGTTTTGAAGCCTCGAGTCCAACATTTTGGCTGTCGCCATCTTGATTTCTTGCAACTACAAGAGACTAGAGAGGGTGGAGCTATGCACGTCAACACTGAATAAGACATTTTATTATATATTTTAATATTATGATTAATTTTGACAAACTGAAAACACACTGTGAGGGTTAAAGTTCTAAGAACGCTGTGGTAGTGACCTGTCAGTCACAAGGTAGCCTCGCTCTAAAGCATACTCTGCTTTATGGTCTATTAGACTCTAAATGGGACCATAATTTACTAAATGAACATCATGCTGTACTGAGGAAGACTTGAAGGGAAGGGTAGGGAGACTAGTGATTGAGACCATGAACATTTTTACAATGTTTACTGAGGTAATATATTAAGTGAGAAGTAGGTTCATTTTCTCATAGACTTCTATACAATCAGACTTCTTTTGCAGCCAGAGGAGTCGCCCCCTGCTGGCTGTTAGAGAGTATGCAGGTTTAAGGCACTTCAGCAGTGGCTTCACTTTTCAGACCTGGAGGTTGCCCACTGATGTATGTAAATACATTTTGAATAAAAAAGACCAAATCCAGGAGAAACCTGAGGACAATCAGATTTTATCCGAATAAAAATAATTAGACCTGATCCAAAATGACCCAGATACAGAGAACACTGGAAACAGCATGATGCTCCACCAATTAATGAGCAGCTAGCATCCAAATGGGCACCGATGCCACTTCACACTCTCCATCTGCCTCAAATAACATTTGCTAGTGCAATGGTTATGAAGCACACAAGATTAGAGCTGGCTGAGGGTCTGTTTGGATACTAGACATATTGATAAACTTACAATACAAAATAACAAGACCCTCTCTGACTCTGAATATAGACCTGGCACGTCAGAAGTGGTCTCAGTGTCAAGTTACTCTTGAAGATGTGTACCTCAATCTCCTGGGGGTGTGATGAGAAACATTTGACCTTGCGAACAGCCTGCTTCCCCCTCAGCACCATTGATTGACAACTCCGCTGGCCAGTCACACAGCTGACATCCACGCGCTCCAGGAAATGCACGTAAATCTGCCAGATCTGGGAGGGCGCCGCCATCCACTTATCACTACAGAGAAAAACATCATCAGGAACAATTAAGCTGAGTCTCCCCCTGGAGACACAGCGGGATCAGCATGAGGTCGGAGATGAGGAGGGCTGATCTACGGCTGTGCAGCAACATCATCATCATCCTTTGACTGCTGAGGAGAAGGGAGTTCAGGCTCAGTGGCCCTATAGCTGAATGGGAGCGCTATGAGTGGGAGGTGACGGAGACACCTACTCAGCCCCTGCTCCCTGACAGCAGCACTCAAGGAACATTTGGGGATATTTGGAAAAGAATTCAAATGATGTGGGATTCGGAAAACAGACAGAGAAGCGTTTGATTGAAGCTGCTAACAAGTGATATTTTCAGGAGATGTTCAGCATTTTTACGTTTTACCTGCACCTCATGTTCACACAGGCTTGCATTTGGTTTGTTGCTATGCTTTATTTTACAATAAATTCTTAGAGGACCTATCATGCCTTTGTGCTTTATCCCTTTCCGTGATCCATCCTAGATGTCCAGCCTTTTCCTCTGTAATGTGGTGATGCTTAGTGGCTAGTCTGGCACGCCCTCAAGCAAAGCCAGTCAGAGTGATCCGAAGAGTTTGGTTTGGCTGACCAATCTCAATACCCTAAGATGCTAAACATTTCATTCCATTTCAAATGGACTGTATTAAACGGGACTTATTATGCTTTTGTGCTTTTCCTGTTCCTTTGGTGTGTTATACAGTTTTTTTGTGCCTGTAAAAGGTCTGCAAAGTTAAGTCCACGCCAAAGGGAGTCGAGTAACACATTTGCATAATAACTGCCTAGCGGCTAGTTTGGCAGCGGATCTGGAGCAGAGTCCGAAGACTTCGGTTTGGTTGACCAAAATATAAAAATACCAATATATCCCTGAAAATAAGCATCATAAGTCCTCTTTAATAATTTCCGAAAACATTTCCTAAAAACAAGGCTGGATTATCTACAAAACATGACACAAAGCTGCCCTCAAAACTCCCAGGTTCACTGTATGTCAGTTTGGGGAAATATCAACTACAAAGTTTCCTCCATTATTAACTAATATTGTGGTCTTGTAGAGGGGCCATGTGTCAAAAGCCACTTTTAACTCCTCCTCTATTATTTCAATTCACATTAAGCTCACATTTCATATGTTCTTGCTTTTTCTTCCTATTAGTACTTATCAATTCTTTAGTTCTTATCTTGTTTTTTTTTACTTTTTTCTCTATACACTTGTGTTATGTTAATTTGTGTTGTGTTTTGTACTTTTTGTAAATACTGAGCATCTCTGGCACAAGAATTTCCTTCGGGATGAATAAAGTTCTATCTTATCTTATCTTATCTTATCATGGTGTATATTCCTGAATAACTTTGTGTTTAATCTACTTACCACACACTAACTGACAGAAAACGTAGGGAAGGGTCGTATAATTCAAGTATTGGAGGACTGGGTGATCTCATAGTCATGTGCTGTGTTTAAAATATAGTGTTACCTGTGTTCTTGCACTTTGCACTGTATGTGCATGTGTGCCGATGACGCACTCCACACTTCTGCTGACGAAGTGGCGGATCTGCTTTGCTTCACGAGAAAGGCAATGTGCTTTTTTTCTGGGAGACATAAATGTGCTTAGTTTACCTGAAAGCTCTACAGGGGCTCTAATGCAGATCAGTTCTCTGGTAAATATGTAACCAATCAAAACTTTATCACACCCATCATATGAGAGCTGAATGATCCCTGACTTTTAACAAGCGGCAAACACTGGCCCTACCTTTTAACAAACCTGCACATAATACAGGTCTGATCTGTGATGGAGATTTGGAAGACTAGAGGACGGGTTCTGTAACTTCAGGCAGTTAGACCACCAAACCTTCATCTGATTAGTTCATTAATTCAAGCCTGCGTGAACAATTTAATTAGTCTAAAATAGAAGGCTTCTTCAGGCTACGCTGTGTGTATGTGTGTGTGTTTGTGTTTAATGTGTACGGTATGCCTGCTCAGTAAATAATACATACGTAAAAACCATCACAAAGAACATTTTTATCTGTGGACTGGGACTTCCTGGCACTTTCAAATACACATCCTGAGGCTCCCCTGGCACCTAGACAGAAACAGAATAAAAGGCAGAAAGCTTTAAAAATGGAAGGGTAAAGGACAAAGGAGGCAGAGACAAAAGTAAACCCCACATTATAACTTTAAATGTGCATGGCACGGTGTAATTCATGACAGGTGATCTAGAATAAAGGGTGTTCCCCTAAACAGGTAAATGGTGGTGACGCCATTATTTCAGCAAAAGAAAATAACGTCATTCTCTCACCAGCATCCTTGTCTGGCAGATGATGTTAGGGTCACTGCAGCGTACAGAAATGTGAGTCCTGACATCTGAGTCTGCAACTGGTTAACCCAATAAAAAGAAAGAGAAAAAATGGTTAATATACAGATAGTAAAGATCTGAGCGAGGCGTGTATTTAAGCAGCTTGAAGCAGTTATGAATGGTATCAGTTCTAGCCGAGGGTAAGTACAAGACTAATGTGATACAGCATATTAATGCATACATGCATATATACACATAAATATGCATATGTGCTGTACACGCTGTGCTATTTTCTTCATATTATCCATTTCATGTTCTTGCTTTTCATTTCCTGCTCTAGTTCCAGATGCCTTCCTGCTGTTATTACCCTTTATTTGTGATAGAAGTTGTGAAAGATAGAAGATTGTTTTTGTTGATATTACAGTAAAAACACAATAAAAAATGAAAGTAGAATGCATTATTCATTGCCATCCATCTTGAGCACTGTAAATAAGTTTTTTGTGTGTAGAGAGAGAGTATGAACACATTTACGTGTTCATGCTCCTCCTGGAGAATGTACCTCCTGAAGATGTATTCACAGTACCAAAAATGCAATAATATGCAAATAAATAAGATGCAATAAATCTTATACGTAACTATCCAATCTAGACTCAGGGAGGAAGGGTGGAGGCGGTGGGACTGATGGGGGATACCTGTGGGGTCACGCCACGGTGGCAGGCGAATGGCTTTCTTGAGGAAGCAGAGCTCTGGGTGGTAAAGCCGGAAAGTCTGGTCAACAACGTGAGGCGTCGGCTCCACGTTCACCTGGCAGATGGCCATCGGCTTGCCGTCTTCTGCTTTGAACGTAACCTGTGGAGAGAAGGCAAAAAATGAGCACTTTCAGCAACATGCCACTTTTCTGCAATGAAACAGCATTTACATCAACGCAGGGGAGGAAAACTCCTCAAGCCAAAATAATAAAACAGTCACAGCTCGGTTAGAAGCTCCATAAATTCCCATAAAAGAGAATTACAGTTTGACGCTTTTTGGGTCTATGTAGTTTTGTCCCGTCGAGCTTCAACAAAGTCTGAAAGGGCAAAATCATGAGGGGCACGAGTTTTGCCAGATTATCCAAACAATCTTGTGACCCCTTAAAAACCCCTCCATGTACTTGTGACCCAATGTCAAACGTTATGATGCACTACTCTGTTCCTAATCTGTGAGCAGTTTGACTAAAGAGAGAGTTTTGTTTCTCAGACAGTTTCCTTTTAAAAAAAAGTTTGATGAGTGAAAAGTTTAGAGTAAAAATAAAAAAATACACATTTTGTGCACCAGAAATATATATTTTCCTTTCTTAGATCCTTATATCAGATTGGAGCCCTTGGGAGGTCCACAAGGACCAGGGGTGATCCTGGGATCAGACCTTTGGCCCCTGATGAGAATGTAACGTGTGCAGTCAATGGCAGTGGACACATATAAAATGGGGGTCCAGGAAATTTCGAGCATCAAACACTTCATCCTGCATTCTGGTGAATTTTTATGCACCAATTTCTGCCTTTTCTGCATCAAGTTATGGTGTAAATGTCTTCATGTCTTGAGGTCAGAGGTCAAGGGAAGAAAATCAACATGGCAGTTTTTCCTCACCAAAATTTAGCCGAAATTTGGAGCGTTACTTAGCCTCTTTCCCGACACGCTTACATGACACGGTTGACACCAATGGATTCCTTATGAATTCTAGTGACGGATGATATCCTCACTCAACCTTTAAGACTGAGCTCGCTGCAGCCTCTCTACAGCCGCCCATCTCAGGGGATGAAATTTAGGTGTGCTTCAGCACCCATAAAGAATCCTCAATGTGAAGAACCCAAAGGTTGGGAACCATTGATCAAAACTACTGTATTTGGAGGTAAATATAAAAGTGAGCACACCTGAAATACTGGAAGAAAACATTGCGCAGGATAACTGTGCACAACTATGTCAAGTAAAGAACTGTTGGTCTGTAAACTGTCATGATGTCTACTGTGGCTAAGTTTACTACTGCCATTTTCTCTTCTAAATAAATGTGTGCTAAATGTGTGCTCGTAATTTCATTAGTTCACCTGTGTACCGTATACTTAGTATACAATACTGAGAAGTACAATTACATTGTACTTTCTTCACTCTCAGCAGACCTGGAATTGCCATGTTTTCTCCCCACGGCAGTTCAGCTCTAAACAAGATATACAGCTATTTAAAAAGCAGCCTTTGAGAAGTTTTATTTAAAAATTCACCAGAGAGTAAGACGATGATGATGGAGTGCGCTGTACACTAGAATATAACAGTTGGCTTCACTCCGACTACCAAAACCCCTACAGACCTGCTGGATGCGCTTTGAAGATGGCTGCATTAAAATAGCCCTCAGGATCTGAATCACGCAAATCAACACAACTGTGTTCATACATATGCACTAATTACATATGGTTACATACGGTAAGAGAGCTGCTATATACACATAGTGCACTTACTAGCCCTCTCACATACCATCACACTTTACACCAACTTTAACTAGTGTTTGCTATATGATATGATGCTATACATAACTAGAGCTGCCTTTAGGGATTATAGATACATGTAACTGAATTGCAGGATATGAATTATACAAAAACGTACATACCGTAGTTTTAAAAGTATTTTATTGACCATTTCAAACAATAATTTGGTAAAAAAAATATATATATTCAGAGGCAGAGAGAAGTTAACAATGTGGCCTAAGGCAGACATTTTTGGTCAGATTTGTTTCAGATATTTATTGTGTATATGCAAAATCCCTAATTTATACTAATTACTTATCCAGGGTTGAGGATAGTGCATCTCATGGGACAGATGTAGACTGAGCCGGAGCCAGAATGCCAGTTCCACTTATGGATGTATAAAGAAAACTGGATACAGTGTTGGAGGCGGGTCCCCATTCATTCCTATGACGGTTGCTCAGTGGTGCATAAAGCCAAAATGGCTCAATGCAGAGTGATGAAATAGCCCGATCTTCTGCATCCATTGGTCCCATAGAGCTAGCGCGGTAGCGTTTCCTTTAACAACTCTCTGCCATTCCCATTGTGTCAAAATCAGGCCACAATTTCCACTATCTCATTGACAGATTGCCAAGAAATGTGTTAAGCTCCCCAGAAGATAAACTATTTCCATTTTCAGATCTCCACAAACGTTCCCCCTCGTCTACTGTTGGCCAAAACTGGTTCCAAATATTTCATAATCCGTTTGGCCGATTGCCATCAAATTCACACATTTGGAGTGACATTGTGACCTTTTCTCTACTGCCATCGGGACAAGCTTTATAGTTTTAACCTCACTTGCTCATTTTTTTCCATAATAATCTATTGGAAGTAACACCAGGTGTAAAGAAACATACAAATAAAGTACAAATGTGAATGACTGTCCCATATTTAGGGGGCAGAAAGAAAAGAAAATAAGGCACTGTCAGTAGGTCAAAATAAGATAAGAGGGCCTGCCAGGTACTGTATAGTAAAATTTCCTCACTACTTCTAACTTCACCAGAACAAACTCTAGAAACACAAGTAGAAACTCTAGAGGAAGCGAAAATCACTGAGGTCACAATCACTGTGTTTGTTCCTACCGACACACAGAGGCTATAGTAGCTAGATGATAAATTACTAGTGAGGTGCAGCCCAACCCGGTGCTTATTTAAGGACAGCTATCATGGCTTTCTGCAGGCTTTTTTGTGTAGGTAATTACTCACAGTTTTTTCAGACAGTAGCGCCCTAATGATTAAAATAAAGGCTGAAGTCACACACAATGCTCTATAAACATGTCAAGGTTTATATGTGAACATTTTTTTTTTCTGACTTCGATGTGGAAGAACTTGACGGGCCGGCACAGAGCTTCGACCTCTACACTATCCAGCACCTTTGGGATGAACACAGACTGTGAGCCAGGAACTTATCATCCAACATCAGTGGCTGACCTCACTAATGCACTTCTGGCTTAATGGGAACAAATTCCTGCAGTCAGCTTCCGAAATCATGTGGAAAGCCTTCCCAGAGGAGTGGAAGCTGTTACAGCAGCAGATTAATGCTGATTAACAATTATCTCATTCCACGTATGGGTGTGATGTTCGGGTCTCCACATACTACAAACTGTACTGTAGTGTATCATTATATAAAAATGGAGGCAGGTTGAGCAATTAGTTCTTACATTCATTCATACAAATAGACATCGTGCAAGTAAATCTATGCAGTGCTGCAAGACAAAGAGTTCCTTGTAATGAACTGCGTAACAGATTTATAGCTGCAGTGGGTTAAATTGGTGCAAATATGATTAAAAAAAATTATTTCTAGAAAATTAATGATCGTTACTTTATCCTGACAGTAGTGCATGAGACAGGAGGCTCTTAATGGCATCTGCAAGATTTCACAGACCGGGGGAAAACAACCAATCAGAGACGAGCTGGAGTCTGCCGTCTCTGAGCAGCTGTCAATCACTGTGAACTCTGATCAAATGGTCAAACAAAGCAGCACTGATCAAATATGAATCAATGTTCTGTTACTGTAATGACTACTTCTCTCCTCAAATGTTTTCAGAAACATCTTGTAGTTAGTTTAGCTGTAAAATGAGAATGTTTATCAATCAGCAGATCAGCTGAAATACCAAGCATCGCCCACCAGCCAGAGCACAGCCAATAGTAATACTCTCTCCCTGAAATGGCCTGTGATTGGCCAAAGTCTCCCATCACTTTTTAAAGCCTGAAAACAGAGGTATGAGGTGGTGCAGAAGTCTAGTTGTCTCTCAGAATACTTACATTACCATATGCTGAAAGGTTATTATGATTTTTTTGCCCATCGATGCTAAAAATATGCTCCCTACCTCCATTTTAAATATCTACAGTGGTCATGAGTAATGAACTACAGAGAGAAGTTAACTTTCCACGTTTTGGGCACTGATTCACAAACCCAGAAATTGATCCCTGCCAAACAGCAGCTGTCCAAATCGTTGATGCGTCAGATTTGCGGGCCGATGCTGACCTGCAATAGTGGCCCATATCTGGCCCTAGTGATGTGTGCTGACTGACAGCGGTGCCAAAGCTGGCGTCCTGACAGCTCTGCTGTTGGGGCTTGTCAGTTTTAGCGGGACACAGATTTGATCCAGACCCGACCTCTTTGACCTCTTGACAGGATTTTTGCTCAGAGCAGCAGTGCTGACACCGGCGCACAAACGCACACACACACGCACACCCTTGGCAGACACATACACATGGACACACACATACTTGGCAGACTGGCAAATATTTTATCACCCTGTGCAGTGTGTGTGTGTGTGTGGGGGGGGGGGGGGCTTCAGGGTACTGTACTCTCCATGAACAACCGGATTATTACGAGGTACTGCAGGTCAGCGAACAGTGATGGATATCTTTTTTTTTAGCAGATAAATGTGGCCATTTAAGCTCACGTTGGGGCAGAAATCTCAAGTTGAACAGTTTCATGAAGAAATTCCTTTTGGTGACAGCTGTAGCATACAGGGGCTGCAGAACACATGGAGATACAGAGCACAACGTCTTATCTAAAGTACTGTACATCCAAACAAGCACATTCACATTGTTTCTCCCTCCTCTAAACTTCTTACATAATTATAAATGGCTGAATAAATACAGACTTCAGAGTAATACTACACATGCATGGCCCATTTAAAGTAGATTAGCCAGACGTGTCAAGCTGTCCTCCAATCGCAGATAGTTTAACCCTCCAGCCTGACATTTAGTCGCTGGAGAAGATAAACAATGTTCAGTAAGATAAAAGCGATTTCCAGCATATCATTTTGCTTGACAATCTTGTCTGGCTAGTGTAACTTTTTAAATAGTTGACACTTCAAAGTGTTCTTTGTGTCTGAGCTGTGATTGTGTGGGAGAGGAGAGGAGGGAGGAGGCGGTGCACTGCCACTCCGCCGAGGCTTGTCTGGGAGTCTGAGTATGTACGCTACATGTTGTTAGACAGAGACTTAACCCGACTAAATTCCACATCAAACGTTTCATACCAGTTTAGGTGGCTTTATCTTCCCCTTCTCTGAAAATATTAATTAATTTATACACCCTTAGATGCTAAACATATTTCAAATTGACTGTATTAGAGAGAACTTTTTATGTTTTTGTGCTTTTTCTCTTTCCTATACTGTGTTATATTTTTTGTGCATGTAAAAGGTCTGTAAAGTTACAGAGTCCATGCCAATGCAAGCTACTCTCCCACACAGAAACGCTGCTCCTGAACTGCCTGAAACACCTTGCTATAAGTCCCGCCTTATCTTGTGTAACATGGTGATGTCACTAAGTAATACATTTGCATAATACCTGCCTAGTGGCTAGTTTGGCACGCCCTCAAACAAAGCTAGAGCGGAGTTGAAGCGGAGTCTGGTTTGGTTGATCAAATATAACAGTGGGCCAGTTGACCAATCAGAGCCGGCTGGGGTTGGAAGGGGTGAGGAGCTCAAACAGTGTTTTCAGCCAAGGCAAAAAGAGGAGCTGCAGCACAGCCGATATGAGAAAAGTAAAACATATTTTGAACATTAAAGCATGTAAACATGTTTTATTGCAAACACAAAATACACATATGCACCTGAAAATAATCATAATAGGTCCTCTTTAAACCTCTTATCATGGCAGAAACATACTGTACATCCACACTGCATCTCAAGTCCATAGCTTAGTATAATTCCAGCCTGGAGACAAACAACCAAGGGACTGAGAAGCAGACGACCACAGAAGGAGATAAGAAAGGTCCAAATAATACACAGAAAATATTGCACAAAGCGGGAGTAGCACCCTCTGTACCTTGATAATCTTGGCAGCCACAATATTGGACAGGTTCTTCTTGGCCACCTGAGAAGCTTTGCCTGTCGGTGGGAAGCTTGGTCCCTGTGAGGATTTGATAAGAAACAGAATCAAAATTGATCATCTATCAAAATCCAGCAAACGGCCGTGAAAAAAAATAAAAAATCACATGTGCACATCAGGCAGGAAAACTGTAAAAGACCACAAAAAGCAGAATAGAACCAAAGGGCGTAAAACCCCCGGCCATCTACAGGAGATAAGGGCACAGCCTACTGTGTGTAAGTACACCTTCTAGCATCAAATTAACTGTGGAGCCTGAGTTGCCATTACATGTGTATAACTTGCCCTTGGGGTGGATCAGTAATGTTTAATAATCCTTGAGGTGTGACATTTATGTCAATGAAAATTTCAACTTTCATCACTGCTCCGTCCCACAGTTCTCACACCAACCACACATCTCTGAACCACTCAGATTTTCTCAAAACTGGAATCGATAAGCAGACTTGTGAAGTGCTGCGACACCAGAAACTAGCAGGAGAGACTAACTTTGATCTTTCACTTGTGGTGATGGAAATATGCAGTGAGTGGACAAATTCAAGCATCACATCTGACTGCTGAAATACAAGCCTATTTGTCAAGAATATTGCACCCTGCAATAAGTTGACGTAACCGTTCCATCAGCATCAACCTCCACTGTACCTGAAGGGCCGCGGTGTGGTCGCAGAGGAAACTCTGGTATTTCAGGGGGATATGGATGCTCTCCTTGGGCCGGAGGTAAACCCTGGGACCTGGGGCACCTTCCTCCAGGTGGAACATGTTCTCTTCCAGCGGGGTTGGGGTTTTGGTTAGTGCTTTAAAGTAACCCCACTCCTCTGTATTGGTGATGACACTGGATGGAAAAATTACAGGACATGAGTGAGATGAAAGCATGCTACTGTACATCTTTAAGGGATCCATCCAGGATCAATATGATATGATGGTCTCCAAGCCCACACTGAGAGGGTATCATCTGGGTTATTTTCATCAGATTTGATAAAACGCCTGCGGAGCAGCGGACGACATTAAAGGGCAGCTGTTTTCAAAGTTGAGTTCTGCCTACGGCTCCGATCACACTGAGACGTGCCGCCCACAAAACCATTGTTTTCCTATGGCACAGCGCACCTGGCGACCTTTTAGATGTGCATCAAAGTTCAAATATTCTCAGCTTTTCAGCGCCGGGCATGGACTCGCACCATTCGTCAATGCCACACTTGGCCCAGGCGGCCAATCAAACCATACAAGAGGCGGGGTTTATTACTTTACAACTTCCTTCCTCCTGTTTTGATGCCGATAGATATGGATAGCTTGCTAACTAGTTACTCGGCATACTTTAAAAGACATTAAAACATGCATAAATATAACAAACACAAATGTAACTTCTCCAGCAGCCAAGGGGGCCAATGACAAATGTCAGATACATGACGTAAACATGAGTGCAACAATGATGTGGTGCCATTTACCTTTGACATTTACAAACATGTATTGAACTGGTGTCAGTTAGCAGAGCAGTCTCCGTCTAATAATAACCTGAAATCTGCAATAACTGATATTTTTGGGCACTTTGGGGGATGTATAAATAAATGTGGATACAGTGGGGTCCAGTTTAAAGTTGCTGCAGTGATGTATGACGCCAACACAGTTCAACTTAATTAAACAACTTAATTTCAGTCATGCAGGTACATACTGTAAATATATATATATAAAATTTGACCTCTGCATTTAACCTATCCTAAGCATTTTAAGGAGCAGTGGGCTTTCTGTAAAGCAACCGGGGAGCAACTTGGGGTTCAGTGTCTCGCTCAAGGACACTTCAACATGCGAACAGCAGGAGCCAAGGATCAAACCGCCAACGTGCCACTCTACCCACTGGGCTACAGACGCCAAAGAAGTGCTCTAGGGCAGGGGTGTCAAACTCAGTTTCATCTCGGACCACATCAGCATCATGGTTGCCCTCAAAGGGCCGGTTGTAATTGTAAGACTATATAAATATATCTACTCTTGATCATATTACAGAATTGCCTCTGCATTTGATTATTATTAGTTTTAGTAATAATTTATTTAATAACCAACTCAGATGTCTAGGAAATATAAATGCAAGCAGAAATATTGTACAATTTATTTAAAAAATTAATTCAGTAACAAAAACACATGCTTGTGCATCAATACATGCATGCACATAGAAAAACATTTCACATTTCACACACAAATTATTATAACTTAGTGATTAAGAAACCCTCATCACTACTCATCCATCAAGATCAAAATGATTCTCAAGTGAATAATAAAGGTCTTGTTTTTACCATCACACAAATATTATCAAACACAATTTATTACAAAAACTTTGTTTAACTTTGTGGTTGGAGTTGAGAGGGGCAGAACTATAGTCCAACTAATCAATGTGCTCTGATCTAATGTTCAGTCTGTGGCGTATAAACTGTTTATGTTCCAACAGCTGATCTGTTGAGATCATGTGGTAGATGACAGTGGTGTGACATACTGTACTTAGCTCCGTGTTTGGTGTCGACGTGCCGCCATAAATTGTCCTTGGGCACTGCCACTGCCTCGTAGCAAAGAAGACATACTGGCTTGTCTCCATTAAACACAAACATATATTCACTTTCCCGTCTCTCATTAATTTCCTTCCCTCTGTATCAGCTTTTCTTTACTTGGACATTTTGGTAGTATTCATATTTTTTTACAATCCCATCACTATGCGAGAGCGCCGCTGCAGGAAACCAGTGATATTGAGACGCTTCAGTGCGCATGTAACAAAATCAGGATGCATTGTGGGACATGTAGTTTAAGGACACTGCACCTCTATTATAATAATCTATTCTTTGCAAGCCCTCGAGGGCCACATAAAATGAGGTGGCGGGCTGGATTTGGTCCGCGGGCCTCGAGTTTGACTCGTGCTCAAGGGCATAAGGGCTATTTATGTAAGTGTCACTAGTGGGATGTTGTTTTACCTTAAAAAAAAAAACAGTTCTGCTTATTTCCAGATGTCTCGTCCCAATGTGAGTCTATGGGAAAAAATATTTTTGGGCCCAATGGCATCATGTGACAGACACGGAAGTTGTAATTTTCCAGTTTGGCCACTATGTCAAATGTGCTTCAAAGCCCTGCGCTCTTCCTTGGGGCTTCGTTTGATGTGTGACCATGGGAAACCATGGTAAATATTCCTTACATACCGGATCTAACATCTCCAGCAGTGCATCTAATACAATACAATTCCCTTTAGTACAGACAAACAATACTGATTTCCCATTCGTACAAAGTAATTCTAGGAGTGTAAAGTTCACCTGTGGAGTGCCAACAATCAAAGTGAGCCAATTCCACGGCTGAGCAGTCAACACACGGAACACAATGCTTTCCTTTTAATTACCGGCACCAGCCTTCATAAAAGTGTATAAAGGTCAGTGAAAGCCCCCCTCCACTCCCCAACAAATGGATTTTCAGGGAGAAAGCAACAGGAACAGATAAGACACTCCAACAGGGGGGAGGTCTCGTCTTTCCTCTTCCTTTGAATGCAAAAATTTCACGCACAAAAGCATAAAGGGAAGTGCTGCTTGAAACTTCAAAGGGTCTAACCCATGGGCAGGGAGAGGGGGATTTCTCTCAATAGCAGTGCAGGAGTTTATGAAATTTTCAGGGCCCCACCTCGCCACCATTAGGGCGAGATGCAACAGTCAATTCCACACAACTTATTTGGAGATTCCCACCTGTGCACTTGCAATAAAACATTTTTGCCTGTGGCTTATCCCAATAGCAAAGAGCCTGTGTGTGTACTTCACCTGAGCCTCCATCAAAGCAAAAAGAAATTGATTAATTTTTAAAGAAAGAAAATAGAACAAGGTAGGAGGTGAAGAGGACAAACAGACTGAGGCAAATGGAGGAAAAGCAGAAAAGAGAACCAAGTACAGATGATTAAAAGGACATCAAGAGAGGCTTGAATGAATGCAGACAGACAGAGAGCACGGAGAGGACGGATAATGAGAGGGAGACATAATGAGGGTGAAAGCAGCAGCATGGACAGCAGCAGAGGAGCTCCTGTCACTCGGCTAGCCAGCAGTCACAGCTCACAGTAGGCTGCGAGAGGCCAAGTGTAAAAGGCAGCCATGCAAAATGGATGGCAACAGGTAACGAACACGTCCTCCACTTCAAGAGGAGCCTCTGGGCTCTAAGCCGCTACAGATAGCTAGCCTAGCCTCTCTCTAAGTACTCTCCCTTCAAAGCCTGATGCTGGATTTCAGGTTGAGGGTCAGACTTCTTTTCTGTTTGTTTCTGAAGAACAAAGCCCTACCCAAGGCCTTGCTTGTGATGTAAAGAAAGCTCCTTGTCAAATATTGGTTGAAATATTGACAAGAAAGTAACTGCAGAGTAGCCTTGGTACACTGACCAAGCTATGGTTCATGCAGTTCAGGAGAGCAGACGGTAAAGGGGCCAGTTCTGTTGTTTGTGTACATATTGTCCAGCCCTTCAAGGACTTAGCAGAAAAGAAAATATCTCATTTCAACCTCAAGTACAACTGATATATTTTGTACATCTCAAAAACAGATATGCATGTGGCAATATATTTTTCTCTAGGTCCCAATATATTCTAGAGAAGTCCACTTCATGACAGTGTAGATCTTAGCTGAAACTGTTTGAGATGCTTTTTACCATGTGACTTGATGCAGGTGTCTCCATGATGATGCAGCTACATGGACAGTATACATACACATCCTTAGTCATTGTATTAACATTACATACCGTAATTGAGATGGTGGCCAGCAGTTTGAAGAAGCAAACAGGAGTACCGACAAGAAGCTAAGCAATGTAATGCTGTGGATGCCATGTTGGTTCAGATCCAAAGTCACACAATAACACAAGCTAACTGACTGATCAATGTAGCTGTAGACCAGCAACGTCTGTGTTCTGAGAGGTAAAATCACTGTTTTTGGGAATGGAGTCTGGTGGCTTTGAAGACAGCAATATAATGGCTTCAGTCCCCGTCGGAAATGGCTGTCTGATAGTGAGGTAAAGTGATTTTTTTAGGTGGCTAAAATATGTTTTTGTGTGTTTGTCCCATTCATAGCCGATATACGTTGCTGTCAGACAGCCTTTTCTGACAGGGAACTGATATTGCAGTCAAAACCTGACCGAACTACATTCACAAAAATTGCAATTTTACTTCGCAGAATGCAAGAGTGTACATACAACCCCACTTCAAAAAAATCCAAACTAAACCTTTCAGGTATTTCCTAACTTAGCACAGCTAACAGATTATTCATAAACTAATCGATTAGCTTACTTTTTCTTAGTTTCCTTCTGAGAAAAACTGAAATTTGAACACAGATGGACCTGCCCTTGAGAAAATCATCTTAATCATCTGTGTGGCAAAATATGTTTTAGTGTGTGCGAGTACGAAATCTGTATAAGAAAGTTATACAGGCAGTTTAACAAGTGGATTAATCAGACATGGAGTGCAGAGCAGCATTCAACAGATGGAGTATTAAGTCCAGATGGCTCTGATGTTACATCTAAATCCTGAGAAATCCAAAACTTCCAGGTAAAAAGTGATTAAAATCATTCAACTCTGATATAGACTTAGTTAATAATGACATTATTGAATTTTCCTGCCAGCATATCTCCTCATCTCTTCTATGGCAATCCCAGCTGCACACATAACATCAACACATAACACTACTTCCTGTGTAATAGAATACAAATCACAGTGTCATACAATGTAAAAGTGTTCTGGGCAGTGCCATGCTGAGTGAACTGTCTCAACCTGACTGAATTTGAGCTGTGAAACCCACAGTGCTGCGTTAGAAACACATCCAGTGCAGAAGCTTCCTTGCTAATTTACACATTTCTGGCTCACGGTAGAGGTGGCAGACGGTTTGGTGTAAAGTGTCACGCTGCCTCATCAGGATATAAATAAATAAACTAACTGGGCGCTAAGCCGGAGAGAGGACAGATGCAGGGATTGATGACTCTCAATTAGACCTGGTAGGCCTGGTGGCAAGGCTAATGCCATAATGATTCATCCATGGCGCACTCCAGCCTTTGTTGATCAACGTGATATATGTTAATCCAAAACTCAGGCATGAGCAGAATCCATAACAAAAGATTCAATGCTGGGGGATTAACGACGACGCTAACTGAAGGAAACAAACACGCCATGGATACCAAGAACAGGCGATCCAGGAAATATCCGCCATAATGGCTTCTATGTGTGGATTAAAGGGGTTATTTAGCATCTCACCAGCTTTATGTCTTCATCTGCATCAAGGACAAGCGATTGTGTTGCTGAAGGAGCGAGAATCGTCTTTGTTTATAGGCAGTATGTGTGTGAACAATAGAGTGAAATGTAGCGACGAGGAGATGGCAGAACAGTCAGAATTTATCTTATTTATTCATGCTGAGAAACACGTGCAAAACGTGTTTGGAAATGTGGCTATTTGTGCTGAGAAACTAATAATTTATCTTGTTTTTTCGGAAATAAAAATACTCCTGTGAACAAAATTTAAATGTGTAAGGTGTGCACGCAAAACCTGCTGCCTCAAATTGGAAGATTCTCACTGAACAATGCACCTACCACATACAAAGAAGATGTGTCTAAGGAGTAAATGAATGCTAAAACTAAAATATTTGTTGTTTGGTTCCACTGCACTGCAAGAAGAAGACTATAACATGCTTCATGACCAACACAAGCTTTTCTAAAACAAAATATATGAGTTAAATACGTAACATCTTTTGAACATCACAATACAATTTTAAAAAATGTTATGATGATGGTCGTCTATTTCCCAACAAGAGAAAAGGCCAAATCAGTGACCCAAATCTAAAGAAAAAGGCAGTCCCAGTGTAGCATCACAACTGTATACAAGGAGTGTAGAGGTGACAAAGACAAATGTATGAATGAACCTGATGATAGGCGCATGAAGGAATGAATCAACAGCAATCAACAGCACTGTGAGCACCACCTGAAGTTTCAGCCTCTCATTCCCAGGGCGTCAAACACAGCCGTGGCATACGATACCGCCGCACAAGGCACACTTCAGCGCCGGTATGCGACGCACCAAGCTTTCTATTAACTACAATGCAAATCCATCTGCGGCAACAGTAAACGCTCAGGGACAGTGCTCCAGGAGTGTGGTGACGTAGTTTAAAGTGTGAAAGTTACACACAGGGCGGGAGGGAGGGAAGGTGGACGGGTCCAACAAACACAAGGAGACCACATCCAGGAGACGCCTGTTAAGTTTCACTTTCATGTTACAATCAGCTCTGTACATGTCCTGTGTTCACAATGTTTAGTTTCATTTTCACTTTACAAACGTAGCGGTTTTAAGCCCAAGCGTGTATTTTTTTTACTAAATCAATCTATCGTGGTTTTGTTGCCTAAGCCTGAGGTGACATGAGGGGGCGTGATAAAGTGGGTTGGATAAGGAGATGCAATTTACCTTTTGTTTCAGCTGAAGCCTTGTTTGGAGAGGCCTCCCTAAAGGAGAGCTATGAGTTGGTTAGTAGCGGAATAGGACACCTTTTTTGACTTGTTATCCACCGTACAAACGATAGATGGAAGGTCTAGAGAGCACAGACTGCATGAAAGGAGTGATCGTAGTCACTGTGACGTCACCCATTAGTTTGAGGACTGTTGCTTTGATGCCTCGAGTTCTGCATTTTGGTTGTCGCCATCTTGTTTTTTTGCAACTAGAGGTGACACAAGAGGGTGGAGCTACGAACAACTGAACGCTGAAAAAGACATTTTTATGTGACCAAAAAGGTTATAATTAACTTTCATGAACTGAAAACACACTGTGAAAGGGTTAAAGTTCTAAGACAAAAACATGGACAACTCCAAGACTGGACAATGCTGTGATAGCGACCTGCCAATCACAAGATAGCCACACCTTAAAGCATGGTCTATTTGACTCTAAATGGGACCATAATTGCTGTATTGAAGAAGACTTGAAACTAGTGATTGAGACCATACACTCACGTTTACAATGTTTACTGAGGTAATAAATCATGAACTGAGAAGTAGAATCATTTTCTCATAGACGTCTATACAATCAGACTTCTTTTTGCAACCAGAGATGTCACCCCCTGCTGGCTCTTCGAGAGAATGCAGGTTCACCATTGGCTTCACTCTTCAGATCCCGGTGTTGCCCACTGGTTTTTAAGTAGAGACGTAACGTTTTATAAACGTGTCTCTTCTTCCATCCTTTGAGGCACAACGTTTGACCATGGCAAATGCACAAAACCAGGCCGAAAATGAAGTTCTGGAACAATTGCATGAGAGTCTATGGAGTACAGCCATGTGGTTGTCGGACACTGGTGGGCTTCTGCTTCTGCTGCTTCTTCTTCTTCTTCTTGTGTTAACAATGCATGCTATCCAATATAATGTTGGTTTACTGCCTTCTACTGTTAAGTTTTTTGTATTCATAAGGAGTTAAGCAACCCATGATGCCAAGACTATTAATGAAACGTTCTGAGGAACAGAAGGAAAGGCTAAACCATGTCCTACATTGTGAAGAGTCAAGTATAAGGACGCAGCATCATTTCCTGAAGCAAGATGAAAATAGGTTCTCCAGAGCTGCAGCGTCACCTTTGGAAACACATTCAGAACGTGTGAACAAAGTGTCACGGTGGGCTCGAGAAACACTTATCGACTAACAAATACGCAATAGACTTCCCAGATTTGTCAGTTGGAAATATAATCACACAACACAAACAGATAATGGTGGTCTTACCTGAGCTCAGGGTCGTCGCTGTGAATGCTGACAGTCTGAGGCACATTAAAGGGGTTTTTAAGGACAAACTCCATGTACTCAGCAGAGCCCAGGCTGGCGTAGAGCAGGTGCTGGGTGGTGATGGCCTGGCTCAGCATGTTGGCGATGCCCTCTGCCTTGCTGTGCTGTTCCCGGGGGTTGATCTGATTAAGTTCTCTAGCCCACCGGGTTTCCTTAGTCCGATCCTAACACCCAACAACAATGGAAAAGACGTTCCAGAGTAACACGAGGCAACGCGATATCATGACATTCTGTAAAATATATAAAATGATTACTCAAACTTTTCATTGTTGACAGTGAGCACAGTTGACAGAGAGGCGTCTGGTTTGATATTGACATACTGTACTTGCTGTAGTTTGCACATACAGATTTCTTGTGCAATGAGAGATTGTTACCAACATTGCGGGTGAGCTCACTCTCTGTTTTACCTTCTGACATCTTTGTAGCAATGTTGCTGTGTCCCCAAATCTCAGCAAGTGCTTGTGGTGGTATTTCAAGGCATACGATACATTTTTTATGATCAATACATCCATGGCTACAATCTGATTACATGTTATAGTTGGAACATGGTGTAGTTGAGATGAATGGTCTGCGAGCAGGCAAGCTTAATGTTATTTCCTTTCCTTTAAGTGTTGAAATGACCTTCTCAAAATCTTTAACACAATTATATTTTCCAATTATTTGTCAAAAAAATTCCACACATCCATGATTTTCATCATCCACGGAGTACAGGTATTTGGAAATAAATCAATATTATATACAACATTTTCTCACATTTTGGGTTCACTGAGTGTGTGCTGCCTTTTTCCAAAGTGGACGGTAACAGAGAACCACTTTCTCTACTTATATTTTCTTTTAGGACAGTTTGTGACAAACAAGAGGAACCTATAAGTCTTTAAATTTGTATGCTTTCAGACATTTAACTATATACTCTAACTAAATTTGAACCGTTTCATTTACTGCACTCAAACTCTTTAAATATCATAAAGGGAGCAATGAGCTGCAGGATGCCAGGGATTCTGGTCAGTAGGTACATATATCTTAAAAAAAAAAACATAACACCTCAACTTTGGTTTCAGAATCAGGGTGGTAAACTATACGTGAGAAAAGCAATACTGAGATTGTCCACAGGTCTAGCACTGTGGAATTATGCAGGGGATAAACCTGGACCAAATTAGGCCGCGGCTATCAGCCCAGAAAAGTCAAATCCAAATTGAATTGCAAAGGTTGTTCCTGTGTGAGCAGGACTCAGTAATATTCCACATAGTATTGGCTGTTATGGGGGTGCTTACAACAGGAAATGTAATGTGTAAAATGTCTGAGACAGACATGCACCACAGCCAAAATCACATTTAGCATGTGCACCCATGGGTGAAAGTACAAGATGTGCCTTCGGGTAGAAGAACAATTAACACCTTCTTATACAGTCACTAAAACACAGAGGGTTGAAGGGCACATCGCCGCGAGGATTGTAACACAGGCAGGCTGTCTGGGAGACGCTCCACACCTCTGTGAACGCTCCCTTGTGTTTCGTGTTTCAGAGCCAGAATGAAAGCTGCTTCTCTGCCTTTGTTGTCCGGTTGAGATTTAAGTGAAGAAGACACACGGGGACAAACTGTTGTGACTCGGCTTTACAGATACAGCAAGCAGCTATTTTTGTCTGTCTCAAGTGCGAAGTTTGACCTCACCGTGACCTTAGCCTCTTTAGCATCCTCCTTGCCCTCCCGCTGATGCACGGCAGCCATGCAGCTGAGTTTGCGGCGGCTGTCGTCAGACTCATTTTGGCTGTGCTCTCCGGGCACGATGGCGTCTGCTCTGATCCCGCGTCTGAACAATGGCACGCGATCCCCATCTATCTCCAGCCTGTGTGCTTGTGCAGCGTTCCTCGCTGTGAAGAAGGAACAGACCGCAATCATGAATATATTTACTGAACAGAGTGGAATCTAATCTCTTTGCCATTTTGACCATATGTTCTAAAAACCCTCCAAATGTCCAAAGGAGAGAGGCGCTGACAGATTAAAGTATTGTTGGAGCAGAAGAAACAACAGCTTGTACACAGACAACAGTCCAGTTAAACAACTGGCACCACTACAACTGGGCCAAAGCCCTACTGCTGGGTAAACAGGCTGCCTCCCCCCTCCCAAATCATCTTCCACCTCCATGGCTATGCATCCTTCACAAGCACCAAAATATCTAATTAAAATACCTGATTCATCTACAGTAGTCACCAAATAATCCATCCTCATTTCAACTGGATCATGCAAATTACCCATGTACTTTAAAAGCTTTGACTAGAGAATTTGCCTAATCCTGCACTTTGAACAACACTCAGACAAACTTGAAACTCAGAGCTGCCCATATTTATGTCATCTAAAAGCAGATTTATTTGTAGCCATGTGATGGAGTCGGTTTTACAGCAAGTAGGAAGATAAATGTGTCTGTAGCACTGTATCAAAAACGACGAGTATTGGATATTATTATTGGATTATACAAAAGTTCTGCTATGGCTGTTTGTGTTCAGACATTTATCATTCGAGATCTTTAACTTCTTTTGATGAATGAAAGAAAAGGCTTTGTAGAAAATGTGTACAATCCTCAAAGTAAGGTATCGTAAGCATTATGTTTGGTATCTGCACAGTAACTTGGGTATCTTATTTCCACTAGTAAACTTTCCCAGCCCTGCCTCACATCACATCCTTCACTAGAGGTCAGTGGCCGAGAGAACTAATGGCACTGGGACTCAGGAAAAAACACAACTCCCTTGTGTAAAACTGATTTGCCATTGTAACTCGGTTCTATTTGGGTTTGCAGCACATTTCTTTTATTTCTTGAACTTGTTTTCTATTTTGCTGTGTTTTTGCAGACATATGTGTGGCAGTGTTGTAGTAAAGACCACCTAAATCGAGACCAAGTCATGAACAAGACCAGAGTGTATTGACATTATCGAGACAAGACTTTGAGGGGTTGAGACCAAGTCAAGACCAAGACTATAATCAGGTCAGTGTCTGAGAGGTGAACAGAGTTTTGGTACAGAGGCAGCTTACTTATGCTACTGTCACTTACACTGATCCTACTTTTCCCTTGACATTGGAGAGGAAAATTAGTCTGGTTATTTGTTGGATTTGAAGCAGAACTTTTAACATCAAATCACAGTTAGAATGTTAACAAATAAATCTAGTGCAATTTAGTGATTTCCCCACCAATGTGGTTGATTCCAAGACCTTCAAAAAGTGGTCTTGAGACAAAGACCGATCTCGAGCACTACAACACCGATGTGTGTTCAAAGTGTTGAAGGTGTTTTCTTTACTTGCTTGATTTGCTGGTGTTTCATCAGTTTTCATGGGTTTCCATTAGCTGCAGCGAGTTATCTGGGCCACCGTGAAGAACTGACAGAAGCACCAACAACCGATGCCATCTAACCAGATGTTTAACCAAGCTGACAAGAAACAGCCCTGTATCTTTAACTAATCATACTGTGATTAACAAGAAAAACACATCCCTCATACGCTGGATGGGAATACATTCACTGATGTATATGTAAGAGAGAGAGCTTTTTTAGCTGACATGTAACTTCAGGTATATTGACTACCTCTACATTCCTATAACTGCACCTTTTGTACGTACATAAAAAACCACAATGTTTACATTATAACTGCACCTTAATTTATTCTTTTGAACATATTTATTCCCATATGTAGTTATTACTTGTATATAGACTCAAACGTGCAATATCTTGCTGTTTTAGTAGATCAAGCAAACACATATTTTCTATTTCTAAATCTATTTTTACTCTTAGCATGTTCTCCCTGTGTCAGTGTGAGGGTGAATGGTTGTCTGTCTCTCTGTGTCAGCCCTGTGATAGTCCGACCTGTCCAGGATGTCAGCTGGGATCGGCTCCAGCTCCCCCCCACATCCCTGAACAGGATAAGCGGCTACGGATGATGAATGAATGAATGATGAATTTTGTTGTACTTGTGTTTGTGCAATAACAATAAAGAAATTCTTTTCAGTACCAGTCTTTATTCCCGGACATTTTTCCCCAGGTCTCCTTATCAGAGAGGCACTGGGTCCACTGCCAGTCACCTAACCAGATAGTGTCTGGCAACACTGCTTCCTGTAGCGGTGGGACAGTGTGACTGAGCACTCACACTTACACACTACACAGTTTCAGCGTGGCTAACTGTTGCGACTGGACTCCAGTGAAAGCAATTAGGCACACTGTATGTTTAAATGCCACAGGATAGTGGAGCGGAGAGAGGAAAGAGTTCAGTGTGTAAGAGAGACAGGAGCAGTGGAGAGGTGGTGGTGGTGGGGAGGAGGAGGAGGAGGAGGAGGAGGAGGAGGGGTAGAAGGAGATAGGTAAGAAGCAATGCAAACAGTGAATAGACCATGTTTGCACAGTAACAAGCGCTGTGAATAAATAATTGCAACAGTTTAGGGAATATATTTGGAGTGAGCATGCGTTCATTTATAAACGTGTGTTATAGAAGACATATTTATTTGCAATTCCATGCGCAATTTTTTTTTAACAGTCTAAGTAGTGTGCCATGAGCAAATATGTATGAAATGCAATACAATACATACCATTTCAAAGGTCTCTTCTCCTCAGAGAGTGATGTAATTCCACTCCTGCCAGACTTATTTTACATAATTAGAGGCAATTATCTACTTGTCTTCAACTCTTTATGATGCCTCTTACTGTGTGTGTGTGTGTCATAGTCCACATTTTAAGAACAAATTTAGGAATACACACCAGTTGACTGGCGACAGCTTGTCTAATTGAGGAAAAAATTGGTTTCCCCAGCGTGTGTGTTCCTCTGCTTGGACTGCGTACGCACACACAAAACACAAACAGGACTGTGGCTAGCCACCAGAGATGCTTCTGCAAGCTCAATTAGGCTGAAAATTGAGTGGTTCAGTGGTGCAGCCAAGAGACAGGATGTGAAATGGATCTGGTAGCGTTGATAAAAGCAGGAGCGCGGTCACCGCCCAAATGAAAGGCACTAATTGCTCCGTGGCGTAGAATACACACCACACATATGTGCTGAGACGTACACTGAGTGGAGAAAAACATCAAGTGCACAGTTAATGAAAGTGACGTTAATTGATATGCCGGTACATTAACACTGGCAGGATTCAGTGGGTTGTGGATTAAAGTGCTTGCCATTGAGTTGGAGGTTTCTGGAGGATAGGCTCCCTCCTTTGAAGCCTCCAGTGACTTTGCGAGGTGTGATGATGTGAGGATGAAACGGCATCACGTCTGCTGCCCTCCTCCTGCTAGGATCTACTGGACACCCTGTAGAACAGAAATACAGTTTTTAGTTTGACATCTCGTCTATGTGATTATATCTACACATGAAGCACCTCACAGAACTTCAACGGCAACTTAAATATTGCCACTTTCCTAAAATAATGGCCTTCATCATTTTTTGACAAAAATGATTTTTTTTGCCTAAATCATCTTGTCATGATGCTGGCCACCTCTGGTAAAATCGTCTACATCCTCAGTTGAACAGATCATACGATTCTACCCCTAAAGCATAATGGCCTATGTCAAGAGTAGGACTTAGGCCGTTTTATTTTGCCTAAGTTTTATTTTGCCTAAGTCAAAAGACAATGTGACTTTTATATATGGCAATTTTATAAGCCTTTAAAGATGGCGGCAGCTTCAAGAAGATCAAAAATCTACCTAGCCACTGAAGTTATTTCCATGATTCGGGGCTCGTCCGCTGTTGGTTAGTGATGAGGATTATTGTAGTACAGGCTAGGCTATGAATGTTACATAGTTATTTAGTCTTTTTATTCAGCCTTTTTAGGGTCATGACTGAAAGAACTACATCGCAGGTATAAGCGGCCGAAATAGTTTTTCTCTGGAGGGTGGAGGGCGTCTTCCTTAGCGATAGGGTGAGAAGCTCAGCCATTCGTGAGGGACTCGACCAGGCAGGACCAGCTGGCAGGAGGCCCCGGGGAAGACGGGGAAGAAGTTCGGGGTCCCTTCTGGAGCTGTTGCCTGACCTGACCCGGATAAGCTGTTGATGATGAGCGATTTAGAAAAGATTTAGTCTTTTTAGTCAGCAAAATAACTAAGTCCATGAGGCTAGCATTTAGCAACCAGTGGAAAGCCTCCAGAATCTGTGGCTGTTACAAGTGATAGGCTTTCTGTTGACTCTTTTCAAACAATATTTCATCTACAGTTTTTGTCTATTTTATTCCACATTACATGATCTAATTAAGAAAGATCTGAATACGTATTGTAATCTAATAGCTAGAAATTACGCTCGTCGAGTGTCATCACTTCTTTGACCGTATTGCCACATTAATAGACATTAACCCAGTAAAGAAGAGCTGGAGGGAGTGAGGAGCACAAACAGTACCTCCTCCGCATTATGTTTACTTAGTTATGCTTTATTGTTGACAGAGTTGAAGGATTAAAATTAATTTAGTAACAAAAGCATGTCCAAAAATTTGCCTGTCATTTATTCCTCTGATGTTACATAATTCACGTTGTCTTTAATACATCAAGAGTCATCTATTGTCATAACCGTTTTGAGTGAAATTATTCATAAATATCATATATTCAATATTTCTTTCACTTTTTTGTGTTGTCTGAAAAACATGAAAAAAATGACTTAGGCCATTATTTTAAGAGGGTGTTGATATTCTAATATTATTATTTATTTTTAACAGGCTGCAGATTCCCCACAAGGAGGAGCATTTTGTTCATTGTCAGACCAGCTGCTTCAATGCCAACCAGCGCCACCTACAGGCAAGAAAAGAAATAGCTGCTGTGAGTTTAATACTTGTGACACCTGCTGGCAATGTTTTGTTGTTTCTGCAGGTTTACCTGTGCACTTTTATCACCTCTTAGCAAAAATAAAAGAATCAATAATAAATGGGAAATTATTGCATCACACTACTTCACAATGGATAATAGCTACTCAAAAAGAAAAAAATCAACATGTTGTACAACACTAAATGTTAGCTTTTAAAGGTGCAGTGTGCAGGATTCAATGCGTCCTCAGACAAAATTTCCTTTGATATCTTACGAAAAGTTAGTCTTCATTTTTTGTGAGTTTTACTTAAAATTTCCAGCATTGAGAAAACTTGGCTAGGTTTAGAAAAAGATTAACTTGGTTAGGTTTAGGCAACAAAACTGCTTAATTAGGCTGAGGAAAAGATCATGGTTTGGGTAAAAATAACATTGGAAGTGGCACAACTTAAATACAGAAGTTATGTGACAGATAAATCAACGCTGACTTCTGGTCACGGTATAAACAGCAGTCTCAGTCCCACCCATCACCCCGACCTCCTCCTAACGTGGCATATACTTCCTGGTTCACAGTTATGTTAACTGCATACAAACTGATATCAGGGGATACATACAAAATACAGTGCATTACTTTTCATAGATATAGCTATGATCAGTTGATTCGGTTTGATGACTCTGCTCGTCCCAATAAATAACTTGTTAAAATCTAGAGAGGCACCTCACCTGACTGAAACCTAAGCTTCAAACTCGTGATCAGCAGTGGTCGCTAATGAGCAAACAAACTGAACCAGTGAGAAAGCTTCCCTACAGAGGTTTCAATGAGGGACACGAGTCTCGATTTTTGTTTGATCCCACATTATGCCTGAAGTTATACTGATTCACAATCAGTATTAGGATCAGAACTGATCTGAATTGAACTGATGGAAGCAAAAGTTATCTCTGCAATGCTTGATGTGATTCATGCTATTTAAAGACCACATCTGTGTAGATCCAGCAGTGGCTTGAGATTCAGATGTTTGCCACTTCTTGAAGTAACAAGCCAAATTGAGATCTGAAGCCAGATCCGGCCAGTTTGCAAAAAAAAAAAAAAAAACCCAGTTTAAGGCCAAAGTTCTCTTTGAAGTGACATGTGAAACAATACATTTTCATTGTAGACAGTGCCAAAGTGAACACAGTCCAGGTTTAACCCTGGCTTAGAACACTCAAGGCAGGATCAATACATGAAGAGAAGGCCACAGCGATTAATTAGTGGCCTAAAATTGCCAGAGAAGTCTGGACACAGAGAGCTTGCAACACGATGAGTGTCATGCTGATTGATGGTGAGTGTTGGCCTCTGTGCAGTTTGGCTGACTGCTGGGTGTTAGAGATGCAGTAGTACAATTCAACATGAAGGTGTTAAACACATCCTGCAACCATTTATCAGTATTTCTGCTCACCACATCGTAACATTAAAGAATAATGTGATTTTTTTTAAATTGTCCTTTAGATTTATTTGCCATTGTTTGAATGGTGAAGCTAAGTTTAGGGTAATCCTTCAAAAATGGCCTCTTGACAACCAGACTGCATTCAGCTTTCAACCTTATGTCTCCCTTTCTGCTCCTAAATGGCAAAATCATCATTTCCACCCTCTTTTTAAAAGGCAAGTGGATAAATAAGCACTCCAGGGTGTGCTTGTACAAAGACAGTAAATCATGGTCAATATTAGATTTTCCTCTAACATTAATTTATCCTGTGCAGAGCCTCTACAGTACAGTAGCTGTGGGAAAATCTTGCTTATGTTTTTGAACAGTGCTTTATGCACAAAACGTAACGGAAGTGTGACAGATAACTGACCCTTTGTTAAGCCGGTGCCCCCCTGCTTCCACTCAGTCAGGCTGCCAGAGCTACCACAGAGCTCACGCTGTCACTAACTGCATTCCCTGAATAAATATCTTATTTTTTTGGCAAAAAAAACAAAAAAGTGATTTTAGATAGAGGCAGACAGGAGAGTCTTAAATATGCATTTGAAGAATATATCCAGGAACTCATTCAGCAGAAAAATATAGGTCAAAAAGATAAAGATAGAAGCTAAAGCCTACAGATCACAGTGTAAAAGTGAACCACTGTCACCTGGCGATCAACAGAAAACAATGAAATTAAGGAGCAACACTGTTTCTGTAAAGCAGGTTTTTGTTCACTGTTACAATCACTAAAAAGCAAAAGCAGCATGTTTGTCTTGGAAATGACGCCAATGCAGAAGTGTCTTAAACTTACATCTTTCTAATAGTCAGCAGGGGGCGACTCCAGTCTGAGTGTATGGTCTTTGAACTTTAACCCTTCACAGTGTGTTTTCACAAAGTTAATTATAACCATTTTGGTTGCCTGAAAACGTCTTATTCAATGTTCAGTTGTACGTAGCTCCACCCTCTTGTGTCACCTCTGGTTGCAAGAAAAAACAAAGATGGTGACGTCCAAAATGCCAAACTCAAGGCTTCAAAAACGGCAGTCCATAAACCAATGAGTGACGTCACGGTGACTACGTCCACTTCTTATATACAATCTATGGTATACGTTCAGTGTGCATTCCGTAGCTTGCACTGCTAATGCTATTGTTAGCTCCACAGGCTTTTACGTAGAAATGTAATGTTTTAGAAATGTAAATCTACTTCCAACCTCTCTGGGTAATGAGCATCACTATTAAACATGCCCCAGGCACAACGTTAAGTTTAACCATGACAAGCTCGAAATTCACAAAACCAGCCTTAAAATAACGCACATCTGAAACGATTGCATGAGAGAGTCTGTGGAGCAGAGCCGTATAGTTGTCGGACCCTGGTTGGAGCCGGCCGATCCGACGCTACGATTGGCCAAGCTGACGCTACGATTGGCCAGTCTGTGTTCAAGGGGCGGAACTTAGCATTTGCTCACAGAGTCACAACCACAACACCAGCCTGCAGCCCTGCACCATCTTTACAAGACCTAATGACTGGACTAATGAGACCAACACGTGATCCTTTCTTGTTGACTGAAGAAATGGTTAAAATTAATGTTTGCGGCTCTTTAAATTGCAGTGCATTTTGCCACATTGCTCCCATCACCTTCTAGGCTTTGGAACATCACAACATACCTGATTAAGGTGCTTAATTGTGGTGTAAGAAGTTTTAGCTCTAGGATACCTCTTGTATGAAATATGGTGAGTGCAGCAATTAAGTGGCTTTACTGCCCAGAGCTCACGCCTCAGTGAGCCTGTAAGACTTTTAGATTGGGAGCCAAAAGTACCCTCGAAATCTTTTAGAGGCAAACTCCTTCATCAACAAACTGATAATGGGCGGCAGCTAAATGAGTAATGGGGAGCTGCTGTTGCCATGCAAACAGACACAGACAGCACAGTTCTGCAGATTAATGGGTGAGGTGTCTGCCGTCCCAATGCATTCCCCTCATCATCCATCAGCCTTCCCTGGCCACACGACTCAGCCCAATGTATTTGTCTGAGTTCTATTTTCCAAAATATTACTGGGAAGACATTACTTTTGCAGTCGCATAAACATCCCCAATCAATAACAAAGCCATAGAGAGCTCATTCCAAACGCCTCATTATGGGCCTGTTAGCCTGCTTTCTTTTGTGTTGAGAAATGCTCTGATGATGGATAGAATTGTATAATAAGCCTGCAAGGACGTGATAAGATGAACACCCGGTGCTCCTTGTCCACAATAAAACAAATGGCCTGATGATGAACCCAATTATGACCCCCTGATTTAATCAGTCAATCATTTTAATTAATCAGCTATCACTAGAACCATCATTAGGCTCATCAGATAATACCTACTTTAGTGCTAATCCAGGTTGACGTGGATGTCTTGCTCTCGGTCACATTATCCGTCCCTAACTGCTGAATCACGCTGGCAGACTGTTAAGACAAAGCTGATGATCCTCATCACTGAAATGTAAGCCAACACTCCTGGTTGGTGTTGCAGAGAGAAAGCCCAGCACAGCATTTGCTGTGTTGTCTGTGTGCAGGAGAGTAATTGTGAACAAAGTGCCAGGGGGCTGAACTCTATCAAATTTAGTGACTACCTCTCTCCGTTGCATGACAATAACCCCACTCGGCACTACCCCACCTGCCCGCCCTCTTTGCTCTGCTGGCAGTTCTTGAGGTTAAGGCCACAACGAACCACTGATTTACTGGCAGCCAGAACAAATAGGAGCAAGCACCAAGGGGGTTTCAAAGTAGTCTGCAATATTCGATTTATTCTGCCTCCCCGTTCCAGGCCACTGACCTTTCAGAATAAGCAGATTCCCTCTCACCTCAGGGCTAAAAGCAAAGTTGATAAAGTTGGGGCTTAATACGGTAACAGCAACAGCTTTTAATGAGTGAGACATACTGTATGTGCACCCTTAGGGAAGCCACCTGGCTAAACTAATTGTTAGGTAAATTTCACTGATATTTTGTTCCACTGGTGGCAGCTTTAGGCAGGACTCTCTCTAGTCTCTGCCGCTGCAACAGTCAGTCTCTCAAGGGCTTATCAGGCCGAAGCAGATGAGGAGCACTGTGAGGTCTGGAGAAGGTGCTAATCTGTCTTCTCCACTGTGCTGAAGCAGATACATGCTTCCTGTTTGTGAGTGTGTGTGCATGTGTGAGAACAGCAAGAGACACTGAGGGCGAGAGAGAAACGATACAGCTCAGTCAGCAAAACGATTTCATATCAATAGGCTTTCCCCTTCTGTCACATATGGACCTTTTTTACTGCTGGCAAATATTACCCACATGTCTCCAAATTGGATATCATAAATGCTCACAGTTTTCAGTTTTGGCTAATGTTACTTTTTATGACACTAAACTCAGACAATATGTGTATAAGATAGAGTTGGACCATCAAAAGCTATTAAACACAATAAACTACTGTAGCCTTGGCTCAGACATACTGTACTCATTTTTTAATTACAAAAATATATGTGATTTTAAGTTATCAGCCAAAATACTTTTGTTTCATTAAGCTTCTCTAATCAATACTTTTATAACAATGGATCAAAGGGGTCACTGATAGTGATGAACCCAGATGATCACCCACCTTTACAGTTCCCCTCAGCTCTATGCAACATTTTACCATCTTTTAGCTCAGTGTTTTAGTTTTCCGGCCCACAGCTTCCACTTTTCAATGGAAGCCAGTGACATGACTCAACAACTCACACCTGACATGTGCCCTACAAATCAATTTTGAGCAACTTTCAGGGGACCAATGATAGGGTGAAGTATCAACCAGTCATATGCTTGTTTTCCCCTTTCTGGTCCCCTTCTCTCCTCTTCTTGTTCCGTTACGTCTAAAAAAACAAAAAAAAGAAAGAAGAAAAACGTATTCTTGCCGTTAGCCAGTTCTCAGTGCAACAACATAAGCAAGTCAACGACTGCTTGAGCGACACTTCAACGGCGACTCACAATGATATAGCTAGCCACGCTTGGCCTTTTTGTTGCTTTCGTGAACATACCATCAAGAACCTTATTTCCAATAAGATCTGACAGATTTTTTCTGTGACAAATGTCTGATAAACCAACTGTTCGCTACCTACCCTGCATCAAAAGCGGCTGATTATCTGCTGGACATCATGCAGCATCTAGCATTTTAAGAGACAGATGTTTTCCTCAGAATTTGGTAGAGACCAAACCTGAGCTAAAAGGAGGCTGAAATCTGTCATGTGGCAGAAACATGATTCCAAATGAATCGTAATGTTGCTTCATGTCTGCTGGATGTGTGCACTGATACTATTAATGGGGCTTTAAGATTTAATCAAGATATGAATCTGTGTCACATGGAAATGGCTTTTTCTTTGTGCCTACTAAAATATGTTGAATATAAAACAATGTTTGTTTATGACTTCCCTTGGGTGCTTTACAGGCAGGGTTGGTGATCTTGAGAAACTAGCAAGAGCACACTAGATTTTTAAAAATCATGCAAACAAAAAAAAAGAGCCCAGTGTTGCCATCTCTTTCCTAATTAAAGTTGCTGGCAGCACTAAGCTAAGTCAGAAACACTGACAGTCCATCCCCTCAGGCCTCCCTCCAATGCCGCTCGCCCACAATTACTGGCAACAACTGTTTCTAAAATCTTTACCAACCCTACCTTTACATTTACAAGCTTTTCTGCATGCAAAGCTGACATATTGTCCAGACTGTGGCGCTAGAGGAAGGCTCATGGACTAAATTCAACTTGCCTTTTCCTCAATTTGCGCAATCCAGAGCAAGTATTTGTTTTCCTTTACTTCCATCTCTGCATTAACTTTGAAATCAAACAACCATGAAAATCTCTGACCGAATATGTTACAGGTTGTCACCTAAATCATGAGGAAATATCCTCCAGGGACCATGAATATCGTTATCAAATTCTATGGCAAGCTGGCCATTAAATTACAATATACGGAAGCTCACATTGGACTAAAGGAATGGACGAAGAGACTGAACAACACTGCCCACCTCAGGTCCTTCTGCTGGCAGGAGAATGGTAATGAAGACATGCAGACACAACTTAATATACACACCTGAATCCCAAAGAAAGCGTCACTGCTTTCAAGTTCAGTACATGCCCCTCTGTCGTGGTTTCTTAACTTGTTCTGCAGCCTCAGATCTATGGGAATTACTTGTCTTTCCTTGCTTCTTTCATTCTTTACTTGTTATTTCACCCATCCTTTACTTTTTATCCATCTACCATCTATCTATGTTGTGTTTGCTTCCCTGTTTGTGTGAGAGAGATAACATAATGCAACAGGCCATCAATTAATCCACAGTATCCGTCTGTGGAAAAGCTCTGGGCTTTAAATCATGGATGACAACATGGATTACAAAGATCATTCAATGTTTTTTGTATTTACCATCTTTGGGACAAAGTTGCTCACACATACTGATCATTCTGCTTCAACTCGGCAGACCTCGGCCTGTCGACGGGGCTCTTGCAGTTTTCGAATTGTGTTAAGGTGACAGATCTCTCTTTAATGTTTCTCCTCCCGTGCCTTTATCTTCATTTTCCATGCAGAGTTCACATGGATTTAGCAGAAGAAATCAATAAAGCATTGTAGCTTTCCTCTGGATTCATCAGTCGATCAGTTTCATGGGACGAGCAGGTGGTCGTCATGCTTTATACACTCCTCATCTGCTCCTACAGTTCTGTGTGGGAGTGCTGTTTTCCATCCTCAAGACCTCATAGCACAGCAAAACCAAACCCCCCATGTTGGAGCTACGATTCACAACTCCCTATTGTTCTGATTAAGCCACTTCCTTTAGTCCTCTACAACACTATTAATAAAAGCCGCTTTATGGAATGATTGAATGGGCCTGACAGCGTATATCATTACCATTTAATTAATTACTTGTCAATCCCACCTTGTGATGATTAAAAAGGATATCATTCGGTGTTTCATTCTTTTTCATTTGGAAACGACAGTCTGCCACTCACTTTTTCCAGTGAAGCCTACAGTAGCTCTGATGAATTCCCAATGGGGTGAAGTAAAGACATGATTAATAGCATGCATGACTGAAACACATAAAATTAGAAAAAGGGGAGAGCAGTATGGAGTCAGGACCTCATTGATTGCGAATTATATGGTCATAGATGGAGGAGAGAGGTCTGCATGGTTATATAACATTAATACATATATTCTTTTTATGGTGACTATGTAACACCATGGCTCATATGGAAAATGCAGAATAATGGAAATTTCCACAGCACACATTCCTTCATTGCAACTACTTGCTGTACTCGCCACTCTGCTGCTCCGACTTTTTTCATTTCCTAATCAATTTCAATCATTTCAATTGTGCCATTTTTCTGAGCGCTATTAACTTACTGTCACTGGAACTCAACTCTTCCTGCAAATGTTTCATATTAAAAAATGCCTTGTGAGTCACTGGAAGGCTTTAATATGAAAAATCTGCACGCAAAGTGTTGACTGTCATTGACAGTGGCTTAACAGCGCTTAATAAAACAGTGAATGCAATCAGCATTTCTGTTAGAAAAGAGAAACTCAGAGCAGTACAGTACAGAGTACATGTACATGACTGATGTTGTACTGATGGATTAAGTGCTGTGGAAATGTAGAGCATGATGAATTTAATGCATGCAGCATCAAGAACAAATTAAATTATTACTAAAATGTAAAAATTTGAAAATCCATCATTTTATGCCCCTTCTTGAGGAGGCTTATGTCTTTCTCCTACTCTCAGTTTCTCTCCTTCTCTTACTCTCAAAGCCCTTTCAGACACAACGCGACAATGGCACAACTACACTCTGAAAGCTGTTATTTCCAGCGGCTTACGCCACGTCACAACATCTTCCAGATGACGAGCACAGCTCAAACCATGAGTAGCTGAACATTTGGTGTAGCTGTATTGTTGTCTGGTAGGAAACACCAGGGCTAATCAACGCTGCACAGCACCAGAAACAGGTTGAGATAACGAAAAAGACAAAAAAAGCTGTGAACATTTGTCATAAATTGGGAGAAATATGAGAGAATTGTGACCCAAGAAGGAAACTGGGAGAGGGCAATGAAAAAAGGGAATATCCCTGGAAAATCAGGAGGGTTGGCAAGTATGATTAAAGGTGCAATGTGTAGGATGTGGTGGTATCTAGCAGTGAGGTTGCAGATTGCAAACAACTGAAATATTATGTAAAACATGCAGGAGATCTACGGTCGCTAATGTGAAAATGTGAAACTATTTAGAGCCAGAGTTTACTTTGTCCATTCTGGGCTACCGTAGAGACATGTTGGCTAGCTCTGTAAAGAGGCTGTGTCTAGAGGGTAACCCACAGACTGCTAAAACTTACAAAACCTCTTGAGAGACTCGCTGCCTGATGACCTTTCCTAACCTTAACTATTCAAGGTCAATACCTAACCCGAACCGACTTTCACAACTTGTGGGTTACCTTCTAGACACAAACCCATGAAAAGGATTCTTATTTTCAGGTAATTATAGACTAAACAATACCTAATTATTAATATTACATTTCATTTCTGCCAATACATCTCCCGAAAGGCGACAAGCCTGCAGTTGAGCGAATAAAAGGCCCAAATATTCAATAATTTACAGAATGCATTAAACTAGTCAATATTTTTACATGCATGACTAAAATTAAATCTGCATATTTATTCGAAATCAATAAGCATCTAACAACAAAAAGGCATTTCAGATCTTCAAAGCTTCTACTGCTTTAGAAACCCTTCCTGTCACATACTTCCTCTTTTCTCTCGTTTCATCAACCATTTTCAAGCAACTTTCCTTCACCTCTCGAGCTGAAATCCAGCAGCTGTATCTACACTGTCAACACAGAAATATAGCCTGCCATTCAGCCTGGCCAGCATGCATTTTTGAGTGCATCCATTAGAGATTTAGAGGTAGTAGACTATTTACAATCCACAGAGAAGCCATGTAATCCTTCTATTGAACTTGAAAATCACAAAAACAGGAGCTGCAGGGTTCTCACGTGGTGTCAGTGATATACTCGACCTGTCCGCCGCTCATTTCTGCCACCCTGCCTCATCACACACAACCTGTCCACGCTCTGCTTCACCTGTCTGTCTATATGTCTGCATGTATGCATGAGTGCATGCCTTCCTGGCATGTGTGAGTGATTTGATATGAACACATGCTTGTGTGTGTGTCCGTCACATTAAATCTCTGTCAAAGTCTTCATACGGCAAATCCATCTGTCGCACTGACTAACTTCTGACTCTCAAGCCCTCATTAATGACCCGAGCTTCACATCTTTCTCCACCCACTAAATAAGAGCGCTTATTCATTATGCTTGATGACAGGCGCAGCGAAAGACAGAGGATATAGGGGAGGAGAGAGAGAAAAACAAATAGCCACATAGACGCAAGAGGAGAGAGAGCGTGTGATGGAAGGGTTAGAGGTAAATGGATGAATAGGAGAGGAGAGGAAGACAATGATAAAGAGAGAAGAGAGGAGTGTGAATGTAGAAAGGCAGCGACAGATGGAAGCAGAAACAAAGAAAAGTGCTTGCGAGTCCTCCCTCCCCAAATTGATTCTGACTGTCGGCCGGGGCGCCTGATGGATATCTGAGCCTTGATTGGAATTTGCATG
The DNA here is from genome assembly GCA_947000775.1 of Pterois miles. Classification (NCBI taxonomy): domain Eukaryota; kingdom Metazoa; phylum Chordata; class Actinopteri; order Perciformes; family Scorpaenidae; genus Pterois; species Pterois miles. The sequence goes on along the minus strand of CAMQGK010000571.1, from coordinate 4,195,508 downwards.
CCAGACACAACCCTCCCCTCTCCATCCCCATGAAGCACACCCAATAACCCGCTGTGCTCTCAACCTGCTTTGAGTGATAAGTGCTGGCATATTTAGCCCCAACAATGGCACTCTGCAGAGTTTCTGAGGCCCAGAGAATGATGCATTGTTTATGAGAGGGAGTATCGTTTCAACAGTTGATTAATGGCAAGGAAGTTATCGTCAGCTGCCATCGCAGCACGGGAGGGTGGGGGTGGGGGGGTTATGCCGGGCCCAAATTGGATGAGTACGAGGGAAGAGGAAAAGTGCTCTCAGTTGCTAGACGGAGTGGAACTATCATATCAAGATATTTGGATTGGGCGCAGTGTTTGCTTTGCAAGCCTGCACACCTCCAGAAAATGGGAACTTTCAGCAGTAGCAGCAGCCCTGGGGATTCACTGTCATTTCCCAGCTCGACACATCAATAAAAGTAAACAGACAACATTACTTCATAATCTGAGGCTCCAAATGGAATATGACCTGAATCTAAAACACTCTTGTACATATTTCAGAGGTAGAGAGAGATTTGGGTGATATTGAAACTAGATTTTCTTTTGAAAGCTACAACAAATACAATTTCCTGGCTTTCCTTACATTTGCCTTCACTTTTTGTGAATGTAAATATAAAGCAACTGTCCCCATCCCTTGCATTCACTCTCAGCCCTCTTCTGTGTCCCACTGGGGCCAGCACTAGATGTAGTCTATTTGATTTTCTTCATAGGAGTATGCTCCAACAGCAACACAAAGAGAGACAACTATCTGTCTGGTCAGATGAATTCTTACCAAATACTCCAACCACAGAGCATCTTATCAGTCCCTGGTACCGTATCAGGGTACAAAATATCAGCAGGTTCTCATATATTTCTGTTAAAGGATAGTTTGAGTGTTGTGAAGTGGGGTTGTATAAGGTACTTCTCCGTAGTCAGTGTATTACCTACAGTAGATCGCGGTTGGCATGCTCCAGAAGCAGACAGGAATACCAGCATGAGACCAAAGCAATGTACTGCTGTGGCTAGGGCCGGCAGCAAAACATATTTTTGCCACTTTTCTCTGGAAAAAAACAGTAATTTTACCTAACAGAGATTTTTTTTCAATGGAGTCTGGTTGCTTTGGCAAGAGCATATATGATTAACAGCTTCAGTTCCCCATCGGAGACAGACTGTCAGCAAGGTAAAGTGGGTAGGTGGATAAAGTATATTTTGCTGTTAGCCCCATTCACAGTATATCTTGTACAGTATCCCGTCTGCTTCTCCAAACTGGGGACGTGCCGACCGTCATCTACTGTAGGTAACACACTCACTATGGATAAATAGCTCATACAACCCCACTTCAAAACTTTCCCTTTAACAATAACAGAATACAGATCATTGATTATATATGGAGAGCACATGGACATTAAGATCAATAAAAACTGATACTCCATACTTGGATTACATAGTGGGATATCTGCGCAATTCATCTGAAAGCTCTGACAAGGCTAGTCACAAGCTAGCTCTGGCTACAGTTCTCTTTATACATCCATGCCTGGTCCACGCAGTCTCACATATTATTTTGGGTACACGGGCTGCCTCCCAAACGCCATGAAAAACCTCTATGCTTTGCAAAACAGCATAGAGGCAATAGTCTGGACACAAAAATATTTCTCCACACCCTCTTCTTTTTTCAATACATATCCAGACCAGGAAATTACAAAAATCAAAATCCATAGTATTCCGTACTGTGTAGGAACCCTGCTAGTGGGTGGACCTTGAGTTGAGATCATTTTGTCACACCTAAGGAAGTTGTTTGGTTGGTCTGTCCGTCTCTTCTACATTGATGTTAGCCATGGGATTGTCAGTATTCAACCTGCTTGTACAAAGGACACAATACTGTGCAAGGCACAAGCGTGCGATAAGAACGCCATTCTTGCTTTTGGTGTGTCATTTATACGTCATGTAGTCTGTACTGACTACAATGGAAACACATCCACATGAATATGCTACACTCAGAGCTAGTAGCGTAGAATAAAAAGAGTAGAGACTGCCAGGAGACCGGTGTGTTGTTTTGCAAGTTACGTTGGTGATGTTTGTGACGTGTTTTCCATACTTCTGTTACGTTGTTTCCATAAATATTGTATATATGGTATATATTGTACCATGACAGATTTCTTAAGCCTAACTAAGTGGTTTTGTTGCCATACCTTCTCATACATACATGTATAATATTCACACCTCGGCGAGGCAAAACTTTACACTGACACGTTATCCTCTGGTGGACAGGCGGGTCTATTACACACTTCTACCATGATGCAGTATTTGGACTTCAACAAATCAGTGTCAGAATAAGTCCTGCAGTACTTGCCTATGTTGCCTGTGCGTATGTGCAGCCGGCCTCTGATAATGGTGTGGACCGCCATGGGGCTGAGGGCCGACCGTTGGCCCAAATCCGTGCTCATCAGCAGTGCGTCCTCTCCAACGTAATCAGTGGTCAGCACCTCCACTTCATGAAGGGCCTGCACTGCCGATTTACCCTGACGCAACATGTACTGGGGTCGCAAAACAGGGTGTGAGAAAAGGAAACGAGAGACATTTATTCGCAGCTATGCATTAAACATAAAAACATGGGGGACATGTTGAAATTAAAACAAACAAATTAAAGCACACGCTCGCTAGGAATGAGAGTTTGAATTATTGCTAAATGAATAAGGTCAAAAACAGCCCTGCCCAGTCGTAAAGTACTCCCTTAATTTCTTCTCATTAAATGCTTTATAAATTTCACCAAGTTGCAAAACAAATCAATTCTACATCAAGGTTGGCAAGAGAGTTTCTGTGCAATCAATGAATAGCAGAGTTGAAAACAGTGAAATTAAAAAAACTTTAATGTGTGGTTTATTCTTTCATTGGAGGTTAAAATAGGAACACAGTGTAGTGTACTCAGGGAGCAACAATAAGTACTGGGTTTGTTAAACTGACAACGGCTGCACAGCTCATAAAATAAGATCCTCTGTATGTGTTCTGGTCCCAGTAGTCAGAGTAAAACCATTTATGAACTATTATTAAATGTCTGTTGACATTCTATTATCAGAAGCAGTTTTCTCTGCAACGCCTAGTTCACTCTATTAAATGTGTTAAAACAATCTGCAAGCGCTGCGTGAGTCCACGACAGATGTACTGCGTTACGATGAAGGTGTGTCACGAGTTGACAATGCATGTGTAAACAAGATGTTTTTTCTTTGTTTGATGCTTAACTCTGGGACGTTCTTCTAATGAACACCACATCAGTGAGAATTAGGTTTTGTGTGTAATACCACAGAAAATAATCTCTAATAATCACTTTCATCTCCTTTGTACCTTTGGATCACCAGTGTTTTACCTTGAGCTCGATGGCAGTGGAACCAATGAGGAGTAATGAGTCGCTGTCCCAGATGTCGATGTGCATGGTGTGGAGGGCCAGGTAGCGCAGCAACCAGCGCTTCTCTCCGGGCTTCAAGAAACCCTCATCTACTCTGAACTGCACCTGCAGGCCTGGAGAGCCTGGACAAGGACAAAGGAGACTTCAGCATGGAGGGAAAAACACATATGCTGTTCTGTGATTATAATATGTGGTGTTATGGTAGTTGACAGCTGTTTCCTAAAGTTGGAGAAACAATCAACCGCTAAACTTTGTAGACAGGATTAAGAAAGAAGACATCATCTTCCTACATAGTTAGCTCCTAGCTACTGATTGGGATGAGTTAGAGCAACAACCTCCAAGCCCTAGCTTGGATGTAGAGCTGAAATGATTGGTTGATTAATCAATAATTGATCAACAGAAAAATAACTGGCAACTATTTTGATAAATGATCGTTAAAGTCATTATTTATGCCTCATGCCATATTGAAAGAATTTATTAGAATATTATTTAATTTATTAGAATTTATTTAAGAATTAGAGTGTTAATCACGCAAAACAAAATGTTTGAGAGAGAAAGAGAAAGAAAGAGAGAGAGAGAGAGAGAGAGAGAGAGAGAGAGCGCAGCAATGGTCGGGTGAGCTTTAAAGTGAATGAAGAGAGGGAGCGGTGTTACTGAAAGCAAAACAGTGAATCAGAGAAATAAAACATTATTTTCTTGATTGTTACCTGCCCAGGGCCTACAGATGAAAATTAGGAAACTCACAGTGATGTAACAAACTTATTCTCACCCATCAAACATGGCAGCTAATGACAGAGCTAAAAGGGGGTCTTGTGCCTCAGTATCAGAAGCCTTGAGGTGTGAAAAAGCGGCAGCATTTGAAAATCTGAACGAGCTGCACGCCCTGTATGCTGCCATTTGGTCCCACAGGGGGGCCAAATGGCAGTTTGTAGCTGCCCAGAAATATCCTGAACACTGCAAAATAAGAAGAAAAGAGACAAAACAAGGCCAGAAACAGACATCACCACCCACTTGATTGAGGGGGATTATTTTTGAATCAGTCTATCCATCTTTTTTTTTTTATTTAGGAAATTCCTGCATATTATATCTTTCAGAAAATTGTTATGTGCATTTTCCACTTTGCTGACCAAATGATTAATCGACACAATAATCAGTAGATTAATTGATAATGAAAACAATTGCTGCAGCCCTAGCTGGATGATATTAGGGTTATCTTGGTTTAGGCTTGGAAGCCAGTGTTAAGAAAGAAAGAAAAAGAAAGAAAGATATTCCTTTATTAGTCCCACAGTGGGGAAATTCAGTTTTACACTCTGTTGTTCACACAGTACATATACATGTCAATGGAGAGATGTCAGAGTGAGGGGGCTGCTCCTGACAAGCCCCAGAGCAGTTGGGGGTTTGGTGCCTTGCTCAGGGGCACCTCGGCAGTGCCCAAGAGGTAAACTGGCACCTCTCCAGCAACCAGTTGGTCTTGGTCCATGGGGGATTTGAACCCGGGTCCTCCACATCCTAACCCAAGTCCTTACGACTGAGCTACTCCGCCCCAAACTGGAGGTGTGGAATTTGCAAGACATGGGAAGGATAGGAGCCTGTGTTTTTTTTTTAATCTCTAACAATGTTCTCATCTTTATGTGCAAGTGCAACACTACATTGCCCTTTAATTTGTAACCCATTTGTATGATACGCTACACTGATGCAATGGCAAGTTGATGCTCAACACTATCACCAGAAAAAGTGACTGCTCTGATCATTATTTAGCCTTTTGCTTCCATCCAGATGGCTTTGAATTTGGAGGAAGAGCCATAATATCTGTAACCAGCTGTCAACCTTGTGGACGGATCCGAATTGCTGCTGCAGCCATCTATTGGGAGTCATTAGGTCTGATGATTGTGCTGCATGGGAGTACGATAACCAGGGAGTATGAGGCCATTTCACTAAATCAGAGGCACCCTAGGGTTCCCATAATTCAAGATGATAATGGTGCCTAACACGGCCAGAAAACCTCAAGAGTGATTTTATGAGCAGCAGGATAAAGTCATGGCATTAATCAACCCATCCACAATGGACACTTAGGAGGAGCGGATTCCCCTCTCCATCACTCACAAAATTTTTTGGAATATTATTTTTGAAGAAAATACAATATGCACACTTTGAGGACTGAAGCTGCTCTGAGGACAATGGACGGCCGTAAATCTCTTCAGATATCTGTCGTTAGCCATTTATTATTTTATCCACCTCTTCAAGGTCACATGCAGGAACACACACCAGCCATTTCATTTTGCTTCAATCAGATCAGAGTAAAAGCCCCGACTGATTTTGGGAATGTAAAACGAGCGTCCTGTGATTCTCTGATGACAGCTCTGCGACGCACCGACATGAAATCTGACTCATCCTGTAACTCTGAGCAGTTGAAATGAAACTGACCCCATCAGTGATCCAACTCAGCTGGTGAGTGGGTACAATCAGTCAGCTGCAGCCTAAACCCAAACTGCAGCGGCGTGTTAATGTTACCGTGTATATATATTAAAGGTGCGAGTGTGGGTCCCTTGACTCCCAGAACTCACCCCACAGCATCCTTCCCACTCCGTATCAAAGCCCCGACGCTGTCTTTATTCCCACAAGTTGAACGTGCAGAGAAGCAGCTGGCTGAATAGAAGTGGAGTAATGAGGACCTTTGGTGACAGCCCTGCTGTGTTAAAGAGACCAGCAAGCCCCTCCAACTCTCATCACACATGAACGGGTAGATAACGTTCCTTTTTTTAGAAACAGACACACAAACTCTCACAGTATCAAGCACTCATGCAGAAAGAAAGCCTTTTCTGAGGTCAGCACTGCTGCTACTACTGATTTCGGAGGGTTCAAAGACAAAGTTTCGTTGAAGGCAAATGCCAATAGGTACTGTCACATGCAAATCCATCTTGTTAGTCTTTAAGTAATGCATGCTGTGTCTAGACAGCCAGTGACTGGCGTGGTTTATGAGAGTGCAGTGTGATGAGACGGAGTGGCGATTGTTTGTTCAAAACAACAACGGCTGCTCCTAAAGAGGTTAGCGTAGATGCTGCAATAGCATCATTTTTCATTTAAAGAAGAGCAAAGAACGACATTGGAGGCTTTTCTCGGTGGAAAACATGTTTTCGCTCTTCTCCCCACTGACTTCGGCAAGAGTTTGATTGACAGATGGCTCATCCAATCACCTGCCAAATATTTTTTGAACATGCCTGCCCTTTTCTAAGCAGTTTCCAATGACAGCTTCTCAGATGGTTCTGTCCAAACAGGTCAGGTTAGGGGCTCCATAGAATTGTATTGAATCTGACCTGCAATCTCCAGACTTTTACAGGCACGATCCTTTTAAATCACTAATCAGATCTTTTTAGGTTTTGCCTTTAACACTTTCAAATGATGGATAGATGAATGAATTTGCTATTAGTTTAAATGAGTATCTGAATTTGAGAAAACATGCTGCAAATTTTAACTTAATCTTATCTTTATGAAAATACCCAAGGTTCAAAGGTCCTTAGTAGAGCAGAACTTCAGATACGTGATGCAAGTGGGCCTATGTGTGTGACTGTTTTTGTCTAATTTTTTTGTTTTAACAGGTTACATATTGCAGCCATATATCCTCATACAGTACAATGGTTCGTATGATATCTTACAAAAAGTTATTCCTTACTTTTTCCATCGAATGTCTAGCAACGTGTCAATTTCCGTTAAATTCATACAATCTTTTCAAAATAAACTTTTGTGTTCGTGGGAAACAACTTTTTTTTTTTTTTTTAAGGAAAAGCTCGAGCTTTGGGTTATAATAACCGCACAAGTAGCGTTACTTGAGTGTGAAAGTTATGTGATAAATAAATAAAATTTACTTGCTTTACATAGGATGTGGATGCTGTTCTACTGGGTGAAAATGTTTTTTTTAGCTTACCCATTCACCCCGACATCCTCCCTACGCAGCATTTGTTGCTCATTATACTTCCTGGTTCAAGATTATGTGGATTACATACAAATTGATTTTGTGGGATTTATACTAATTACAGTGCATTACTTTTCATAGTTTTAGCTACAAACAGAGTATGAGAACAGCCTGTCTGTATTGACGTTCTGTCTTCTTCTTATCAAGGTAGAAAAGCTGCTGAAACGGCATTTAGACCATTATGAGACACTACAAGTCTAAAGCGAAAGGCCAATAATTAATCTGAGTGGGCTGCAGCTCATTAAAGTGACTTGAGGTAGGTTACTGTGAACATTTCATAGTAAAATCCAGTTAAAATACATTTTTTCTGATCAGACATCTGACAATAAAAACAAAAACTTACTGACTAGGGTAACCTCCATTAGACAACAGATTTTTGCTAAAAGGCCATTACAGACTATTCAAGAAAAACATAATGAGACGGGGGAAGACAGACAAAGACCAATGTCGCTGACTTGATATTTCTATGCTGCTTATGAGCTCCTTTTCTTTTAACCAAACCCACACAGACTACTTCACCTCCCCCTCCCCCTCCTCTCTCCCCAACCACCCGCCAGCCCTCTCCACTTGGACCATTAATTCTCCCAGCATGCTGTGGGCTTGTGTGCAGTGGACGGGTGGCAATGGGAGCACAGAAGATGAGCGGGAGAGAGAGTATGTGCTATGTGTGTTTGTGCTCACAAGCGGGGAAGAGCTGACAGATCTGGCCCAAGGGTTGTACAGGGCTGTGTGTGTGTGTGTGTGTGTGTGTGTGTGTGTGTGTGTGTGTGTGTGTGTGTGTGTGTGTGTGTGCAGCTAGATCTGCAGACGAGGAGCAGCACCCAGCCGCCCCTGGCCCTGGCCTGCCTGGTGTGTACACAGCAGGCCAGGCGGGCTGAAAATCCTGCCGGGGATCAACAACTCTCAACAATGCTGTGAAGGAAGAGAAAACAGTGAGGATCCACAGAGCGTGGAGTTGTAGAGAGTGACGCAAACCACAGCATCACAGCTACATTTGTCAGTTTTTCTGTGGGAAACTGTCTTTTTGTTAAAAAAAAAAAAAAAAAAAAACATGTTGGCTACTTCAGGTCACTGCGATATCAGGGATATGATGCACTGTGTGAGATTTATTTTGAAATTCATCATTCAAACAGGTTTTTTTTTTCCACAAGACTACCCAATAATCCTCAGTATTTTTAGATGAATACATTTACATTTTGCATTATCTAAAGCAAGCTGCCTGCACATTTACATCATATTTTGTTGTTTCATTCGGAGCACAACTTGCTGCTATGAAAACATTTGTGAAAATGCAGAAATGTTTAATGGAGTTGTGAAGCAAAGTCTTAGACTCAGTTTATGTGTGTACTGTCGCTTGCCTTGTTAATACTAAAGAACAATGTAAAAATCATTCAGAGAGTTTAACATTTTTAGCTGGCAATGACAGGGAATTTAAGAGAATCCTTCACCCTTCAATATCAGTTATTAACCACGTAGTACCTTGAATTCATGAAGAAACGTTTGTTTTACAAAAACGGATGAAAACAGAGTAAATCATTGATGAATTAAAGTAAATGGAGTCCAGGTTTAACAAAAGCAAAAATATATAAAAACACAACATTTCCAAACTCCATCAAAACTCATACATACATTTTCCCTAAAACACAAAACTAATTTAAAAAAAACTTCAACTGCGCACTGCGAGTCTGTTCATGAGACAGTAGTGGGGAAAGTATTTTAAATAGTAAGGTTTTAGCAAAGATGCATGTATCTGGGGAGCACTGAGTACATGACCGGATAAATGAGACTTGGATGATACTGCACCAGTTGAGTGAGAGTTTGGATATAGATGTTTTGATATAAATGCGGCCTCCAGTTACTTCAGTTCATCAAAGATTTACTCTGTTTTCGGCTTCTCCGTTTACCGTGGAGGAATGTGAGAAAAACAAAGTTTTCTTCAAGAATTCAAGGTAACACAGGGTGAGTAATTGATACACAAATGGTCATTTTGTGGGTGAAATAACCCTTTAAATCCAGCACTGTTTGCATCCATGCTTCCTTGCTAGCTGTTAACTCCTCCCTGCCTTTGCTGACACACTGCAGCATATTATGGTGCATTCCCACCACCTTTAGATCAGTGAGTGTGACACCATTGGTAACATAAACCAAACAGAGACACACTTCACTATTTAAAGTTTCAAGCTGGCAAACCTTCCATCTTTTTCCAGAGATGTCAAGGTTGAGTGAAGCTACAGCATGCTGCGATGTAAGATTCATGACGGTGAAAGTCGTCCGAATAGTTGTGGTGTTCAGACTGAACGCAAACTGAATTTTAGAGGCAGTGCTGCTGCATGTAAAGGAAGAGCAAACTGAGGAGAGGTTGCATCCTTGTGAACTGAATAATTTCATTAGCTTGAATTTGAGGGGAAAATTTGTGCTTATCCTGAGGCTTTATGACTCCAATTATAAAACGGTACACAGCTAAGAAAAGGATGAAAATAACTACTGGAGTTCCTTGTACGTTTTTGAACTGAGCTAAACCCAACACAAACATGCATGTTTGGTGCATACATTACTACCTAGCTGGCAGTTCACTGTTTGTGGCACAAGGCAAAAACTGGCCTTGTGTTCAAGCTGAATTCACCTCAACAGATGGACCAAAACCAACTGGAAGTCACAAAGATGGCCGTCGAGCACAGTCTGAACCAACACAGTCCTGAGAAGAGTTCTAATCAGGAGGCAAATGAAAACAGCTGTGTGGGTGGACCGTGGCTGTGGAGGGCATATGCAGGATTATTCCCATCCCTGGCAAATTAATTGCTAAAAATAAAACAATTCTCACACAACACACACACACACACACACACACACACACACACACACACAGACAGACAGAGACATTTGGGGTCGGCGCCATTGTTGTTAAGAGGTTCAAATAGTGGAGGCGGAGGTGCATGATAAGCATTATAGCGGGCAGCAGCGTGGGTGGCGTGTGACGTCAAAGTGTGTAATAGAATCCAATTCAATTCAATTTATTTATTTTTTAAAATCATACCAGGAGTTATCTCAAGACTTCATACAGAGCAGGTCTAGACCATAGACTGTATACTGTATAAGAAGTGGACGTGGTCACCGTGACATCATCCATTGGTTTGCGGACTGCCCTTTAGAAGCCTTGAATTCTGCATTTTGGCTGTCGCCATCTTGTTTTTTGCAAACAGAAGTGACACGAGGGGGTGGAGCACGTACAAACCACAGCTGAATAAGACATTTTTAGGCGACAAAAAACCTTACAATTAGCTTTCACAAACTGAAAAGGTTTAAGTGGTAAGAAAAAGACACAAACAACTCCCAGACCAGTCAACACTGTGGTAGCAACCTGTCAATCACAAGGTAGCCACACCCTAAAGCATAACCTGCTTTATGTCTATTTACTCTAAATGGGACCATAATTTACTAAATGAACTACTAATGAGAAGTAGGCTCATTTTCTCATCCCCCCTGCTCGTTATTAGAAAGAATGCAGGTTAAAAGCATGGTTTAATTTTTTCAGACCCAGAGGCTGCCACAGGTCAGACTGTACTCGAAGATCCCCCCCCCAATATTCCCCCATAGCAAGCACTGGTGCGACAGTGGCAAGAAAAACTTCCCTTTATCAGAGAAACCTTGGGTCGAATGGGCTTTGGGTAGGCAGCCAACTGCCAACTGGTGAGTGAGTAAGTGGAGAGAGAGAGAGAGAGAGAGAGAGAGAGAGAGATGCACAGCAACAACAATAATAGCATCATAGCTTTAATAATAATAGAAATAAGACTACTAATAAAAATAGTAGCAGGTCATATATTGAACCAGCTACTGTTACTATTGACTACTTCCACAACTTCCAGTGTGTCTCACTGCTGCCTTCAGAATAAAATTACATCTTGTTGTGGCCTCAAAATGCAAATTACTTCAAAGGGAGCAAATTGCATATTTGTTTTCTCCGGTGAATCATTGTAATTGTTACTACCTACAGTTTAACCATTGTAATTGCTTGCACATAATTGCAAAAATTGTACACCTATTGGCTTGGTGAAATCAGTGGTGGAGGCAGAACACTTAAATCGCTGTGTGAGCTAACTTATATGAGGTAAACAGCAGGATGCCAAACTGCGTCTCACTTCCTTTCTCAGTCTGTTTAGTGCCACAGTGGGAAATAGAGAGTTGGGGAGTCAAGGAGCTGATTGTCTTCCGGTCGATGTATCATAAAATGACTGTGAGAGTCATACTGGCTCGTATGAGGGGGAAAAAAATGGAAGTTGGAAATGCATGTAATATTCTGCACCTCCTCCCCCCTCCCAATAAAGCTGTAGCTGGCAAATTCACATTTGGGGTCCCAACTTGAAAACTAATGAACTACAGCTTATTTACCACACCAGTGCACAAAGAAAGTTTTGGATATTGCTCTCAAGTTTTCACATATCACTTCATGTGTCAGAGAGATGGTTTCCTGCTAGGGTTATTCCTCTTCTGCAGCCACATCGAGATTCAGGTTGATAAATGACTAATTTGGATTGAAAGGCATTTTCTGAGACCTAATGGCTGAATGAAGCATGACATGAAAGGGTTGTCGGCTCACTGCTTAAACAGGGTTAAGGAGCTCACTGGGTTTCGGGGGAAATTCCACCCAGCAGGACACAGAACCACAAGGCTGAATAACTGCAGCAGCTTTGAAGCTCAGACATATTTCATATTCTCTCTCAACCTCTGTCTGTCTCTCTCTCACACACACACACCCACACATGCACACACACGCACACATGCACGCACGCACGCGCGCACGCACGCACGCACACACACACACACGCACGCACGCACGCACGCACGCACGCACGCAGAACGACAAGGGAGCCGTCAGCAGATCATTGATCTTGTACAATACTTGGATCATTCATTTCGTTCTAGATCACTTAGACCGCAGCCAATAAGAATGTACGTTAATGTTTTACATTAACATTCATTTGTCCAATTAGGGAGAACAGGATGACAAAAGACTACAAAAACATTATTGGAAACTCTCTTAACTCCCTCCCTTAATCAGTATTTTGCAAAATATCATAGATTGCAAAATATCATAGAGTTGTTACTGTATTATAACTGCAATAGTAATTTCTTTACATCAGGGCTATAGCTGAAGTAAAAGTAGTTAGAAATTCGCCACTCTGTTGGTTTTATTGAATTGCAAATGAGTAGTGTCACAGAGTGCTCCGTCTTTTGACAAAGAGCCTACAGCCATGCTAGCGGCTCTGTGAGCACGTACTTAAGCAAGGCTACATTTTGAGCTAAATGCTAATGCCATCATGCTCACAGTGACAAATTGCTAACATGATGTCCAGCAGGTATAATGAACTCAACACAAAGTACAGCTGCGGCTGATGGGAATGTCATTAGTTTTGCAGGAATTTGATCAATTTTTGACCTGACGATGGTGCTAGATGAAAAGTCAGAGGATCAAAAAACTCGTTACAATTCAATTCAAATTGAATATGTGTACCAAATTGATAAAACATGTCATTCAAAACAACAAATGTCAACCTCACGCTTCATCATTTTAGTAATAAAAAAGAACAAGGACAACTGAAAGAGTTGATAAAAGATTTGTTTGGAGCCACAGGCAAGATTTTAGCTGGTGCACCTCCACCTCTTATTTATGTGCATTTTCAAAGTGCATACAGGATTGACATAGCCTCTTAACCCATTTATAAGATATAGCTACCATACTGACCTTGATTATGAGACAAAAAGAAGAATTAAATCTGACCAGAATGCACCGGTAACAGTAACACAATGAAAAAAAGTATGTATCTTTTAAATTAAACTGTCTTGATTAAATAGGCTAAAAATTAAAGTGCAGCCTAATGGTAGGCCCATTTCTAACATAATTTAACCATCTAAAAGTGGAAAATAGAACCACAGGTTATATTTTAATTTGACTCTGCCTGTCTAATTGATCACCATATTAACATTGGCATTATTCTCCTCCTCGGTTCTTGATTACTTGGCCAACTTTGAACCTCCTGACAATGATGATGGATCATCTCTGTTGATACCAAACACGCTATGCTAGCTCACTGGGAAAGGGGGTAAATCACGCTCCAAAGTTGAGCTCTGTTTACCGTGAGGTCTGTTTGTTAACCATGTCATACCTGGGTATTTATCAGGGTAATTTGTTTAGGAAGAAGACCCCAAAAATAACCAGCAATTTGAAGCCAGCCCTAACTTCAAGGACTGTTTAAGCATTCGAAGTGTGTATAATTTCTGGTCATAAGAGCCAGTCCAACCAACACAGTGATATCCAGATATGGTTTAATGGTGTCCTGTCCTGTCTAATTGACGCCGGTTGTCACAACCTTTGACATGAAACCTGCACTATTAAAATAAATGTCAGACATTCTACAGTATGTGGTTTAAGTACATTGGGTGGCAGGGATGGCCAATCCTTTTCACAGGCTTAGACATGACTACTACACTACAGAGGAAAACACTGAAAAAGGAAAAAACTAATTAAAAAAAAAAACACAAACTTATTTAGGCCACACTGAATACTAACAGCTTGTCTACACAATGAAGCATGGAGGGAGTAGCAGATAGTTCTGCCTCAGGATACAAAGACTCACAAACCACTGCAAAAATATAAAACTCAGTTAACTCAATATAATACATCTGACACAATCATTTTGCCCGTTTTTGGGTCACTCACCTCCACAGTGACCCCAAGCAAAGCAGAAAGGCTTAAAATCTGGAGACGGGATCTCAAAAGTATTATCATTTTTTGTCATGGCAAAGGCAAAATCAAGAATCCATTGCAGTGTGTTGTTAATGAACTATCACTGCTCTTGACGGAGGAATGATCACTTAGCTGTTGTGAGGGTCTGTTGTGAGTGCAGGACTTGGATATAAAAGAATGTCTGTTATATTCAAGCCCAAACACAATGCTGTTTAAGCCTATCGCCGCTCGGGAAAGCTCTCTGTATTTCTCAGTATACCAGAGTTGTACTGGGGGATATGGTGGTATCATGGTGTATGTGGGGACATTCTCATGCTGGCAATCCAGAACAATGCCAATACAGCTTATTTGTTCTCAGAACGAGCAGTTCATTAACTCCACAACAACGTGAGCAGTACATAAAGTGCTGTCATCCAACAATGCTCACTCACTTACAGTTCTTCACAGCGTAGCTGCTCATTCTAGCTCTTTGACTGGTTACACCATATGTCAGTGTACCTAATACCTTGACAGGTAAGAGGAAGGAGGGGGGGGGTGTAGCAGTTCTCTTAATACATCCATGAGCAGCAGCAGCAGCAGCTAGGAGTATGGCTGAAGCTATGATGGAAAATCCTGTGAAACATCCAAGAAAAGTTTCTGGATGCTTCAGATAAAAAAGAAACTGTGTTGAAAGGAAGGATTAAAGTCCAAAAAATAAAGCGGTCGCTGGCGAAAGAGTGCTCCTGGGACTGGGGAGATGTGGTGAGCTCAACTGTAAAAGCTTAAAGCAGTGTACGTTTCATTGGCCGCTTGGAGGCAGTAAAACAAGCTGAAAACACAACGTTGACATATTATCCCCTTATGAAGTTATGCTGATTGTTGTTTATTAAACCATCCAGCAGACATGGATGAAAGCCTCAATTCAGGCTCAGATATCTGGCACATTATCTTCTGGATGTACGATTTTCTTCACCAGCTAATCACAAATTTATTGATTTATACTTATTGAAACATATTGATTAGTGCAGCTTTAAAGCACCTGTATTAGACAGCCAACACTGTGGCCACAAGTGACAATTAGATTTTATTGAGTAAGTTTCTTAGTAGATATTATCACACAGTGACCTGACTGAAATTGAGTGGAATGAGATCACAAAACAGGAAACGACAAATGTTTTTGTCTTTTGTTTCAGTTATTGTGTCAAAACTATTGCCATGTTTATTTGTGACATGATAAAGATGACAGCAGTACAAGTAGAGAAGAGTTATAAAGTTATACAACAATATCTATAGTTAAAGTAAATAGTTTGGTAACACTTGCTAACATTAGCCACCAGACCAAATAAGGCTGTAGTGACAAAAGTGTACAGTACTAAGCAAAGTTTCATTTTATTGCTTAGTTTCATTTGTGATCAGAACACTGAGTTCTTTTATCTTTAAAAACTTACATAGACTCACTTCAAACGATGTCTTCAACAACAGTGATTTTTTTTTATTGTATTATATTTATATTTTAATGTGTTTTAAGAAGTGTTGTTGGGGGTGTTTGCCCACTGTCTTTTCTGCTTTAGCAATAACTGCATAGATATGAGAAGCAAAATAAAGTTTACTTTCAGGTTTCATTCATTTTCTCCCTTATTACTCTGGTTACAACCTGTTTAAGCACTGATAACATTAAACAATATTACCATCTCTCTGTTTAAGCACCGATTACATTAAACAATATTACCATCTCTCTGTTTAAGCACCGATTACATTAAACAATATTACCATCTCTCTGTTTAAGCACTGATTACATTAAACAATATTACCATCTCTCCAATAAAATCAGATACAGATAATCTCCTATTGTAGTTGTTTGTTCAGCCTGTGTTTGGAATTTAATTTAATTGATAAAACTTGTCATTTTGGGAGCAATTACAACAAACACTTTGATCATTTCTAAATGTTCACATACCTTTCTCATATCTGCTCATATCTGTAATGACATTGCAACAACAAAAAAAGCAGATTTAATGTTGCAGCAAAATTCCCACTGAATCCAGTCAGTTTAGCCAAGCTCTTTCAGTTAAAATTTCATAACTATAATATTTTCAAAAAGCAATATTTGTACATGAATAGAACTTGGCTTTTGCTGTGGCTCAGCAAGTAAAGCTGTAAAAGGCAGATGAGTCTGATTTTAATTCCTAAGGAAAAAATTACCTGGTTAGACACTAATAAGCTGTGAAGTAACCAACTGTCATATGAGAACTGTAGTGCTTAATCCTTCAAATAAGAGAGAAAAGCTTTGGTAGCAGTCGTGAGTAAATAGGTGGAATATATAGAAGGATTTGTGGAAGTGCATACTGGATGATATAGACTGAGACGCAGTGACAGACAGAGAAATATTGACTGTTAGACTGGAGCGTGTCTGAGGAACGGAGAATATGGGTAGGCGTAGGAACGAGGGGAGAGGGATTGTTTGTATGCTCAATATCACGCTCCGTCAAAAGCTGTAATATCTCTTCCATTTCATTAGTTGCTACATGAATAGACTTGACAGCAATCAGCGGCCGTATGACTGATTGAAAGAGAAGTGCCTCAGCATCAGAGAACATCAAGAAACGTCATGGAACGACCCCGCAGTTTGTAGGTACAATGTTTATCAGGAAAGCAGGAAAATAATCCACAGCCCGGCTAATATCTAGAATATGTAACAGATGTATGACTCACACTTTTTGTAATCAATGGCAAGTATTTAAGTGTTTTCATTTTCCCACCTTAAAACATGAGGTGGAACTATTACACAGTTCTAACAACTCCCCTCTATATTATGTCCACACTGCAAGAACTAGGAACGATTATACACCGTTATGAGGAATTCTTTTAGCTCCTATCAGAGTATGTACTCTACCAGCACAACTAACTGAGTGAGACAAGGCTAACCCAGTAACATGAGCACAAAGGCTGAGCAAAAAAACCAAAAGCGAACTCAGTAATATTAGCACAAATGCTAACCCAGTAACATTAGCACAAAGGCTAACGCAGTAGCACAAAAGCGAACTCAGTAATATTAGCACAAATGCTAACCCAGTAGCACGAAGGCTAACCCAGTAACATTAGCACAAAGGCTAATGCAGTAGCACAAAGGCGAACTCAGTAATATTAGCACAAATGCTAACCCAGTAGCACAAAGGCTAACCCAGGAATGTTACCACAAAGGTTAACCCTGTAGCACAAAGGTTAACCCAGTAACACAAATGCTAACCCAGGAACATTAGCACAAACGCTAACCCAGTAGCATGAAGGCTAACCCAGGAACATTAGCATAGGCTAACCCAGGAACATTAGCACAAATGCTAACCCAGTAGCACAAAGGCTAGTGCAGTACCACAAAGGCTAACCCAGTAGCACAAAGGCTAATGCAGTACGACAAAGGCTACCTCAAGGCTAGCACAAATGCTAACCCAGGAACATTAGCACAAATGCTAACCTAGTAGCACAAAGGCTAATGCAGTACCACAAAGGCTAATGCAGTAGCACAAAGGCTAATGCAGAAGCACAGAGGATAACCCAGTAGCACATAGGCTTAGTACAAAGACTAATGCAGTACCACAAAGGCTCAGCCGCTAACCTAGTAGGACAAAGACTAACCCAGTAACACTACCACAAAGGTTAACCCAGTAACTTTAGCATAAATGCTAACCCAGTAGCACAATGACTGCATGAATGCACCAAACAGCAAGAACTTGTAAATTCACGTTCTCAAACATATTAACGTGCATTGATAACTTGACATGTTCACTGTGATGAATTACTTATCTTAAGGAGGTTTAAATTCCCTGCAGTTTTATATCATGCAAATACAAATAGAAGCCAATGGCTGTATAATCAGGGTAAGAAAAAAAAGATAAGATAGATATTTATAAAGATAAATTCAAAAACTTATATTGCACAGTGTCATTCATCATAAATGCTGAGTGGAGAGATGCACGGGGGCCAACTGAAGGCATGCGTCTCCATTTCAGGAGTAAATGAGCAGCATCATTTATTTATTTTTTGCAGCGGCGGATCCTTACCAGAGTTGACAGTGCCGTCTATGTTGATGGAGGCCAGGACACAGGGAAGTGGAACACCAGCTCTCTGCTGAACCTTGTCACTGGTCAGTAGTTTGAGCTGTTGCGATGTGACTGGTGGGAAGCGATAGAACTGGAAGGTGAAGTGGACGTTGTCAGGCCAATCAGGACCAACACCCGCTGCTGGGATTCTGGAAAAGACATAGCTTGATGATTATTCAGAAAATAATGGTTGCTCATTGTGCAATATTCAAAAGTAATACAGCAATGCCATATGAAAATAAATGCACAAGTGAGTAATTTACTACCCTGGATATTATCAATTTAACACAAACTTTGTTGTTTTTATTACAAAATCTGTGAGGGGAGTAGAGTGACGTGCATATTTGAGAATTGATGGTTGGAAATGTCATTAACAACCTGGAAGAGTAAATCACAATTCAGCTAGTGATTTACCTCAGACAATTCCATGAAAGAAAAATGCAAATATGCATGTCTTGCACGTCCTATCTGAGCCGGTAACTCAGCTTTACAGCTACTTAAAAGTAAAAACCCAATAATAAAAATGAGGATTAAAACTTAAGGTGGTAAATCACGCCTTAAAAGTGGCTATAAATTGGACTGCTGATTGATTGGGTACAAACTCAGCTCTACACGTTTGATCAATTACAAGAGGATAGTATGGCTCCTGCTTAAAACTAAAGGCTGCATGAAAAGTAGTTATTACATCTGTGGAGGACAGGAAGTCATGTCTATTTGTGTCTCAATAAAGTCTACAGGTGGCTGTATTCTGTTAGCACAGAGGGAATAACTGTGTAGTTTGTGTTTGCTAGGACTCCTATGGAGAAAAAAAAAGTCTAAGAGAACCTCCTGGTGTTGTGTATTCCTTTTCACACAGACACCACCCACTGAGTGTGATTTCACACATGTACACAGATCCAAACACACACTTCAAACTGCTGATGGCCCACAAAAAGTCCCGGTGAGCCTGCAAGCTCTCAATTTTTAGCACGGAGCATATTGAATAATGAGCGAGGTTCAGGATGAGCTTCTTTCTGCTTCCGTCTGATGAGCAGATTAGCAATCAGTCTTTGGGTATTCAATCATGAAAAAAGGAAAAAAAAGCATCTGAAAACAAGCAGTAAGTGCTGGGAGGGCCCCGCCCCCCGCCCCGCTACCACGGACAGGCCGTCAGAGCCGGAGGTTTCAAAAAGGAATCTAATAAGAGCGGTGTGTGACCTCCCAGTCAATCACTCTCTCTGATGTTCCCCTGTTAAAGATGCAGCCGTGCTCCATCTTCACAGAGGAGCCGGCATTAATATTAATTCTGTAAACAGACAATATTGATAATTATGGCGCCTGGGTGAGAGCTAGAAATTACACCGTCTATCCACAGGCTCCCCACTTGCCTAAGTGCTTCTGCTGCTGCTGTCTAAATCCCTGCATGCTATACCTGTTTGTCATAATTATACGGTAACCCTCAACCCACAGAGATATGCAATGTATGTTCAAGGATGTGGTATCATTATGTGCCTTCAGGTGGCTTTAAATAAACAAAACAGAAGAATCAAATAAGCTTTCACACCTTCACAACACACAAATTAAAGTAAGAATCCATACTTCCCGATATTAAAATATCTGCTTTGTTTTGCTGTCTCCGACTGATAATATGATGGTGTTGCCCTGGGGCTTTACATATTTGCTGTTGTAATCTTATAAAACAGTATAACTAGGTTTTTACCATCAAACTTCCTTCTAACTCGCCTGCAGAAAGGAAGTGATTTAATTGCCAGCCCTTATCGAGCAAACAGGACAGTGATGCTGCGCTGGAGGAATCTGGAGGGAGGAAACATGTCACTACTGACCTCTTTGCTCAGCCTCGGTGGGGAAAATGTTTATGTTTGGTGTATGGTGTGTGCAGAAGCAACAACTGCATTTTAAAGTGGAACCACTTTATGTTTTATTTATTGATTCACTTCTATTTTTTTTGCTTGAGTCTTATGTGGCTGCAATTTAGACAGCAAAGTATTTAACACTCTTTTGTACATCTGTTTTATGTACGGCAACATACACCGATTATATTAGGTCAACATGGGCACTGCGACTGGTTACACAGCCCGATACACAACACACTGTGATGCACTGTGTGTTCTTTTTCTTTTTCAGCAATATGAGCTACAGTAGCTCTTCTATTGGACTACACCATCGAACACTAGCCTTCGTTCTCCATGTGCATCAATAAGCTTTGGGCGACCATGACCCTGTTGCCGATTCACCAGTTTTCCTTCCTTGGACCACTTTTGGTAGATCCTGACCACTGCAGACCAGAAACATCCCACAGCTGCAGTTTTGGAGATGCTCTGACCCAGTTGTCAAGCCATCACAATTTGGCCCTTGTCAAAGTCAATCACATCCTTATGTTTTCTCATTTTTTCTGCATCCAACCTGTCAACTTCCAGGACAAAATGTTCACTTGCTGCCTAATATATCCCACCCACTGCCTGGTGCCATTGTAATGAGATAATCAATGTTATTCGCTTCACCTGTCAGTGGTCATAGTAGTTAATGTTATGGCTGATTGGTGTATATCGTCATTACATGGATAAATAATGTTACAATTAGCGCAGCTGAAAAAACTGATAAAAAAAGCAATAAACACAAAGTCAAGTTTGATTCTGGGGTATTGTTGGGGCCATTTTCTTATAAAATCTAACATTTCAAAGACTAAAAAACTCACTCAAAACACAACACATTAAAAATAAAACTTAAAAACAACAACAAAATGCCTGTTGTCACTGCTTAGCCATGATGTGCCTCTTTCCTGACACTCAGTCACTTCATTCCTCCTCTTTGCTGCACTTAAAGTGTAACTTGAGTATTATTCAACCTGGATTCAACCCTATATTCCCATGTTTTTGTGACTAAGTGCCTAATGGGGACAACAATTTTTAAAACTGGTCCAGTATTGAGGGAGAACGCTGTAACCAGCAGCTGTGAAACGAGCTGTGAGGGCAAGTGAGCTGCATCAGTGTCATGCTACATCCACCAAATGTGCTTGTTTTTGCCACTGACAGGCTCACATTGTGTCTGACAACATTATGGAAAGGAAACTACAGAGGAATGAAATGTCTGTTTGTCATTCTGTCCATCCCGCTCAAAAAATAGTCTAGTTGCGAGATCTGAATATCCATATACTCTGGCTCAAATAAATACATGCAGCCATCAAATGTGAAATCCTCACCCACATTGTGGAAATAACTTAAATATTCAGCCATGACATTGAAAATCATTGAGAAACACTAACTAGGACTGGGCGAAGGAATCAAATATAATAATATCACAATACACAATATTTTTGACGAAACAAAAACAATAGATGTAATGTCTTCACAAAATGTTTCTAAAAAAAATAATGTGGATATAATACTAATATATAATAATAATCAGCTAAAAGTTGTAATTGCAACCTTTAAATCAACCTTTAAAACCAAGAAAAGAAAACACATATGCCATATTACTGTATTACGATATGCGAAATCTAAGACTCATATCACGATACCATTATAATAATGACGAAGCAATAACAATATTCCATGGTTGTCTTCCAGCAACACGTCACCTCGCCAGGTTTCAGAACGAGACTTCTCCTTGAGTGAGACTCTTCCTATAATGTCAGACACTTAAATAACAATCAAAGCCCGTCAGGGCAAAAACAAACACTTTTAGTGGACATAAGTGACGGCGCCATCTTGCCCCAACAGCACCATATAAGAGCCTGTGAGTAGCTGCTGTCTGCAGCATTATCCCTCAACACTGGAACAATTTCAGAAAGTGTTGTCTCAAAAAAAGCATGTAAAAATAGGGTCCGGGATGAAAAATACCAAAGTCATCCTTGATGGATGGCATCACATAGCATTGTGTTATGAAACAACAACACACCATACAGGCAGAGAAACTAGTCATAGAGTAGCCGATGTGTTGATCTTGGCAACCAAAAACTCTTCGGATCTAGATTAATATTTTTCAATGAAAACTGCAAAGACTTGCATTATTGCCTGTAATCATGGGGAACATCAAATATAAATTCAAATCGGTGTTATGAGTCTGCTATCATCTCCACCCTGAGGTGAAGTTAATGGCATCTGTTATGACACTGAAAGAGCCAACATTTTTATCTAAATATATTAATCCTGACTGAAAACAAAGCAGATCTGTCTGTTCACACACTGGTCTGAGGGCAGTATTATGCATCATGTGTCACTTAACAGCCAGCGTTGAGGTTGAGGCACACAGGAAGTCACGGCAGCATGATGGCGAGTCTATGACGAATAGGATGGATGTGAGCTGGGTTTATCAAACTGCTGACGGTGCTGATGACAAGATAGAAGGACACAAAGAGGGGTGTGTTTAGTACCCGTCTTTCTGCAGCCTGCCACCCCTCCCTCCACTGTCAGCCCCTAACAGAGGGGACGCCAGCTCCAGGGCTTTTCTGATGTCCCGCTGACAGAGACGCAATTCAGCCCGTGCTGACGGGAACTGCGTTAATGTCTTTTTCTTCTATGTACTTGGCATGTGTGTAGAGGATGACTGGTAAGACTTTATGTCTGGGTGCCTAAGTGTATTGACGTTTTGGCTGCAGTTCAATACAAAATAAAAAAAAGAGAAATCTCAAGGCTGGCGGAGTGATGTCATACATATAGTATATGTCTATTTCGGTATACTGGCCAGCGGCTCAGTATAACTGTAAGATGCAAGTCAAGCGCTGTCAAATCAATGACTGCAACAACAACGGTTCCTGGAGACTAATTCATTATATTTACAGTGATATTTAAAGCAGCAGTCGACAACTTTGAGCAAATATGATTGAAGTTATTTTTATAAAACAGTCACTATATCCTGACAGTAGTGAATGGGACAGATAACCGGTGAAAAAACTCAAGTTCCTCTGTGTCCTCTTAGTGCTACTACTGGCATTTGCAAGATTTCACCATTGCCCGAAGGAAAACAACCAACACCTGGCACTACAATGTGTCTCCACATGACCATTGACCAGTGACCATTTGTGATCAGATCTCACTTCCCTGCCCTATATGCAAATAAACACGTAGTAAACACATGGCTAATACAGCAGACATTGTGATTTGTAAATTTGGGTACATTTTATTAACATAAAAATATAAGGTTATTGTACCGGCAGTCCCTGGGGACCTCCTTGCTGCAGACACTGCTGCCTTTGCCAGACAACAGCAGGCTAAGACGCTTCAGAGAGTTTGGGATGAGAGCAAGCGAGCAGGCGGGCAACAGCTCCATGCAGAGCACCAGAACATAGACGCCACACATCTCCAACAGTATGATAATAATGAACTTTGCGTGCCTTGTCTGATAGTATGTAGATATGTAGCCTATAGATAAGATATATTTTAATAAATTACAGTTGTACCAACAGGATACGGTCAAGCGCAGAAGCTATTTCCTTTCTGCTCACCTGAGGTGCACAGAGACTCCGTGGATCCCAGCGGGACGTCAGTTGAGTAGACAGTCCTTAATGAGGCTCAGGACACATTTGCATACACACTGCTAAAACAATGTGGTCATATGTGGCCCAGACCACCTCTGAATATGATCTGAAAGATCTGATCTCAATGCATCCTCAAAGCGCCTAGAACGTGTTCACACCTGGAGTTGATCCGATCACTCATGACGCATGTTAATTCCAGGTCTGAACAGGACCTAAGTAGCTGTTATTCACTGCTCAGTAGTATAATAGTCCCTCATATCATATCATCTGATTAAAAAGTGACTGGTAGTATTTAGTAAATGTAGAGAAATAAAAAGTAGAGTATCTATATTTGAGATGAAGTGAAATATAAGTAGAAAGTAGCATAAAAATGCCTGAAGGCTCAAATTCAAACAATTAACACACAGCTTAGGTTACAACACAATTGGATTTTAAGAACATAATAACACCATCACATTTACATCGTTTTAATCCCAAAACACCAGACGCATGCTTCAAATGTAACAATGCTGAAGGAACACGTTTTCACTGCTTGTGGGAATGTAATGTTCACCAACGTTATGCATTCTGGGTATTTATCCAAATGATTTTGTCACTGAGAAGAATGACTGTACAGTAAAAGACTTGTGTCTCTTACAAGCTAAGAGAACATTAGCTGTAGGTTGGAAAATGTGAACAAACCAAATATGAGTCAATATTTTAAGGATCTATCATCATGTATTGCTATGGAAAAACTAACATACATTACTAAAGGAAGGCTAGTAGGTTTTGAAAATATCTGGGTGAGATTTATGGGGTTTTTGAAACTAAATGTTGGTGATAATAAATGTAAGAAAGATTATAAAATTGGACTAGCCCATGTGTCCATTAATAATTCTTTTGATTTCTGTAACTTCTGTATATTTATCTCTGTTTCAGTTACTGTGTTATATTCATTTATTCATTCATCGTCAACCGCTTATCCCGTTAGGGGTCGCGGGGGGCTGGAGCCGATCCCAGCTGGCATTGGGCGAAGGCGGGGTTCACCCTGGACAGGTCTCCAGTCCATCGCAGGGCACATAGAGACAGACATAGACAGACAACCATTCACGCTCACATCCACACCTACAGGCAATTTACAGTGATCAATTAACCTAAATTGCATGTTTTTGGACTGTGGGAGTCCAACAGTCCAAAAACATGATAAGTCCAACTTATCATAACAGTCCACTGTGGGAGGAAGCCGGAGTACCCGGAGAAAACCCACGCTTACACGGGGAGAACATACAAACTCCACACAGAAGAGTCCCAAGCCGGAATCGAACCTGCGACCCTCTTGCTGTGAGGCGACAGCGCTAACCACTACACCACCGTACTATACTGTACCATACTGTACTAAAAGTACAGTACTTGAGTCAGTGTATTAGTTACATGCATCACGGCATGTCTATCATAGCATACAGGCTAAATCCATACAGATTTCTATAACAGCATTTTCACTGTGCAGCACATGAGCCACTGTTATCAGTCACACGATACAGGTCTCACCTGGTAAACGCCAGGAACTGGAACACCAGCAGGTTGCCCTGTAGGGGGTCATTCTCTTCACGCTGAGGGTCAAAGGGCACAGGCTCTGTGGGGTCCAGGACTTCCGCCACCTGCCCACTACAGTCCACAATGTCGGGGAAGCCAGCAGAGTAGAGGTGGGCCAGTGAGCTCCTGGAGCTGACTGAGCTGGAACTAGAGGAGGAGAGTTCAATTAGGGCTGTCATTCACAACCTTTTACCCTACGGGAACCCTTTCCTATCATTTAGGAAACTGATGACCTCTGACTAGGTGACATATTTTATGAATGTTTCATATTCTAGTCAATGCATAAGAATAACAGTACAGATCAATGGATAAACTGTACAATTAACCCAAATAGTGAACGCAATAACTGCAGGAAGTTTGTGTAAAATGAGCGATTTGGATGAATATTGAGCCGATTATTTCCTGTGAATATTGCATCAGAGATGAGTTTTCCTTTTATTTTAGGGACTTTTAATACAATTGTCTGTATTGTGTTTGTAAAAAATTTAAAAATCATACATACTTAATGGGCTTCTCTTTCTGTCATCTTCAGTGTTGTATTTTTTTCCTCTGACACTTGGATATTGTTCTGTCAGCTCTTTGATAAGATAAGATAAGATAAGATATTCCTTTATTAGTCCCACAGTGGGGAAATTTACACGTTACAGCAGCAATACAAAAAAAAAATTAGAATACATAAAAAATAGAAGAAAAAGTAAAAGAATTAGAGTTGTTGGCTGTTTTAACTGTGTCCTCTAGTGAAGAGGGAACGATCTGTGATTATATCTTGTTTTCAGGTCTTCACTGTGCCCTTATCCTCTTTATATCTTAAATAATAATCATTTAAAAACAATTTCATTCAGTTTTCTTCATAGAAATGAACGAAATGTTGAGATAAAGGTCAATTGTATATTTTTTTTAAAAGTTGTCTTACACCCTTTAAAAGGCCCCACAACCCTTGTGATGCTATGGCGACCCCTAGTGGGGGTCGAGACCCCCAGGTTGGGAACCAGTGAATTAGAGGAAGGTTCCACAATCATCATGGGTGCACATCAATCATTCACTAAACTGAAGAGACTAGCAAATGCAGTAATGCAGCAGAAGGTGATGTGTTTATATCCGTGGTGCACTGGCCTCACTTTGGTGATTTGTGGTTGTAAATGAAGCAGAAAACATGTTTGGATCAGTGTGGAATACTGTCCGGTTTTATCATTTCAGACCTCAGTTCATCTTCAATCAATTCCATTGTGACTCCAGATGTTTATCTTTTGGGAGAAAACTTGAACCTGAATTTCAACATCCCGCTGGACTTAACTGGACAGCGTGAGGATGTCAGCAATATCCGTCAAACCGCTGCATCACGAGAACGCTCACTAGGGAGAGAGAATCGTGCCAAAGCGCTCCCTCAGGGTTTTCAAGCATAATTGGCAGTTATCTCTAATCACAGTGGCCACCTGTTTTTCTGCAACTATGGTAACATTCATAACTTATACTTTCACCGCTGACACCGAACACTCTGGGTATGATAAACACAGTGCGCAGATGGCTGGCTGAAGTGCAAGCACGGGAAAATGAATGATAATGTTTGGGCTTATCATAACAGTAATGCTGCCCGCGTCCAGTTGGTACACAGTCGAGACCACAGCTTCAAATTTGTGAAAGAATGATGCCTTGATCAAACTAATTAAGGCAACAACAGTGAGGAAGACAGTCGATTTGGTTTTCCTCTAGCGGCTGTATCAATTTCATGCTTTCAAAGCTATATCTTAATTTAGCCCAAGTGGATTAATATTCAAGCCATCATTTTTATTTCAAAGGGGACTCAATCAGATATGCACGGCAACTTCAATTAAACTTCTTTAGACTTCATTGTTCTTCTCAAAGAAGTGGGTCACTCCACGCCGAACACAGTCAAAAAGATGTTTTGGCTCTGAGTGAAGAGGCAGAGATGTTTCAGCCCACTGAACTGAACACCACCGAGTCTGGATCCAAACTCTGGGATTGGGAAACTGTTTCAATGCCAGCTGCTTATTTACAGACCCTCTGCACTAATGCAAGGCCTTGTTTCTGAATTACTGTGCCTATTATTTGCAGGGTGTACTCTCTCTTTAGCGTCAACAGACCTGGCTGCTTTACCACTGCCATTAGGATATCCTGTCCAAACGAGCTGCAATGTAAACTCATTGCACTGTATTCTGCAGCACTAAGTCACAGTCAAAACCTCTTCCTTATAACTGGATTTAATAATGTATGTTCACACAAACAAACAATGCTGAGACCATTACTCAAAGTGGGATGTAAAGGCTGACAAAACGATTTCTTTAAATTGGCTCTGAGCTGCATCCTCCTGCTTACTGACAACACCGCCATACTAGCCAGTGAACACATGCTGCCAATTAGTGAGCCGATCAATATCCCTCTATAGATAACAAGACAGTGAACCATTGTGGTAATGAAGGACTGTACGAGTGTTCACACAGAGATACCAAGACAGATAAAACAGTAGATTCATTCAATAATGCTGCTTATCAAACTCATGTCACCCTCACGTGCTGCACAGGAGAGGTTAGCCACACCAGAAACAGCAGATAGGTCCTGATTACGGAAAATACAACAGAAAAACAGTGTTGTACTTTTTACACCAAAGTGCTAACAACTAATTAAATTTCACCCAATTGCAATCCAAATGGATTTTCAAGGCTACACATCATACGCATCTATCAATACACAGACCAGGGCTTACCGTCTTATAAATAACTGTTCATATCACACAGCTGATGCCAGCACACCAACATACGTGAAGTCATACTTCTCTCACTTTTCATGCTGGATCAAGGATGTCTTTGGGTTTCACGGAGCAGAATGGTCCCAGATACTGGATTTAGGGTTTTTAGGGATTTTATCAACAAATCGATTAGTTTATTTATTCAACAGATATCAGAGTTTCTCCACAAAGAATCACACAAATGCACCACTTTAAAACTGTATTAAAATAGTTAATTAGGATTAATTGCATATTTTTATCTGTTCAAAATGACTTGCCCCAAACTGCATGTGATTATCATAAAGTGGGCATGTCTGTAAAGGGGAGACTCGTGGGTACCCAGAGAACCCATTTTCATTTACACATCCTACGGTCAGAGGTCAAGGAACCCTTTTAAAAATGGCCATGCCAGTTTTTCTTTGCCAAAATTTAGCTTAAGCACGGACCATTTTTTAGCCTCCTTTGTGACAAGCTAGTGAGACATGGTTGGTACCAGTGGATCCCTTCCGGTGGATCCCAGTTTCATGTGATGCTGCAGGATGTCTTCACTCTAGCTTTAAAACTGAGCCTGCTGCAACCTACAAATTGCAGGTTGCATTAATGTATTAAAGAAATTAGTGGCGTTAAAATGAATTTGCGTGTAATGAACTTTGACAGCCCTTTGAAGAGTATGTGCATATGCATGGTACAGTAAATGGATATGTATGTGCACATGATTCATTATCTACCTATTCTATTGCTTATGCTTCAAATTTCCTTGGAAAGCACTTTCTGCTTTTGGCTTGAAAAGTGCTTTATAAATAAAAAAATATATTTATTATTATATTTACAAGTAATGTATTACAGCATAACAAGATAAAAAAAAAAATCCATTGTCTATTCCTTTGGCCATTTGGCTTTTTATTTGTTTTACTTACCATGCAACTTTGCAAATTTTAAAATGACATGACATTTTTTGTTTCAGACTTTTTAACTTAATTTGTTCACAGCAGCTTCAACAAAACCTGTCATGGAGGCTTTTTATTGAATAAAAGCCTTGTGACTTTCTACAACAGATCATTGCTCATGTCTGAAGAAGACGACAGAGGGGGCTCACCTGGGCACATTCATCCCCAGCGTGATGACAGGGGCATGGACGGGGGTGAAGGGCAGCTCCTGAAGTTGGTCTCCTTCGTCCTGAGCTGAAGGTGACATATCTCCTTCCCGCTGAAGGTCCATCTCCAGGTGAGCAATGTTGCCGACACCTGAGTAGGCCTGTACCAAAGTAGGACAAAAGAGATACAGTACAGGAGGAGATTCAAAAGCAGCAAAATAACAAATTTGAACTACACAGGGTGGACGGCTTGCAGTTAAAATCTATAAAAAGGCCGGGAAAGCTCAAGAGAAGGTGTCTGCAGTTCAGGCTGATGTTTCCGACAGCACCGTACAGTTATGGACAGAAAGGAATCCAAGAAAGGACTTCACTAATTGGCAGCTGGATGCATGGAAATTACATGGACAGTAAAATAGTGTCATGGGAGATTAGAACAAAGTAACACGGCAGTAAGACAGAAAGCTAGTGGTGGAGTTGTCAGTATTGATTCTGGAAATGGCCTAATACAAGGCTGCTCCAGCTCCATGCTTCCAGTAGCAGCACATTTGTTCACACAGTAGCCATATGTCTGTTCTACGTTGTCCCAGTTCTTGTGAATGCCTGCACTGATTCTGAGCGCCCATCTGTAAGTTACAAAGCATTAAATAGCCTTCTCCATTAAAGTAGAAACCTGTTTCCTCTCAGCGGCCCAGGAGCGTCATCGAAGCATTTATCAGGATGTGAGTCAGTGTTTAAAACCACAGGAGAACTTTTCTTGATTATAAATTACTTGGAACAAACAACTGTAAATGTTCGGCAGCCAAAGATGAACAGGATGACGTGTGACTCTCAGGAACTGTGTTCTGCTATTCTAACTTCAGAGTGACGTGTGTGGAAAACCAGGAGACATCTGAGGCAGGAGGTGTGACTTTGTCTTATCAGTCACTCCCCACAAGCTGCTTTACCAATTATAAAATCATTAATTACAGTATGTTGCTTTGAATTTTAAGATTTCCTCCTGGATGCAACTCTGCATGTTTCTTTTGTGTTGGACTGTTTTATAACACTGGGTTTTATCTGCTTTTGTGTCTCTTGTTTTCTGCAAAGACCTCTATGACAAACACATAAATAAACTTGACATGAAGACAATACATCGCCGAGACAAAGTGGCAAGGTGTGCCAATGCAATTTCTCAAGCTACCAAACGAGAGAAAATTTGGGGTAGATTGTAAAGCAATAAATCAGCTCAGATAGTATTAGTCCTTAAGAACACTATATATACACACACACACACACACACACACACACACACACACACACACACACACACACACACACACACACACACACACACACACACCATTAGTTCCTGGAGAAAATGCAATAATGCATCAACAGTGAATCACAAATAACATGTAGTTTTTAGAAATCATTGCTGAAACAGGAACAAATATTGTATTTGTTGGGGACTATATTCAGCTGTGGATTAACCAAAGAATGTGTATGAGAAGTGGACGTAGTCGCCATGACGTCACCCATTGGTTTGTGGACTGCTGTTTTGAAGCCTCAAGTTTGACATTTTGGCCGGCGCCATCTTTTTGTTTTTCTGCAACCAGAAGTGACACAGGAGGGTGGAGCTAAGTACAACCAAACACTGAATAAGACATTTTTAGGTGACTGAAACATTACAATTAACTTTCATGAACTGAAAACACACAATGAAAGGGTTAAAGGTCTAAGACAAAAACACAGACACCTCCAAGACCAGAAAACACTGTGGTAGCAACCTGTCAATCACAAGGTAGTACCGCCCTACATCATACCCTGCTTTATAGTCTATTTGACTCTAAATGGGACCATAATTTACTAAATGAACATCATGCTGTATTGAAGAAGACTTGAAACTAGTGATTGAGACCATAAACTCATGTTTACAATGTTTACTGAGGTAATAAATCCAATGAGAAGTAGGCTCATTTTCTCATAGACTTCTATACAATCAGACCTCTTTTTGTAACCAGAGGAGTCGCCCCCTGCTGGATATTAGAGAGAATGCAAGTTTAAGACATTTCAGCGTTGGCTTCACTTTTCAGACCTGGAGGCTGCCGTCTGGGATCAACACACATTGCTGCTTTAGTTCGTACTGTATTTATGGCAGCAGAACAGTGTATGTTGGATTGAATGCCACTGTGTGCGGTGTGGTTCGCTGATGTGTTTTAATCGTTTATGGAAAACAGAGCATTGTGGCACATAGGAATAATATACCAGGCTTTATACATAGGCAATACATAGGTTTGTGATGTCAATTAATCTTTAGTTTTGGTCATGGGATTAACAGAAATATCAGCCTCATCCTTTAAAAATAGCAAACATTGTTTGGTAGCACTAACGATATTTGTTTAGGTTTGAAAGAAGCGTTTCTTTCAAGGGCATTCCTGTTTTTTTGTTCCAAATTACATAATTATTTCCAGGAAACTTCCAAGGACACATACAGTGAGTTAGTAATTCCTTTTTTGTTTTGTGAAGATGACATATTTTCTGTGAAACATTTGTGTCCCTCCCTGCTATGAGCATGAGCATAAATGTGGTAACCTAATTTAACCAAAGTGCCACTGGCAGTAAATTTCTCATTTTAATTTAGGTAAAAGCAAAAAAGACTGAATTAATAACAGCACAGTGATGAGTTAAATGCCAACAACACATTGCTTATGTTTTGACTTTGAGGCAGTCTTGCACTTAATCTGCAATTCAGTTACTGACATCCTTTTGTTTAGCTTGTCATTTTTGCTTCTTTCTCCTTAACAACATCAGCCGTTTAGGAAAAGAAAAAAAAAAACTGTTCATGCCCGTGAATCAATTCAATAATTATTTCTAAATGTTTTGTGGCAAACATTAATCCCCTCTTCTTGTCAGTGACAGACACGCAGCTGGGGGGTATTAGCACAGATAATTAGCTAAGGAGTGCTAATGGTGTCATTTTCCAGTCAAGTGTTTTTTTTTTTTTTCCTGGTCTTTGATATATGTGCATGGTTCAGTTGGTCTATCAGAGGACATGCATGGCTGTGCATTATTGGGCTTTCCATCAAACAAGCTGGTAATAACCTCGACCAAAGTCATGCCGCAACAAATACATCCATGTTCCCCCTCTGATCCAGCAGCCTGCAGTATAATAACCTCAGAGGATGCAAAGATATGCTGTAGAACCTTTAGCATGTTTTAATGTCTCAAACTAATGGCTTCATACTGTATTTGAACCTGCTGCCATCAACCCTATACGCTATGTGTGATGACATATGAGCAACTGCTTTTTATAGGCAGGAGTGTTCAGATTAGGGACAAGGACAAATGGAGGTTTAAACAATAAATTCTGCAGGCTGATTTAATGACTCAATATATGTACAAAAAATGTCACAGAAACTCTCTTGGAGAATCATAACTGAAAACTAACGGCAGCCAGGGGACTGGGGATATAATGCATCACACTTATCCATGCCACAACTTTAATGTTGACAGTGTTCTTCGTTTGCCAACAAAGCAATGTACAGTATCAGCTGGAGTGTCAGGATGTGACACTTCAGGTGAGTTTATGTAATACCGAACAAAGGATCGCTGCAGTCATTTGAGTTATTCTCCTTCTTCCATTCGTGTGAATGAGACCGAAGCTGGGCCAAGGGCAAGGAGACAAGGTTAAAGAAAATGCTAGTGTGCTTGCTCTATGGGCCGGTGATTTTACAAGCAGCAGTCGACAAATAATGTAAGGTGGACACACGCATCCGAAACTACAGTAAGCCAGTGCTGGACTGGCAGAAAATAGCAATTAGCAATGTAAAACAAGGTCTATAGCTCCCTTTAAGTGCAATTTATTGGCCCATCTTAGTAAGTCATGTTTCGAGCACAAACTCTTTTTTATAAATCTTAACAGAGACGCCAACTTAAAAGCTAAGCGCTCTGGTCACATGATAGTCAAACAAAACTGCCAGAGACCAAAGTATCCCACATGTAATCAAATGTAATGTTACATGTATATTACCCAAAACACATAGAGTATATACGTAGTAAACAACAATATGAACAAAAATTCACATACACACATTTATCAGTTCATAACATAGGTAAGTCATACTTCTATCTGGCTACAATAGAGGCGTCTCTATATCAACAAACTAGGATGTACCTCAAATCATACACAGCAGTTGAGCCATTTTGGTTTCATGTGCCGCTTTCATAGGAATGAACCTCCAACACTAAATCCAGTTATACTGTACATCCATGGTGTTGCCAGATATGGTTATTTCACTCGTACCTGTGTCATATTTCATGGTATAACAAAAGTACACTGCTTGAAATTTAACTACAGATGCTAAAATATAGTATTCTAAACTTCTGACTTACAGTGTAGTTATATACTGTAGATACATATGAAATAGATAAATTGTTCTGACATTTTCCACAGCACGACCTATTCAGTCTTTCAAAACCAAATTGAATTGTGTCTTTTTTTAGCCATTTGTGCGTCTGATTATATTGTAAGCCTTATCCACAGTTCCTGGATTATTCCTGCAATATGATTCATAGCTTAAGCTATGTGGATTTCAAGCATGAAATACGGAAGGAAACCCATTAAAGCTACTGCTGTCTAGTTAGAATATGAGCAAAGTCCTTCTTAGCTGTGCCGAGGCGTAAAAGCAGGTGGACTGGCCAGGACAGCTCTGAAAAACCTTCACAATCCACTGCAATAACAAATGGGAATGAAGAAAACTTAATTCAGGAAGGCGGATGAAGAAAAGAGACAATTATTTACTGTATACGCACCAAATGTTCCACTATATCTGTTTAACTACTGGACACAATACTGTAACAGAATTACTGTCACTGCAGCTACGACTAGATTCCCACAAAATGTAGTTTAAGAATCCAAATGTCCAGACATCTCTGCACCTGCACACAAAGTCCAGAGTCCCTATGGCTGTCCTAATCCACAATTCATCATGTCCACAAGGGTCTCAAGCACACCTACTGCTGAACTCCAGAGAGTCTACTCTAGTTGTGGACCAGGCTTGTCCGTGGTACAGAGTGAGCATAGCATGATATGGTCATGAAATTGGGGTAATTTGGTCACGAGCAAATTGAAATAATTTTCCTTCGTAGGGTGTCTGGGCTCACCCTTAATAACACAGCCAGACATTCAGAAGGAGTCTGCAGTAGAACCACTGCTCCTTTATATTTACATTACATACAGGTTGTTTTGGCATCTGATAAAGATGCATAAGGACGAAGGTATTCTAGGTGTGGAGCCCATAGATTATATGCACCAGGTGGTCTGGATGTTTCCAAGGACGCCACAGCAGGAGTTGGTGGAAGCAGGTTGGGAGAAGGACACCTGCTAAACCTGCTGCCACCACAGCACAGAGCTGGATGTGCAGCAGCAAATAGATGCATGGACGTACCACAGACTGTATTTAAGTAGTGGATGTAGTCACTATGATGTTACCCACTGGTTTGTGGACTACAGTTTTGAAGCCTCAAGTTTGGCTTGTTGGCCGTCGCCATTTTAGTTTTGGGCTGCCGCCAGTTTTTGTAGCCAGAAGTGACACAAGAACGAACGCTGAATAACATTTTTAGGCGACCAAAAAGGTTCTAATTCATTTTCATGGACTGAAAACATACTGTGAAAGGCTTAAAGTCATAAGACGAAAACACGGAAAACATCCAAACCTAACGCCTTGGTAGCGACCTGTCAATCATAAGGTAGCTACACCCTGAAGCATCCCCTGCTTTATGGTGTATTTGACTCTAAATGGGACCATAACTTACTAAACAAACATCATGCTTGAAAGTAGCGATGAAGACCATAAACCCATGTTTACAATGTTTACTGAGGTAATAAATCAAGTGAGAAATAGGCTCATTTTCTCATAGACTTCTATACAATCAGACTTCTTTTTGCAACCAGAGGAGTCGCCCCCTGATGGCTGTTAGAAAGAATGCAAGTGTGAGGAACTTCAGCATGGCTTCACTTTTCAGAACCAGAGGTAGCTGCCTGGAGCAGACGCACAAAAGTAAAATAAAGCTTGGCATACAATGATGTACTGTAGATATATAGCACAAATGTACCACATTGAAAGCGCCCTGTGGAGTTCTGGTGTAAACAAACAAAAGTTTATATTCAGTGTTATTCACCAAAACACATTGTGTGTATTCTTGTGTGCTGTTAAGGTGAGTGTGTCCATGAACTCCAGTGGGGATGTATATATTGTGTTGTGTGTTTAAGCGTGTGTGTTTGAGTGCACCGATGGCTCCCTTTTGCTTGTGTGTTTTCCTCAGTATGAATGTGATGTGTGTGTGTATGTGTGTGTGAGCGTACGGGGGTGGAAATCTTACGACATGTGACAGCTGGTGGGCCGATGCCAACGGGGAAGGATGGAGCAGACGAGGAAATGACTGTTGCCACGGCAACATCGAGCTGGAGTGGCTGATGGTTGGGTAGCGTGAAGTAGCTGCCAGCTGAGACAGTGAGAGCTGCAGAGAAACAATGCAAATGATTCGCTGTTATTATTATGATTATGAACAACAGGGCTCAGGAATATACTTTACGCCAGAGAGACACATGTGCCGTCTCAGTTGACTACAACAGACCATTACACTGCTTCGGCACTTATAAGCCCTTCTCACTCCACCCACGATCCTTCAACACTGTCCTTCCCCAGCAGGTCGGATTCTAAACTGTTTGTCTGCTCGCTTTTGACTAGAAACAAAAGACACTGTAGCTAATAATTTGAGATTCGCTAGTGGTCCTTTCACTTGTCTCAATGGTTATACAAGGGTGGCAAACAAATATATTAATCGCTACCATTGGTGGACTTTTATTAATAATGATCCAGAAGGAGCTGAGCAGCATGGCCACTCCACTTGCACTCCACAACAACGTTATGGTTGTTCCAACTTGGCTTGCAGTGTATACAGCCACTGGATGTTCAGTACAGGATGCTAATGACAGGAGCAAAGGAGGACGTGAGGTGATATTATTATAGAGAAGTCCATGGAGAGTACCAGCAGCACATCTGACTTAAACATAGGAAGCCTTGTTTGTTTCCTCTTTCAAACCACCATTATTCAACGTTGTTTTCTAAAACTATGACCATGATAGTAAACCACGTATTTATTACTGTAACCATGACAACCAAAGTGCTGTAACCTTAAAGTAGTCATAATCACAGTGTTGTCGAATCATTAAACAAATTTATCTTCCCAACAGTGATTTGTAATGATGCATCCAATGAGTTATCGGTTCATTAAATGTACGTTATCAGTCATTGTAAGCCTCATAGATGTGGGTCAGCAGGGGTCTGCTACACCTACTAGAGTGTAAAAGTGAAAGCTTAAACACATTCTAACACGCAAAACTGAGCGAAATGTCTTGAACAGTTATACATGTACACTGTCTGTACTACAGCACATTACTTCTACTGCAGTCATAATTACTACAGACCCTAGAGGTTGCTGTCATCTTCCTTTATGTCTTCTTTGGTAATCGGTGATAAAACCTACTAGTGGGTGTAGAAGGGCCCTGGTGACCCACATCTATTAGGCTTATAACCACTGATAACATTTAATTAACTGATAATGGTCTAACCTACTGAATGGTTTATAAGGCTCACACAGTCAATGTTGTTTCTGTTGTTGTACAAGGTATGGACAAACATTTTGTTGTTTAATTTGTAGGAGATTATTAACAGACTTAAATTGGAGACAGCATGTTTTATAAGCATTTTCTTTTATGAAGAAGGCTCCTTTTTTCTGATCTACTGAAATTTTCATTAGGTTTTGATGGTCTTCGCTGTGAATGTAAACTCTACACTTCTACATGTTTACCTGTATCTACAGTAAAGTATTCAGACCCCTTCCCTTTTTTCACATTTCCCTTGATCATCTTTGAGATTTTTCTCCCCCTTGACTAGGGTCCACCTGTGGTAAATTCAACTGATTTGACATGATTTGGAAAGGCACACACCTGTCTATATAAAGTCTCACAGCTCACGATGCATATCACAAAAAAAAAAAACGAGCGGTGGGGTCGAAGAAACTGCCTGCAGAGCTCAGAAACAGGGTTGTGTCGAGGCACAGAGCCGGAGACGGCTACAAAAAAATCTGCTTTGTCCCCAAGAGCAGAGTGGCCTCCATAATTGTTATATGGAAGAAGTTTGGAACAAGCAGGACTCTCCCTAGAGCCGGCCACCCGGCCAAACAGAGCAATCAGGGGCCCTGAACCTGATGGTCACTCTGGCTGAGCTCCAGAGATCCTGTGTGGAGATGGGAGAAACTTCCAGTAGGACTACCATCACTGCAATACTCCACCGATCTGAGCTTTATGGCAGAGGGGCCAGACGGAAACCTCCCCTCAGTGAAAGACACACAGACTGTAGCCTCAATTCTAACCATTATGCCTTGAGGAAACCAGGCACTGCTCATCACCTGCCCAACACCATCCCAACGGTGACGCATGGTGGTGACAGCATCATGTTTTAGGGTGTTTTTCAGCAGCAGGGACTGGGCGACCAGTCAGGGTTGAGGGGAAGCTGAACAGAGCAAGTACAGAGATATCCTTAATGAAAACCTGGTCCAGAGCACTAAGGACCTCAGACTGGGCTGAAGGTTCACCTTCCAACGACACAATGACCCTAAGCACACAGCCAAGACTACACAGGAGTGGCTGAGGGGCAACTCTGTGAATGTTCTTGAGTGGCCCAGCTAGAGCCCTGACTTGGACCCAATTGAACATCTCTGGAGAGACCTGAAAATGGCTGTCCATTGACAACCCCCATCCAACCTGACAGAGCGGAGAGGATCTGCAGAGAAGAATGGCAGAAAATCCCCAAATCCAGGTGTGCAAAGCTTGTCGCATCTTACCCAAGAAGACTGGATGCTGTAATCGCTGCCAAAGGTGCCTCAACTAAGTACTCAGTAACAGGTCTGAGTACTTAAGTCAATGTCATATTTCAATTTTTCCATTAAAATAAATTTGCAAAATTTCTGAAATTCTGTTTCCGCTTTGTCGTTAGGGTGTATTGAGTGTAGATTGATGAGGGGAAAAATATTTAAATGAATTTAGCATAAGGATGCAGCATAACAAAACAATGTGAAGGGATTCGAGTCTGTGAATGTTCTCATTCATCCAGGTCATCTTCATTCTGGCAGCAATTGAATCGAAGGCAAATGGACTTAGATTTGTCTCTGAAGACGTTTCGCCCCTTATCCAAGTGGCTTCATCAGTTCGTAACGCTACAGTCTGACTAGTCCCCACTAGTCTGACTGAAGTCAGACTAGACAGAATGTGAAGGGATCTGAAGACTCAATGCAGTGTAAATTCAACATCATGGATATTTCCACAGCAGTATTTGCATCATGTTTTGAGTTTCTCTTATTAACTGAAACACTGCTCTCATTCACTAACTGTACTTTGCCTTTCTTTTGGCTGCAGACATTTCATTAAAATTTGAAATACGTCTGCCTAATGACCAGAATCACAAGTAAATTAAACTCTGGGATTCCTCTCATCTTCACAGTTTTCTGCTATTTATCTGGTTTCAATTAGTAGAGGCTGCAAAGTAAGTTGAGCAGCTTAGACGTCCTTTCCCTGACCACCACTAGACTCCTGGGGGATCCTGTGGCTTTCCCTGGCTCAACAGGATATATTACACCTCTGGTGTGAGTCTGCCCTGAGGTTTCCTCCCAGATGGATGTCCACAGGGAGGAATCCTGATCAGATGCCCTAACCACATCTATCAGCTCTCTATGCAGGTTCCTTAGGGAAATCTGAACTCTTCACTCCGTCCCTATGGTGGGAGCCCCGACAGCCTTTGAAAGAAACTTACTTTGGCCTTTTGATCATGGGAATATATAATCTGAACTGATGAACATGGCCAGCCAAATGTTCCTCAGACATTCCTACTTCACATTCATAGCTGCGTTATTTTACCCAAATGGAAGTAATGGGTTAATTATGAATTGTAAGGGCTGAAATACTTTGGTTATGTACTAATTTGATAAAATTCCCAATATTTGTCCCTTCCCATTGACAAAAGTTCCACCAGTAAAACAAGATATAAACAAACAACAAATAATCCTAAGACAACTCACTTAATTATTTAGGCCAATAATTTAGGGAATGCAAACTACCTTCTGATTGTAAAACTGTAAAACATATGCAACTGTTTAATTTGATTATGCTAAATTCTGGGTTAGCAGAGTTTATTTTTGCTAAAGGGATAGTTTGGGTGTTTTGAAGTGGGGTTGTATGAGGTACTCCTCCATAGTCTGTGTATTACAGACAGTAGATGATGGTCAGCATGGCCCCAGTTTGGAGAAGCAGACAGGAGTTACTGCATTGAAGTAAAGTAATGTGCTGCTGTGAACGGGGCTGGCAGCAAAACAAATTTTAGACAGCTAAAAGGAAGGCTCACCTAAAAAGTCAATATCAGTTCAAGTGTATGCTGTAATCAGAATATTTTAACTGGTTTACCTTGACAGACCCCAGACAGCTCTTTCCAATGGGCAGCTGAAGCTGTTATATCCTACACAGGGGTTGCTGGTCTACCACT
The DNA here is from genome assembly GCA_947000775.1 of Pterois miles. NCBI lineage: Eukaryota > Metazoa > Chordata > Actinopteri > Perciformes > Scorpaenidae > Pterois > Pterois miles. Next base: position 4,155,851 of record CAMQGK010000571.1, on the reverse strand, counting down.
GCCTCAATGGGTTCATTTGCTTCACTTCCCTATTGGAAACATAAACTGTATAGCCTTCTCAAGGCAAAGTAAAATAGCAAAAATTTGATATCGTATATCGTATGGTAACTCCTGTCTGCTTCTCCAAACTGGGGATGTGCCAACGATTATCTACCGTAGGTAATACACTGACTGTGGGTAAGTACCTCACCCAACCCCTTCTTCAAAACACCCAAATTATCCCTATAAATAACAGTGAAACAAAGCTACAATGTGGCTAATATTCCTCAATAATCAAAATGTGACTTTCAGTTCATCTCACGCTTTGTGAGCGTTATTGAATCTGCTATGGTCAAAACAAATGGCTCTCTGGGAGCCTATAAAGATACTGCATTGAACCACATTGAGCAGTAAAAGAGGAGATGCTCACTCACCCAGTGATCTGTTGGACACACATATAATCACTGAATCTGCTATGCCATGTAAATCACATCGATTTACATGAATTCCCTCGGGCCTTGAAATAGATCAAACAGACATTTCCATTTACTTCAAAATCGTCTTCTTTCACACCAAACAAAAAAAGGAAATAATCACACCGTGCAGACTCGATGTGCCACTGTGACGCACGTCACGATGAAACGCTAAATGTGCAGAGCATAAGTAAACATTTAGTGTGCGACTATGATGTAGCTGTGAGCTGAAGAAACGCCAGAGAGATATATGAAATGCTTCGAGCTGAGGAAACTTGAATAGGTTGGTTACAGTGGTAGCCATAGCAACAAGTGTAAACCTGTTCCTAGCAACATAGATAGCTGTAAAAATGGACAACTTCTCATCAGTTTATACTATTTTATATCTACATACCGAATTTTCCCTTTAAATTTCCCCTTTATGGCGGAAAAAAAACTCATTTTACTCCACACTGTCTGACAGCATCAAACATATTCGGTATCAGCTGAAGATATATGATGTTTACACTGAGTGAAATATTTTAACAGCAGACTGCATGATTTTGATGACTGCACCATTCCACCAAAAGGAAATATTCTCGATATCCTGCGAGTCATTTTATGCACATTCCCCCCAAAATCACCCTGTAAATTTGGTCTGCTTGGAAACAGGGTTCTTCACTAGCAAAAAGAAAAGGGAAATGATAAAGCTCTTTGAGTAATGTAAGTATGCTGAAAAGAAAATATCTGAGTATTTGAACTCTCAAATATCAATACCTACCTTAAATCATTTGTTTTTATTTCTGTGTCATGCCAAAAAATGACATCTTAAAGGGTAACTTATGTATTTTTTAACCTGGACCCTATTTTCCTATGTCTTTGTGTCTAACTGACTAACTGACTGATTTTAAAAGGACTGGTGCACACTAAATGTCACTGAAATAGAGATTTTAACGCAGTTTGACTCACTTACACATAGTTTCAGAGTGGATATCTTCATTGGAAACTGCTGGCCACTTCACAGTTTGCTCACTCACAAATACTATGTTTGGTGTAGGCGTGACCATAATATGAGCTGTTCTGGCTGTTAGGATTGGTCAAAATGTCCTCGCAATTCAAAATGTCCTCAAATGTCAAGACCAGTGGGCTGTCATAAGTAAGTCCTCACAAATACCACGAAGCCATGGCACATTTTACACACACGCACACACACACACACACACGCATATGATCTCACATTGAGTCATCACGTCCTGCACACAGCACAGAGGGTGTGAAAGACACTCACTCTGAATATGTGGATCTCTCTCTCTCTCTCTCCCTCTCTCTCTCTCTCACACACCACGAGAATACGCAGAGGCAATTAGTAGTGGCAATGCTGTGGCTGCCAATGTTCTGATCTCAGCCTGTTTGCCCTGACAGCCAAGCAGATCATCTGTTCACATTCTGGCTTCATGGGACCTGCATGTGTCTATGCGTGTGTCAATGTGTCCGAGGCATTATATGTGTGTCCCGTAGACTCTATGTAAAGATGGACGACATGACAGCTCCCCAAGAGTGAGGCCAAAACATCATGATCGCCCCCTGGTGGCTGGCTGCAGTATAGGTTATAAATTCCTCCCACCATATGTTAGCGGATATGACATAGGCCAAACTAAACAGTCCACGTACACAGAAATACAGCTCTAAATTTGTTTTAGGGATTTATGAAAAAAAGTTAAAAAAAAAAAAAAACTGTACTGATGTATGATGATTTTACACTTGTTTTTTTTGTATGTATACATTTTTGGCCACAAAGGTGTCCAGAGGGTCAAAATGCATCCAGAGAGTATAAAAGACATGTCAGAGTAAAACACATCAGAGCTCAAAAATTTTACCAAAAAGGAAAGTTCTTCACGCCACAAGCTGTAACAGCCAAAATAACCACTAAATCAAAAAGCGAAAAATGTACAAAAATGACCAAGGAGGGCATGAGTGTTAATTAGTTATTTGATGCAATAAAAACAGGGTGAGACGTCACGACTGACAGCTGCTCTTAGTGAAGTCGTCATGGAGCTGGAGGCTCAGGAACTGTGTGAGAGAAGGGATGTAAATACCATAAACTTCATGAGCCTGTGTAATAGATTACATGTTAATTCGATCATAAATGTAGTCATAGAGATATTATGGTTGCTTGTTGTGGCTTTCTATCCAAACAGCTACCGTGGTGCTAACGTAGCAGCTAGGTGGTTCACGCTAACGAGCTGTGGCCGCGATTGGCTCTGGCAGGTATGTGGGCGGGACCTCTACAACGCAGCTGCAGCCTCCGATTACTAATGCACAGACTCTCCAAATGATGTCAAAATCTCAAGATGGCAGCTCCCGTATCCGGGATAGTTTGCTTCATTTTTGTACAGTGGGAGGAAGTGGAGACATGTCTTCTGTATACAGTCCCCTGTATACAGTCTATGACATGCACAGTATATACTACCCTCACTTCTCTCCTTTCTGTGTGTGTGTGCATGTATGTGAGGGGGAGATCGCGACATGGAGTCAAGCTCATCATATGTCTCAAAGAAACAAAGTGAGAGGCAGGTGAAGTGTGAAAGGGAGGAGGATCAAGGACGAGATCCAGTGGAAAAGAGAGGTTACTGGAATGAAATATTGAGAACAAAAGGTGAAAGAGTTGAGCACACGAAAGAGGAAAATATAACAGATGCATGAGAAAGTCAAAGTGTGAACAATGCAGGTTGGCTGTGAGTAATGATGAACGATAATTGTGTGTGAGCGTGACACGAGAAAATGAAAGGTGAGGGATGTGGAGGACAGAGTGTAACGCTACAAGAAAGACATGAAGAGTGAGATTTATCTTTCATAAATAATTAGAGAAAGCAGAGAAAAATTTAAAATAAATACAAATGGAGCAAACATGGATAATATGAACCGATGATTTAAACATTTACATCTGCAGTTTTATTAAGATGAAGATTACTGTACCTGAAATTGTGTTAACAAGGTAAGTAAAACCTGATTAAATGAGCCTATTTCTAAAATATAAGTATGACCAAATCTGCCTTTACAATAAATAAATTAATAAAAGCCTCAGGTATCAAATAAATATGCAGTTTAATTTGAAATATAATATACCAAAAAAAATATTTCTTTATTATAATGGCAGCTTTAGATATCCATAAATATATGCTTGACAACAGAGGGAAATAAATATTTTATCTGAGAACATTCCAGCACCTGTTTCTATCAGTAATGTTTGTTCATAACAATTTGAGGACAAGATCAAATATTTCTGACCAATACTGTGAAATAAATGCAATATGAATTGTGATTATTTTCTATATTTGTGGCCTAGATAGTATTAAATGTGAGATTATGTTTGCACCAGGAAAATTATAAATCATCTGTTGGTCTTTTTTTGAACATAGAGAGACAGCCCATACCTAATTTGTCTTTACCTGTCAAAATTTTTTCCTGAGTGGCACTGGCATGCAAATTAACCAGATGAAAACAGTGTTGTTAGGTTTTGCCAACTCACAGATTTAACATTAATTACCTACAGTTCACTAAATTTGCCACTGACAGTCGCCATTATAGCAGATGAAACCAACTGTCACTTACTATTCAGCTCACTGTTAATTATGTGAGTTATGAAAATGACACTTTTTCAAATTGCAATTTCAATATCAAATTTGACACCGGTTATCAAAGGAACTGGATATTTTTGCTCTTTCATTACACAAACGGAGTTGCAATTACACCTCTTTGTCGTGTGAAACTGTTTGCTATGTTGTGCTCCAAATGATCTGGCAGCCTTCAGATTAATAGTAGTTTCCATTCAGATTTTCAAAATTGGACTACAAAGCCCTCCCTGCACTAGCATAACTATGCATAAAATGCTTGATTTCATTTACAGCTAATACACTTCAACGCTGAAGAACTGAATCGAAGTTCAAGAGGTTGCAGTGAGGGGCTGAGTTGTAGCCTCTATGGTGTGATTATCACAAGACAAATACCAGCATTAACAGAAATCCATTGCAATTTCAGACAAAGTTTATGCTTTGTTCAACACAAAAATTTTGCATTGCTCTAATCAATATTATATATCACCTACCATTTAGTTTCCGCAACATTAAGCTAATTATATTTATTTAACTTCCTAGAAGGATTCGCACACAACAATAAAGGCTGGAGTGATACAATAAACAAAGCTTAGAAATCTTGAATCCTATTCTTTTGAACAGAAACTTGATACAAGGCGCTAAGTACCTGCTGCAGAAAGGAGGCCTGACTGAGCCGGTGCCAGCTGCTAAGTAGCCCTCTGCCAGCAACAAACTGAAACACGGCCTCACCTCCGGCCCGCGGACGACAAGAACACCTGGGTCGACAAAGCATGAGCGCGACCCTGAAACATGACTGCAGCCCGGTGCGAGAAATTATCATCAGCACTGGCAAACAAACTCAGCTGCTCTCCCAAATGCTGGCTATAAATACCACAAGATCCTTAGCATTCTGCACCGCGCCACAACGAGTGTCAAGGATCAATAATTTATGCGAGCAAGAGAAAGTTGTCAGATCCAACAATGCCTACAGACAGAGCCGGAGTGCACGGCTTGTTTACAGAGCCATCTCAGAGAAGGATGCCATTGATTAATCAGCTCTTGACAGTCATATTGAACAGGAAAAATCATTTTAGGATTGAAATGGGTGTATTTTTATAACAGTATCTTTGAAAGGGAGGGAGTCAGAGAGATGGGGAGAGACACAGAGACTGTATTTGTGGATTTTGCAGCAACGCGAGAGTCGTGATGAATTGTCGGGTGACTGCCAACAGCAGTGGCATGGCTTCACACAGTGTTTTCTGTTTCAGCTCTTTATGCCGAATCCTGGATAGCTATCAGGTAGATATCTATGCTGTGCACACTGCGCAGCCAGAGCACTAAAGATGACTGCTGCTTATTTACTCAATTTATAGATTATCATATTATCAGATACATTTACTGTTAAGTCAAAGCTGCTTTCAAATCTGTTTTTAGCCACTTGGGAGCTGAAAACGTCTAGTAACACCTCACTACGTGTTAGCAAATCTTGGTCTGTTTACACATTCAGCAGACAAGCATTCATTTGTAGCTGTGTTTCTAGATTAGCAACAAATGTAAATCACTTATTCACTCTCCTTTTTGCTGTTTGGCTCTTTAGGTGTGATATTTAACACACTTCACCAGCTAGTCACTAACTTTGTCTGTCTGTTTGGCGCTGGGCTACAGCAACAGTCGATTAGATTGTTATCAGCTCATTAAATGTGTGATCCAGCCCAGTCTCACAACAAAGCATGTAATACACCCGCCCGTCCACTGCTAGAAAGCATGTCAGTGTCATGTTTTGTGTCGACGAAAAGTGCATATTACACGGCTGCAAGGTGCAATGTTTTGTAGTGACGGAAGTTCAACTTCAGAGCTAGTAATGAAATGTATAAACTGAGAAATACCAGTTACGATGGCTGGGCGAGCAGGGTGAAGTGGATGGGTCCAACAAACACAGGACTTTCAGGAGGGAGACTGAAGTTCAGGACCGGTGTTTTGTTTTTCAGGTTACGTTAGTGACGTTTATCATGTGTTTTGTAGTAAGGGTTATCTTCTCTTATGTTGTCTGTACTGATGTTACACTGTTTCTGTATGTGTTTTACTTAGTTTATATACGTATTTTAAGCCCAAACATGACGTTTTCCCTTATCCTAAGTGGTTTTCTTGCCTGATCCTACTTCAGCAACCCTGATTTTTCCCCAAGTCAGGGGTTTTGTTGCCCACTGCTGGTACTGCAGTTGAGACACAGCGTGAAACTCCATATGGGGTGGAGGTTGGGGGGTGATGGATGACTCATAAAACACAGGGCTTCCACACAGGAGGCCAGGCTAGCACCAGCAACGTGTAGTTGTCTCTGTCTTCATAAGCGTTAAGTTTCACTTTCACTTCTGAAACATTTATGCCAATACACAAATTTTTTTCCCTAAACTTAACTAAGTGGTTTTGTTGCCTAAACCTACCTAAACAAGTTTTGTTCAAAACGAAACATTTCATTCAGGTTTTCGTGTTAGAATGTGTTGGTTTTAAGTTCTGCTTTCACTTTTACAACAATGCACATAGCAGGCCTCCACTGACGCTGATCTATGATGGTTATAGAAAGCGATAAAGCACATTTAGTAGCCTGATAGCAGTCATATCGTACAGAGGGTTTATGCTAAAAACAGCTGCGTCTTACATCTGGAAACACGGCTGATGGGAGCTTTGAGTTTTGCAGACCAGAGAACCAAAACAATGAGCTAAAAAAGGCTAAAACTCTCCATTGAACGGCAGAGTTGACTGATAACTTCCAAACATCTGTCATTCTTTTTGAATTAATTCTGCCTGTTTGGTGGATGAGAAGTTTTTGGGAATTAAATGATGAAAAAAGACGGTATATAAACAGTGGTATATTCAGCAAAGCACCGCCATCTTCTAATGTCATCCCAGAAGAGCTGCCCAGTATGACCACAGGCGTCTCTTGTTAGCCACTGGGAGCTGCCCACTCTCAGGCCTCCACCGCCCTCGCTGCTTAATCAAAATGAGGGCCGATTTGTAGAGTTCATGGGTTTCAAGCACTCCCACAGCTCCCGGCCCCCGCTGGTTCAGTTTAAAATGAGTCGACAATACAGACTGTGGTTCATTTTGGCCACAGAGAGCTAACACTGAAACAGACCTGATCGCTCTCCTCCTCCGCTCTGTGGCATAATGTTAGTGTGTGTGTCCCTGGCCTCATCCTGAGAGAGAGCAGCATCCATCACATCTCCCAGTCTCCACTGGCATCGCCACTCAGGCTGAGGGATGGATGGTAACGGTAGCTCAGCTCAGTCAGAGCACGCACAGCAACACACACTATTGGTTACATATGGTCGATGTTGGTATTTTACTAAAAATGGGATATGAGTCAGTCATCGTCACCCACCACAGATGTGATATGATAATTTAAATTTATCATTATCAGTATTACTCCTATTTCCCAGGTTTCTGTGGTGATTTTCCAAGATTGACACACACTGATATCTTCTTGTCTTTCACCAAGAACAACATACACACACCCACACACTTCCTTTTCCCCCTTTGCCTCGCCTGCTGCGTACATATTCAGTAAAACTCTGGTTAAACTGGCTGCCGGATATTTTCACAGACCCAATCAGTCTGGAATCTCATTCAGGTGAGTCAAAATATGCTGATTATGCTTGCTAATCAGATTGCTGATGAGAGATCTGGGACAGATAATGCATTTTACCTGACATTAAAAAAAAAAAAAAAGCTTGACCTACAATTTCTGTCAACAACACAACACAACACAACAGTGGGTTAGTCAAGATTTATGATCTTTTTTTCTAAAGAGCACAGAAGGGAAAAGGTTGTACTTCCTGATCCTGTCATCCAGCCAGTAATCACTCCAGTTGGCTGTTAAATGGATCTATTCATGTCATGTCAAGTACAGACCAATGGGCCTGCTCTGGGTCTGAAAAGTGAAGCTAATGCTGAGGTCTGATTGTTATTGATTATAGAAGTCTATGAGAAAATGATCCTACTTCTCACTTGATTTATTACCTCAGTAAACATTGTAAACATCAGTTTAAGGTCTCAATCACGAGTTTAAAGTCTTCTTAAATACAGCATGATGTTCATATAGTATATTATGGTTCCATTTAGAGTCAAATAGACCATAAAGCACAGCATGATTTATGGTGTGGCTACCCTGTGGCTACTGATTGACAGGTCGCTACCACTGCGTTGTCCAGTTTGGGAGTTGTCCATGTTTTCATCTTAAAACTTTAAACAACTTGAACTGTATTAGAATCCTCGTAATATGCAGGTACATACATGAGATATGACCTTTTGAATTTGCAGCAACTTGGGGTTCAGTGTCTCGGAGTGTCGGGTATCTAGGTTATGACCAGGAAAAAAAAAATCCTACTTTGTGTATGCAGCATGTACTATATGACTTTTCTTTCTGTTGCTGATCTACAGTATATAACCACTCTGAGCATTCAACAGCACGCATAAGCCACACAACACCTAAGCCTGTATTATGAAACTTACACTGGAACTTTTTTCAGACACCCATTTCACACTGTTATATTTCTAATTAACACCTGAACAATTTACACCTGAATCATGTTTAAAGAGCCTAAGGCCCATCTGAATCTACTATGAATACATTACTTCTAGAGAACCAGATGGAAAGAGTCAAATTATAGATGTACTGAGCATGCATATAGAGATGACAGCTGTAAATTAAGCTGCAACTGAGGAAGCAAATCATACATTATCAATAGAAAAAGCTTTTATCACTCAATGTATTCTGTGTTTAATCGCTAAAAGTCGGCATTTTATATATATATATATATATATATATATATATATATATATATATATATATATATATATATATATATATATATATATATATATATATATATATATATATATATATATATATATATAGTGAGTATTCAACAATGCCTTGTAATACTATACTATATTACTGTATATTGACGATGGATCAAATGACAATGTGTGATGTGAAAGAGTCTCCTAATGATGAATCCACAGCTCTACAAAGTGTTTTAACCTCTTTTGGGTTTCTGCCTGCAAACTCGACGCCTATCAACCTTGTTTTGCTGTTGAAAATCCCACTACACTACCTGCCCTTCTTAAAACGGCAGACAGATAAAGTTAGTGACAAGCTGAGGAAGAAAGTCAGATGTTTAAGAGCTATTCGGTCAGACAAAAACACAGCAAAGGAGAGGATTTATTGAGTGGACAGAAACACAACTCCAACTGAAGGTTAACCTTGTGTCTGCTGTCAATAGACAACTGTTTGTCAGCGATAACAAGTTTATAAGATCCTAATATTTCAGATGTTGTATTTTCCACTCTAAGCAGCCAAAAGGCAAGCAAAAAAAAAAATCCCTGAGAGCAGCTTTAAATGACAGATGATTAGCACTAGTGAACCTGCATGGACCCACTGATAACAGGATTTTATTCTATTTTCTGAGAGTTGAAAAAGAAGGTCCTGCTCACTGCTCTTGCTTAGCATCACAATTTATTGATCAAACTAACTTTTCGGTCCCTCTGGACCTTCGTCAAGTTTCTTTTGAGAGAAAATAGTTCAAAAGCAGCTAAAATGCTTAGGGGAAAAAAAAAGGGAAAAAAAAAGGAACATCAGTGAAAGCCTTTCTGTCATAGCACTAGCACTGAGGGTTTAGTCACTACTTTAGTACAGCTGGTGACAAGGTGTCTTACCCTGGGGCCTTGAGGCGAATCTGGAGGAGAACCTGGTTGAATATATTTTTGACCTGAAAAACACAAGAAAAACAAAAGAATATTTAAAAAAAACTGTACATCCACTGTGTACAGTGTAAACAGGAAGTATTGTTTATCCCTTTTAATGTTGATGTCTTCATCTGTATATCACTTGTGCAAACAACTCCAGTTGTTTAACAAGCTTAATTAGCAACACCGTAATGTCTTCCCCATGCTCTGCGTACCTGGCAGCACTACTAATTGTGTCGTGCGGTTAAACTTTTAATGGACTCAGATCAACTCGTGAGATGGAAACAGAGGTTGACAGTAAAATGTCTTTTCAGATTGCTTTCTTGTTGATTGGATTTGCAGTCTGGTGGCATCCTGAGCTATGACGAATATACTGTGATAATGTGGAGTGCATAACCTCAGCAGTACTGTAAATAACTCCTCTGAACACTGGGATACCAAAACTACTTACAATCAGTGGCAAATCTATCCAATTTCACACAGATCAGGAGGCAGAGTTGGATTTAGATGTCACACTGAGTTTAAAGTCTAACAATGCTTCCTGAGGTTTTTGGTTGGTCGCCATGGTAATGCTGAAATGAAAGGTTTTCCAGCATGTCTTTGTCCTCCTCTCCCACTCTTTCTCGCTCTCTGTGCTGGGCTTGACCGGCCTTTTGGAAATTGCTTCAGTTGCCTGGGGTGTCTTACTGTAGCTCCCATCTGTTCAGACTACATGCACACAGAGTGGACACGGAGCAAAACAGGCTGGCTCTCCGTCACAAATGTGCGCTGGCATCCCCCCGGCAGCCATTTTGTTTTTAGGGCTTTCCGTTTCCTCACTTTTTACGTCTGGAGCTGGAGGAAAAATACGTTTCACCTCGTTAGCTGCTGGACTGACGTGCAGTTGGCCCTTTATTTGTGATCAGTGAGAGGCCATCTTGACAGCTGAATGAACTAGCAGATGTAGGAGAGCTGGATACAAGCACCTATACATGCACAAGACACTGGGGATACAGGAAGATTTACATTTATATATGTAAAGATGATGCATCATTAAAATTCATTAACGAGCCTCTGTGTCAAAACAGCACGGTTGTCTCCATATTCTACCCCTCTCAGCTTATTAGACGCATTGCACGATGTGTGATGGTCATGTAAACAACCAGCGATTCTAAAAATAATAATAAATTATAGATTAACGAAAATATATGGATTTGACAAGAACTTCCGCCCTCATGTTGATGTCTATCATAAATAACTCAGAGGTTTGGTGTGTCATTTGTGCACCTCTTTTGCATGGCATAAAAATGCCATACTACAAAATTTCAGTAACAGGCACAGTTAAGTTTAGGCGACAGAACCACTTAGTTTAAGAAAAACACCATGGTTGGGCTTAAAATAAGAGTTTAAACTAAGTAAAATATGTACGGAAATAACATAACAGAAGTACAGAAAACACCTAACAAATGTAACTAAGGTAAATTCAAAATAACTCAACACTTTGGGACACGGTCTCCTGGTTGAAAGTCCTGTGTTTGTTAGACACTTTCCCTCCCACCCAACATAAGCAGTCTTTCCCACTTTTTATTCTACATCCCTAGCTACAGGGCGCACAAATGACACGCCTAAAGCAAGAACGGCGTTCCTATTGCATGCAAAAGTACTTGCAATTACCGTGTCATTGATACGCCATTTAGTGCGACTGGGCTGGCCTGGATCGAGTCCCATGTGAAACCAGTAGTCAGTGTTGATTTATTTGTCACATAACTTCTGTACTTAAGTAGCACCACTTCCATAGTCATTTTAACCTAACTTATGATCTTTTCTTTAACCTAACCAAGTACTTTTGTTGCCTAAACCTAATCAAGTATTTCAAGTGCAGTTATTTTAACATAAATGTTGACTTATTTGTCACTGAACTTCCATACTTGAGTAACGCTGCTACCATTTTAATCTGAACCACAATCTTTTCCTAAACCCAACCATGTGGTTTCCTGTAAAGATGGAAGTTTATTTTGAAAAGATTGTATGCATGTAACAAGCGAAAACTGACACGTGTTGCTAGACATTCCTCAAAAAAATGCACAAAAAACTGAGTAACAACTTTTCGCAATATCATACGAACTTTTGCAGGATACGTTGAATTTGAAGCTCTATCCCATCATGCTGTCTCATCATCATCATGCATGCATATCATGCATGCGTCTTTCTGTGAATTTTCCCTGTACGTCAAAGTAGTGGACTGACGGACGATTTAACCCGCCACGGCCAAAAGCTTACCTGCACTTTGGAGAGAGCTAATTTAACAACTAGGGTTGTCAATCGCTATTGTTGTCAAGATTGTCCATAGTTAATTGCAATTAATCACACCTTTGTTATCTGTTCAAAATGTACCTTAAAGGGAGATTTGTCGAGGTACTCTTATCAACATGGCAGTGGACAAATATGCTGCTTTATGCAAATATATGTATATATTGATTGTTGGAAATAAATTATCAACACAAAACTATGACAAATACTGTCCAGAAACCACAGAAACTGCCGCCCAACAGGCAACAACAGCTGTCAGTGTCAGTGTGCTGACTTGACTATGACTTGCCCCAAACGTGGGCATGTCTGTAAAGGGGAGACTCGTGGGTACCCATAGAACCCATTTACATTCACATATCTGGAGGTCAGAGGCCAATTTGAAAATGGCCATGCCAGTTTTTCCTCACCAAAATTTTATAAGTTTGGAGGGTTATTTAACCTCATTCGCGACAAACTAGTGACAGTGACACATGACAGAATGATTCCTTAGGTTTTCTAGTTTCATATGATACCAGTATCTTCACTCTAGCTTTAAAACTGAGCCCACAAGTTGCTGTAATGCACTAAAGAACTCAGCCGCGTTAAAATCAATTTGTGTTAACATGTTATTATCGAGTTAACTTTGACAGCTCTGGTTCAAACCTGTTTTTACTGAGCCTTAACAAGTGGTTACAAGTGGCTTATTTCTTTCTCTCAAATGACTTAATCAAAGGTTGTGAAGTGCAGTGAGCTTTCCACATTAATAAATATACATGCATCAAAGACATGAGCTGCATATTTCAGACCGGCAATGAATTTCATAATCGTCTAAATAAGCTATCTGCAATGGAAAGCAGCACACTTACTGGCATGTCCATACGCCCACAGACACTCACACACACACTCACACCACACACACACACACACACACACACACACACACACACACACACAAACAAAGTCAAGGATGATTAAGGCTCTGAAATCAAAGACTGACAGAGATTCATGATATCATTCTCCTCTGAACACTAGCCCAAGTCATTCGGGCTTCTTGGGCGATCCTCCGAGGACTCTTGAACACTGATTAAAATGTCATTAATAGACTTTGCCAAAAGCCTTCTCTACACACCCATGAAGTAGGCCCTGATCAACGCTATTCTTCTCTCTCAAGATAAGTTAACAGCATCATTAGTGGGGAAATCATCGAGTATACAACCGGGGTCCACTCAAGTTCTTTCTGCTGTCACTGGGATTGAGTGGCTGTGTGTAGTGTTTACTACACTTTTAATCAATTCCCTGACAAACACAGAGAAAATCAGCAGTTTGCGTTTCAGTAAGAGACGCAGACAGTGGCACATCATTTATCTTGGCTGTGAGCGGGATGTGGAATATTTAATCAGAACTTTGTTTCAGCAGGAGGCCTCTTTAAAGCTTGGCGTTCAGGAGTTATTTTCAGACGGATATCGTGGAACGGTCATGCTTAATTGGGAGCGACGGAGTAAAAATGCTGCTGTTAGAGAAATTCAGCAGCACACACTGATAACCCCCTTAAAATCTGAAGAAACGGTTCAGGTTTATTTTCACATTCTTAATCACGACACTTACAGTACAGAGAGCACAGAGCAGACAATCCACGTGGTGACACAAGTGGCTGCTGTGAGATGCTACAAAAATGTTTTTCAAATGCATACTGAAGCTTATATGGATAAACAGTATGTCATTGTCACTGGGAGTCGTGTAATTGAGTCAGAGAAGGTATATTTTAGAAATTTGCTGATTTTTCAACACAATTCATACTTTAATATTCAATCTCTACTACAAAACAACAGAATAACAGGATTATGCAGGATTATGACAGCTGGATAAGTAAAAGACAAAACCCTCTTGAATCAGGATTTTCAAGGTTTCTTTTGATCCCAAATACAAAACAAGATTCTGTCCAGACCTGTGTAAGCTTGAGGGAAGGGTGGCCTCTCTATGTGAGGGCCAAAACTGACTCACAAGAGGCTCCACGATACAATATTATCCCTACGATATGATCTTAACACCATGCTACTGCATATTGCAGTAAGACATACTGTATGTATTGCGATTTATTACCTTCAACTGAAAGTTATTCAGTTTGTTAACATCTAAGATACAGTTTTCGCTGCGTTCATCTCAGAGTTTTCATTCACATATCTTGAAGTCAGAGGTCAACGGACCCCTTTGAAACTGGCCAGTTCTTCCCAACAAGCTAACATGACAGGGTTGGTGCCAATTAATTCCTTAGCTTTTCTAGGCACCGTGGGTCTGTCAAGCTTTGGCTTCCTCCTTATGCTAAAGCATTGTGCATGAGGTTGTAGTGAACGCACTGCTCAGCATCTAACAAGTTTAGGGAGTGGCATCTGTTCGAGGTATCTTCACTGTAGCTTTAACCCATTAATACCTGAGGGGCTGCCTAAAAAAACACTCTAAAACCTGAGGATTTCTCAAAACTTAACATAATTATCAGCGTTTACAAAAACCCTCATTTCTCAGCCTCAAACATATATAAATAAGTTCTGACCCATTTTACAGTGATGTGTTTACGTATAACGTACTGTAATGAAAAGTTGCAATGCAAGAACTTAAACGGTATTGTACATAAAATTGGGTCTGTAATATATAGTCACTATATACCATTATCTTACTGAACTGAAAATGTCTAAAACATGTGCACAACGCATCTGGTCTTAAAGCTATAAGCATACAAATGTAGCATCCGGTCTTAAAGGGTTAAGACGAGTCCACTACAACCTCTAAAAGGCAGAATATTGGTTAATAAATTGTATAATAAAAGACTGATACTTCACATCTGTGTATCATACAATACAATATTGCCACGTGAAATATTATAATACTATGTTGTATTGATTTTTTTGCCCCACTCCAAGTATATTGAGTGGATTCCCAAGGTTAAGAATAAATCTCCATGCTCAGACTGTAAAATAAATATTTGCTGCTACTATATTTATTATATTATACTCTCTGAGAAGCAGATTAGCTGTGGGCTGAGGCCCAACTCTGCGTGTCAGTCCTATTGCACTACCTAAAAGGAAAATTCTGGTATATTACAATTTGGAGCTTATTATCTATAGGCTTGGCCATCATTCATAATGACTAATAATAAACAGGCCCACACAGTGCTGCTTTGTTATCTTAAATGAATATTGTCTATTACATTACAAGCAAAAAATATTCCATTAAATTACACAGATTTTCACTCTGGACCACAGCTGAAAACTGTAAGAAATAATCTGCAGATTCTGTTTATTTTATGACAATAGTTGCTGAGATCAGGAAGAAGCCATACCAGAAGCTTTGCTAATACAAAACACCACATCTTGACCTGATGGTGGTGATACACGATAAATCTGGTGTTGGGGACGCAGGTATAAGCAGGTCTGCTTATTAGCTTAACAATAAAATTAATATGAATAAATTATCAATATATACAGTATATTAACAATTAGAAGTCAACCAATTAATTGGTCGGCCGATTAATCGGGCTGATTATTTGACATTTTTTCATAATCAGCATCGGCCGATGTCTGAGCATATTAAACCGATTATCAAGCAGGTGCATAAATGCTGCTCAGTGCACTAAAACTTTCATCCAAAAGTTTGATGACTAATTGTAGCTTTTTTGATTACCTATTTCATGTATTCAATATTTAGATTATACATTATTTCTATTTAAATATATAAGTGTACTCCAGTGTAGACACAAAATGTAGATTGGAGAGACAGACCACAGGTGTTGTTCAATAAATGTTTACTGAAGCTGAGAAATTTTGTGTATCATTTGTTATTAAGCTGTTATATTTTATAAGATGGAGGGGAAAAAACAACAACAAAATCACCCAAACGTATCAGCCATGGGTGGAGTGTAGGGCTCAAAGAATCTCGGAAACAGGGTTCAATGGCTCAGCCATTTTGAGTGGCGAGTCTCAACACCGGGGATCACCACAGTGAGTGGGACATGAATAAGTATATAAAATTTGACCTGGACACCAAGACTATTCATACAACTTTCATAGTATCCATCCAGTAGTTGAGTGATTTCAGTCTGGACCAAAATGACACACCAACATTCCTGGAGCCATGCCACTAAGGTGGATAAAAACGTGAATGGGATACTGAATCATTTTGACACAAATCAACAACAACAACAAAACTAACAATAATATCAGTATTAGCATTGACCTTTAAAAGCACAATTTAGTCAGAAAATAAAGAGTGAAAATACTGTGATGTGTGTGCTGTTGTCTATGTTCAGGCCAAAGTTCCCCTCTTAGAGCACTGAAGATGCACAGCAATGCTTGTTCAAGATCAAGAGGCCCTAATGGACTGCCAAAGTCTTCTCCGAGCACTTTGAGTTTATCCCTCTCAGACCCCAATCATGAACCGTGCTAATCACGCAGAGAGCAGGTGGTGCAATTGAGATAACACTGCAGAGGTGGGGGATGCATCATATGCAGAGGACAGGCTAGTGTGGCGCACTCCTCTCGCTGACTCCTTCCGGGTGGTTCCCCCCTCGCGCGGCACCCCCCCACCCCCCACTTTTTCTGTCCAAAAAAAAAAAAAAAAAAAAAAAAAAAATCTACCTTTATTAATCCCACAGTGTGGAAATTCAATTTACACTCTGTTTTTTAACTTATACATGGTACATGCACACAAACACACACACATGCAGAACTCGAGAGATGGCAGAGTGATGGGGTACACCTGACAAGCCCCCGAGCAGTTGGGGGTTTGGTGCCTTGCTCAGGGGCACCTCGGCAGTGCCCAAGAGGCAAACTGGCACCTCTCCAGCTACCAGTTCACACACACACTTTCTGGTCCATCGGGACTTAACCGTGACCCTCCGGTTCCCAAGCCAACTCCCTACAGACTGAGCTACTGCCGCCCCCCAAGAGAGAGCAAGAGAGAGACACCGCAAATGTGGCTCCTTTTGAAGCTGTGAGCAGTAAAAAGCCTCCATCCTCCGTCTTGAAGGAATGTTTGCTTACTCTTATTCCTTTCTAAGTAATTAATGTATGTGCATAATGATATTTACCCTGTGAAGGTGATGAAGGTGTACTTCTCTGACGTGACACATCCTCCTGCTTCGTCCTCAGAGATGCTTTTGGGCTAGATGCCTTCCTTTCCAGACTGGACGACAGCCGAAACGTTATGGTATCCTTCGCCTACGCGAGAGGAGAAAGTTTCACACATTTTTAGAGAATTAACAGTTCAGACTAAAGTCACAACTGGAATGAATGAGAGAGCAGCGAAAGAAGGCGATATGTGACAGTGACGTGTAGTTATTTTCAAATATCGGAACTGTGTGAAAATTCACAGCTAAGGTGCGAAGATTTAAGTCATCACGAGATGACGACTTTTGCACCCTTTGAAATGTTTGATACTGTCACTAAAAAGATGTGACTTGCAGACAATTATTTGTGTTAGTGTGCTGTAAACTGTGATGCTGATTTACAGAGCAGAGCCTTAAAGGATGACGTAATCTGTGCAGTAGGAGGGCCGTCCAATAAAGACAACTCATCTTAATGTACCACAGAATGTCAGAAACGATCATGTGAGAGTTTTTGTCTTCAGGGAAACAGCTACGTGAGTGCTGAAAACAGCACCATGTCTTAACACCTTCAAACGTATTCCTTACATTTTGTTCCCTCGACAAAGACATGCCTCTGTGCCCTTGTGTTACCTGAGCTGTGCCTGGAGCTGAGAGTGGCGCAGGGCTCTGAGTTTTGGCAGACATCTCTGTGCTGTAGACCATGACTCCGTAAGGGTTTGGCTTTGCACCTCCTTGCAGAACAAGCTGTATTTCTCTCCCCTTCCAGTCAGCCGGCTCCTGGAAAGGGCACCAAATCCCCCAACGAAGGCACTGCAAGAAGGCAGCTCGGGATGTGGAGGTGCTAGACAGCTGTGTGACAGAAAAAGACATAAGATTAGAAGGCATTCAGACTCTGACATGATCATTATTGTTTTCATATATGGAAATAAACTTTTATGAATCTATTCATAACGCCACAGATATAATATTTAAAATAACATAAAAGTCTTAGTACTTTTTTTCCCTTTCAGATCTGGGCTGCAATTCTGTTCCAATATACCACGATATTAGGAAATATTAAAATTTTTCATTTGCATAAGAAAATATGGATTTAGGAGAACGTTTGCTTTAATGTGCTTTTTTTTTTTTTTTTTAATGAAAAAGATATTTACAGCCAGTAATAAGACAAGGCAATATGGCAATCATACTGTCACTATAAGCATGTGCACATAAAAATACAATACATGCCACTATGGTCACTACATACTGTAGATCCTGAGGTGTGCCACAGGAATAATTAGTGTTTAATTATAGGAAATTAATATATTGATTTAACATAGCAGAGCATTAAATAGATTAATAAACTAACAAAAGTGAAAAAAAATCAAGTTTCCAATTCATGATTCTATTTCTTTAAACACAAAATTAATTATTATTATAAATAAATAAATAATTATTATTAATTAAGTAAAAAGCTTTAAAATGTTGTTATTCTAATGCCCTATCATATTCCATTTCACAATTGACTGCTCACTGAATCCCCCCACCAACATTTTAATTTCATATAACTTTTATATATACAGGTAATCTTATTGAGACACAGGGTCCCACCCTCAAGACAGACCTGACAAAACAACAATATGACACAAAGTTACAGACAGACAGGACATTCACATCATAAAAAAGATAAGAGCAAACGTGGTACAGTTTCACACTATGAGGAAGAGCAGACCCCGACAGAAGCTCTTTCCAGCATTTTTAAAAGTAGTTTAAATCCCTGCAGGAGAATCAGACTGGACAGCTTCAGTCCGTGCTGTAGCGTCTTCCACGTTGAGCTTTTTATTAATTCCTTGCTCTTGTTCAATCACTGTAACAAGGCACCACACATCTGTCGAGCTCTGGATTCCTCCATATGCTGAAGCAGTGTGCATGAGGCTGTAGTAAAGGGGTTAAAGGGTAATGTCTATCTTTTTTTGCCTTTTCCAAAAGGCAAAATACAAGCACAAATAATGGATTAAACAGTATAGCCTCTAATGTTAGTATGCCTGGTTAACTAGTTACCTACAGTATTAACAGTTTTACTTCCAAGGCCATTGTTAGCTACTGTAACTTCATTATTATGTTCGAAAAATCCCATTTCGGGATTGACACATTGGTTGCGTGCACACTAGTGGGCAACCTCTGGGTCTGAGAAGTGAAGCCAATGCTGACGTGCCTTAAACTTAAATTCTTTCTCACAGCCAGCAGGGGGCGACTCCTCTGGTTGCAAAAAGAAGTCTGATTGTATAGAAGTCTATGAGAAAATGAGCCTACTTCTCACTTGATTTATTACCTCAGTAAACATTGTAAACATGAGTTTATGGTCTCGATCACTAGTTTCAAGTCTTCTTCAAGACAGCAGGATGTTCATTTCGTAAAGTATGGTCCCATTTAGAGTCAAACAGATCATAAAGCAGGGTGATTCAGGACGTGGCTACCTTGGGATTGACAGGTCGCTACCACGGCGTTGTCCGGTCTGGGAGTTGTCCATGTTTTTGTTTTAGAAGTTTAACCCTTTCACAGTGTGTTTTCAGCTCATGAAGGTTAATTATAACCTTTTTGGTCACCTGAAAATGTCTTATTCATCATCGGTTGTACTTGGCTCCACTCTCTCCTGACACTTCTGGTTGCAAAAAAACAACATGGCGAGAGCCAAAATACTGAACTCAAGGCTTCAACAAAACGACGGTCCACAAACCAATGAGGTGACGTCTCAGTGACTTCTTATATACAGTCTATGGTGCACACATATACCACTGTCTATACATTTAAGTTTCTATTTCATGATGGCTTTAATTTAAAAATGGCTGTATTCTTGCATGCTATATAATAATTCATGTCCAACCCACAGAGCAGCAGCAAGAGCTCTGATTGAACAGCTGTGTTGGCAGGATTGCCGTTCTGTTTTTCTAGTGACTGAATCCAACGTGGACTTGATTGTAAGTGATGTCAAAGCAAACTACTAACTTTTGATTGCCATCTTTCCAGCCTACAGAGTATTTGATATTCAACAGATACAGTACATTCAGTTTTCCTTTAAGTATTTTTCCTATACCACCCCCTTCACATGGAAACATAAGTGGTGCCATAGTTATTGTATTTCTAGGGTTTTGTCAGACATTTTAAGGTTAACGTGCAAAGAATGTATAAATCACTGGTGTGCACGTTCAGCATTTACCATTTTACTGAAACTAAATTTCTAAGTATTCAATTAATTATGTGGATAATTTAGAAAGCAATATGAAAATAGGTTAAATTTACTACAAAGCTTTGAAACTAATGGACCACAGTGCACATTACCTACGCTGACAATGCTTTATGGTCAATACATTAGGGGCCTAAATACTAGGTTACACATACAGTATAGGAGCACTTTGGTGTGTCTGACCATGATTTACAATGACTTCCATTGCATCTCTACTCCACCCATCCCAGAAACAGAAAAAAAAAACACATCTTGTTTTAAATCGTCCACAGGGGACTCAGAGGTTTCCCTAAATCAATTAATGAGCTGGTCAGCCTCAGACAATAGTAATCAATCATAGGTGGGACAGTATATAGAATACGCAACGAGCCCACTAGACCACATCCTGTCAAGACAAAGTGGAGCATATAATGGTTCACTCAATGCTTACAATCCCCCTGAGCACACTTTTTACATGCAATACCATAATCCAATACTATAGGTCATCATTCATACAAGTATTGCCTTTATTCTAAATGCCACGTCGTGTCCATAGGGTGGTATTATGTAAAACAGGAACTACTGCAGTCGTCTTGAAGCAGGTTGTACCAACTGAGATGGTCTTTAAGTGCAAATAAAGCATGACGCCAATAATTAAACTTCTTTACGTAATGAAAGGTTATTACAGGATTTTTGCCAAATGTTGCCAAAAACATTCTGACGACTGCAGGTTTAAGTTTAATTAATTTATACATACCCAGGAAACAATGTGTCACTTTTCATATAAATATATGGACATTTACATGTCAAATTATTACAGCAAAGTCACTGATTAGAGAAAGCAGTAGAACACTTTAGTTGCTTTTGGGAAATCTGATTGTGAAGGACAGAAGCATGTTTGATATGCTTGAAAACCAGCAGCACCCAGTGTGTACAGCGAGGAGATAAGGGTGTCAAAACCAGGCAACTCTGTTAAAGACAAAGCTAAAGCAAATGATTAAAAATAATGTATGGTTAGAAAGGCAAGAATTTAGTTTTATGCCGTTGAATGAACTGAAAACATGACACGATCATTTATATTAGTAGTTAAAGTCGAATTTAACTTTATTTATGCCTGACACCCCTCCTGGAGTCTAGACTGTCAACAGGGGACCTCCAGAGCTCTATTGCTCCTCATGTTGTGTCCTCCACCACACATTGTTATTGCTGATCATGTCTGGCCGGTGGATGTTAAGAACTCTTCTGGTTGATAAAAGAATACAACCAGTCAAGAGGAGCCTGTTTCCCCCAAATTCACACCAGACTTGAAACATCAAACTCTGTCACAGCTGCCATTATCCTCAGAGCCACCTGTCCTTTGAGCAGCAGCTGAAAGGACAGTGGCCAGAAAAGAAATGTCTTCCCCAGGCTAAATAATATCAAAAATTCAATGGACGAAAACAAATTTCCAGTAAGCCCCATAAACAGGATGAAAAAATAATGTTTTTATATTTCTTCCTGCCACTATGTGCCCACAGAAATAGCTCATAGTGATATACAATAATTCACCGGCTGTAGCTGAAGTTCCCTGGAGAGGAAAAGGCGTACGACATCACACGCACCAACTATAGGGAAGACTACATCAGTGAAACTGCAAGAACCTTGGACAAGAGACAGAGTGAACACTGCAAACAGACAACATCTGTCTGTGAAGACCAAAACCAGTAACTGCATCCACTGGGAAGAGGTCAAAGAATTCAACCAGGTTTTAGCTGTTTGCTATATGCTTCTGCTAGTAACATCCAATCATATTCTGCATGCAAATTCATACAGTACAGTGTGGAACAATATAACCTTACACATACTATATCACTGTTATGCCAGGAAGTGCTGCTCACCACAATAATTACTTTATTCTGCAGCCGGGAGTCTTGTTCATGTGTTTCAGGAGTGAAGAAATTATTAGTAAAATGTGTAGGACAGCATGTCACAGGACTCACAGGATCTGTTTGCTGATTGGCTGCAGGTACTCTCCTCCCTACCCCACTAAAAGTTAAACTTTTGCCAACTTTCAGTTTAGCCGTACTTCACCGTAGAATCAAACCGCCTCAGCTTTCCATAGATGTTGCACGGCAGCTCTCGGCAGGCTGCGCCTCACCGCTGAGGAATTTGCTGTTACTCTAACGAGCTGTTAGAGTATGTTGTATTTTGGGGTTGCTGATTTAAAAAAAGGGTAATGCACAATTTTCTTGCCTCACAGCAAGAGGGGCTCTTCTGTGAGGAGTTTGCATGTTCTCCTCATTTTCTCTGGGTTGTCCGTCTATGTGTCCTGTGATGGACTGGCGACCTGTCCAGGGTGAACCCCATCTTCCCCCAATGCCAGCTGGGATCGGCTCCAGCCCCCCGCGACCCCTAATGGGGTAGGCAGTTGCAGACGGCTGGGTGATTTAAAAAATTTAATGCTGCTCTTTCAGCAGAGAGCAACCACAAACAGCAGAGCCTTCTACACCAAATCTAACTGAATGTGAAATGTCATCTGTCTGGCAACAATTTGGTGAAACCAAACAACTTCTGGTGCCCCACAAGTCGTCCAAACTAAATGACAATACATATTTGTTGTTATTGCATTTCAAAATTATCCAAAAACCAACCTTCATTTGATTGTTTGTGTAGATTTAGGCATAAAAATACTTGGTTAGTTAGTAAATAAATAAAGTTTGAATAATCAAATTAATTGGTTAAGGATGGGGAAAGATAGTGGTCATGGTTAAAAGAAACCAAAGATGAACAGCGGCTTTGCAGCCCTCAATGTCAGACTACTTCTGATGGACAACAGTCATTATTCATACAGCCACAAAAAGTCCGTTGCAGGTAAATAAAAACAATAAAATCAATGCTGTCTTTGATTTTTCTGACAAGGGCAGTTTCAAAATGTCAGATTATTATGCAAAGTAACCTCGCTGTCCAGTTAGCTTGCTAACAAAGCCCAAAGTCGAGTGTTCAGAGGTTAATGGTGCTGACATTTTACACACGACAACTAATAGTGCACTTCTGCAAGGACTAAGAGTGTTAACGGCGTAGAGGTTAAAGACATGGCAGCCCCCTGTTTTGATTAAATGAACAATTTCGCTGTTTGATTTGTGCCACCACTATAAAGACGATATACTTACAGATTGGTCAGTCGTATTGTTGCCTGTGCAACCGAGTCCTATCATTAAATATCTGTTATGTACATCTAAGTTTCACATATTTGAAGCAGCCCTGGATTCAGATTAATACTCAATTCCTCTCTCTTGAGAGAGAGATTTGGTTTCAGACTATAATTTTACCCCCAAGTAGCACAGACATTAAGAGCCATTTATTTGAATCGTAACTCCAGAAATATATGGCAGCCATAAAACAGATAGCAGCATATTCCCCCATGAGGCATTGCCTGTTTTTCCATCTCATGGGGTTGAATTAATAAGATGCTTTATATGAAACGTTCAATCAAACAAGTCTATTTTCAAAGTGATGATTTTGTAAAAATTAGCCAACTAGAGAAAGATCATTTTACAGGACCTGTAAAGATTGGGAGCCAATTTATCTAATGTGTCCTTCTTTTCTTTTTTTTTTTTTTTCAAACACTCTCTGTCTCTATCATGTCTGAGCTCCCACTGAACACGAGTGAAAGAGCAAAATAAGTGTCTAGCACATGACCGAACGCTCACTTCTTGTATTATTCAATGAATATATTCGGTTGCGGGGATGATTCGGGAGCAGAAATGCCGGCTGAGCTCTGAGAGAATGAGAGACAAAGGAGCAATCAAGGGCCTCTTCTACAGGGACGCCTCCAGCCTAGGAAAGAGCTTTTATCTGTCCGACACTCAACGCTTATCACACACTTTCAGTCTTCCAATCATAGGACACTGAGAATGACTCTACGGTCAAAACTGTACAGCGAGTGAGGATAAAAAGGACTGTGAGCCAAACGGCCATCAAAACTTAACATGTTTCACCCCATGTCTTCCCGTGTGAAGTGGGACCAAACAAGTAATAAGTTATTAATGATCAGAATGGAGAATATTTCAAACAACTTGGTGTGATGACAACAATTGCACTAAAACATGCTCGGCACAAACTATGAATTCGCTTTTAGACGCTAGAAACATGAATCGCTATCATGATTTCAGTGCTGTAGTTCTAAAGTGTTTCAGAACGGTGTGATCTACATATGAACTGCGTAAAGCGCTGACAGCTCGGGCTGGCAGACAATAGGATTTAAGGAATCGCAAAGAAAATTCTTTAGTTGTGGTTTGAGTAAACAAACAGGGATAATAGTTTCATTCAGAGCCTGGTAGAGTATTCACATTATGCATGTAATCCTTGTACACAAACGGTCCACAGCGTTCGGAGGCACACATGAGCTTAAGAACAACAATGTGCAGTTTCTTGGTTATATGACAGCGCAGATCAGCGTTACATGCACATGCAAGCGTAGGTGGTTTAATGGTATCATGGCAAGGACACAGTGCTGTAGGAGGTACTTAGCTGATGTATGTATGTGTTAAAGGCCTCCGGTGGGAAGAAAGTTACCTGCGGGGGTCAGACACATCGACTCATTCTGAGAACCACAGTAACTCAGTGAGTCCTAATCAATTGCAAAGCCTGCTTGTGACAGCAAGGAGACATCAAATCAATGACATAATATATCAGTGGATATAAAGTATGACTTTTTGCACTCTCACTGTTTTGCGCAGGGAACATTTGAATTAATCAGGGAATTTGCCATTTGAATTAAAAGTTGCCTTTAGAACTGCTTGCTGCGGCATTGGTCATTATGTCGGACAAGGCAGGATGATCAATAGCCAATTTCCCCAAAGTGTGATTCCATTGTTGATGTGAGGGTTAAAAGCTATATTTAAAATAAGAGTCATTAACTTTCACTCAGAGAGCAACCAAGCACTTGTTTCAATAGTGCATTGGGGAGAAAAAAATAGAAACAGTAGCCTTAGGCAAAAACAAGGAGGCAGGGAACTTCTTCATAAAGTTGCACCGAAAACAATATCAAGCGATGTCACTGCAGACATAATTGCTCCAACTGGCAAAACGTTTTCTAAGGGAAGAATCCATCAACCTTGTTTAGAGGTGTAAACTATTAAGACAAAAAAAAAGCATGTCTGTTTCAACGGGGTGGAGGCAAAGCTTGCGTCTGTAACCTGGAGCAAGAAAATTAATAGTCAAACTATTGTTGGGACACCGTGGCGAGGGTAAAAGAAGGTTACAGACGGTGAGCTTTGTACATCCAAAGCAGCCGTCTGTTTCCCAGCAGATGAGAAAGACTGGAAGCAAAGACACAACCAGTCTAATTCAGCACCACTTACGAACTGAAAAAAGGTATGAAAGACCTCTTCTTATACATGTACTTAAAATAAAAGCACCACTAATTTTAGAAACAGCTTCCAGTTCAGAGCTGCCATTGCTGTTATACTCAAATATTTAAAAAAAAAAAACTTAGTGATAAGCTGTGATAAAGCAATTTGCAGGAACATAGTTTTCGGGAAGCTCAAAGAAAACGGCAGAACATTCAGCGAATTGGGACTTTCTAGAGCAGAGCAGGAATTAATCCTAAATTAGGAGGATGTGAGCATTGATGGGAGACAGAGTCTGACAGTTATTACTATTACCTCAGTCTGTTGGGCTGTTCAAGTCATTATTTCAGCAAGACCCTGTGACAGGCACCAGCCCACGGCCTCCTGCTACTTATTCTCCACAATAAGATGCCCTGGAGGAAGTGAGGGAACATGCACCAAGATCATTAACTTAAGAGCACTGAACCAATCATATTTTCATCCATCTGCACAAGTTGTCTTTAACTTGCATTAGAACTGTAACTCTTCACTTAGCTCCACCCTCTCCTGTCACTTCTGGTAAAAGAACCAAGATGGCGACAGGCAAAAACCAAGCTCGCGACGGCCAAAGCCTACCTGCGAGACCTTTCGCAACCATAGCAGCATAGTTTTCTTGGTCTGTCCGCCACTTAGGTCCAGAATGGAATATCTCAAAATATGACATGGATTGCCATGAAATCTCATACAAAGTTTCATGGACCTCAAATGATCCTCATGACTTTGGTGATCCCCTTCCTTTTCCTCTGGCGCTACTAGCAGGTTGACATTTCAGAAACATAGTGAAATGTTATGAAATGTCATACAGACAACTGGTCCACACAGGATGAATTGTTAAAAGTTTGGTGAGCCCTAAAAGGGATAGTTTGGGTGTTCTGAAGTAGGGTTGCATGAGGTACTTCTCCATAGTCAGTGTATTACCTACAGTAGATGACGGTCGGCACGCCCCCAGTTAGGAGAAGCAGACAGGAGTTACTGCACAGAACAAGGTAATGTACTGCTGTGGACGAGGCCAGCAGCAAAACATAATTTACCACCTAAAAGAACGGCTGACCTAAAAAAATCAATATCTGTTGAAGTGTTCGCTATATTTAGAATATTTTCACAGCTTTATCTCCCATGCCGGTACTCCTGTCTGCTTCTCCAAGCTGGGGGCATGCTGACCGTCATCCACCGTCACAGAGTATGGAGGAGTACCTCATACAGCCCCACTTCAAAACACCCAAACTATCCCTTTAACATTTCTTCTTGAACCATCATCAGGTCCAAATTTCAATCAGCCCAACATTTTGGTTTATGACCAAGTACCTTGAAAACTAATGGTATTCCCATCAGCCTATCTGTACTGTACTTTGCATACTAATACACTAAACCAAGATCTTAAATATTATAAGCACTGCCTGTAAATAAAAAATTGGGCCACAACATTTATTTATTTTATAATGTGCTTTCCTTTAAATGAACATTACAGCCTCACAGAGTCACTAGCACGGCTCAACTATTGTAGTCTTGTTTGCTTTTTAAAGTAGAGAAAGGTACTATAAACTAAAGACACATTCACCTTCACACACATACACACACACACACACACACACACACACACACACACACACACACATTATTGACGCCTGGCTCGAGCATCAGTATCAGTAGCTTCCTCATTTAAAGTAACAGCAACACATTTACCTGAGAGCAATAATATAAAGTAACTGAGATCATTATCAATCCCTCATCAGAGCAGCAGATCATGCGTACCCCCTCAGATGAAGATTTAAATCACCTGAAGATAATGATAATGCAAAAGATGACAAATCACTTGCTGAAAGTAAATGACGTGCACATGCAAGATTAGGTGCACGTTGTGCAGCGACTGCCTTTTCCATAAAAATCTGTCAACATAATATCTTATCTGTACAGGCTCAAATTAATCTTGTGATGATATTCTCATCTGTGCTGCATGAGTACACTTTAGAAAATATAACAGATATGTCAGACTTGAAGCCTGCAGTATTTATCTGGTCTGAACATGTAATCTGACTTGACATTTTGCGAGCACAGTGAGCAGCATCCGTGTGGCATGTTTGGCTCAAGCACATATACACGAGTACAGTCAAAGAAAATGATAAGAAAGACCTGTTCCTGTGGGAAGTAATACACATTCCTCTATATAACTATAGGAATACATAACCGTGATATTAAACGCCAAAACTTAATGTTCAGGTATATTGCCTTCAGGCTTGAAATGACACCTGTTAAATCACACCATTTTTCTGGGATAAAACGGATGCCGGAGGGCAGGAAGGACTGCTGCGTTACCAACAGGTAAATGATGAAACTCTAATGACTTTGGGCACAGGCAGGGCAACATATACACAAATGTTTTAGTCAAGTGCCTTTGAACACTAGGAAGGCATTACCTACCACCAGGCCTGACTGAAATTCAACATTTTTCTCAGTGTTTACTGAGGAAAAAAATGAATTTTCAAAGTTTCAAAAATGCCCTTGACCACTTTATATAACTGCTGTTTTAAATAAAATCCATTCAAGTCTGGGCTGAAACTCCTCTGTATTTAAAGCAAATCTGAGGTGTCCGTCGATATGGCAACCATTCGATGTGCAAACATCACCGCCACTGCTTCTCTGGATGCCAGGGCAATGCATCCGTCGGGAGAGGGATAGCACTGCTGGCATGCACTGACAGGGTAAGACTCACTCTGGGCCTATCGTAGGGGGAGATTGATGCACTTCTCAGTGGGGGGAGAGCTGACATTCATTTTAATTAGGCGGGCGAAATATTGTCTCGGCGGCATGTAGCCTCCCTCCCCTTAACCTCGACTTCTCTTCTTATTGTGAAAAAGGAAAAGCGGCCTCCGGGGAGGAATGACCTCCAGAATAGGCCACAAATCAGCTAAATATATCACTTCTGAATCCGGACAATATTACTTAAGATGTTTGATTAACATTTAATTAACATTTGTATGACATTTCAAATCAGAGGCAAACAAAAATATAACTGTTTCTTCTGGTATCCAGTGGGAGGACTCAGCCTTCACATGTCACGTAATAGAAGTAGTCAAGGAAACTAAGACCAAGGGAAGGGTTCGTAAGGTCAGGGGACAGCGTCATTGTAAATAGGGCATTTTAATGAGCATGTGATTGGGGAAAGCTTTTCATTCAACAAACATCATTAAAGCCTGCATGGGGCTCACAATAACAGTGCAAATGTACACAGAAAACTGCACACAACAACACACAAACAGCCACTTGAGGGAAGTCACAGGAAAAACACACAGCAATCCATACAGCATGTACCTGTCGGTGAGCCAATTAAAATCCAAACAAGAGTCTCTGTGGCACAGAGGAGAAGCTGTACACCAACACCTTTAATAAACCCAGCCGCTAGCCATGTCACTGTTTTCTGCTCCACATACTGTTCATCTTCCATCCCCCGGCAGTGACAACTGAGACACGGCAAGGAAGAAATACATAATTAAGAGAGTGATATTTGTTGTTTAACCCAACTAATGGAAAGGTGTCTAACACAAACAAAATGCATACTCGCATAAGATTTGAAACCAGTCACTAAGCCTTAGGTCAAAAAAATCAACAACATGGATGTAGAAGTTTCAATATTGACAGTACAATGTTCAATATACAACTGAATGAGTAACTCAGTATTTATTTTCCAATTATTTCAGGGGGGGATCATGCATTTGATGGTTTGTGTGTCAGTCCACCGCTTATCTTGCAGCCTAATATTTCTTGTACACATTTTTGACTGTGTGCTCAAGGACCTCTCATGGTCGCGGTGATTCAGTTTTTTTAAAACATATTTAATGGACGGTTTTATGCCGTCACTGACTGCCACGAGGAGCCGCAAATGCTCAACAATTACGTCAGTAGCAAATAACATTTTTGGCAGCCGGCTTGGCTAAAGACAAGTCTTAGATGTTAAACTGTTGCAGGCCAAATTTCGGCCTTTTGTTGTGGTTCAAAATTGACACGGTTTGGTTACATTTTGAACTTAAGCATCTGCAGATAAATTCAACACCAATATGCTATGATCCAGGAAAGTTAGGCATGATAAATAAACCCAATGGATGTATAATAAGCCCTGTATACAGTGTCGCCTTGCTTCCAAATTTTTCCAGCGGCCACTTGCAGTATCGCAAAAGCGTTTTCCCCATAGATCAGAATTATAACAGAAACATCTGTAAAACTGTTGACAGGACACCGCGAACTGCCAACAAGGTTGATTATGACTCCTTCTATTCAGATTTTTTGATGAATGGAGGTTTGGAATTGTAAAAGTTTCCTCAAGCCAAGAAAAGTGATTTAATAATCTGTGACGTTATCACAATGTGAAGAGAAAGAGAAACACTACTACACTCATTCAGTGGGCCGCATAGCCTGGAGCTAAACCAACAAACTAGAAAACCTTGAAGCCTTTACGTTTTAACTGCTGTTTTCACTGACTAATTTATAACAATCACAATCTGTCTGTTTAAATAAGGCCAACTACTCTGAAGTGGAGTCAAGAACATATGGAATATGACGAATAAGCTTCATGCAGGAAATGTTATGTCGTGTGCATGTACAAATGTGCATATCCACCAAAGAAATATTACATTTTAGATTGTATTTTTATCATTTTCAAAGATCCGAAGCAGAGTTAGCTTGATTTCAGATGGTCACTGTGCTATTTGGCATTGATACATGTATTGCCACATGTCCGATCTCAATGCGTGATATCAGTAGCAGGACGTTCTCCACTGCTGGCAACTCTCGGTCCTGTCACACTTGAGAATATGTGAAAATGGCCGAAAATGTCTCCATGAGTTCTGTATCCGCTGGCCTCATCAGTCTCAGTTATTTGGAAATTATTCTCTGTCGGCCCTCTGACAGCTGACAGATGTTTTTGGTTTGTAGTTCTAAATCAAACCACAGACAGAAAATAAGACAGCATTCATGAGCGCTGCCCAACGTGTTCTGTGGGCAATGACCGTGTTTTCTTACAGCTGGAGCATTGCTTTATATAGCGTAATGAGAAATGGGCGTGCTGCCAATGCAGCCCAGCGTCTGCATATATCCAGATGAGAGCTCAGTAAAGGACAAAAAATATGTTTAAAGGTCATGCATTAATGCTCACACTTCTTCAGACGCTTAGTAATCAACTGTGCCAGTCGCCGAGCCCAGTCAGGGTCACAGGTGACACAACATGAAAACATGATGCTGGTGACACATTCATTACTGGTTGTGGCCCTGGCCCAGTTACTCAAACGGAAAAGCCATTTTTAGTACACGAAACGTATCACAACTGTCAACATCTTTTCTCGGCAACACAAGTTTGCTGTGGTGTAACAGCTCGAGAGAGTCGCCAATTACTGTTCCGAGGATGTGATTCGCGTTTGACAGTCTCTAAGAAGCATAACGGTGGTTAGTGAAAGGATGAAACCAAGTATCTCCTCACTACATGTCCCTCCCTTCCCCTCTGTCTCTCCATCTATCTGTTTTGCTTCCATCCTTCTAAGGCTGTGACCTATGAGCAGTCACTCATTCTCCGTGTCAGTGTTTTGGATGACTGCAGCTTTCACGCCTCCCGACAAATTGTTTCCTGGCAAAAGGACAAAGGCATGCGGGCCAGCGACGCCTCGTTCTTCCACTTCCCCTGGACTGGCCCCTCCATTAGCGATGAGCTAGTGCTTGTCAGAGGAGGAAGGCAGACAACAATAAGCCCCCATCGTCTTGCATTAAGCCACATGCGACTGTATTACATTGCTGAGTTGATGAGCAGTGCTAACGGTGGTTGGGGGAGGCTGTGATCGGCAGACAGGAACAGGCCAGAGATGACTCAGATGAAGTTACGGCTGGGCTAAATTGGTGCTGACAGACCACAATTAGGAGAGCTGTCGTCGCCTCGCGTCAGTTGTCAGTGACCCAAGTATTCTCACAGTGAGTAAATCATGTACTGTTGAAGGCGTCCACTTACACTTGTGAGTGGATAACTGAATGCATGATGGACTATGATGGTGACGGACACCATTTATTTTTCTCAAATAGAGGAGTGTGTCAAGGAACTGAGAGGAAAGCGATTACAAAGGGTCACAATATTTTACCAAGTACTTGCTCTTGTCAAAGCTCTTGTGACTTGTAAGAACGACGGCGCATTTCTGTACTGTTGGTAAAAAGTCAGCAGCTTACTGGAAAAGCAACTAATTATAGGGTCGGTTTATCCAAAATACGAACTAAAACAGCAACAAAACATTCTTTCTCACTGATCTGCTGCGGTATTTAGCAGCGGGCAACATCCGGGTCTGAGAAGTGAAACCAATGCGGAAGTGACTTAAACTTGCATTGTCTATAACAGCCAGCAGGGGGCGATTCCTCTGGTTACAAAAATTTGTCTGATTGTATAGAAGTCTATGAGAAAATGAGCCTACTCCTCACTTGATTTATTACCTCAGTAAACATTGTAAACATGAGTTTATGGTCTCAATCACTAGTTTCAAATCTGCTTCACTACAGCAGGATCTGTCTGGGAGTCGGCCATGTTTTTGTCTTACAATTTTAATCCTGTCACAGTGTGTTTTCAGTTCATGAAAGTTAATTGTAATTTCATTTTGGTCAAACATCTTATTCAGCGTTCAGGGTGTACTTAGCTCCACCTTTTCGTCTCACTTCTGCAAAAAAACAAGATGGTGATGGCCAAAAACCAAGATAGCAATGGCCAAAATGCCAAACTTAAGGCTTCAAAACAGCAGTCCACACACCAACGGGTGACGTCCCGGTGACCATGTCCACTTCTTATGTACAGTCTCTGGTATTTAGCCATGTTTGGTTTTGAACATGGAAGTCCATTCTTGACCATGCCATGATAACAGGTGGTTGTGTATGGAGTAATCCTGGTCTCTATTCAAAGATGGTCTCCACTGTTGGTCTTTTCTCCAGCTTCATTGACTAGTGGGGCCTGATACATAAAACTCTATCAAGGTTCAAGGCGAAAAATTGTTCTGCTCTTTCACTCATTCACAAATCTGTGCTGTTTCCATCTGTTTTTTACTTTAGTTGTGTCAAGTGCACCGTACTTTACCTTGCAGCGCTCATTGAATCCCTTATATGGATAAACTATGAACTCTGTATGTGAGTAAGACAAACTGTAATATTATATTATTATACCCAGTTAATACTATGTTTCATACCACAAATCAATAGAGTACATAAATGAGCAATTACAGTAATATTATGGTAGGAGATCTTAATATTTTGGGGCGTCATAATCACTGAGCATAGCAGTGAGCGGAGCAACTAATTGCAACTCTTGAACATACTTTCAACCCGTCTTTCTTTTCCTTCTCCAGGTTTCTTTTCAATAGGCGGCGGAGTGATTTGGAAAAGTGTGGCTGGATTGGACATAAGCACCAAGAGGGATGCTGGGTAATACAATGGAGCCCTTGATGAGGGAGGGAATAGAGAACAAAAAAATCAAGACAACAGAAAGTGGACATATGAATGAAATAAAAGTTGATTATTTGAAGTTGGTTGACCCCAGATACTCTCTGAGAACAGCCTATCAGTCAAATTCCCAGTTCCTCTGCTCTCCCCAACCTACTTAATTTAAATTGTTATCTCCGTCCCTCTGACTGCTCCTAAGGAGCATGAAAGAAGTCTGCTCAAAGGCTCCAAGAGGGAGACAGTATGCGGCACAAAGAGACAAGAGAAAGAGCAACCCGATAATAACTAAAATCAAAAAATACCAAAGAGGACAAATGACGACACAGCGTGGTTTTCTTTCTTCATAACTCAAGGCAATGGGGGCAATTTTGTAAAAGGAGGCCATCCACTTTCTTTGTCTTACAGTGAGAAGCAGACTGGTTTTCAAACACAGCGAGGACGAGACATGTAGGCAGTCTCAGAGTACCGAGTGATTGCCTCTGGATTGCAGCGGTTATGTTTTAGAAGAGAAGGGATTTCAACAAAATTGGTTTACTCTTTTCACCCACCTTAGCCCCCTCAAAATACATCAAACGACATAATTCTATTTAAACAGGAAGGAACAACAGAAAGGCAGACTGCATGTTCCTGCCCTCCACCCATCCCAGCACAGTGCTGTAGCAGAGGTTGCTCCCTCAAGTTGCACTACACAGCGCCATCTAGTGGCGATGGAGACACTTTGAGGCAGAGCAACATGGGAGATGATGGAAAACAGGTTTAGTCGTCCATTGTCAGCGACTCTCAATGAGAACATCAAGGTGTCACTCAGGGTGAATCCACAAACACACACCCATAACAACAAAGTGTTTCAGGCATCTGTTTGTTCCCACTGCCAGCAGACGTCACAACTAAGCCTTTTGTTTTATTAGCATTGAAACATAGAAGATTATTATACTAACGAATGACAAAAAAGTTATATTTTATTACTTAATATATCGTTTCTACTACTGTACACTATACTATCCTATAATATACTGTATATTTGATTTTACTGTGTGTGTATACATATATACAGTATATATAATAATAAAAATATATATAAGTACTGTTCATTGCTTGCACTTTAAATCCTTTCAGTGCTTGATCTTTTCAATGCCATGTTTACATGTTTCAGTAATTCTGTTTCAGCTGCCACTTCAACTTATTTCTGTGCTTCAGCCTCAGATACAACTTAATATTCTTTAATACATTCAGTTTCTGCTTTTAACGCTATACTCAGCCATTCAAACGCACAAGACACTCAACCTGAAACTGTAAAATTTCAGCATGTAAATTTCCTTCAGAAAATGTAGCTTTTTCTGTTATTTTCAATTATTTCATTTTATCATGAGGTGTATTGTACTTTCCACACATTTTATTGTATTATATACAAACCGTGTAAATATGGACACAAGTGTATACTACACTATCAGGGCAAGTAAAATGCCATGCTGGGCTAGTAACTCTAGCAACTCACTTGCCCAAAGAATTAAACATACTGTTATTTCCAGAGGGGCTGCACAGTGGTTAGCACGCTCGCCTCGCAGGTTCGAATCCGGCTTGGGACTCTTCCGTGTGGCGTTTGCATGTTCTCTCTGTGTAAGCGTGGGTTTTCTCCGGGTACTCCGGCTTCCTCCCACAGTCCAAAGACATGCTGTTTAGGTTAATTGATGACTCTAAATTGCCCGTAGGTGTAGGAATGGTTGTCTGTCTCTATGTACCCTGCGATGGACTGGCGACCTGTCCAGGATGAACCCCGCCTTCGCTCCATAAACCATTTTTCTCAGGAGAATCCACTATTGGTCTATAAGTAGATTTTTTTTTCTACATATATTACGTTAATGCACATAAATCATGATTATGAGCACTCACCCAAGATTTTGTACTGCATATACAGAAGCTTTCTAATTTTGATTTCCCATGCATAATTTACTCCCTAATTGTTGTATTTGCATACATCTTTTAAATTTGTTTCATTTATGTTGTAGTTTTACTTTACTCTGCTGAAACTATTCTGCATCTTTATCTGGTCTCTTTTCTCTGCTGCTATAACTTTGGGTTACTTAGCGTAAATCTTTGATAACAGAGCGAGGTGTTTCACCATAGTGAAACTGTCTTACCTTAAAGGGCAGGCCGTTGGAAAAAGCAGTGACATAGTACGCTAATCAGTCTAATCAATAAGGTTATGAATAATGTGAACGCTAGCACTAGCTGAGTCAGTGTTAGCTGTGCTGTTTGGAAATATCTGAAAGGGTTAGTTGTTTTGAAGTGGGTTTGAAGTGTACGTTTACTGGAAGGTAAAATTACTGTTTTGTGAATGTAGTCTGGTGGCCTTCAAGAGAGCAATTTAACAGCTTCAGTTCAGTGAAATAAAGCGGCTACAGACAATGTATATATTCTAATATCATCACTTTGACACTAACACATACATATTTAGACCAAATTTTAATGTTCAGATTTGAATACTGATGAACACCACTGTGAGGCTACATCCATCCATCTGCAACTGCTTATCCCGTTAGGGGTCGTGGGGGGGCTGGGGCCGATCCCAGCTGGCATTGGGAGAAGGCGGGGTTCACCCTGGACAGGTCGCCAGTACTGTGAAGCTACAGAATGATATAAAAATGATTAATTATTATAAAATATATAAAATATAAAAAAAAAAAAAAATCAACCCACTCTTTAACTTCCACATTTCCATATTCGAATCCAGCTGCTGTCTGTGCACTCTCTACTCTGTCACATTCAGAGTACTGACATGTTTTGTTTTTGACCGAATGGCCTCTGAGGTCAAAGGCCATAGCAACATGATTGATTTTTGCAGGTTTAAAAACCAGAACAGTTCCACAGGTGCCTGAACAGTCTCACAGGAGGCGGTGGGCAATCAGACATGAGCCCTCACATTTGTGGTTCACAAGTGGTGTCAAGTGCTGTGAAGTGCTGTTGACAGTGTGCAGCTGCCTGCCCTGAAGGCACACCTCAGCTCAGCGCAGCTATAACACCTCAGAAGCATCACATCTCTGACAGCTGTGACAGAGCGCTGGGATGTGTGTACGCTGTCCCATCACACTCGTCTTGGTAGCCAGAGACGCAGA
Organism: Pterois miles; assembly: GCA_947000775.1. Lineage (NCBI taxonomy): Eukaryota > Metazoa > Chordata > Actinopteri > Perciformes > Scorpaenidae > Pterois > Pterois miles. The sequence continues at coordinate 4,119,583 of CAMQGK010000571.1, read as the reverse complement.
GACTAAAGTTTTAGCAGTCTGCTGATAATACGGGAGCCTTTTGCACCAGTGGGTGGTTGGGTGACACTTGGGTTGTCGTGGCTGCTGCCGTCATCAGGAGGCATTATGAATCAAACCGTTATCAGTCAACACCCATGACAGATCAGGCTCTGGATTGACACTAACAAATAACATATGCACACATCAGCGCACAAACGCACACATTCCACTCCTACACACAGACAGAAATTACTCTCCACCTGCTAAATATCTCTCTCACCCCATCATGCATGCTGGGAAGGAGAAGGTGGTGAAGTAGAGTGTGGTAGGAGATTTTTTCTTTTTTTATTTTGGCACCCACACAACAGTTTTTGCCTGGCTATTCTGGGATGGTGTAGACAGGTATCAGTGTGATGGTTTGTTAAATTTCACCAGGTTTATTCTCAGTGTATCCCATTAGAAACATATTCTCAATAAATTTAATGGCAAAGTGTCTATTAGATTAAGAGATACTGTGTGTGTAAAGCTGATATTTTGGACTAGGGAGCTCCTTAAGTGTCCAAAATGGAAAGGGTCGCAACTTTGTTGGACACAAATTTGCTCAAAATTTAGAGGTGCTAAATGCAAGATTGGGAGCATTTCTATTGCCTCCACACGGCTCTCAGCATGGCGACAGCTGAGCCAGCGGCTTGTAGCTAAAAGCGCTAACAGCGCTAAGAGTGAAAAAGACAGCAACACTGCTGACGGAGCTAACAGCGTTAACCAGGGGGCAACCCGGAGGAGAGCTACACTTCTGCAACGGCATCATCTGTAACAGCTGTAATGTGTGAGAGCAGTGCAGAGCAGTGGCCCGCCTTCACCCAATGCCAGCTGGGATCGGCTTCAGAGAAAAGCCTACAGCACCTCTACAGCAACTGATTGAAAACCTGGCCATGAGTTGATGAGATATGGTCTAAAACAAGTTGTTTGAAGGATAGACTTTACTTTGCATGAGTTCCTGGCAGTTATGGGCATGGTTTATTCAAAACAACAGTGGCAGCTGCTGAAGAGGTTAGCATAGCATCAGTTATATCAGAACTGGAGAGCATGTCTTCACTGAAAGAAGAGCAAAGAACAGCACTGAAGGATTTTCTCAATGAAAAGATGTTTTCACTCTTCTCCCAAGAGTTTGACTGACAGAGGGTTAATCCAATCACCTGCCAAGTACTTTTTTTAAAAGAGCATGTCCTTTTCCAGCTGCTTCCAATGACCACTTCTCAGATTGTTAAGTGTAACAAACCATTGGGTGGGTGAGGTTAGGACAGACAAACAGCCAAAACCAATGTCCAAAAACATGTCCAGTGCCCCAAAAAAGTGCCGTTTGAAAAGGTGATTGTTCATTAGGTTGAATAAGGGTGGTCTACATTGCCCAGTCTGTAACACTGAAAAACCAAAAAGCACACAGTCAGTTTTTCACAGGATGGTCATGGTGTGCACAGATGTGACAATGGGCAAAGCTGTAACCAAGTTGAAGATTCTCTCCACACTCTTCCTTCTTCCCTCTGTGATCACTGCTCAACTGCACCAATCGCCTTCATGTTGGCAGCGATAAAGTGGCAGTTTGAGACTGGCAGAGTGCAGCTAAAACCTGGATCAAGTTCTGAACAATGGCTGAGACACTTTTGCTCAGTTTCATGGAGCTGAGAGAATCATAACACACACTTAACATATGCGGCCTGACTATAAATGCAATGTTTTACTGTCTCATTTACATGGACTACTTGGCTTTACAGCTTCCTTTCCCATAATGACAACTAGCTTTTTTTTTTTCACCATCAAAGACAATTTGACAAAGAAATGTCTGTCCAACTTTGGATTTGTGATGTTTAAAGTATTATTTTTTGCAGAGGTTTTTTTTTTTTAATTTTTACTGATTGAGACAGTGTTGAAAAGGGGGAGACGGGGGGATGACATGCAGCTAAGGCTCCAGGCAGGATGTGAACTCAGGGCCGCTGCAGCAAGGACTTCAGCCTTGGCACATGGGGCGCCTGCTCTACCAAATGAGCAAAACAGCGCTTCGGGTTTGTGATGTTTGTGCATGTTGCGTGACCTTATTCCTTTCAGCCTTTAGACTACATCACTAGTAGGACGCGGGTAGGAGTAACACTCTATGTATACTCATGGTTAAATACCAAACCAACAACTGAAATAAATGCTTTTTACGCGAGAATGCGGTCATATGATTTCTAACCGCACCGGCAGTGGAGCTGTGGGGATGGCCATGTCAGTTGGACAGTCAGACTTTGGTGATCCCCTGACATTTAATCTTGTGCCAGCAGCAGGTTGACAATTTTGAGTGAAATGTTTTGACACCTGTTTGATGGATTGCCATAAAATCAGTGTCCTGTGTTTGGTGATCCACTGACTTTTCATGTAGCGCCAGCATCAGGTCAAAATATACGACAATAAAACCGTCCAATACTTTGTAACTCAATAGATGTGACTAATGAAAACTAATGATAATCCCATCACCCTGCTCGCTGAGCCGCTAGCATACCTGTAGACTCTTACTCTTGTTTTGTTTTCCCGTAACTCAGCATCTACAAATCTAGAAAATTCCTTTTTGGCAAATACATGACCATCAAAATATGAGTGTAGAGAGGAGGACCATAACTGTGTAAAAGTGTGATTTAAGAGGCGCTGGATTATTTACATGATACTATCACGTCACGTGTATTATTAACATGACATCAATATTTCATTATTTAAATATCACAGTTATCAATCGCTGCACTCCTATCTCAGAGCCACAATCTAGCACTAATGTAAGCTTCTGTTAAGAAAGGTGTGTAGGAAGTTGCTGGCAAAAGCATTTGAAGAAATTTGAATAATTTTCTATATTTGTGTACCTCCCATAAGCAGTGTTTACTGCAATTTTCAGATAACAGGGATACTGTTTCTCAGTTAAGAAAAAAAAACTTTATTTTTCCGTCATAGAGAATTGAACAGTAAAGCTGAGTTACATGGACAATTCATGCCATAAAGATGGTGAAGATGGTGACATACTCCAACAGTGATATGTTTAAAGAAACTTTTTTTTTTTTTTTGGGAAACAATATCCATTAAATGCCAACTAGTCCATGGAATAATGACTCTCATCCATGGCAACAACACAAGGGGGAACATTGTCCATTTACAACAGAGTGACTTGCTGTCAAGTGGCTGCAGAGGCGGCGCTCCTATCAGTGGCTGGTTGTTTTTCTGCTGCTTTTAATTGGTGATCCGGTGGCCGCTGATTATTTACAGTATAACATGCAGTAACACAATGAGAGCGCAAACTTGGTATGCATTAAGTGTTGAAAGCTCACCCACGCACATAATTAACACAGTCTTTCTGAGGGTTTCCGTGCCCTTCCCTATTGGGGGGGTGTTGGTTGTACTTGGTGCCAGCTACTGGGCTGTCCATATTTAATCACAATCAATCACAATTTTTTCAATCTGTTCAAAATGTACCTTAAAGGTAAATTTGTTAAGTATTCATTTCAATTCAATTTCTTTTTTTTTTTTTTTATATAGCATCAAATCATAACATAAGTATTAGTATGTAACTCTCATCTCATGGGGCGGCAGTAGCTCAGTCCGTAAGGCTTGGGTTAGGATGCGGAGGACCCGGGTTCAAATCCCCCATGGACCAAGACCAACTTCCCTCTTGGGCACGCCGAGGTGCCCCAGCAAGGCACCAAACCCCAACTACTCAGGCCCCCCCCCCCCCCCCCCCCCCCCCTCCCCCCCTTTATATCTTTTTTATGAACAAAAAAATAAAAAACTAAATTTCCCCCCCCTCGGATTACCAAAGAATATCTCTCTCTTTTCTCTTCAACATGGAAGTAGGCAAATATACTTGCTTTATGCAAACATATATATATATATATATATATATATATATATATATATATATATATATATATATATATATATATATATATATATATATATATATATATATATATATATATATATATATATATATATATATTTTTTTTTTTTTTTTTTTTTTTTTTTTCCTTTTTTAAGAAAAGAAAAGATATTTTTTTTTTTTTTCCCCACTGTGGAAATTTAGTTTTTTACATATATTTTTTTATATATTCTATATATATATATATATATATATATATATAATTGGAATACATATATAAATATATATAATTGGAAAACAATTAACAATGACAAATATTGTCCATAAACCCTCACAGGTACTGCATTTAGCATGAAAAATATGATGAAATCATAACATTGCAAACTGAAGACCATCAATTGGCAAAGCGTTTTCTTTAGTGTATAATCACTTGATATCGTTGCCTTTTAATTACATTAGACTGAGACGTTTATATCTACATAGGGAGTGGGTCCTCTTCACGTCTGCAATGTTTCTACTCCAGCCCAGAATGAACGAACCAAACCCTTAACTTTTAGTTAGGAATGTAAATCGCTAAAAATATTTAATCAGAATTAATCACAAATTAATCACACATTTTTTATCTGCTCAAAATGTACCTTAAAGGGAGATTTGGAAAGTATTTAATACTCTATGCTTTATAGTCTAATATGCATTATTCAAAGGTATGTATACATTTACGATTGGAAATCAATTAATAACAACAAAACAATGATTTAATAAATTTAATAATTAATAATAATGAAATATTGGCAACAACAGCTGTCAGTGTGTCAGTGTGCTGACTTGACTATGACTTACCCCAAACTGCATGTGATTATCATAAAGTGGGCATGTCTGTGAAGGGGAGACTCGTGGGTACGCAGAGAACCCATTTACATTCACATATCTTGAGGTCAGAGGTCAAACGACCCCATTTGAAAATGGTCAATCCAGTTTTTCCTCAAAAATTTTAGTGCCAGTTTGGAGCATTATTCAGTCTCCATCCTGGCAAACTAGTATGACATGGTTGGTACCAGTGGATTCTTTCGGTTTTCTAGTTTCATATGATGCCAGTATCTTCACTCTAGCAAAACTGAACCAGATACAACCTAAAAAATCACAAGTTGCGTTAATGTGTTAAAGAAAGCCTTTGACCTGCTTCTAAAAGACCATTTACATCGTCACACAAAACTCATACCTATTAAAAATAAATGAAAGAGTTTAGGTAATGGGCTTCCTCAAGAAAAATAAATCTTGACATGCTCCACAAAAAATACAACTTCAATCTTCATCCTACCAATAATGCTCAAATTACTACTGAAGAACCATGACCATCCATTATTTCGTATTTGATTAAAGCCTAATATCCTCCCATAACATCCATACAACAAACAAACATAATGGGTCGTCAGCTTTAAATGACAAGATGATGTTCACTGTCAACCTTCGCAAACAGCTGCAGAGTGAAAAGAGCTATGGCACACGACACAAACAACAACAAAACCTAAGATTTTATAGATATATCGTCCAACTTCTTGTTATGTATCAGCCGCTATATATAAACATAAATATATATGTTTCCACTTCATCAGTTATGCTCTTGTTCGTTAATCATGGGGACAATGAAAACATTATAGCACTAATTAAAGTCCTATTTGACTCACTTTAACAGTAAGTGGAAAAACACTAATGGTATCATACACAATTCTCAGAAAGCTCTGCCTGCATATTTAACTTGCCACATTTCCCACAAATTGCCCCTATGCAAGCTGTGTTTCAGCATTGTACAGTACCTACGCAGTAGGTTTATTTAGGGAATAAAGTGAGTCATACCCATAGGCTGTAGAGTCAGTGATTTCAACCATCACCCAGGCAACCTTTGGAAGCCAGGAGTTTGAGTTTACTGGTCATCTCCACTTTACTGAATCCAGAACATCGTAACTTTTAGACGGAGTGAGACAAGCGGCAACCACCACAGCTGAGAGTGATAGGCCATCAGACTCCTGTCAGTTAAAGGTTCCCTCAGGAGTTTTTGACCTCACTTGCCCAATGATGAATGTGTGTGAAAGCATTCATGTGGCCGTTGCGATACACAGTCCTGCCAATGCTTTCACACTATTCCACTGATCTACAGGTGGCGATAATGCACCAAGAAATGCTGCAATGTGCCAGCGTAGGAAAGGAAGAAAAAGACTGCAAGCTAGTAAACATGGATGCAAATAACGCAGGACTTAATATACTTAAAGGCAGGGTGGGGGATCTTGAGAAACTAGCAAGCGTACACTAGATTTTTTAAAAATGATCCAACCAATAAAACTCAGTCTGGTGTTGCCAACTCTTTCCAATAAAAGTAGGTAGCAGCACTAGCTCGAAGCCTCACTAAATCTAGCGAAAAAGTCGCCAAGTCGGCAACACTTACAGTCCATCCCTTCAGGCCTCCCTCTAAAACCACTCCCCCAAATTTATCATTATGAACATAAAAATATCATAATGAACGTGAATGGAAAACATGGCAAATGTTAGTTCTCACAGCTGTCAAGCTAGCAGGCATGTAGACTGTCCAATAAAGGTGTGACAAAATATTGTTCTGTGAAATTTCGTGATTTAAAACGTGACGATAGGGCATAATAGGTACATGTAGTCATTCAAGCACTGATCTGCATTCTCTCGTCTTTTTCAGTGCTTTGTTTGAACAGACGAGGGTGCTCTGAGTTTAGACCAGTAGTAGCGGTAGTCGTTTTTACAAGTGTTACACAGTGGTTAAGCGCACACAGTGCATTCAGTGCATTACTTTGAGGTCAAGGATAGATACAATGTGTTTGGGTAAGTATGACAAACTTCTCTTTAAGACTTGGTATCTTCATAAGCAAACATTCAAGGAGAGGTTGGGAAGATGTCTCGATGAAATACCCAATTTATTAACCTCTACATGACCAAATATGTGACAGCGAAGATAAGAAGCAACCTGCCAGCTCTGGTCAAATCCTCATGAATGGGTTTGTTCTCCTCTGGTTCCTTAATGCAGTGTCACACTTCCATCCTTCTATCTACACTTCTTTCAGTCTTGTTTGTTTACGGAGGACTTGCGGCCAAGGAGGCCTTAGGTGATTTCCTCTGGGAGACAGTGACAAGAGATGGATGGAGTGAAGCTCCAAGGACAAGAGAGGGGAACAAAGGCAGGGTGAACAGCAGCAAGGAGTGTGTGTGCAGGTGTGTTTAGCATATCTATTATTGTGAAGACCTGTTGGAGTTGAGTGAAGTGAAGAGGTCACTCTGGTTTGTTGTCCATTCATCAAGAGGTCGATTTCAAGCTAAGACCTGGGTTTAGGATAAACATTAAGGTAGTGTGTTTGTGCATTTCTCTTACCGTCGTCTCTCGGCCAATTGGAGCAGAGAAGACATACTCCAGCTGGAAGACGATTGCCAAAGCATGATGATTGGTCAGTTTGAGCTCCAAGCTGCTCCGAAGGCCCAGCGTCTGAGGGAGGGATGCTGTCGCAGCGCTGAGGAGAAAGCAGAGACATATACATATATCGTGAAGGCCTGAAGAGTGTATGTTAAGGCAAGGATAGAAGCTATTATAGGACACTAGGGGTGTGAGAAAATACAGGAAATATTGAGTATTGTGACATGTTTTGTGATATTGTATTGAATTTCAATTAATAGTTCACATGTAAAGATGAACTCAGTCAATATTTGATTTGATTTACAAAGAGATGCATCCTCTCACTGTCTGAGCCCTCTCAAGTAGTGCTATGATGTTTGATGTTACAGGGATTGTGAAAAATACAAACGCAATGCATCACTTTGCTTACAGTATCACAATATATCACTATATTGAACAGAATTATTTGTGACCTATGTGCGTTTAAAGCCATTACTGACCAAAATGATAATGCCTCACTAAAAAGTAGAGTCACTTTAGTTGTTTTAATACAGTTTTATTTCTTATTAAAAAGAAAGTAAATCAGTGTGTTGGAGGATTTTCACTCGCTTGCTGAATGTTCCCTGGCAAGCACTGGCCTCCTGTGTGAGCAGTGGAACAGCACTCTTGGTATTCGTCATTCACAGTTTGCATACACCACAGGCGGGAGCATACTGTGGAGCGGCGGCGTGTCACGAGGTGGGGCCGAGCGCCTTTTCTTTTTTCGCATCATGGACTCTCTGGAGAATGGAACAAGTGAGCACTTCAGATTTTTTTTTTCTCTGTCTCTCGTTCTGTGCTGTCTGGAAGCACCAGGCATAACGCAAGTGAGACAGACTGTCAGCTTTCAAAGGCGGCACCCAAAACAAAGGCAAACATCATAATTACTGCCTACTCTGTTGTTATCACACTAAACCACTTTTACACAAAAACGTCTTCAGAAAACAGATAAGTGCCCAACATATAATGTTTGTCGTTAGTTTGAAGATGACGATTATTGTTATTCGTATAATACAGTAATTGAGTCCAGATTGCTGGTTAGCATGTGATTTTGTTGATTATGCTTATGTGCACATGTTGCCGTGTTCATAAGACACCCGTATAATCGTCTACATACTGTAATCAGCAAATGTCTCACTTGAAGTAGCAAACACAATGCATTTTGATTCAGACATGCACTGAAAAAGAGGCAATCATCTCTCACCGTCTGTGTGTCATCCGTTTTACAGAATTTTACGGCGTATTCTTTGACATTTTTGACTTCATTTAACAGTTGGACTATGCCTTTTACTCAAAGTCCGTGTGCATTGTTATTTCATGAAACTACAGTATGTCCAACCTAATCACACAGAGGGGCATAGCTTAAATAACCAACCTTACATTGATATTTAGGTGTCAAAAATTATGCTAAAATACATCCAGTGTACGCAGTGAGCTACCTCCAGGTCTGAGAAGTGAACACAATGCAGAAGTGCCTTAAACTTGCATTATTTCTAATATCCAGCAGGGGGCGACTCCTCTGGTTGCAAAAAGAAGTCTGATTGTATAGAAGTGTATGGGAAAATGAGCCTACTTCTCACTTGATTTATTACCTCAGTAAACATTGTAAACATGAGTTTATGGTCTCGGTCACTAATTTCAAATCTTCTTCAATACAGAATGATGTTCATTTAGTAAATTAAGGTCCCATTTAGAGTCAAATAGACCATAAAGCAAGGGGTGCTTTAGGACGTGGCTACCTTCATTATTGACAGATCGCTACCATGGCATGGTTCCGTCTGAGAGTTGTCTGTGTTTTCATCTTACAACTTTAACTTCATTTTCATTTTTACAAAGGTAGTTTTAAGTCCAACCATGTAGTTTTTTACTAAACCTAACTCAGTGGTTTCGATGCCTAAACCTAAAGTGATGCCAAGAGCCAGTTTGTAACAAGTTGGGATGAGAAATGTATTGAATAACACACATCCAGTGTCCGCAGTGGCGATTATTATTAATGGCCACTGACAGCGTGTGTGTGAATGCCATTATGCTTTCGATCAATTACTTAGTTTTGCAGACAGTACTGTCACAGACACATTTGTTCGCACCCTTCACCGTGGACATCACCAAAGCATCACACATTTACTGCAATAAAAAGGAGCAAAATTATGAAAATGTGAAATACCAACATTTAAACATAATAGAAATATAATTATACTGTATATATTGTACATCACAGCTATTTTTTAATGGTTTCTGGTGAAAGTTTGTATTGTAGCTTCATAGTATTTTGCATATTTTCTGAAGCAAATTGCTCAAGTTACAAACACATGACACAAACAATGTCACTGAAGTACATGCAAGACTTTTTCTTTTTAACCCAGAGTAGTTCTGCTCAATAGCTCACTGATGCTCCTTGACAGCTCATTAATTGAAACTGCTGGCTGTTGTTTACTCACACTGGTCAAAGGTTCACTCGCTCTCAGCATTAATGTTAGGAAAAACTTCCAGTTATTCAACAGGGTGCAATGAGATATTTGTGACAGCTGGTGTAACCAAAGCACAATGAGTTACAAGAGGGGATGTGGTCATTTACAGCCTCTACCAATCCATTAGCAGCATGCAGTGACCAGCTCAGACTATGAGGACCTGAATTTGTGGATACACAATAACGGAGTGTGCCCTAACAATGTAACTCTACATGAAACTTTCTGAAAGTATGCTCATTTCATTGTGTTTCTCCTCCCTGGAATTAACATTAGATTTAGGATCTATACGTGATGTGCCGGCGTTCAGTTTCCGGCATTGCTCGATGACTGACATGCTAAAACCATTCCAATCCACGTGTTTTACGACTGATCTAACGCAGACGCTGGTGACCTTACATCAGCACATCCACTTTGACAAGGTTAGCATTGAGTGTCATGGTGTCTCAATAAAAGCCAGGGGCAGAGGCAGCAGGAGCCATATCTCCTCAACTGGTTATGAAGTACTAGCACGTATTGGAAGGTAATGCAAGGCAGTTTTATGAGTGTGGAGGCCTGTGTGGCATGGAGTAGTGTGTAAATTATGAGGCTAGGGTGGGTTAGGACATGTAAGGCCTTAACAAGTGGCGTCTTTGTTGTTTAAGCTAATGTCAACGGAGTATTTATAAAGTCACATGCAGAGCATAAAAATAATATATTTGCTCCTACGAGTGTGTGTGGGTATTGTGTATTCTATTGTGTATTCTATTCTGTGAATTTCCCCACTGTGGGACCAATAAAGGAATATCTTATGCTGTGGGGACATGAGTCTGTTTACACAGTCACATTGTGGGGACTTGCTTTCCTTTTGGGGACAAAATGCATGTCTCCATAACGTAAACCATTATACTTTAGGGTGCAGACTTGGTAGGTAAGGGTTAGGATTAGGCAAGTATGAGTTACAGTTATACTTAGGATAAGTCTCAGGAAATGAATATAAGTCAAAGTAATGTCCTCAACGGTCGAGGAAACATGACTGTGCTGTGCATGTGTTGACCTGCATCACTAAGGTGGAAAGAGGCCATTTTTTAAAAGAATATACTGTCTGTTCTACTGTCTCCACTTGAACTGTATGAAAATTGATAAATATAACATTTGATCTGTGCAGAAACCAATAAATTGTGCAAAAACATTATTTGTATGTAACTTTCTGGCCTTTTTTGATAGATGACTTTACTGGCACTTATTATCATTGCAGCTCCAGTACCGGCGCGGCTCACAAAGACCACTGCTGCTGGCCACCAGCCTGCTGTTCGGCTCATTTTCTGTAACCAGTGTAGCATTGAAGCATGGCGGAATTAGCAAGATAGCTAGCTAGCCAGCTGTCCACTAGTTAGTTAGCTAGCTTGCTAATTCAACCATCCTTTAATGCTGCACTGGTAACAGGAAATAAGCAGAGCTAAGTTGTCACTCAATCTGGCAACAGCAATGTGCTTTCCCCCGCTGTGACAAGTGTGGATGAAGCATTAAGAAGAAGAAGAAGAAGAAGATCTACCTTTATTAGTCCCACAATGGGGAAATTCAATTTACACTCTGTTAAACTCATACATGGTACATGCAGACCTGAAACACACATACATGCAGTAATGGAGAGATGTCAGAGTGATGGGGCTGCTCCTGACAAGCGCCCCGAGCAGTTGGGGGTTTGGTGCCTTGCTCAGGGGCACCTCGGCAGTGCCCAAGAGGTAAACTGGCACCTCTCCAGCTACCAGTTCACACTCAGTTTTTGGTCCATGTCGGGACTTGAACCGGTGACCCTCCGGTCCCCAAGCCAACTCCCTACAGACTGAGCTACTGCCGCCCCCATTATGTTCATTTGACTCATTTACATGACTTGCATAAAGTTAATTTAAGATAGTTACTCAACGCTGCACAGATACAAGCAGGTAACTAAGGGAAAACATGTCTTAGTAAGGTGTTGCCACCTCAAGAGCAGCTTCAGTGCTCCTTTGCATAGACTATACAAGTCTGAACTTTACTGGAGGGATGAACACCACCAGTCTCTTACAGGAAATTCCCTCATTTGGTGTTTTGCTGTCGAACACGTGTTTGACTGGGTTGGATGACATGACGTGGCAAATGTAAAGGCCATAGCATATTACTCATCATTTTCATCATACTCATCAAACCCTTTAGTGCCCCCTCATTCCCTGTATGGAAGCAGCTGCAGTCTTTGTCACTTAGGTTTTTCCTTTAATTTGTTACCAGCCTGTAGGTTTGCATGTGTGGCATAATGAAAGCAGCTAATAAAGGAAGGGCTGTCGTAACACATTTTCAGACTTATGTTTTAGTCCATATCAAAGGATTAGGGATGTTAATAATAATAATAATAATAATAATAATAATGTTAAACCGTTAACCAACATAAAGCATTTTAGCCAATGAACGCAATTAGTTTAATGGTTAAAAGAAATAATAATTAATTAAAAAGCTGAGAAAAACGCAAAGGAGCGGCTCGTCACTTTGAGGAGAAAATCTGGTCCACCTTAAGAGAGAGCCAGCGCAGATACAGGAAGGTGGCTCAGGACTTCCAACTGAGGAGTTGTAGCTTGTAGCCTCGTAGCATCACCGACAAATAAACTGTACACACACTGTCTGCTACAGCTATGTTCACGGCTATCACACCACCAGCAAACCCGCACTCACCACCACCACACACACACACGGTCTGTCGGAAACTCGCTGAAGTTACGCTACAGCAGGCACGAAGCCACCACCAACGCTAGCAGCTGCTAACGTAGCACAAATCTGGGCAGAGACACAGCTGATGCTGAACTGGAGACAGTGAACGCAGCATCGTGGCTGCTATAGTAACTCTCCTGATGGTGAGCTGTTGACTCAGTTGTGAGACACAAATCTTTTCGGTTAATAATCGTTAACGAGGGTCAGTTATCGGTTAAGAACATTTTCTAAAATAGTATCCCTATAAAAGACAGTTGTATCCATTCAAACAACCAACCACCAGCACATCCAGAAAAACTGAAATATGTTGTCTATCTCCTTATATGACAAACAAAAGACACCAGTATATAAAATAAATAACTGACCTCAACCCATTCTGTGTGATAAGAAAGGCAGACTGTGAAACACATCAGACATATATTGAAAGTAGGAGAGCATGAAGCAAATGGACACCATGGAAGAATAAGATACAAGTCTGCAATGTTTTACTTTTTCCACACCAATATTAGACACAAATGAAATTCATTCCAACCTAGCTTTTTCAAAAATACAATTGTTGCTGACTTTACAGGTGCCGGGAGAGGCTGATGAAATACTTTAAAAATAAGCATTCCTGAAATTATTCTGAGAACAGAAATATGCTCCACCATCTCCTGCAGCCGACAGCAGCAGCTCAACTGCAGACATGTTTCCTTAGCTCACCTGTCCTTCACTGGGGTGCTCTGTCTGGAGGTGCTGTCTGACTGGCCTCTGGCTCCTGATGCATGGGGCTCCAGCACCACCACTTGGGGCTTGTTGAGGAAACACCAGCCATTGTGGACCCCGACATGAAGCCTCCTTTCCTGGATGAGGACCATCATCATTGTACCCTCTGATCCAGGCTGTTTCTGAGAATCAGTGAGAAAAGGCTGGTGTAACAGATAGTACACCACATACATCATCATGCATTTATCTACTTTTGAACTGGGTATGGCTTTCGTGGTTTTGGGCCCAGCCTCTACACGTTATAATGACAGATAATTTTAAAGCTAAGGCATATGTTGATATTTGACAAGATACTGTGCTTCCAACCACTATGTGGTTACGTTCTTTCCTGTTTCAACCAGTGGGCAACCTCTGGGTCTGAGAAGTGAAGCCAATGCTGAAGTGCTTTAGACTCGTATTCTTTCTTACAGCCAGCAGGGGGCGACTCCGCTGGTTGCAAAAAGAAGTCTGATTGTATAGAAGTCTATGAGACAATGAGCCTACTTCTCATTTGATTTGTTACCTCAGTAAACATTGTAAACATGAGTGTATTCTCAGTCACTAATTTCAAGTCTTCTTCAATACAGCATGATGTTCATTTAGTAAATAAGGTCCCATTTAGACCATAAAGCAGGGTATGCTTGTGGCTGTGGCTACCTTGTGATTGACAGGTCGTTACCCCGGCATTGTCCGCTCTGGGAGTCGTCCATGTAGTTGTCTCACAACTTTAACCCTTTCACAGTGTGTTTTCACTTCCTGAAAATCAATTATAACATTTTGGTCACCTAAAAATGTCTTATTCAGCATTTCGTTGTACTTCGTTCCACCCTCTCGTGTCACCTCTGGTTGCAAAAAACCAAGATGGTGACGACTAAAATGAAGAACTTGAGGCCTCAAAGCAACAGTCCACAAACCAATGGATGATGTCACCGTGACTACGTCCACTTCTTACATACAGTCTATGGTTTTAACATGATAACTGGTGTGGAAGAACTTGACAGCCTGCATAGCCATGTATTGTATTTCCTGAAGCACAAAGCAGACATCTTAAGATTCACAAATCTCTTGAGTGCATTAGATTACATTTTAAAATGTCACGAAATTATGCAATTATGGACAAAGGATTAAATTTGACTTTAAATCATGTGGACCAAATATGAAGAGTAAATGTACATTAAATTAACTTCTAACCCATACAGAATATTTGTGTCTAGTCTGTTTGTGTACTAGAATATCTCAAAAATACTACAAAACATGATCTCGATGAAAATCTATAAATAAATATTATGTCACGACCAACAAGGATGATGGCATATCTATGGATCTCTTCTAAGACAATTATACAGACTCAATGACAGCTTGTCCCAATTATCTCTTCACACCATCCTCAAGTCATTCTGCACCCTGACGGACTGGCTGTCAATGCGGTACTCCTTTTTGCACTACTGTACCTTTGCACTTCTTACTACCCCATTGATGAGCTTGATGTTGGAGATGTTTAGCAGCCTATTAACTGCATATTCTTTCAGGCACATTTCTGTCTGGACAAGAAACACAGACTTTAAAATGCCACTGACAATTTTACAAATATAAATATTTAAAACTCCATATGGCCAGCTCACTGCAAAAAAATATATAACCCATAATGTTTGAACCCCACTAGGACTTAATACTTGGCAGTTCACTCAGTCCCTGTGACAAAATACAAACAACTTGGACCACCAAGGTCCACATACCAGTCCAAACACTTCCTGTTTACTTGTCACCTTGTTGTGTGTGCTTTCATAATGCATGTTTTTATGGTCTTTGAAGGATAAACCTGGTTTCTTTTATCTTTGGTTTTATAACTATTGTTGTGGTCACTATTCCCATCAGTAATACAATTAACACTGTAGGAGGGCTGGGTATCGAACCTCAAATATCTTTTGGTTCTGAACAAACTGTGTCTATAACTGTCTGTAAGTACTGCGAGTTGTCATCAGCTGTCTGGTCAGAATCGTGGCCTTCCTTTAAATACAACCTGCAGCACCTTTTGGAAGAGGTCATGATTGAAATAGGCAAACTTAAAATGTGGTTTGATCAAAACAAACTTTCATTAAATCTGAGCAAAACCAAACTGATGCTGTTTGGAAACCGGAGATTAGATGCACAGATGAATCTGAGGATTGGGGATGTTGCAATAGAAAGGATATATGAAAACAAATTTCTGGGTGTGATTCTCGACCACAAAATCTGCTGGAAACCCCACATAAAACACGTCAGGGCGAAGGAAGCATGCAGCATCGGACTGATGGGAAAAGCCAGACACATTTGAAAGCAATGAGAAAGCAATGTATATTTTGTATTGTTCACTGGTACTACCATATTTGAATTATTGTGTAGAGGTTTGGGGTAACTCCTACAAAACCACATTACAATCTTTATGCACATTACAAAAAAAAGCTATAAGACAATCTTGTAGGATACAACGCACCAACATAGTATTCATACAAATTACAAACATTAAAGCTTAGGGATCTGGTGGATTTCAAGACAGGACAAATACTGTATAGGGAAAATAATAAAATGCTACCTAGCAACATACAAAAATTATTCACAGAGAGAGAAGGGGGCTATTATTTAATAGGGGAATTGAAATTTAAACAGCATTATGCTCGAACCAAACTAAAAAGTATGTGCATATTGATCTGTGGAGTGGTTTTATGGAATGGACTTCAGGAAGTTATTAAAAAAAGTGCAAATATTTTGCAATTTAAGAAAATGTATAAAAAATTCATTTTATCAAAATACATCAGGGGGGAACATCTTTGAATCAAGGTAGATAAAAATAAAATGTTTGTTGGGGCACTCACTAATGCTTATTATTTAAGATGTAAATGGAGATAAAACATTGGTATAGGACTGTATAAGCATCTGCTTCATCCTTTTCCATTTCGAAGGTTTTTTTGTTAATGGGTTTCTTTTTTATATCATTATTAGTTACTGTTGGTCAAAACAATATATTCCATATTGATTTGAGGATTAATTCTGAACTTTGGAGGTGTATTGATACAATTATCAAATGGTAATTACTGTTTGTGTTTTTTGTTTTTTTGTTATTGTTATTTATTTTTAATTGTTCGAAATGAAGTTAGAAAAAAAAAAACATTTTGCCTTGCTGCTGGAGGTCAAATTATTACAACTGTTTGCAGTTTCATTTTCAGTTTCAGAGTACCATCTAATGGGCTGTGGAGGTAAATAAGGTTTAAATTAAAAAAATATATTTGTTTGGTAATTAACAACGCTAGTAATCATTATATCAAAATGTACGTACTAAAAAAAACTCACCAGTCTAAATATCACTACGCCAATCACGACACATCATCAGGTAAAGAAAACCTGTTTTGTCACTCGTGTTTCCATTCAATTCTAAAGCAAATTTTAAGCAAACTTTGAATTGTCACAAAAAAAGAAATGCAAATTAGTAGAGGTTATGATATAAGCATCTACAGGAATGTGTTTCAATTGGGCAAGTTATAATCGTTCTTTCATGTCAGCTAGTATCGGCCATGTTTATGTTGTCCGGAGACAAAGGCTAGCATTTGCACATTATGGGAATATCTGAGATGACGTTGATGGCAGAAACAGCTGAACACTTCATCCATATGGTCGGGGAATGACACATAGAGACAGGCCTACAGGCAATTTAGAGTCATCAATTAACCATGTGTTTGAACTCTGGGAGGAAACCGGAGTGCCTGGAGAAAACCCACGCTAACATGGGAAGACTCCATACAGAAGGGCCCAAGCTGGATTCAAACCAGTGACTTTCTTGCTGCGAGACAATTTGCAATTGAGCATGCTTTGCCAATTCTTCCCTTTCCATACAGCTTTTCTGATGCAATACTTCAAAATGCTAATTAAAATATATGAATGGAAACACAGCTACTGTTGGCTAGCTAAAGTTCCCTCGAATGCATTAACACAAAGTAGATCTGTTTTTCAAGCAAGAAAGTGATGTGGGAGACAACCCCGCACCAGTAAAAGCTCCAAAGCATGTGGTGAAGATACACAGTATGACCCTGAATACATTAAATCTGGATTCATAATGGAAGGCAGGGATGGGTGAGGGTAAGCAGAACATTTATTTCGGTCAGTACAGCTGACAGGGACATAACACATACTTACAGCCCAGCTCATTTTTCTCCCTTTTTTGTCATGTTTTTTTCTCATTTATTTGAGAAGGTGGTCCTTTGAAATTTTTAATAATCAGAAGTGGGCTTTAAATTACAATCTCCTGGTTTAGGTATCCTGGCTGAAGTGTTTCTGTGTTCCCCAATCTTAGCAAGTACTCTTGTAAGTACAATGTTATTGTAAGTAATTGAAATGATAGATAAAACCATGAAAATGAGAGTCAAGTTGTAATAAACTGGAATTCTTCTGTAATGAAATAACTGTATGTCATATTTAACGTCACCGTGGTTATCTCGCTTTTTTTTAATTATGTGTTAATTAACAAATGTTTAAAAAAACAAGTCAGCGTGTCAACAGGCGCTGGCGGAGTCTGTGCTGCCACCCTGTAGCTGCTACCACTAATAAAGCACAGCTGACTGACAACAGCTCAGTGATTGACTGGAAACTCTCTAACCCCAAAGTGCAGAGCCACGCTGAGCTCGCCTCTCGTCCCACTCCTTCTCATTTGTTTCATTTCAATCTTTCTCTCTCTCCGTCACATCTCTCACTCCCACTCTCCCTTTCTTTCGCTCTCTTTTCTTGTCACTCTCTCTGTCAGTCCCTCTCGCAGCTTAAAACCTTCTCCATATCCACCCACGCCTTCTCAATCAAATTAGCATATCAATTCAGCTTTGGGTTTTTCTTTTAAAGCAGCAACAGCGGGAGCAGCAGCCGAGCCTGCCAGGCTACTGTACAACCCACATACAGCGCTGCTCGCTGCACCGCTCGTATTACATCTCTGCACCGACTCCATCCCTCTCTGTCTGCCTCTTTACTATCTCTTGTTATCATCGCTCATTCTTCCCTTTACAAGCAACGGCCAATATGTGCTCAGCAGTGTACCATATTTCTCTTCTAGTGATGGGGATGAAAGATTAGGGTTCTTGTTGTAACCTCAAGTGATTCCTTCCCTTCTCTGTTTCATCTTAAAAGTACAATTACCACCGTGTGGTTGTATGCCTCTGCCAGCAAGTCAAGTTGCAGTTTACGTCCATGTCTGTCCCAAATGTCATCACTGCATCGCATTTTTATCGTGTGTGAAACTGTCACAATTAGCATATCGAGGGGTGAGAATCGGAGGGGCGTAAGTGACATTTGATCAATTTTACAATAGTCATATGAAAAAAAAACATACTTTGTCCTGACTGTTTATTAAATTCAAGCTTTAATATTAAACCTTCATAAACTTGTGGATGACAATATATACTTAGATCTGCATTATGCAAAAATGTCATAACCTTTCAGCATATTGTAATTCAACACTTGACTTCCGTACCTCCTCATGGCTCTGTTTTCAAATGTATTCATAAACATATTGTAATTACTGTTTAGCTGTAAAATGAGAAAGCTTGCTCCGGCTGATGGGCGGGGCTTGGTATTTCCTCAGCTGATCTAAACATGGCTGCCAGGTCACAAACTCAAATAAACAGTAACTACAAGATGTTTGAAAACATCCGAGGGAGAAATAGGTATTACAGTAGCAGAATATCGACTCATATTTGATCAGCGCTGCCTAGTTTGAGCTTTTGATCGGAGCTCAGCGGAGGACACAGAGGAACACGTTTCTTTCAGATTACCTGTCTCATGTTACTGTCAGGATACTGTATAATGACCGTTTTCATTCTGACACCAGTTCAGTCAGTGGTACAGCCTTTGGTTTTTGGTTAATTACTCTGGATTGATTTAAACTCTTGGCAGCAGAAATCATTTGATATACATAACTAATTTTCATCCAAAACGTCACTTGCGCCCCTCTGGTTTTAACCCCTCTCTGTGAATTCTTCAGTTATAGCCAAAAATGTGTTTTGTGATGACAAAGTGACCTCTCACCTTTGGCCATCCAATTTTAATCAGTTCATCCATGTGTCCAAGTGAATGTTTGTTACAGATGTAATGAAATTTCCTCTGTGCTGTCCTGAGATACCGCTTTCACAAGAATGGGACAGACGTAAGGTCACAGTGACCTTTGAATACCATGTAATGTAATGTAATCAGTTCAATCTTGAATCCAAGTGGACATTTTTGCCAAATTTGAAGAAATTCTCCAGGGGCATCTCTGAGATATCATGTTCAAGAGAGTACGTATGCACAGATGGATGGAGGGACAACTCAAATACATAATTTCTAAAAGCTCTCGTCTCATCTCAAGTGCTGTATTTTGTGGCAACTAAAGGTCTATGTCGGTTTTCTCATTACTACCATTCTAGCAGCTCAAGAATAGAAGCCAGACAGGTAAAAGAAAATCAGCATTGATATGCTACAGTAAGTTTTCATAATGGATATTCACAATGCCTTTTCTATAGGTCCCACTGTGGTGTGTTTTGTGAAAGTTTACTTTTGTTTAGCTATAAGAGGACGTGGTGACTCACTAATGCTATGCTCTGCGTATAGCTTGTTTTGAACCGTGTCAGCTCTCATTTTGCTTTGGGAGTGTTACATAACTGTCTTCCAGCTGGATCACATGCATGGTTAAGGCTCTGTTCAATTAACGCTTACCGTCAGAGTGCCAAGACGAAGACGTACCCTCACAGAGGACCGTACATCACACATTTCAATCCCATGCCCAACCGCATCCACCGTGCATGCACCACAATAACTGGGCTGATTACTAATTACCAGAGAAAATGATACACCAAATCCCCGTGTGTGCACTGCACAGTTAAGGTGAGGTCTTAAAGTGGAAAAAATAAAAGTATCTTGGTCACAAGTTATTGTGTTGCAAGTAAACACAAACATGGTTTTAATTTCACAACATAGTCTATTTACATATTCACATTAACTCATTTACATATTTAGATGCTTTGTGTGACTGAAATCTCTTGTGATGGTGTATACATGTTATCTCTTCTCAAGTCTCTTTTAAATGAGATCTTGCATTAAATGAAACTTCCTGAATCGATAAACCTTAACTAACTAATACTCCATAAAGATGTTCAACTTATGTAGAATTTTTCTTTCGTTTGTTATATGTTATACAGTTGATGTGGCAATTTTCAGCTGCTTATGCCACTGGGCCGGCGACAGCTGTGGCCTGAGCATGCTCTCGGGTTGTCCGTCCATCCAAACGTCTGATCCATTCTCTTGAATCATCATCTCAGGAATGCCATGAAGGAATTTCTTCAAATTTGGCACAAACTTGGACTCAAGGATGAACTAGGTCAAGGTCACTGCGACCTCACAAAATACGTTTTGGCTCAGGAATTCATTAATTCTGACAATTTCGCACACAGGTCCACCAGGATAAAGTGATGACATTTTGGACAGACATGGATGTAAACTGCAAGGTGACTTGTTGACGGATGAATACAACCGTGATGTGAACAGTACTCAAGCAGTCTGAATTTGGTCCGCAATTTCTGACACTGACGGGATTTTGACGCAGGTTGTGAAAACTCAAAATCGGCCATTGGTAGTGCAATCTAGAACGACCATTCTTGTATCAATGACAGATCATTTGACTGGCATCAACGCAGGTTCAAAATCCAGCTTGGGGCTCTTCAGTGAGGAGATTACATGGTCTCTCCATGTTAGCGTGGGTTTTCTCCGGTTTCCTCCCACAGTCCAAATGTCCCGTAGGTGTGAATGTGAGCGTGAATGGCTGTCTGTCTCTATGTGTCAGCCCTGTGATAGACTGGCGACCTACCCAGGGTGTATCCCGCCTTCGCCCAATTTGAAGCTGGGAGCAGCTCTAGCTCAAACCTGTACAGCTGTGTCAATCTCATCCATGTTTGTTAGTTATCAGTTTTGTATTCTGGCTCTGACACAGAAAGATGATGTCCCCATTCTGTAATTCCACCTACAAAGCTCTTATTGGCTCGACTGCTTCTGCAACCAAGGAAACAGTCATCAATGAGCAAAGCACCAGAGCTATTTGTGTTTATGAAAAAAACAATCTGAAGTGTGGGTCTGGAACATAGAAATAGCGTATAAGAAACGGACACTGGTTTGTGGACTATGATTTTGAAGCCTCAAGTTCGAGTTTGGCCATTGACATCTTGGTTTATGGCCATCGCCATCTTGTTTTTTTTGCAATCAGAAGTGATACGAGATGGTGGAGCTAGGCAACCGAATGCTGAATCAAACATTTTTAGGCAACCAAAAAGGTTATAATTAACTTTCATGACCAGGAAACACACTGTGAAAGCGTTAAAGTTGTCAGATGAAAACACAGACCAGACAATGTCGTGGCAGCGACCAGTCAATCATGAGGTAGCCACACCCTAAAGCATACCCTGCTTTATGGGTCTATTTACTATAAATGGGACCATAATTTACTAAATGAACATCATGCTCTATTGCAGAACACTTGAAATTAGAGATTAAGACCATAAACTCATGTTTACAATGTGTACTGAGGTAATAAATCAAGTGAGAAAGTAGGCTCATTTTCTCATAGACTTCTATACAATCAGACTTATTTTTGTAACCAGATGAGTCTCCCCCTGCTGGCTGTGAGTAAGAATGCAAGTTTCAAACACTTCAGCATTGGCTTGTTTCATTTACAGTATTTCTCTACTTGCACCACTTCATACAGTTCATACAGTGTACTTGTAATCTGTAACATTTGTACAAAGAAATATAAATACACGTCTGCACAGTTTTTTTTTGCATAGTCATAATATTTTCTACTTTGCCCTTTTCTTCATTTTTTCCTTATTATATTTGTATAATATTCTATTTTATTTATTAGTACATATACACAAATGACGTATTTCATTTACTATGTATACCAAGACAGAAATTTCTTCCAGGCTGAATAAACCCTTATCTTACCTTATTAGCTTTCATACAGCAGGTGTAAATTGGCTATGTATAGTTTTCTAAGCAAAGCCTCACAGTGTATCTGAATTGACCTATCCAACTAAAATCACCCTTTTGACGAGTGGCAGCAAGCAGCAAGTATGACAAGATATATGTAAATAATTGCTTTCAGTGACGTCCAGATTATAATTATGATAGTGTCTGTCTACTCTCGCCTTCTTCCTCCACTGCAGCCAGTGCTGGGGGGGTGACAGAGAAATGGCTTTATCTCATGTTGGACAGGTCTGTCGTGAAGGGTTTCACAGTGAAAATAAAAGGAAGAGAGAGAAAGTTGTTTATAAGAGAACATCAGTTAAAGTGCTGCTTTCTGTTCTCTGCATCCCTCTCCTCTCTCCCCTCCTCCCGAATATCTTTCATTTATTTCATTGCTCTTTTTTCTCACTCCGTCAGTTTCTCTCACTCTCTCTACCTCTCTTGCTCACTATCGTCTTTCTTCTCCCGCTCGCCTCTGTCTGCTGCCGTCACAGATTTCTTCCTCCCTCGCCTGAAATATGAATATTTTAGAGCTAAGAAGCTTAAAGGGAACAATGAAATGGCCCCCCAAGTTAAATTATACTCCATTTCCAGAATCACAGAGAAGGACTTTCCTGAGTGATGAGCACACCGGTGCCACATGGGTGTGTCTTTCTCTTTTTCCACACACACATATAAGCTTGTTGTCTCCTGCTTTCATGACATATTTGTGATATTCCCCCAGATGTTGCTTCTGGAATCGCTAAACCAGGCAGCGCCACTGCAACCGATCAACATGGTCCCTTCAGCGATCATAATGTACACCTGACACCTAGGGTTGCACGAAGTGCAAGTTCCTCAGAGCTAACATGCCTAGATGCTGTTTGTATCATTAAAAGAAAAAGAAGGGGGAGGCAGAGTGAGACTAATTTGCATGCTTTTGGAGGCAGTTTGTTTTAGAGCTTTGTTAACAGAGTAAACAAAAGCAGTGTAAGGGAAGGGTTGGTGGTGGGGTTTTTGTTTCACAATTACACAAGTCACCCTAATGTAGGCGTTGTAAACGGAAAACTAAACATTCTGCTTAGCCATCCATTTCCCGTTGGAAAACAATAAACTGAGAGAGCAAATGTATTGAAGCCAAGGCATCACTATTATCTGTGTTGCTTGTTTCTTTCATGGCTGTTAGTCTGCAGTGCATCAAGAGCAATCCAAAGCCAACTTTATACCAAAACAGCCTTGAGGGCTCGACAGAAATGTTTCTTAAACTGCAAAACTCACATTTCTAATGTGTGTGCAATCTCCAGGAAAAGATGACTATGTTCTTTTAAAATCTGTGTTGGGGATAAAGTGCTCGCCAGCAAGTCAAAGATAACTCTGGCAGAAAAAACATATCTTATCTAGGAAAGAAAAACTCTACAGAAAATACAGGAAACCTATTTCTGTGGCGGTCTGTAGTGCGTAATGTTTGCTTTGTATTTGATTCCAGTCCACATGAATAGTATTGGAGGGTTTCTTTTTTTTTTTTTTCTTCCATCCCTCATCTGAATTTCAATCCAAAATAAAATGACAAAACAACCTCTGAAGAACAGAAGTAGAAGATTATTTCCTCACTTGAGTATTCACGCTGAAAATTGCATTATCATCGTCGAATATTAACAACAAAGGTTCTGTTGGATTCGACTTACCGGTCCAACAGCTGGGGGAGGCAAGGGGAGAGAGAGGGGTGAGGATTACATATTAGTAAGCAAAATTGATTTAGTTGGGGACACTGTCATTTGAATAAAATGGAGCTACGGAAAAAGTAAGTAATTTAAAGCAAATTTAGAAATAATAACCACTGGAAGAGAAATGGAGAGCAGGCGGCAGCTGCCTCATTGTGCGAGTTTGAGGGAAATGAGTGTAGATTTTCAGACGAGGATAAATTACTTTCTGAAGGTTATTTCTTTTGTGCTCAAAGGGCAGCAGATGACGCGAGAGAGCAAGCTCTCTTTAATAGCTCCAACAGGGACATAAGAAGCTCAAGGCAGAAAATGGACCTTGACCCTGTAATCACCGAGAAGGGACTTCATAAATGGTTGTGACAGGGCTTAGAGGCACTGATCAATAACACAGCCAGAAGTCCCAGTATGGGTTCCTGAAACCTGTTACCTGCTACCAATACTGTGATACCAGATGCCACTCATATCTGACACCCGAGTGTCTCGACAGAGACAGGGGTTACAATACTTTGAGTTTTGATCGAGGGCGAACATTAGCATTCGTAGACGTCACCTTTGAAAATGGGGAAATTGAGTTTAAAAAGATCAGTGCATATTATAAATCAATTTCAGCTGCAGCACCATTTTTATGCCATAAAAGTTATTTTTGATTTGCAAGCAGGCACATCTGCGGGCAGCCCAGTGTTGTTGTTGTAGAGCACATGTGACACCGCACCTTGTGTCAGTCAATCCTACCCGCAGACCTCAGTAGATGTCACCCAGTGGGCTAACCTTTGCAGGAATGCATGAGAAGAACAACATCCTAACTGGGAGAAACTGTGCAGACACAAAATGCAGATTGGAGAGACAGACCATAAGTGTTGTTCAATAAACATTTACTTAGGTTAAGAAATTTTGTGTCATGTGTGTATCATTTGTTATTATTAAGATGTTAAGGTGAAACCAGCCAAAGATATCAGCATCATATATCGGCCATCGGCTGTCTTGATTCTGCAAATAATCAGCCATAAAAAACCCATATCGGTCGACCTCAAGGAGAAACATGGTGGAGCAACATGGCAGACTCCGTGAAGAGGACCTGCTCCCTATGCAGATACGAAGGGCTAATTCTAAGCTAATGAAAACACAGCGATTCTAAGTTTCAGTTGATTATACACTATCAACTATATCTACTAGACTACATAGATGTGAATATCATATTCTAGTTCTACTAATACTAAACTACTACTAATCCCGAAAGCAAGATAATACTTTATATACAAAGATAACAACACAATAAAATGCATAATATTTTTATTAAATAAAACAAAACAATGTAATGCATCATGTAGCACTGTACTTGTCGGTGATGGAGAAAAATGACTTTAATTTTGGAGAATCAAAGTCTCCACTTTCTATAAAGGTGCACAGAAGCGTAGCGCCCACCCTCCGGTTCCCCTCAAGGTTAACACTGTCAGCACTGTTGGAGCTGTTAGCGACATTAGCTGCTAGCCACAAGCTCATTTAGCACCTTTAAAGGGAAGAAAATTAACTCAAAGAAGTATAGAGTCTATAAAAATTAATTGCACAGCTACAGTATTGTGTGTCATCTTCTTCAGAGGAAAATGTCTCTTCATATTCATGAGAAAGAGCCGCGGTGATCCGGCTGCCAAAGAAGAGTTCAGCCCAAATATAGTATAATAAAAGCTAAATAACTAAAATGATACTATGACTCATAGGATAATTACATCTTGTCATACTTTTCTTGACAATATAATTAATAACATTACCCCTCATTTCTGATTACCCACATTATATCACACTATATCTGATTATCTATTTGCTCCAGTTGCCGTTGATTTGTGTGTGAGCGCAAACAAACTCAAACACAAAGACATACAGTATGTAGAGGACGTGCACGCAGTGTATGTGTGCTTTGTGTGTGTCTGATGCCAGTCTACAAAGCTGCACGCTCAGGAAACTGAGCCGTATAACAACCAAAATGTTTCCTAAAGTTATTACAAAATTTACCTGCCAATAAAATGTAGAAATGCTTCAGCAGCGAAGGAAACACGTAACTGCAAGGTTCCAACTATCAGCTACCTGTTTGAGCCCAGCTCAACAGGCTTCAGCCGGCTACAAAACACAAAGTTCTTCAAATTTCAGTTTTTAATTGTCATTCGAGCTTAATGAGAAAGAGGCTAAATAACACTAAAAAGTTAAGCTAAATTTTTTTGGCAAGGAAAAACTGGCATGGCGATTTGATCTATGTGAATGAAAATCGCTTGTTTGGGTATCCACGAGTTTCCCCTTTACAGACATGCCCACTTTATGATAATCACATGCAGTTTGAGGCAAAAACAATGTAGTTTTTTTTTTTTGCCATGCCATGACAGTTTTCGTAAAATTTTATTAAAAAAAAAAAAAAATCACAATATATTGCAATATATTGGATCATTATCCTCAGTATCCTGATATGTATTGTATTGCCAGATTCTTGCAAAAACACAGTCCTACTAATTATGAAAATTTCACACAAACATCTAAGAGGATTAAATAATGACGTGATGACATTTTGGACAGGCATGGATGTAAACTGCAACTAGACTGGTTGGCGGAGGCATACAACCACAAGGCGGTAATTCCAGTCTTTTTCTGCATGGCACCATAAAAGCCGTCAACTATTCGTCAGTAAGTTTTTGTGTCAGTACTTTGTGAAATCAATGTGTAGGCTGTTAAGGTAATAATAACTCTACAGATGGCAACTGTCATCTCAAGGGGAGTGTGTGTGTGAAAGAGAGAGAAAGCAGATGAAATTATGTCCCACATGAGTTTTGTATAAGCCAATTACCAAGTGAGTTACACAACTCTGTTTCTTTTACCTTTGAAAACCAGCAAACAAAAGAAAAATGCTTGTGTTACTTTTTGTGACTAGCCCACATCTCTCACACAGTGATGGCTGCTAACTTCTCATTTTCCCTGTTTTAACCAATTGATAACACAGCAGCAGTCAGTCAGTCACTGACCTACACATCTGCATCTATGCCAAAATATGTGTGTGTGTGTGTGTGTGTGTGTGTGTGTGTGTGTGTGTGTGTGTGTGTGTGTGTGTGTGTGTGTGTGTGTGTGTCTCTTGCTACCCACACAGTGGATGTTAGCTCCCCCATATTGAGGGTGAGTCATCCATGGTAAGAAACAGTGGCAGCATCATTAGCATGCCGCTCTCATCCTCCCACTCCCCTGCTCCTTAACAGATTTTAACTGGCACAGCCCTTCCACTGATAAATCACTGTTGCCCTACTGCTGAAACACTCCCATAATTCACAACCAAAAATATTAAGTCAAACACACACACTCACTGCTTCCCATTTCCCTCCTCATACCACTTGTCCCTAAGCATAATATAACTCATGCCACTTTCATCCACTGCACATATTACACCACCATGAGCACATTATTGGCTCCACTTGGAAAGAAACCCCTCATGCTGGCCCAATCCAACTATGAACACCAACAGGACACACACACCCACAATACCATAACCTTAAAGGGTAAGGCTGGTAATGCTGGTGACTCTGGTCTCTAGCAAAAGACCAAAGTCAATAATGTGTTAGTCCATCTCTGAATACTTTCTGCCCTGTGGCTCTCAGCTCCTAGTCCATTTATTCTTACTAAAGACATGAAGCTCTAATAACAGGTCACAATACATATATAGTATAGCTTCATTTAAAAAAAAGGCTCAGTAATTTCCATACATAGCCACGCATTGTAGTTTTAAGGAAAAGTTACTTTAACAGGAGTAAATAGTGCATTTATTGGGGATTATTTTCAGCTGAAATGTAAGATACATTTGTGGCTTTATTGAGTATTTACAGCAGCATGGTGGTATATGGAATTACAAATTACAGTGCGTGTGTGTGTGTGTGTGTGTGTGTGTGTGTGTGTGTGTGTGTGTTCATGGTAGTGAAGGGACACGTTACCCAATGTGCAATGTTTCCTAGAACAAGAGATTGTAGGATATCTTACAAAAGGTATTTCCTATTTTTACAGCAATTTCCTACAAATGTCCAGCAACATGTCAGTTTCTGCTCATTACATGCATACAGTCGTTTCAAAATAAACTTCTGTCTTCACAGGAAACAACTTTGTTAGGTTTAGGCAATAAAACTACTTAGTTAGGTTTAGGAAAAGACTGTGTTTTGGGTAAAAATAACTATGGAAGAGGCATTGAGTACAGAAGTTACCTGATTTTACATAGGATATGAACACCACTTGTCGTTCTTTATACTTCCTGGTTCACAATTACATACTAATTGATTTTGTGGGATATATACAAATTACGAAGGTACAGTATATATGGGATTACCGTGTGTGTGTGTGTGTGTTCATGCTAATGAAGGAATGTTACCCAGTAGGACTGGGCAATATGACAATACATATCGTCAAAATGACATATAAATGTCTATTGTATATATTTTTCTGTATTGTTTCTGTCACAGTAGGGCGGCAGTAGCTCAGTCTGTAGGGAGCTGGCTTGGGAACCGGAGGGTCACCGGTTCAAGTCCCGCCATGGACCAAGAACTGAGTGTGAACTGGTAGCTGGAGAGGTGCCAGTTTACCTCTTGGGCACTGCCGAGGTGCCCCTGAGCAAGGCACCAAACCCCCAACTGCTCGGGGCGCTTGTCAGGAGCAGCCCCCTCACTCTGACATCTCTCCATTGTTGCATGTTTGTGCATGTGTGTGTTCAGGTCTGCATGTACCGTGTATAAGTTAAACAACAGAGTGAAAAAAATTGAATTTCCCCTCGTGGGACTAATAAAGGACTATCTTCTTCTTCTTCTTCTTCTATCTTCTTCAATATAGACGAGGCCTATATACAGTATATTTTTCTTTTTTCTCTGTCACATAAAACTCATGTTCATTTTGCACTCAAGTACTTTTCATTTCTCAAGTATTTAATACACAAAAGAGCGTACAAAATAGGCTTTACCATGTGGTTACTTCATATACATAGACATACAGTATATATAGACTACATATTTACTGTGTAACCGGAAAACATGCTATATCGTGATATACATTGTTCCCAAGATATGACACGACCTTTACTGGGATGGAAGATTTTATTCTATTACCTATGTAACAATGTGGCCCACTGAAGTTTTTTTTAATAGTTTTTGGAAAACAATGGCACTCCATGGCACAGAGGAGAAAGCCAAATTAAACTTTGACTCCAAAGGCAATACATGTCAGTAGAATTAAAATATATATACACATGTATATCATCAGCAGAATCCTCTCTTAGAAAAATAGCTGCAAGACATAAAAGTAGAGTGATGACTATTTGCACAAGGAGGTAACAGAGTACTAAAGATGATTAAAGATCCATTTTTTTGGTCACAAAATATTTGCATATTACTTATCAGCATTTGATGCTTCATCCAGTCTTTTTGGAAATGAATTTGTTGCCTTGTTCAGCTAACCATCAATAGTTGTAAGGGTGACTTGGTAAGTTTACCACTGCAGTTATAATGTCATTTACAACTGTGGTTGTGACATCTGTGCTCAGTGATTCACACTGGATTATAAGGACCAGGTTATTTCTTTACTCACTAAAATAGAAGCTAATTGCTGGAATTTACACAGTTTTCAAGCATGAATCATAGATCATTGAGGATTTCTGCAGATATTAGTCCCACATAAGTAAAGCTTTAATACAGAAAAGGCATTCATATTAATTTTCTTCACTAAATAGCCAGTGTTAGGTGAGTAGAGCATCATTTTCAGATGTCATTGTACTAAATAATCAGTGCATCATCATCATCGCCTGTATCTGGAATAACAGCGCCTGCACTGACAGCCCAGAATGCAGACATGATGGCATGTAATCGATGAAAGATGTTTGAACCTGGCACTTTAATTTCCCTGTGTGGAATCAATAAAGTTGATCTTATCTTATTCTTCTGATAATCCAAAGGGCCGTGCCTTAAGGACCAGTTGAATTCCCAAACAAGCATCGGATCTATTACGGATGACATGAGAACAACCTGCCTTTTGTTAAACATTGCCATGTCACAGGATGTGTGATTTCCCCTGCACTAGACTTTTAAAGACCGTTGTCACGTGAAGAGAAACACTTCCTTTATCAGATCACCCAAACTGACATTTTGCTTAAATCTGAATCAGAAACATTTCATACATTGCATTTTCCCAGACAAAAGGGCTCTCAATAATGCAAAACTTGCGATAGTTGAGATCCCACTTGTGATTGTTGATCTTGCTGATACAGTATCAGCTTCTACCTGGAGGTCACTTGGAAGTCTGTATTCATATTTTTCAATCTTTCTTCAAATATGTTTTTTTATCTGATAAAAATCGTTGCAGTTGAGTCTGATGTGTTTTATTATTCTCTTCACTGCCAAGATTCTCAATATAACACAAAACTGAATTAATTACATGGGTACAATAGATAGCACTAGTCAAAAACAGGGCTAATGAATGAATGGCATTAGCAAGAAGCTATCGTTTAGCTGCAGAGAACACATTCACCACTGTCTAATCTACATCCTTTATTTTGCGACAATCTATCTTTAAATTTTTCTTCTTGTAGTGCTTTGTGCTGAAAGACGAAGTGAATCCAAAAAATGCATATTGCCCAGAAGTGAAAGTCAATCGTTTGTTCCATTGCAGAGCAAAGCGATGTTTCCGCCATTTCGGACTAAAAGCGTCAACCGACACCAGTAAAACGTAAAAACTAAAAAGTGCTGTACAAAAATAAAACAAATTTCTGTTTTATTGTCATATTCTACCAAAATGGCCCATGTTGAACAACAATTATAAATATAATGACCATTTTCAGACCAAAATGGCAGCTCAACCGAATTTTGTCTCTTTGCTTCTATGCTCTTTGATGAATCAGCTCATAAGATGCCATTTTGGATGATGACGTTTGCAAGGACAGTCAAACATCCCTCTTGACAGATGCGTAAAAACGCAGAAAATTGAACCTGTTCTAAAAACTTTAATAACGCATGAAGGTTTAGGAGTCCGTGTTTAAGCGTGGTTGACATAACATGGTGTTGGATGCATTTTTAAATGACAATTTTGGATGAAAAATACGGGTTTAGCGTGCAAAGGCCTTAAGGCTTTTAAAGTTTAGGAAACTATCTTTCCTCCTTCAACCTCTGTGCACTCTGCCTTGTCTGACTTATAGGGTCTATAACCAGTCGCAGTCTATTTCGTCTAATCATTGGCTCGTCAATCATGGCGAAGACCTGCATTTCATGAATAATTGATGTGATGCATTAAACCACATTCCTTTGCACTGCATCAGTTACAGTGGTTACAGGCTTAATAATGATAAGGAGAAGGCACTCAGCTGGCACATTCGGAGGTGCAGCCAAACTCCGGGTGTCCTTAGAGAACAATGTGCGAGACGCCTGCTATTTCAGAAATGCACAACCTCCTTTGTCTTTTTTTATTGTACCACGTCCACAGGGGCAGGCCCACTTTGAGTGAGTTTTCTTCTTTTAGGACAAATGAAAACTTCCTGGAGCTTTGTTGCCAGAGCCTTTCTCCATTCATTAAATCAGCCTAAGGCG
Source organism: Pterois miles (assembly GCA_947000775.1). NCBI lineage: Eukaryota > Metazoa > Chordata > Actinopteri > Perciformes > Scorpaenidae > Pterois > Pterois miles. The sequence continues at coordinate 4,088,051 of CAMQGK010000571.1, read as the reverse complement.
TTTTGTTCTGCCTGCGGCGTGGCATCGGTCCCCGCCTGCTTCTCTCCTCCACTTCATCATCTTCTGTGCTCCCAGGTCTTTTGATCACAAGCCAAGAAGTTACACAATTTCTGACAAGATCTCAGGCCCTTTCATCCAGAGCAAGGTATTTTATTGAAAATTCAGGTGAACGGTTGCTGCAGGTCATCTGAGGTGATGTGAGGTGAAACTTGGGGAAGGCAGGCATGTTCAAGCAACCCTGGAGTATAGTGTTGCGTCTTTTTAAGTGGAGGTCAGAGTGTGTTTGGAGAGGTTCAAGACCCCAGTTCAAATTAGCCCTGTGCTCATTAAAGTGTGCTGTGAAGCTATGGAAAGTAGTTCACATGAAAAGCACATCAACTAGGGCACAGGCTGTATAATCTATGGGAAAGTGGACTGTAAAAAGAAGCCACACTGTGATAGTTTGTCGGGCTAAAAATAGTAACACTTATGGGGGGATTATGTGAAGACTGTATGTCAGACGGGCAGCCAGCATACAGGATTCATCTCATGCTGAACTGTACATTCATCCGCCATCCCATTCCTCTTCATTTTCGTCACTCCATTTCTGCCTCGATACCAATTTAAGCAGAGACACACTGACATGGAGGCAGAGAGAGAGAAAGAGAGGAGAGAGAGAGAGAGAGAGAGAGAGAGAGAGACACACATTGCCACACACAACAGTAAAACCGAGTTGGCAGGTGAGGTGTCAGCATCACTTCGGAGACAGCTTGATGACAATCCAGCTGGAGTCACACTTTTAAAGGTCACACACAGATCACACACACTTTCTTTCCCTGTCTCTGTCTCTCACTCTCTCTCTCTCACACACACACACACAGACACAGACACATACACACACACACACAGAAACACCCTTTAATTAAAACCTGCAATCAAGCCGACTTCTGCATGTATTAACACCTCTCACAGACATGACAATGTCGTCATACCACCGAAGTTATTTAACTAATCTACACAACTTTGTGTGGTTGTGAGGAACATCGCACAAATGAGGAAAAAAACTGTGAAAAACGACTGCCACAATGAGATAATTATTCATACTAAGACGTGACTTACCTCACAGTGAAAAAGAAGTTAAAGTTGTAGTGTACTTTCCATTGTTTGGATTAAATTAGACACTGGGTCATGTAATATACTGTGTATTCTCAGCACAGGTGTCGCCACGACTTATTCACCCAAGTGAATGTCCAGATAATCCAAATGTCATACACGTGGATGTCAATATAAATGTTACGGTGAACATTTCACCTTCACGTTTACATTCCTCGCCTGTCGTCATGATCTCTAAAAAGTTGTGGATACAAGCAGCAACCTTAGAGACAAGGTGAGGAGCTCTGTTATCTGAACGGAGCTCAGAGTAGAACCACTGCTCATCCATAGTGAATGAAGCCAGTTGAGGTGGTTATACATACTGCTCGCTCTTATGAGGATGCCTCTTGGACGCCTGGAAGCAATCGAGGAACATCCAACAGAAAGAAAAACTGGGGGCAAACCCAAAACACACTGGAAAGATTACATAATCATCTAGACTGGGAGAGCCTTGGGTTCACCCAGGGAAAGTGTGAGAGCGCACAAAATCTCAAAACACACAGACGTACAATACAGACGGTATGCAAGCACAGTGTGTGTGTGTTATGTGTGCTTTGTGTGATGCCAGTCTTTAAAGCTGCATGCTCAGGAAACTGAGCTCTATAACAAGCACAACGTTTCCCAGAGTTATTAGAGAATTAATCTGACAATAAATTGTACAAATGCTTCAGCAGAGATGGACTTGCTTTGTCTAATATCACGGTCTTAATACACAGACTTCTGCAGAAAACTTCCTTCCTGTTGGAGCTCAGCTCAGTGGGCTTTAGCTGGCTGGACAACATGGTTGTGCTAAAAAGAAGTGCAGTAACATGAACACCAGGACACTCGAACATTGTTTTGTTTCTTGCATAGGGCAACCTGTGCATATGTTTACTGATCTTTATTTCAGCCCGGTCATATTAAAAGGCGTTTGAATAACAAGATAATGAGCAAGGCAAAAGCGTGTAAAGAACGCCGATCTTGCTTTAGGCGTGTTATTTGTCCACCATGTAGCCTGAGCTGAGTGCAACGTAAATGCATCTGCGTGAATAAACTACGCTCAGAGCTAGTGATGTAAAATAAAAGGTGCCTATGTTGGGCAGGAGGGGAAGTGGATGGATCCAACAAACACAGGATTTCCAACCAGGAAACCGGACTTTGAGACTGGTGTTTTGTTTTGTAAGTTACATTAGTGACGTGTTTTCCGTACTTACGTTACGTTGTTTTCATACGTACTATTGTTTACATACTTATTTTGAGGCCATGACATTTTTCTGAAACCTAATTAAGTAGTTTTGTTGCCCCCTGCTGGTAGCCTACTGCACTTTCACATGTATAATATTCATTCATAATATGGGGTTGTTAATCTATGACGACCAGACCCTTATGATCCGCTTGGAGGCTCAGGGCCCTCTTTAACAGCTCCGTAGACCCACTCGCATCCCCTAGAGGTTTTAATGGTCATTATCCTGAGGGTGGTGCCAGCAGTGGGGTTTGTACTTTTGGGGGTATTTAATAGCAATTGCCATTAAATTAGGATTTTTCTTGCGTGTCTGATCTATTAAAAATTAATGCATTTATTCACCACACTCCCCTCCTTTAGTGCCACATAATCTGCACTGGGCCCTTCCAGAGAATACTGCTGCTTGTTTAGGACTCACTGCACTGGTGCAGGGCAGCATGGAGAGTTAAGGGGGGCTGATACTCCAGAAAGCCTCCCTCGAATACAACTAAACCCACTTGCTGAGTCCCTAAAGAACTGGCTCCATCCTGAGGGTGAGCTCTACAAGGGAGGCTATGTTTTACCCATGAAAGGACAGCGCCCTCCCATAAGGGTCAGAGGGGGCCATTATTACACACTCAATGATATACTAAAGGGAATAGAAGACAAAGGAAATATACCTGAACCAGCCACCAGCACCCTCATTTTTTTAATTATATTCTTTTATGCAGTAATGGAAGCACTTGAATTCATCTATTTCTCTTTTTACATTTCTTGCTCACAGGTTTTCTGTGGAGCTGTTTTTCTGTGAATGGTTTCTCACAAGGACACAACTTTTGTTTGTTTACAACAACACTCCACAGAGCCCCTCCAATTGATTTACTTTATTTGAATCGGTGCACACAAAGGCAGCTGATAAGTAATGTTGATCAGACAGACCAGGAGCCAATGACCAACAACATTTTACGAGGTTTGTCATTGACGAGAGCATGTAGAGTGGCATAAAAAGCATTCACAGTCCTTACACCATCAATTATTTTGTATTTTGAACATCTTGTCAAATGTTGTACCGTAGTCCAAATTATGTTGTTTTTTCCCATTGATTTGCCTTTCAAATGTTGAACAGGTCATTTTGTACTGATTACATTTTGCTTTGGGCTTGCTCTTTCCCTCCCATATTAAATGAATATTTTGAATTTTTTAAATGTGTTGGCTTAAAAGCCTATTTAATATTTTTTTTTCCAGTGCTCTCAGATCATAACTGCTATGTTATTCTGTTTTTAAAAGCAGGTAAATGGCAGAAATCAAGACTGAAAATTACAGTCATTATAATTTATTCTTTTGATTTTCCTACAGAGTCTACACAATTCTCAAAATAAATTGCTGCAATATATTATCAAAGGTACTGAGATTGGGAGCATTTCTGTTGCCTCCACACAGCTCTCAACATGGCGACAGCTGAGCCAACTACAGCTAACATGCTAACAGCGCTAACAGTGAAACAATGTCAACAGCGCTGACAGGAACCTCAGTGTATCCCATCGGGAACATAAATGTTCTCAATATGGCGTGGGGGGTTTGGGGTGGGTCGGCCTCCTGTCGCTCCCCCGCCCCTGCCTCCCTCCTCCTCTCTCCTCTCCTGCCTTCCCACTCCTCCGTGCCCTCTCTCCCTCCTCTGGGGGGGCTGGGGGTCCTCCGTGGCATGGGGGTGGGCCTGGTGGGGCACTAACTCATCCATGCACGGGCTCCTGTTTGGACCTGTGTGACGCCGCCGGGCATCAAATACTGCTGGCCGGGGCCTTTTCTGGGGCCGGTGCTGTCCCGGGGGGTGGTAGAGCGGACGATCTGTGTGCCCTGTGTCCTCAGCGCTGTGGCCTTCGGGGTTGGGGTGGGGGGCCAGCAGTCTGTGCGCCCTTGGGGATGGCCCCGTCTCCCTCTCGGGTCAGGGTACCGTGGTCGGCCGGCCTGTGGCAGGTCTGGGGTGGCCGCTGGGGTGCTGTTCTGGTGCTGCGGCTGCCGGTGGTACCTGCATTGGTGGGGCCTGTTTGGTTTGTGGGGCCCCCTCTCGCCCCCTCCCTTTTGGTCCCGGGGCCCTGCGCATCAGGGTTGGAGAGCGTTTCCACCTCTCCCCAACTTCCCTCTGCCTGAGGGGGCTGGGCCCACACCGGACTGCCTCTTACTGTGCACTTCACGCATCTCACATCTCACTGTATATATTAATCTTAGGCACATATAGAGTCACAACAGTTAGGGCTCCATGGATGGGTGGGACTGGGGTCAGTGGGTTGTGGGGCGGGGTGGGCTGCAGAGCTCCAGGGCATTGCGTCCTCCTCACCTCTTTCCTACTGCCCCCTCCCAGTTTCCACTTTTAATGCAGTGCACACACAAATTGGGGGGTATCTGCGTTGGCTTGGGGAACAGGGTCAGGGATGGCTGCGGAGTAACCATCCTCTACAGTCCTCTGGCCCATCCCCTGCCCCCTCGCAGTACAACCCAACTTTTAATGCACCACGTTACATTACACTCAAGGTTGCACTCATACATGGTGGAGGGTGAGCCCTCGCGCCCCATGCCCCCTGGCCCTGTTCGGGGTGCCCCGGGGGGGGCTGCCTCCTCTGGGCATCTGGGTGTGTGTGCGGCCCGGCGGCCCTGGTGGCGTCTGGGTGTTGCCTCCTTGGTGCTCTCATGTCCTGGGATGGGGTAGGGTGCTTGACCAGTTTCCCCAGGTTTGGTCATGACAGCCGCTCTGGGCTTCGGTGTCAATAACACATGCATGATTGGGTTCAGGGCCTGCTAGCACCTGTCGAGTCCCATTGTTGAGAACTAATGGGACCCACAAAAATGTGCTAGGTCACTCTTCGAACTTTACACTGGGCTCACGCACTTCATGCACTCTATCACCCGTGGTCTCCGACGGTTTAACGTTCTCCCTTTCGTTGTTTCTCATGGTTGCTGGTTGGTGGATATAAATCAGCACCTTACATTCATAGCATGTACCCTTCCCAACCCATCTTATCGCCCCCTATCTATCACTCATTTCCCCCTCATTTCAATGAAGTGTAGCACTTCCCTCTCTGACTTGTGATAGGAAAAACCAATAAAGATTAGTTACCAGGAGGGCCGGTGATGGTCACACACGCACTAAAATATTAACATACTTTTGTGCAATACTAAAATAAGCATAAATCCCATATAAAGTTGTTACCTCCCTCTGTGGTATTCAACGATGGGAGTTAGTGCTGAAAAAAAAAAAAAAAAATGTTCTCAATAGATTTCATGGCAATGTGTCTAAAAATTTGAGAGGTATCTTGTGTGCAAAGTTAATATTTTGGACTAGAGCTGGAAGATGCTGTGAAGGAAAATATTTACGGAGACTGATGAAGTGGACAGGAGGCCCAGAATGACTTACACCGGAGGTATTACTTTATGTCTTGAATTCAAGGAGAATCGAGTCAGCAACACGTGTCTCCAGCTCTGTTAAGACGAACCTTTATTAATCCCCGTAGGGAAATTCAGTTTTTACACTCTGTTGTTACAGTACACATACATGCATTAATGGAGAGATGTCAGAGTGAGGGGGCTGCTCCTGACAAGCGCCCCGAGCAGTTGGGGGTTTGGTGCCTTGCTCAGGGGCACCTCGGCAGTGCCCAAGAGGTAAACTGGCACCTCTCCAGCAACCAGTTGGTCTTGGTCCATGTTGGGACTTGAAACGGTGACACCCACTTCCTAAACCAAGTCCCTACGGACTGAGCTACTGCCACCAGAACTACAACTACTGCTGACCAGCTGGCCAGCAGGGACTTTTTACTTGGCTCAATGTGCACCGTGACAATCCAAACACATTCCTTAGATATAAATGAGACAAAACTACTGAGAATGTTTCTAGCGTAAATAATTTAAGTCCACGCGATTGAAGATGTTTTGCTCTCTAAACCCTTGCGCCAACCTTGGGAGGTGGGGAGAAAGGAAGACAACCAGTACAAAAATAGAGTTAGCGGGAGCTAATGATCTCTAAATGAAAATTTAACTGGCGGATTATTCTTGATATATACGATACAGAAAAAGACAATTTTTCCCTAACAGGCACAATATGAGAAACTTTGCTGCACATGAAATTGCTGCAAATTGAAACGTGCTAAATGTGAGATTGGGAGTATATCTGTTACCTCTGCACAACTCTCAACATGGCAACAGCTGAGCTGGTGGCTCGCAACTAATGGTGTTAACAGCGCTAACAGTGAAAACACAACAGAGACACTGCAGACAGAGCTAACAGGGTTAACCTGGGGGGAACCAGGGGGTGGGCGCTATGCTTTTGCAACTGTGCCGCCGGTCAAGATGGCATCATCAGCCGTAACTGCCGTATGAGAGCAGCACAGAGTGGCCGCCATGAGGGGCATGCTCACATGCACATGCTCGGCGATGTCAACAAACTGCGGAGAAGCTGATAGTACAACACATGCAAAGGGAGAGTGACTTCATTCTCTGCTCAAGTACACATTACTCCTCTACTGTATATCTTCACATAACAAATATCAGTTTGCTGCTATATTAATGCTCTGAATATCGTAGAGATCATTTAATTGTACAGCACCATGGAAACATTAAACCACTTTTACAGGCTTTGCCATGCAGATTCTTTACTCATCCGTCAAAATAAGCATGTAAGGCCAGAGCCACCAGCAGTTCCCTAAACAAATATTTATGCAGTTATTCGATCTTGGTATTATTTCACAAGGTAGAGGCACAAGTGCCTACCATTTTCTCCACTTAATAAACTCTAAATACTCCCTCGATCCCCTGTGTTTGAGGATCTAGCCCAGCAGTATCAAAGAGCAGTGGGGAAGTGATAAGGAGTGACAGCATTGTCATATCAATTCTTATCCCTAACAAAGACACATCTCACTTAGGCTGAAGTGAACAGATAGGGCCTGTGCAAATCCACTGTACAAATAATTGCAAGTCCATAGTTGCACCTGTCAAATATGGTTAACCATCTGGGTTTCCGTAGACAAGCAAAGAGGATAGGAAAGGAAGAGAATAGATAAGCTCCATTTAGTTCGGGGAGGTGATGTGCCTCAAATTGTAGTGGCAGCTGTAAAAGGGCTTGTGCTCGCACACTAAAGAAACGGAAAGCGAGATAAAGGAAAGCATCAGGCGGGAGAGAATAATCTTGGCAGGTGTGTCAAAGCCATCGTGGCCATCTTTAATTTGAAGAGTGTAGTGAACTGTTACCTCAGGGGGATAAAATGTTATCGGGATTGCGTATTTGCATTTATATCACAAAACTATAAGGTGATTTGTTTTTCCCCTTGTAAGCACACCATATACACAGGTAGGCTATAAAATGATGTAGAGACATATTTGCTTTACAAGTGTTATAACTTCAATATCTCCCTTCACTCTGCATCTGTAACTGATTTTTCTCAGCAGAATATCGGTGCACAATTCAAATGCCAAACTATACACCCACTGTATGAGAGTATGAATCAAAAGATAACTAGATGTGGCTGTACACATCCCCTGTTCCCCAGTATGTCACGTGCATGGACTATCAAGGATGTATGTGTTGTGGGAGCCTGGACTTACTGTGTTGTGGCAGTCAGCATTGATCAGCTGCAGCAGCTGGCTCTCAAACTTCTCCAGGGACGGCTGGAGGGAGATGGTCAGTCTGTTCAGGGTGAAGGGCAGCATCTTGAGCAGCTGAGGCCTCAGCAGAGCATCCCCTGGTGACAATAGGGACATAGCATCAACATATCAACATGCCATGGCCTTTGTTATATGATTATATCATATTTCAACATTGTCTCCTACAAAATTTCCATTAAGGGTGTCAAGCGATTCAAATATTTAATCGTAATTAATCGGATTGTTGTTCAAAGTTAATGGTGATTAATCACAAATTAATTGCACATTTTTAATCTCTTCAAAATGTATCTTAAAGGAAGATTTTGTTACGTATTTATTACTCAAATATCCTGCTTTATGCAAATGTATGTATATATTTGTTTTTGTACATCAATTGACAACACAAACCAATGACAAACATTGCCCAGAAACCCTCATAGGTACTGCAATTAGCATAAAAAATACGCTCATAACATGGCAAACTGCAGCCCAACAGGCAACAACAGCTGTCAGTGTGTCAGTGTGCTGACTTGACTATGACTTGCCTGTCTGTAAAGAGGAGACTGGTGGGTACCCAGAGAACCCCTTTTTAATTCACATATCTTGAGGTCAGAGGTCAAGGAACCCGTGACAGTTTTTCCTCACTAAAATGTAGTTTTGGAGTGTTGTTTAGCCTCCTATGCCACAAGCTAGCATGACTTGGTTGGGACCAGTGGATTTGTTGGGTTTTCTAGTTTGCTTCAAGTATCTTCACTCTAGCTTTAAAACTGAGCCAGCTAAAGATCGATTGCGTTAATGTGTTAAAGAAATTTGTGGCAACAAAAATTTGCATTAAGGCGTCATTCTCGCGTTTTTTTTCTCTTTGACAGCAGTGGATTACAGTCACAGTATTAAACACATGTTTAACGTTGTATATTTAAACAAAACTAAACTAAAAATGCAACAACATAACTGCGTTAGGTTTAGTTTGGCTTAAAATGACAACATCAGTGAACTTTGACTTTTAGTTTCACACAGGACGCAAACAGCGGTGTCCTGGGGGAAAGTCCTGTGTTTGTTTTACCCATCCACCATCTCTCCCACTCATAGAGGACTTTCTTGCACACTTGTTATTATACCACATAACTTTTATTAACAGTCACTCAGTATACTGAAATCCCCTGCTCTGCACGTTGCTCAATGTACTACGTCACCTGCTGTGGCCTTTGTGATTGAGAATGCAGTTTAGCTGTATGGGAATGTAACTTTTCAGAGACAGAGCTGCATATTTAGAGCACTTCTGGGTTTGAAACAGGATTCCTCTTCCTGTGGTTTGTTAATTTTGTTTTCAGCTCAGAAAACGTCCGTTCTCTTGGGGTTACTGTGGAGGACAAACACCATATAGTGTAATAAATGTGTGGAACAAGTTGGAAAATATATTTTAGTATATTCCTATTTGTGACCCATCTGCAAAGTTCCCTGACATTCTCTATCATCCCCCAATGTATCATGGCTCCCCTGAAAACCTAAAAGAAAAAGGCAATGTGGAAAATACATGTTTTGATAAAGTGTTAAGGCCATACTGATTCTACTTATGTGGGTGAGCATTGTCTTATAAAGTGAGCTGAACGTCTACATGTTATTTTATCAGTAGTATGCCTCAACCTGGACTCAACAGACACTCCATTTCAAACGTTAAGTACAGTACTGTACTCCTTGAATGTGTGCTTAACATTTTGTTGTTTGTGCACTCAGCTTATTGTCATATTTCATACTCCCTTGTGGAGACATCCATGAGCTGGATGAGGTAATGCAACCCCCTTTCTGGCAGCAAATGTTTGCGGAGTCAGCCCTCACTCTTTGATTTTGAATATATTTGATTAGAAGTTTTCTGTGACACAGCAGCTCCATCTAAATAACTGCTCCATTGATCTGTGCTTAATGCCAATCACTGTAATATTTACACCACAGTGAGGGATACCAGTGCTGGCGACAAACAACATGACAACAGTTTCCATTCTGGATACTTAGCGTAAATTGAATCGGAATCGATTGAAGAAAGCATTGGATGAAGCGAGGGAAGCCTGTGAAGTCGACAATCACCCCTTTCAGACACAACAAAGAGGAAAATAGCCAGTGTGATTGTAATCTCTTCAAGACTAATGTAGCCATCAAGCGTTTCATTGCAGCCCCTGTCTCTGGAGTGCCGAGTTGGACTGTTCTGAATGCGGCGTGAATATCAAACCGGTGGCTGTGGTCTTAAAAGGCAGCTTAGGTCTCTGCTGCTCACAGCCCCAGAACATGAAGAGGATTAGCTGGCTACCATACCTCCCACTGACTCCCAATGATTAGAGCTCTGCACTGTCAGACTTCATTACATTCCCCCTTAGAAACTTACTTACTAAGTACTGCAGACATTTCAACTTCTGATGGTTTCCAAAAAAAAAGGCCACTATTAAATACCATGATGATGAATGTCCTGATATTTTGACAGTTGGAGAAAGACAAGTGTGTAGTCAGTCAAGTATGTTATTTAAGATCACACTTAATATGTGCTGACTAGGGCTGGACCTGAATATTCAACTATTTGTTTGTTCGGTTTAAAATTTTGGTTTTTGTGTATTGGTGTTTTTTTTGTGTGTTTTTTTTAACCCCTTGGGATTACAAACATGCATAAAACACAATACAAAAACCAAAACTGTAGAATAACAGACTCCTTGAAAATTAATACCTTCAATTATACCGAAAGACACATGTTGCAGCGCCATGCCATCCATCTCAGCCGAGAATGCCGAAAAGTCTGACTGAATTACATTATGTGATGGAGACGAGCCATGCCAGAGCCCTCACCACCAGTCCTTATGTTGTACTGTAACCCATACGGGGCTCGGGCCCAAAGGCCTGAGAAGAGATCCTCCGCAGGCTGCATTTTGCACAGGCTTGCAGCAGGGCACTGCCGGAGAGGCGATGCGTAATGTGCGGAGACAGCAGCAATAAAATGCCACCGTTTAGGGGAGGACAGCCTACAAACATGCCTTTGAGGTACGCCTACACTCGCAGACAGAACGATGAGGAGAGGGGACGCTGAGCATGGACAGAGGTGTCTGTAACGGTCCAAACAAGGTGTAAAGCACCTGTGGACTCATCACTCACACAGCCTCAGAGTGTGACAGAGGTATTGAGCAGAGTCCAAAAATGGTACTGAGGGTGTTGGGTTGAGCCATGTCATATTTTGAATAATCTAGCTTGAATTTAGATGATGTCTTTGTTCACTTCAACTTTGACTAAGCTTTGACAGTTGAATAGGGATTAAATGTAATGTGCAGTATCTATAGTGTAGGAATCAAAGCAGCTCCACTATTGATTACTGAATGTCTCATACAATCAGTTAATGAGCTGCACAGTAAAACTGACCCCTACATGTGACTGGTTCCAGCAACATAGATTTTTTTTTTTGTTCTTATCTGAAGGGAGCATATATTGAACGAATGAGTGAATACAAAGGACAACACACTGAACAACGGGTAGTCTGATGAGAGTTGTGTCAATAGAAAAACTAAATCGGTGCGACTGCCTCAAAACAGGGACTGACAGACCTTTTAAAAGCTGCAATTTGTGCCAAAAAGAAATGAAGGGAAAATGTTAGCGACATGGGGAACATGAACCATGGACCATGGACTATGGAACACCATAATTAGAAGGTATGCGTAGAGGGTGGAGGTCATATGCATTGAAACAGACATAGGCCTACATTACTGATGTACGAGTAATGTTACAGGCTCCAGGATGAAGTGACTGAGGGGGCTGTTAAAACTTGTGGGCAATTTTTTTTTTTCAGAAAATAAAATGAATTTATTGAACTATAAAACAGCTTCAGAAAGGGGAAATAACAACATCAACATAAGGCTATTGTTTCAAAATCATTTATACATTTATTAATGAGAGCACTCATTAACGAGGCAAGTAGAAAACAGCCATTTTTACTTGCTAATTTTGGACATTATTATTTATTCTGCTCTCACACATGATGTCAACAATCCTAGCTTCAGTCTTAAAAACCAAATGTGTTTAAAATAATGAGCATAACAGGGTAACCACCTGATCCGAAGGCAAACAATTTGAATTCACAAGCACAGCATGATTTTATCAACGACCGTCTACACCAACTGACCCAGACTTGACAAACATTTTTCCGTGTTGTGAGTTTTTATCTTACCCTCATCATTTATCCATCTATTTTTACATTAGTCCGGAGAGGATTAATGAACATGTATGCTCTTTAACAACCACAGTTTCACAATTTCACATTTAGAGGTAGTGCAGCATCATTACAGTCTTGTCAGATGAGACCGTCCACAGAGTGAAAGATCTTAAAACATTTTAAAAGTGCATCTGTTAGTTTAAGGGTGCGCATTGCTGATTCTTTGCCCTTACACCTTCCCACTGATGTGAAGTTTACCTGTTGGAGAAGCTCCAAGCCCGGGAACGTTCTCATTCCTAGATATTAGGACATTCTCTGGAAGGAGATGCATCACAGGAGCCAGCTCAGGGTGGTTTTTTATCACACAGTCCAAATGTGCTCCATCTATCGTCTTCAGGAGACTGCTGTCTGCCGAAAAAGACATACAACACATTTATGTAGAACTGTTTTACTATTTCAAATTCATGACAAACAAGCAAACAGCCACTCTGAATATAAATGAGCTAGATACAATATTCCACCCTACCATCATCTCTAACCCGCCCAAAGAATCAATCTCCTTGGTGCGTCAGAGTCTAATATTTCCCCAAAAGCAATGAGTCACAAACAACATGACATCCAACACGTAGACCATTTTTCAATATTCCATTTGGGGCGTTGGTGACCTAGGTGCAATGTTCCATTACACTGCGAGCATCGTTTTCCAGGGCTAAACTGAAATGACAACCATTCAGCTTGGAAAACGCGCTCCTCCAGAAGAGCACTGCAGCGTAGATGGGACACCAGTTATGAGCAATGAGGTAGACATTGTCATCGCTCAAGCAGGTCATCCAATGACAAGTGACGACCTACAATTCCTGCCATTCACACAGAACACAGACCATTTGGAGGGTGAGCAAAGTGGTGGTTGATGCGCAGCGTATGTTGGCTTCCTTCATGCCTGAATAGCTTCACAATCTTTCACTGTGACAGGGTTAATGATTGCACCTTCAAAAGCATCAGTGACAATCAATGCAGGACGCTCCATTCACTCCCATAGGCTTTTTCAACAAGGTGACAGTGAGCAATCTGAAGGGGAGTCGTTATAGATGGTGAAAAGGTGGTGATGTCAGGGCACTTTAAGCTGCAGTCAGTAACTTTGAACAAATATGATGAAAAGTTATTTCTATAAAACGGTCACTATATCCTGACAGTAGTGCATGACACAGATAATCTGTCTAATATGAGCAGCTGTCAATCACTGCTCATGAAACTCTGATCAAACTGTCAAACTAGGCAGCACAGAACATATTTTAGTGTACTATTTAGTAGCGTTGCTCCAACGCCAACACCAATACCAGAAATGTGTCCGATACTGCCTAAAATTCTGTATCGGCGAATACGCCAATCTATGCATCCCATCTGACACAATAATTTATTAAGCCAGAGTGAGGAATGTGATACTAATTATATTACATCCATACATGGTCAGAAGTTAACAGCTGTTAAACAATAGTAATAATAAAAATAATAATAACTATACCATTTCTTTTATTATGCTGGCATCTGAACGGTACTCAGTCAATACCAAGTGTGGGTATTGGAATCAATGTCAGGTGGGAAAAAAAGGTACAGAAACATCTCTACTGTTTAGCTGTAAAATGACAACTTTTGCTCAGGCTGCCATGTTGAAAACAGTCAAGGTGAAACAAAGCATCGCCCAAACGTTCGTCATTACAGTAACAGAATCTTGATTCATATTTAATCAGCGCTGTCTAGTTTGATCGGAGTTTGTGACTTTTGCAAGCAGTGATTGGCTGCTGCTGTAAAGACAGTTCGGCTCTGATTGGTTGCTTCCCCTTGGTGCTGTACAATCTAGGACACGGAGGAACGTGAGTCTTTTCACAGATTATCTGTCTCATGAACAAGATATAGTGGCAGTTTTATAAAATAACTATTTTTTATATTTGCCCAAAAGTTACCAACTTCAGCTTTCCCTCCAAAAAACACTAAAGCAGTTGCCAGTTTCTGTATAATAAATAATAAAAATAATAATAAATACTGTATGAATGTATTTACAATATATAGGTATCCACTATTCAGGAGCAAAATACTGTTTCTAAGTTTTCTGTCTACCAGTAGACAAATGTTAGTGGAAACCAAAGAGAGCCTCCACAGAAGCCTGACATCTTTCCGACTTCAAGTTGTGTGGAAAACTATTAATTTCCAACATGACAACCAGCCTAAACACACATCAAAGCTACACCAGGTCTGTTTGAAGTCCAAGGTAGAGCAGAGATGTCTGACTTGCAAGGCTTTCCCTCCACGGTCACCATTCCTAATCCACCCCCAAACATTTTAAGGAAAATATGAAATGAGAAGAGATGAGACACATTTTAACATCACAGGACACTGTTGGATCCTCTGAACGACTGCTGGAAGAATGTCACTTTTGCAAATTTTGCGATTCTGCTAACACTTGGAGGATCAATAGTAGGGTTCAAGCTGTAATCAACATCAGGGCTCAACAATAAGGGTTGTAAAATGCCACGTTGGGCTTGTTAACCCAGCAACAGAGAATTAAACGCAATGCTTTGTTTCATCTGGAGCTGATGATGGAAGTAGTTGAGGAGTACTATTGTTCTATCATTGGTCAACTTTTGTTGTTTTTAAATGTGCTCTATAAATAAAGTAAACTTTGAACTTAAAAAGTGAGCCATCTTGCTTCATTCTCATCTCAGTTGAAAGCTGCACATGCACAGTACCGATGGGCCTGCGAGAAAATGGCAGCAGGTAACGACAAAGTTCATGAGCTGAAGTGCAAACAGGAGTTTAGTTGGGTGGCGTTAGAGTTTGCCGCAAGTATGTTATTTGATAACCACTAATACATAAAACTATTTATAAAAGGAGGAAGATAACTTTGGCCGACTTTGGACAAATAGATTTTTGACCCTCTTGACCGACCACAAAAACATTAATGCTGAACCGTAATGATGGACACAGCAAATATTAAGAAGTTCTGACTTTGAGCGATTGTAAATATACTTTTTTTTTTTTTTTTACTTTGTTTTATCATTGGCGTCAAGTCATGAAATCCAAAGATTTGTTTTGTGCCTCTTCTGTCATTATATCCAGCAAAGTGTTTTACTGTAAAGAGCACCGCCTGACAAAATTTCTATCCAAATATAGACTGCAGACTGTATGAGCTGACAAAACGTACAAACACATTCAAGTATGCAAACCCAGTGTAGTATAAACAGAATCACATATATCACTGTCCATGCGCATTTCAGCATATCTGGACTTTAACATGCAGCAGAAAACTAAACTTCTCATCAGCCATTAAAATATGCTGCTACAGAATCCCAGTTCTGATAAAAACTACCCAACATCCTACAGTTTGAGGAAATTGCTGAATGTAATCCAGTTTAACTGCCTTACAAACTTGGCCCACAAGAACAAGTTTAATACCTGGAGTATAAAAATAAAGAAGTCCAGGCTTTTGTAAGGAAGAATCCAATTTGTTCAGATATTGCCCAACGGTACTTTCACAATGAATTACAATTTAAAATGATTTAAGACATGAAGTTACACTTCAAAACAAACTGGTAAATCCATCACTAACTTATTTATGCTACTACGTTATTCCTCAGAACTACAGAAGTAAAACGTTTGAAATCTTTTCACCGAGAAAATAAAATCACAATGAGATCAGCACTGAAAAGGAAGCAGATTTTACGTTTAATGTATTTGAAATAAATGGTTTCTTGAGGGAGAAAGACATTTCTGTTAATGAAGGAGTCGTTTTCACTCATATAGAACAAAACAAGCATGGTGAGCTCACGGGAAGGATGGGTAAAATGTCCATTTCTTCTGCAGACAGCTCTTCATCAATTCCCAGGACAGTGCCTTTATCTTTAAAGTCAATGAAAGAGGACTGAGAAGGAAAGAAGATGATGGAGTACACCGCTCCCAGTCCACGACTCATCCCAGCCAAACCCTTTAACTCTCTCTAACAGTTAACTTAAATTTAAAAAGTGCTAATGTGTAAAGCCAAAAAAGAAAATGGTTTGGGGAAGTCTCTGAAGTTGCAGCACAGCTTCAACTCTTTTCTACAAATGTTTTCAGTGGCGGCAGCAGCTTTCGCTGTAAAGGTGTTTCTCACCATGAAACACAGAAAAAAGTAGGGTGGGAATGAAGCGAGAGAGGTAAAAAATCAAGCATAGAACTTTCTTGACACAGATGCTGCCCAGGTGTCTGCAACTTTTTCATCATTTATTTCTTGTTATTCATTATGCATCAAGCCCGGTTTCAGTCAGATGCTGTGCATAGATTAGAAAACTACCCCATTTTTTCCTTACAGCAGTGGTGTGGTACCTCAGAGTCAGTTGAGCAGCAACTTGGCAGGAGATGTGAAACCAAGGAAGTGGGGGGGAAATAACTAAAAATGGCTCAGCATCAGACAAACAGCGGCAGCGGTTTTGGGAGATGGTTGAATGGGAAAGAAGAAAGTAATAAAGATGAAAACCAATGGGGTGATTTTTAAGAGAAGGTTTTACTGCCAACTTAGGTACGAGTGAAGGGATCTGAAGTGGTGAGTCACATTTGTTTCCATGTTTGGTACTATACTAAGCAATCACTACTTCGGTGCTTCTGCATGTCACTTCCCAGAGATCACATGTTAAACAGTAAAGCTAACAGTAGGAATGTTAAGCTCAGGCTTTGGCGCAGCATACTTTCTGATACTATCCAATATTTGGGAGATTTGGGCTTAAAGGTGCAATATGTAGGATTTGGCGGAATCTAGTGGTGTGGTCGCAGATTGCAACCAACTGAGTCCCCCTCCGCTCACTCTTCCCTTTCCAATACTGTAGTACCATGAGCCAGCAAGTTAAAAAATTTAGTAGCGCCGTTTGCCTCGCTCAGAGGCCATCCTTCCCATAATAATACTTCTTTAGAAACAACAAAAGTCCAGTGGTTGGCGGTACCACATTTTTGCACTCTACATCACATGTTACCGCAGTTTCACAAGCGTGTCGGACAACTACGGTGGCCTTCAGGTAACAAAAAACACTCTGAGCTACTGTAGAAACATGGCGGAGCAACATGGCAGAGTCTGTGAAGAGGACTCGCTCCCTACGTAGATGTGAAGGTCTCATTCTAAGGCAACAAAAACACAACAATTCTTAGTTTCTGGTGATTATATATTAATAAAAACATAGTTATGAATATTATATTCTATTTCTGCTGATAGATGCCCCGAAATGTTACACACTTTCTTAAAATGATCAGTCAATTAATTGATTAAGAAAATAATGCCAAACATAACTGGCCTTCTGAACGACTGAACAACCTTCTGACTGTGCCGCTTTACTTTTTTAAGTACGAATTGTTGGGTTTTGAACGGTTGGTCTGATATATCAAGTAATTTGAAAACATTAACTTGGTTCAGGGAAATGTTGATGTGCATTTTTCACTGATTTCCAGACCACTTTTTGACGATTTTTAATAATGACGGACATTTGGGAATAAAAAAACAGATACTGATGTATCACCCAGTACTGCATACCCAAGAACATGCAACTTAAACTTGCGGATTCGTTAAATTTGGTACCTGGTCCACAAAGGATTCCTTTCATTTTTATTACCAACGTATACACTGGATGGAACATTTCACGGTTCAAAAATGAACTTGGTGAGCAAATCATGTAATTTGTTTGACCACAAACATATTTGTGGCATTTTGTACCGTGACAGTTTTTTCTCTTTGGCCGACACATGCGGATACCAATATTTATATATGCAATAAGCTAACATGCTAACTTGATGAGAACAACATTATTATCAGAACAGGAATAATTTAAACTTTCTGTTACACTTTCTTGTTTAATGAGGGTTTTTTTGCTGCTAAAAACATCTACACAGTAATACACAGATCTTGGTCTAACTGCTGGCAGAAGTTTTTAAATTAAGGATTTACTGTTTTATATCAATCAGTAATAGAGGTGCATCTTATACCAGCTTGGTTGCACAAAAAAGGCGCATCAATGACACGATAATACGCAAAGCAAAAGCATGTAATAAGAACGCTGTTCTTGCTTTAGGAGTGTCATTTTCATGTCATTTTGTCTGTATTGACTGCAATGTAAACGCATCTGCATGAATACACCTTCCGGGCTAGTGATGTTGAATACAAAGGGAAAAAGACCACCTACGGCCGGTGGGATATATGGGTCCAACAAACACAGGACTTCTCAACCGGGTGTTGAGAGCATTTTGTTTTGTAAGTTACGCCAGTGACGTGTGTTGTAGTGACATTTGTGAAGAGTTTTCCATACTGATGTTACACTGTTTCAGTTTGTATTTTACTTAGTTTACATGCTTATTTTAAGGCCCACCATGACATTTTTCCTAAACCAAACTAAGTGTTTTTTTTTTCCCTAAACCTAAGTGAGTGGTTTTGTTGCCACCTGCTGGCATTGCACCTTCATACACACACAATATTCACGCCTGACACTGACACTGACACACTATCCTCTGGTGGACAGGGGGGTATATTACAGGCTATAGTGTGAGATCAGGTTGCTTTTACATGGACATACATAAAAATACTGTTTAATGTTGTAAAGAATAGTTTGCCCTGGCTCAATATGAGGCGAAAGTGGAGCACGTTCCAGGTGGAGGAGCCACAATGGGGGAAAAGTGTTGTTTAACGTCATTATGTTTGTTGGAAGTGTGAAGTTCACCCAAATAGCAATAAAGCCCAGCGTAGGTGGTGAAAGCAAACACTTACGTGGGTTGCCTTTGAGTCAGATATACAGGGAAAACCCTTTTGAAGGCACCAGCAAACCTCTTTATCTTCACCACATAGAGGGTTTTGGTACAGTGAGAGAATTTGTCATGGCACTACCTTTTTGTTCCCCACACAGACGTACACACAATAAATTGATGCATCGTGGTGTTAATTCAAATTAAGATATGCTAATGTGAACACAATGTACCATCTGTTTGTCCTCTCATCACACAAAGAGGGCCCCATAGCAGCCCTCCATCCTTCTTATTCCATTTTCCCTTTTCTCCACTCCTTCCCCTTTCCTCCCAGTTGGTCGAGAGCACAAGCTTAGATCAAGCCAATGAGCTTACTGCCTCCCTTCGTGCTTGTTTCCTCCTCCCTTTTTTGCCTCTTATCCTTTAAGACTTTCAAAAGCCCAGAGGCAACTTCCTTTCCTCTATCATCTCTCCTTTTCCCATTTCCTGTCTCTTGACCCTGACTCCAGCTCTGAAAAATAGAGAAGCTTTGACTTCTCTGCCACTACAACTACTTCTTTCTTCCCTAATTTCACGGCTCCTTTTTCTGTTTCAATTCAGCCCGACTTGTCTCCAATTATTTCAGCATTTGGGGTTTTCTCCACTGATCTTATACCCTTTGGTCCAAGTTGTATTACATAGGTTAAAACTGTGTTTAACCTAAACTTACTTTCAATTTCTGCTGAAAGTAAAAAGTGTGTATCTAAAATACCACCTTTTCAGAGCCATGGAAAAGCTTGTTGTTTCTTGCATGTAGCTGCACCATTGTGTAGCTATCTTTTTCTGAAATCTCATCTATCCATCTAATTATGCCATTTGGTGATGTTCATTTAAAAGCATAATCATTATAAACAGAGTTATGAGAATTTCCCATCACCTTGCATTCCTATTGGGGCAGTCAAAAAAAAAAATATTCAATCACGATTAATCACGATTGTCCATAGTTAATCATGATTATCACAAATTAATCACACATTTTCTCTGTACCTGAAAGGGAGATTTTTCAAGTTTTTGATCGTCTTAACATGGGAGTGGACAAATATGCTTGCTTTCTACAAATGTTTATATATATATTTATTATTGACAATCAATTATCAACACAAAATAATGTCCAGAAACCCTCACAGGTACTGTGTTTGGCATACAAAAATATGCTCAAACTGCAGCCCAACAGGCAACAACAGCTGTCAGTGCATCAGTGTGTTGACTTGACTATGACTTGATCCAAACTTCATGTGATTATCATAAAGTGAGCATGTCTGTAAAGGGGAGACTCGTGGGTACCCAGAGAACCCATTTACATTTACATATCTTGAGGTCAGAGAAATGTCCATGTTTTTCCGCACTAAAATTTAGCAAAGTTTGGAGCGTTATTTAACCTCCTTATCAACAAGCTAGTATGACATGGTTGGCACTAATGGATCCCTTAGGTTTATACGATGCCTCCATCTTCCCTCTAGCTTTAAAAGTGAGCCCACTATGACCTAAAAATCACAAGTTTCCTTGACTGCATTAAAGAACTGTGGCATTGAAACGACTTTCCTCCTTCCTTCCTTTTCTTCTTCATTCATGTTTCTAGCTCTATCCATTCATTAGCCTAAACCCCATAGTGTGTGTGTGTAAGTGTGCGTGTGTCTGTGTGTGTGTGTGTGTGTTACTCAGCCAGTGGCGGAGAGCCCTGCTAGGCAGTAGAACATAGAGACATAGTGTTTGGCAGCCACCTACAGTATATAGTCTGCCTGTCCCTGCTCACACTCTGCCAAATGCATCCCCCTACACACATACTGTACACAACAACATGCCCTGGCACTGACACTTCTCTGCAATGAAGGCCTACTGTTGAAGCTGGCACTGCCATTGCAAAACTACGGACCCATGTTAGTACATGCTGTACAATTGCATGTAAATGTACATTTAATGCCCCCTCTTGCTAGTCAATAGCCTGGCGGTCAATATGAGCTTCTTTAACCAGTTTTTCACAATGATACAAATTCAACAAAATGCGTCAGTTCAGAGCAGGGATGTCAGTTTTGGTTAATTTTGCTTTTGACAGCCTGAGACCCATTAACCGGTAACTGATGACGCATCGCTTCTGAATTGAAACATCAAAAATACAGTCTCCTTTCTCGCCTCCTCTTTAATTCACTCTGAGAATGACACACACACACACACACACACACACACACACACACACACACACACACACACACACACACACACACACACACACACACACACACACACACACACACACACACACACACACACAGCGTCCTGTCTGAACTGCTGAAAGGATCAGTGTATAACAATTTGGGGAATCTATTGGCAGAAACTGAATATAATATTAAGTATATTTTCTTTTGTGTAAAATCACCGAAAAATAAATTGTTGTGTTTTCATGACCTTAGAATGAGACGTTTACATCTACATAGGGAGCAGGTCCTCTCTATGGAGTCCATGTTTCTACAGTAGCCCAGAACGGACAAACCAAATTCTGTTAACTTTTCCTGCTTGGACCGGAGTCAGCAACATTACTCGCTCCCATCGCCGCTGCTCTCTCTCTCTTGCTTCACCACTCACTTCCCACGTACACACACACTCTGAGCACTGGCTCTGCTCCAACTGGCTCTACAGAGGCCATTCATGTATTTGCTTCAGCTACCATACAGTAGCTCTCCAACACGCTGGGCACACAAGAGAGGCCTCAGTTGGTTGCAATGTCCTCAACACATCACTCAATACCGCCAGATCCTACGCACTGGGCCTTTAACATGAAGCTTTGGCACCCATGTTAACCAATCAATGTTGAATATTAAATGAACATATAGACTGTAAATTAACCTATAGACTGACATGTACCCAGTACAAAAATGTTCCCAGTGGTTAACTGTTGACATGATTATTTTTGTATGAGTTCATGGATTGTTTTTTAGGAAAATCCTACTCATTGTGCCTTTAAAGTAATGAAAAAATAATGCTGCGCTGTGCTGTATTGACTTTAGTACTAATGCTAATGCAGTACCGGGGAAACCCATCATTATTCACAATGCTGCACTGATGCAGACATTTTGAAATGAAATGGGCAGGTTTATTTTCTACTCTGTTTTGCAAATTGTAGTCTCTAGATTATGGTGTAAATTTTGCACAGCCAGTTATTATATTAATTAATCAATCAATCTTAAAGAAGAAAACTGAGTTACTACCAGGCCATGAGGTACACTCTTTCCATTCATCTGTCTTTATTCCTGTTGTGAGAGGGACCCAGTGAACACCTTTTCCATACTAGAATACACAGTATCTGTGCCTTTTGCTGCATGTTGTGACGCAGTTTTTGTGGATTGTGGATTGTGAAGACAAAACACACATTTTGTATTGCAAACAGCTGACAGAATGCTGACCTACCTGCTCCAGAGAGCAAAATAAGCTCCATTGTGTAAATGATAAGACCAAGGTTTGTTTGCTCTTCTTATACAGCCTTAACAGAAAAGGCCATACAGTATGTACACAGTATACTCAGTGCTAAAAGTATAGTTGGAAGCACTTTATATGCCCTAAAGACCCAGGAGGACAATCGCTAACTTATGCTAGTCAATAGCCTTGAGGTCAATATGAGCTTCTTGCAAAAAGTTTTTCACAATGATGAGGATACGTTGCCCTCGCCCCTGATCTATGTTGATATTGTTTCTGTCTGCATCTATTGGTTAACCTAAACGGAATTGAGCTCAG
Source organism: Pterois miles (assembly GCA_947000775.1). NCBI lineage: Eukaryota > Metazoa > Chordata > Actinopteri > Perciformes > Scorpaenidae > Pterois > Pterois miles. The sequence goes on along the minus strand of CAMQGK010000571.1, from coordinate 4,065,399 downwards.
CACACCAGTGTTGACATGAGAAAAGAGACGACTAAGCCGGCCCAGCCATGCAGTCAGGTGAGCGACATGTCTACGCCTGAAGCCGTTAGCTTGTTTTAGGACCATAAGGAAGCACACTCCGTTGTAATGGTGATGGTGGGTGATGCTTGCTATGACATTAAAATGGCAGACATGAAGAAATACAGACGTTTGCAATTTAAATTCATTCACTTTTGTTCAGTGCAACTTTTAACCCCAAATTCATTTGCAACACATCAAGAGGTAATGAAGATATTTTTCTTATCCGGAGCAACAGTGTGTTCAAAAGCAAAGTCGGGGAAACTGAATAATGTGGAATTCGTAATGAAGGAAGAATGAAAACAATGTCAGCCTCCAGGGCATGTTTTCTCATTATAATTATTTCCCTCAATCAGACATAAATGACCACATAAGGAAATGTACTTATTTCACTCCAGCACAGATCAATAATAGATATTTGTTTTCGTCTACAAATCCACACTCAATATGCTTTACATCAAGCAGTAGATATTAGACAGACTGTGTGTTCCTGTCACAGTGATGAGACAGACTCTGACATAAATAAATTAAAAAACGGTTCAAAAAATGGTTCTGATCATAAAAAAGCAGCAAACGTAAAAGCAATACGGCCCTTAGAACAAAAAGGCAACATTCCACTAAACAACAGGCATGTGGTTAATAATTCAGCAAGTATAAGAGTCTGTTTGAGAGAAGGCTTTCTAATATTCATGTGACATGATAGCCAAGACAGGAACTCTGGCTCTCTCGCAGTGTTATTCATACTGTGAGGCACTACAGTGTTTTGTAATTCATAGCCTTGGTTTTTAGGTCATATCTCAACCAACCCTGAGCTTCAGTAGCAAACTCAATAATTCAAGATTTGGTCTCAAATGCTAAACTGATACGAACCTAATATTCAAAGATAATCCCATCAATAGTCCTCAAAACAACTCACACACAAGGCCGGATGAATAATCACACTGTTGAACTCCAGCAGGGAGAGCCACAGACACATCGATTCATCCAATCATAAGTACGGCTGTCAATCAATTAAAATCTTATTATTGCAATTAATCGCATGATTGTTCATAGTTAACTGTGATTAATTACAGATTAATCACACATATTTTTAACTGTTCAAACTGTACCTTAAAGGGAGATTTGTCAAGTATTTAATTCTCTTATCAACATGAGAGTGGGAAAATACGCTTGCTGTATGCAAATGTACTGTATGTTTATACAGGATTTCTCAATGGAAATCAATTAACAACACAAAACTATAACAAATATTGTCCAGAAACCCTCACAGGTACTGCATTTAGCATAAAAAATACGCTGAAAACATAAAATGGCAAACTGCATCCCAACAGGCAACAACAGCTGTCAGTGTGTCAGTGTGCTGACTTGACTATAACTTGCCCCAAACTGTATGTGATTATCATAAAGTGTTCATGTCTGTAAAGGGGAGACTCGTGGGTACCCAGAGAACCCATTTTCATTCACATATCTGCAGGCCGAGGTCAAAGGACCCCTTCGAAATTGTCCATGCCAGTTTTTACTCTCCAAAATTTAGCATACATTTGGACTGTTATGTAACCTCCTTCACACCAAGCTAGTATGACATGGTTGGTACTGATGGACTCCTTAGCTTTACTAGTTTCATATGGTGTCAGTATCTTCCCTCTAGCTTTTAAATGCACCTGTTACAACTTTAGAAAGACCAAATAGCATTAATGTTTTAAAGAAATTAGTGGCATTAAAACAAATTTGCATTAACACATTATTATTGCATTAAGAAATAGCTTTCTTCATTACATATTCATGGTATATGTAATTGTTAGGTGTCATGCAAACTGCTAGGATTTTTAAAATCACTGAGAGCTTTGGACACAACTTACACACTAAGAAAAATATAGCTAAAAAGTGAACTACAAAAATAAGAAACTGGCTTGAGAATAAAATATGATGGTCAATAATACAGTGACTCTGGCTGCCTGGGAAATGGGAATACTTTCATTTCAAGCCAAATGCAAGGAACAAGGTGTTATCTGCTCCAAATGTGTGCCGTTTCTCTCCTTTGCGTTTCTCTGTTCAACTGACCTTACATAAAGCTGACCCATTCTCCTGTGATGGTACCTGGCAGAGAAATCAGAACCCACCTTTGTGTCATTTCACACTTTTCATTGCCCATTATAATTTTATTGTTTTCCCGCAGCACCTAATGCGCTGGTAACTCTTATTGAGTCTTCACCAAATATTTATTTTGTTTTTCCTCATAAGGTTTATACTGGGAGTTTTTCCAAGTCAGCGAGGTTTTAGGATGGTGCCAGATGAGCTGGGTTAAATAAGTTAAACGTTTTGCTATTCAATCTACTTTATTTCACTATACTTTATTATAGCGTCAGCCATCACTCTGATACTTTAGCATTTTACTTTATGAGTAGTTGTCACATCTATGCAAAATATGGATTACAGTCATAATCCCTTCAGACTAGGGATGTTAATAATTAATTGTTTAACTGATAACCACTATTTAGCATTTTAACGCTATCAGTTAAAGGATTAAAAGAAATATCAATAATTAATGAAAAAGCTGAGAAAAATGTCAGCACACACACGGTCTGTCGGAAACTCGCTGAAGTTATGCTACAGCAGGCGCGAAGCCACGGGCAACGCTCGCAGCTAGCAGTTAATCTGGGCAGACACACAGCTGACAACCTGCTAATCTAAGATAAATGTGTGGTGGAGACTTTTACTTGGGAAGTGGCTGCATGTTCGCGACCCTACACGTGTCCAGACGTTCCAGGACAGTGAACGCAGCACCGTGGCTGCTACAGTAGCTCTCCTGATTGTGAACTGTTGACTCAGTTGTCTGTTGTGCTCATTTACTGCAGCTGACGCACCGCTGCATGTGAAGCACAAATATCGTCAGTTACCTGTTAATTGTTCACTGGTCGGCATCCCTACTTCAGACAATATGAAGTGTTAGTGAATTATTGGTATGGAACAGAACTGAGCGGTGGCACTGTCCCCTTTATGGTCAACATTGTCATGTGTAGTTAAAGCTGGTAGTACTTTAAACTTGAAATAAGTGCTGCTATGCCACATGTACTGTGGCCCTCATAGCTTTCCTGCTGCATTACTTGCAAAACCTAAAGTGAAAGGCCTCATAAATACTAAAAGCTATAGTATATTTAAAAAAATAAAGGTGCTTACAGTCAACAGTGTCCTTCAGGAGGGGATGGAGAAGGTTTCTTGGTGATCCATGGTGTAGATTCAGCCTAGGAGATAAATTAAAACTTGAGATTAATCTGTTGATTATTTTCTTGATTAACTGATTACTTTATTGGTCTATGAAATGTCTGAAAATTGTGAAAAATGTTGATCAGTGTTTCCCAAAGCCAAAGATGACGTCCTCAAATGTCTTGTTTTGTCCACAGCTTAAAGATATTCAGTTTACTCTAACGAAACCAGAAAATATTCACATTTAAGAAGCTGGAATCAGAGAATTTTGACTTTTTTTCCTATATATAAAAATATAAAACTGATTCATCAATTATCAAAATAGTTGCCATTTAATTTAATAGTTAACAACTTATCGATTAATCGTTGCAGCTCTACTTTCAACCAGACTAGCTCCCTGACCACCCCTCCAAATCCTGATTGATGACAGAACAGAGCAAACCCCAAACTGCATATGCAAATTCGTAGTTCTGCAAGCATGCAGAAAAAGTTAAATTACTACAGCTGCTACATTACACGGGCTTAATAAGTATATTTAACAATCTCAGAGTCCCTGGATGATATTCAAGCCACCACAACCATAGCTGTCCTTCAACCATCTCCTCATGATAAACCGAATTAATACCCGGCTGGTGTAATTAAGAGTGGGCTAATCACCTTCTGTCCCCAGCAGCAGCCTGAGCCTCTGGTCTGTTGGTAAAAAGCTCCAGGACAGTGAAGCCTCGCCCCAGGGCCTGCTGGGAGCCTTCTGGCCTGGGTGACAGCGACACCAGCTCCAGAACCACCACCACGCTGGACAACCGCAGAGACGTATGGAAGTACAGGACCTAAAGGAACCACATGGAGCAAAGAAAGATGTCATCAATGGATTTAACCTAATGCCAATGCCATGTCTGTGATCGAAGCTGGAGTGTAATATATAAATGAGGCCTACAAAACATTGAATTCTGCATAAAAATTGTGGCTACGGGTCATGAGCCGAGCTAGCAAGTTACACAGTACATCTTCAAATATCATTAGCTCATTAAAACATACATGTGTTCTGATAAAGGGGATACATGATGAAGAACGCACTTTTCTCAGTGCTTGTGCACACACATTTTGGTATCTGGAATGCCTACCAACCCCCAAACTGTGAAATAAGGCGACTCGGTCAGTTTTTTGTGGCCTGCCTCGATCAGAAAACGTGTGAATCAACAAGCCATTCAGACTTGTCCTTCCTATGTCACATGCAGGCTCAGCAGAATGTAATGCCCACAGCTTGAGAACTACTTTTGCAAAGGCGAGCCATATTTTTCTTACAAGTCAATCTGTCACTGTTTCAGGAGGGGGTCTTAAAGAGAGGCGCTACAACAGAGGGTGGATACAGGTATATTCACAGAGACAGTAGTAGAAAACCAATGTGTTTTTTGAACATTAAAGCTGTTCAGAGTTCGATTGACAGCTGTCACACCAGCCCAAACGAACGGCACTATACAAGGTTCGTTTTAACTGAATCAAACCGGTTAGGTGTGAAAGCACCCTAAAATAAAATATCCTCCCGTCCAATCACGTTATGCCCTATTCCAAAGCTTTCTGTAAACTGTATTATACTTTACCATATAAACAGCATCAAGCATCAATTCTTGACACTGAAGTTGGGAGAGTCATCACACATAAGAACATCACACATATATAGTGTAGTGTTGGGACCTGGACACTGAGGACACAGAGATGAGCAGCTGAAAGTAATTTCACCAAGTTTGCCTGATTTTTCTCCAAAAACAACAACAAAAAAAAAAAAAAACATGCCCCATTGGAATAACTTGAACAAACAAAAGAACAAGAATAGGTACCACATACATATTTCATGGTATACATGTATCCCTGATGACTGGTGTCCTGAATGAACTGAATTAGGTTCCTACAACATCAAATGAAGTAACAACTCTTAAAATAGGCATATTTCTTTGATTGTCATGAAAATACCACAAGCAAAATGGATACATCACTCATTATTGATCAGTTAGCGGGAAGCAAAATACCCCCTTTCAACAAGTCATGGACTAAAATGAGCACACTGTCAGGCTGACTGAATGGTGAAGAGCTGCAACAATTAATGGATTAGTTGTCAACTATTAAATTAATCACCAACTATTTTGATAATCAATTAATCGGTTTGAGTAAGTTTTAAGAAAAAAAAGAGTCCAAATTCTCTGATTCCAGCTTCTTAAATGGGAACATTTTCTGATTTCTTTTCTCCTCTGTAACACTAAACTGAATATCTCTGAGTTGTGGACGTCGTCTTGGGCTTTGGGAAAAACTGTTCAACATTTTTTTCAAACAAGTTACCCATTAATTAAGAAAATAATCATCAGATTAATTTACTATATAATAATTGTTGGTTACAGCCCCAATGAAGTGAAACAAAATGGCAGTTCAGTCTGATAATCAGGCGATCAAGTGATTGTTTTCCTCAATGGCAATCATTAAATGTAAATCTTGTTGGGTCTTCTTTTTTTTTTTCATCCATAACAACTGTTGTGCTACTTTTCATCCTCTGTGGTCATGCCAGGCACGTTGTTGTCAATCTCCATATTGCAGGTCTCTAAAGGATGGAGCCGAACATCCAGTGTTGACAAGAATACCTGATTGGTGAGAGTGTGATTTCAAAAGACTCACATTCAAGAGGCGGGTCTGTCCCTCCGGTGAGGAGACTCTTTAGGATTATGTGGGGGGTTTGACCTCCCTATTTTTACAAAATTTCAGAGGACAGTCAAGCCTTTTGGGAGCCTGTTTGTAGTCCGTGCCAGGTAGGTGCAATTGTTTACAGCCTCTGATCTGCCATTCAAATTGGAAATAATAGCCTACCTACAGCACAGCCACACTGATTTACATGCACAAAGGCCTGAATATGTTAAAGACACCCACAAATTCTACGTGATCCATTGGTCCCCAAGCACAACAAAGCCTGTTTTTTTTTCAAAGCCATAAAGAAGAACATGACAGTGGCAACAGAAGAAAATGGCATAAGTTGACATGAGCTACCTTGAAATACAGAGCCAATTTCTCCCAGCCCACTGTGGCGGAGCCTGTTCGTCTTCAACCCAAGCTATCAGCCACCACAGAGCAGTAGATTCAAATGTCCTTCCTCTTCTGCCACATCAGTCTTTATCTCTGTGCAGGGTAAGTTTAAATTACTAGGTTTCCACACACAAGCACTGAATACAAATGGAAAATGTGGGAGGCAAAGATACTCGTCTAGCCATGGTTTGATTTAGTGAAATGCTTGTTTTCATTCAGTATATTCATCGGACTCTGCTTCGCCAACAAGGATTTTGGGATTCACAAAATAGCTCATAAACTGATGCGTCTGCTAAGATGAGAGTCTCCCGCTGGAGGTAATTCAACATTAACAAATGTTTGTGAAGGCTTTATCAACACAGGAAATTAGACAGAACTGGATAAGTAACAACTAGGGCTGTCAATGTTAATGTGATAATAATGCAAATTCATTTCAATTCCACGCGTAACACATTAATGCAACTTGCGATTTCTAGGTCACAGTGGGCTCACTTTAAAGCTAGAGTGAAGATGGAGGCATCATATAAACTAAAGAATCTATTGGTACCAACCGTGTTATGCTAGCTTGTCGTGAAGCAGGTTAAATAACGTTCCAAACTTAGGCTATATTTCAAAGAGGAAAAACTGGCATGGCCATTTTCAAAGGGATCCCTTGACCTCTGACCTCAAGAGATGTGAATGAAAATGGGCTCTATGAGTACCCACGAGTCTCTCCTTTACACACATGCCCACGTTATGATAATCACATCTGACAACTGACTAATTTCTCAGTAACAGTCATGCACATTTTCTGGTACTGGGCGTTTATTCTGTGTGTTTGCTCAGCTTTGAATTCTGACAGACCTTCTAGCAGCAGCAAACACTGGCTGAGCTAGAAAAGTAAAAAAATATCCCCCATCCCAAGATGCATGTCATTCAGTATGCATGGACTGAAAACTTTACTTTCACTCACGTTATTTATTTATTTCCTTCAGACCTTAACTCCCATATCAAAGCCTTATCTATGGCTGAACTTCTCTTGAACTTATCCCAAGCTGTATCAACAAGACCTTCTCTATCATGTTCACTCAAGGTCCCTCCCCCGATGATAATGTGGAATATGCATGGTGGTCGAAGACGTAGTCCCCAGTCTCAGAGCGATCCAAACATGGACATTGTTCATGACGGATTTCCAATTCAAAGGTGGATTTTCTTTTTCATCTGCCTCGCTGCTTTGATATACCTCCAAATTGATTCTGTTCCAATCTGAGGGGAAAAATAATAAATAAATAAATGAATAAACACTATCCCTACGGAGCAAATATCTCCCTTTTTCAATTTGCAGTAATTCTCATTTTCAAAGGATGTAGTCAATGCTCAAGAAAACAACCATGACTGGTTTTGAATATTTAGAGACGGCCAAGCTGAACTGAGGATAAAATAGTGTCAAGTGTTTTGAATAAATATTTCAAGCTAATTCATGATACATGAGCTGATTTGTACAGCTTGTTTGTGATAGCACAGCATGTTTTAGCTGCACCTTGTTCCGCCTCACAGGGCCTTTATCGTATCTTTCTCCAACACCAACTCACATGGGCCGAAGCGCGATGATGCTACGTCTTCTACAAACTGTATCGACCGAATTGGGAGGTAATACTGTAGAAGAAATGAATACACTGCAATGACAGCTGTCACATACACGGCACAACTTCCTTTAACTCATTAATGCAACTTGCGATTTTTAGGTTGCAGCAGATTCAGTTTTACAGCTAGAGTGAAGATACTGGTATCATATGAAACTTGAAAACCTAATCCATTAATACCAACCATGTCATACTAGCTTGTCACGACAGAAGTTAAATAAAGCTCCAAACTTGTACTAAATTTTGGCGAGGAAAAACTGGCATGTCCATTTTCAAAGGGGTCCCTTGACCTCTGACCTCAAGATATGTGACTGAAAATGGATTCCATGTCTCCCCTTTACAGACATGATCACTTTATGATAATCACATGCAGTTTGGGGAAAGTCATAGTCAAGTCAGCACACTGACACACTGACAGCTGTTGTTGCCTGTTGGGCTTCAGTTTGCCATGTTATGATTTGAGCATACTTTTTATGCTAAATGCAGTACCCGTGAGGGTTTCTGGACAATATTTGACATAGTTTTGTTTTGTTAATTGATTTACAATAATAAATGTATACATACATTTGCATGAAGCAGCACAACACCTCTGTTGATAAGAGTATTAAATACCTGACAAATATACCTTTAAGGAACATTTTGAACAGATAAAAATGTGCAATTAATTAGTGATTGATCGCGCTTAACAATGGGCAACCATGATATCAATCACAATTAAATATTCAAATCAACTGATAAACCTAACTGTAATGTTTTGTACTAACAGGAAATGAAGCAAGGTGTGTGCCAGCATAAGTTCACTAAGTAAGTAAGTTCATTGTTACCTCCACCCCCCAGTTATGGAAATATATTTGTTCTTACTTTCAAATATTCAGCAATGACAATTTCCTCAGCAAAGCTCAGAATTCGTACCATTTTAAGACCAACATAATTGACTACACTTTTCAGCAGAACTTAACGTTAAGGCAGTGTTATGAGATCTTGCTCCTTCCCGACGCCACGGGAGCACTGGGAGATGTCATTGAGAAAACAGCTTGCATCGGCAGCAATGCCAGGCGCAGCATATGTCGGACCTAATGAGAGGTTATAGTGTGCAGCGACTGTCAACAAAGCAGTAATCGATTCTCACAGGGGTAAATATCCATCCCCGCCCCCCACAACTTGAGTAAAGAGGGGCGAACAGCAATGGGGTGACATTAAAACATCATCAGCACAGAGGCATGTAGCTTGAAGTCAATGTCATACCGACAACCAGCCTGTCTGCAGCTTTCGTGAGGGTTTTTGCTGAGACCCCTTTGTGGGTACCAGAGAACTTAACTATGACAAGAAAGAGGCAAATGCAAGTTTGCTGGAGCCGCTGTGAGATGTAAAGCGATGGTAGAAAAGAGAGAATGAGAGAGATAAAGGCAGACGATTGAGACGGTCATTCAGTCTTGAATCAGTTTAGATCTGTCTCATAGTAAACTGGTTTTAGTTGATATGATTTAGTATGTATGGCTGTTAAACATTGTAAATAGGAGTTTATGGTCTCAATCACTAGTTTCAAGTCTTCTTCAATACAGCATGATGTTCATTTAGTAAATTCTGGTGCAATTTAAAGTAAAATAAACCATAAAGCAGGGTATGCTTTGGGGCGTAGCTACCTTGTGATTGACAGGTTGCTGTCACTGCACTGACCAGTCTGGGAGCTGACTGTGTTTTCATTAGGGCTGGGCAATATGGAGAAAATCAAATATCATGATATTTTTGAAAGTACGGTGGTGCAATGGTTAGCACTGTAACCTCACAGCAAGAGGGTCACAGGTCTGAATCCGGCTTGGGGTCCTTCTGTGTTGAGTTTGCATGTTCTCCCCATGTTAGCGTGGGTTTTCTCCAGGTTCTCCAGTTTCCTCCCACAGTCCAAAGACATGCAGTTTAGGTTAAATGATGACTCTAAATTGCCCTGGTGTTGCCCAGGTGTGAAAACGAGTGTGAACGATTGTCTGTCTCTATGTGCCCTCCGATGGACTGGAGACCTGTCCTGTACCCCGCCTTCGCCCAGTGCCGGTTGGGATCAGCTCCAGCCCCCCCGTGACCCCTAATGGGATAAGCTGTTGAAGATGGATGGATGGATGGATGGATGGATGGATGGATGGATGGATGGATCAACAATATTTTAGGGTTGACCATGGTGCGTTTACAAATATTTACACAATAACATTTTTGATAATAATCATCAGTAATGAGGATATAATGGAAAAAAGGTAAAGACAAATAATAGAATTAGACCAGTCTGGTAAGTTCAGAAAATTACACCACTTTACTGTAATACAGCCTTTAAAACCTGGACAAGATGACACTTATGCCATATTATGATATTACAATATTAAACATCTAAAATAATATCTAATCTCATATCACAATATTGATATACAGTAATATCAATATATTGCCCAGCCCTAGTTTTTGTCTTACAACTTTCACCCTTTCAGTTCATGAAAGTTAACTGTAACATTTCAGTCTCTTAAAAATGTCTTATTCAATGCTTGGTTGCCCTTAGCTCCACCCTCTTGTATCACGTCTGCAAAAAAACGTCCTGGTGACTATGTCCACTTGTTATTTACAGTCTATGAATTTATTGCATAACACTAATAGACAGAGAGAAAGTACACACTAATCCATAAAGCTGACTTATTGTCTTGTGAAACCTGATAACAAAAACAGTATTACAGCATTAATCAGTAATCACTGATTTGTGAAATTTGCTTTTGGAAAATATGAACAAAAACTTGTAGAGCTTCATAGAGTCCTATTAGTAGCTGTTGGTGCTAGAAAAGCAATTATGAATGTCTCATAGTGCTATCAGACTGTAAAAGCGGAGGATAATTCTTTCCGGCCGCCTCGAGGTGGTCATTCAAATGCCTGACTTGTGGGCAACTGGGCAAGCACTGAAGGGGGAATCACAGGCATTGCACAAAACAAAGAGGCTGCAAATGAGCACGGGTTTTGCATAGAGGTCCAGAGCAATTGGACTGTAATTGACAGGGCCCTGTTGTTTGGGCCCTGGAGGCTTCCCAAAGAAAGCAAACAGGGCATTTCCATTTAGCCAACATGCTGGCTGGGAGGCTGGGAGCACTAGTGTCAGCTACCTGGGACTTAGATAACAGGCCAGCTCCACATGTCTGCATGCCTGTATTAACTATTCACGTGTCATGCATGTACCTGAAGTAATGCATGTGACTATGTATGCACGTGTGTCTAAGATGAATAAAGGCTGCCATCATACGGCATTGAAAAAAAATACACCAGGCTTTATGTAATTTAACTGTGAACTCCTACTGTATATCTAGATGATACCCTTGGCCTTCACCCTGGGAATTTGTTGCTAAAAGCAAAAAACTCAAAGTCATAGATCAGCTCATGAAGTCCTACGAAGCTAAGCAAGCACATGCACTCAGGAAGATTCTAGGCGGTAATGCCTCGATACTGCTTTTGGCAGCATTGCCAATGCCTAAAGTGTGTGGGGGAGAGAGAGGGAGATAAAGAGTGGAAGAGAGAGAGATACAGTAAGTCATTTGACAGGCACAGAACCAGCGGGTATCAGCATCGCAAATCCTCTCTGTGTGAAATTCTGTGACTGTCAACAGCAGAGATGAGAGATGGCGGTGTGGATGACAGAGAGGCAGTGAAACTGACAGGGATGGAGGCTCCAGGCTTCCTTATGGACAATAATGTCACAGCTGGGGCAGATAAGACTCAGTATGCAGATGTAGGACAATTGAATCAAATAGACTTTCAAGTAGAGGTCCTCAAAGGTCCAACATTTTGGCCCAGATGTGAAGCTGACCCGTAGAGAACCTCCCAAAAACCTACTTCTAAATAGCATCATAAGCTGTTTCCCTGTAGTCTAAAAACAGCCAAAGCGCTCAATAAGAAAAACATATCATCAGAATCGGCCTAAATTAGGCTGGAGGATAATTAATCCTAAATAGGGAGAAAATAGGAAGACTGGCAGCACCATGATGAGCCACAAATTAACAAACAGAATAGCAACACATGTCCCAAGAGCTAATGTAAAGTCATAGAAACAAATTCCAAAAATAAATCCCAGTTGGTCTGAATATGATGTGGACCCGGTCAAATTCAGACCTCTGAGTCACCGCCACCATCTGCAATTCAGATTCGTCTGCTACCGTCACATCATGGTCATTCAGGTGGGATTAAGAGCAGAGACAACATCTTCCTGTTCCAGACCCAGTGAAGTAGCATCTGACACATACACAAAATATGGTGAAGACAAAAAGTGTGGATGGAACCGACATACTGTAGCTAAATCATAGACTACACAAAGATGGATGACATCAAAAGTGAAGTCAAAACATCTGGATCGCACCCTGGTGGCTGGCTGCAGTATAGGTCACAAAGCCTTCCTCCACCATGTTAGTGGATGGGACATGGGCCAACCTAAAGTCAAAGTACATATCAAATTCATTTTTTCCCCAAAGATAGTTTCCGTCATTTTAGTTAGTACTTATCCAACTGCTGTATGTTCAAGTGCTCATTTACGTAGGTAAGGTAAGTTTGGTTTTAATTAGATATTTAATGCTATAAAAGGGGGCTGAGACGTCATGATTGACAGCTGCTCTGACTGAAGTGGTCGCGGAGGCTCGAGAGGAGATGTATTTAACTTTCCATAGCGGTTATGAGTCTGTGTATCAACATGTGTCAATTTGATCATAAATGTAGTTATAGAGATATTATGGTTCATCATCCTAGCCAAATTGCTACCGCGGTGCTAATGTAGCAGCTAGGTGGCTCAAGCTAACAAGCTGCGGCCGTGCTCGGTTCGTGATTGGCTAGGGCGGGCGTGTGGGCAGGACGTTGATACTGCAGCTCCAGCCCCTACATCACTACTTCACAGACTCCAAATATTGTCAAAATCTCAAGATGGCAGCTCCCGGGATATTTTGGTTTCATTTTGTAAAATGGGAGGAAATACAGACTATGAACTAAACTGGTGGTTGCAAGTCAAAATAACAACTCTTCAACAGCTTCTCTGACCAGCATGAATTATATTATTATCATTATTATACATTATTATTATTATACATCAATGCTCCATAGTAACTGCTAGCCATTTAACTAAAAAAAAAAAAAAAAAACTCAATGGGGCATTTTGTCAGTCACTACTTATTGATCGGGGCAAAATAACACAACCTCCCAAAGAGAAAACATTGCACTTAAACACAATGTCCGACCGATTAATGAACTGAAACAAAATGGCAATCATTCTGATTATCAGGCCATTCCAATACTCTAATACAGTCAAAATGTCATCATTCTTACTATTTTACTGTATCTAAAGCACACAGGGTCTCATTCACTAAAATGTCCACAGAAATGATCTTACTTTCTGCTGAGAAAAACACCGTATTGAAGAGTGGTGCAAACCAGGCAGTAGTTTTATCTCTTGCTGAGTACTTGGTAAATTTGGAAACCTTGTAAAAAAAAATTATGGCTACATCTTGTCATTAGCATAATACACTCCTGAACCTTTATATAAAGAGGTCCATTCTGCAGGATCAGAGACGTAGAAGTGGATGAGGCAGCTAGTGAAAACCTGAAGCATGACAGGTGAAAAAAGAGCAAGAAGTGTAATGGTGCTGATTGAGAAGCTGAAGGTACAAAAAGTGCTCAATTCTACCAACTGAGTGACTGGTGCGAGGAAAAAAGAGGTGCTTGGACTTCATTAATGGAGGCAGTAAATGTGTCCCTGTGGTGTGCAATGTGGCTGAAGTAAAAAAAAAAAAAAAAAGAGAGAGAGAGAGAGAGAAAGTGGTTTGATATAGAAGGACAAATTAGAGAGGGGGAAAAAGAAACAGAACAGGTGGAGGACAGGAAAAGCTGATTTATCAGCCAAAGATGAGAGGACGGCAGCAATTACTGGAGAAACAGCCCAATTATGTGGAATCCCTCCAAGGAATGAGGGTGACAGTGATGCGACTTTCATCGACCAGTTATTCTCATTTTTTAAAAATCTCCATGCGAGTCTATTTTGGGCTGCAGAGAATTTAAACAGCTAGAGAAGCTATTTAAAGGTGACCGACCTTTCATTGTCACTGTAGATGAGGATGCCTGACCAGTATGTTTATAATTGAACCTCAATATATTTATGGTACTGGACGAAATGGGTCCATAACACCAAGAACTGACAACGGTCAAATAGCGAAGCTGGCATCAAATGTCACATTTATAATCTTATTTTCTTATTGTTTGATCTGATAGTTTCTGATTTAAATCTACATTTTTGATGATAAACAGAGTGGCTATCACCCACGATTAAAAGGTAGAGAATAAAAACATAACCTGGCAACCTACTAGGATGCAGCAGAATAGCTGAGGCCAATAAACAAGGAGGCAGCCATCATGGAGGGGGAGGGGGTAATAATGAAATGAGTAATATTTGGATTCAGTTGTCAGTGTAGAATTGCAAGAGTACACAATTTAAGAGTGTGCAAGAACTCTGTCGCACACACTGACATGCGTGCACACGGCGAGAAAATGAACCGCTGCTGTCAGGCAATTACAATAGCATCCCAAAGCAGTGATGGGATTTTACGCTTGGTAACACAAAGTTTACAGATATTGGAATAAACAAACTACTTATGAATTGAATGCATGTGATATGAAAAAAAAAAAAATCAATGAATGTGTATACACATATACACATAATAAAATATGAGCTCATTTATAATTTAATAATTTCCATAGTGTTTCATTTACACCACGTATCTGTCCTGTGATGACGGTCAGCATTTATTTCGGGTTGGGTTAACTTGGGGTAAATCACATGAATTTCATACAACTTGACTTGTTACTTTCTTTGCCTGAGCAATGACTTGACATAGCAGGGACTCGACTTGACTTGATTCTCACCACAGTGACTTGGGACTAGACTGAGACTTGAGACTTGCACATGTCTCAGGCTGCATTCACACAAGATTAGGCCATAGGGCTGTGCAGAAGTCTGGACGAGTCACTTTAATGGCCCATTACCTGCAATGATTAATGTCTTTTGTTCCCTCGTGGCTGGGTTGTAAGCTCTGGATTGTCAGTTACGTGACTGACCACTGCAGCGTGACATCAAGTTGTGTTTCTCCAAAAGTTGATTCAGTTTCTACTTTTCCGATGATGCCGCTGTGGCTGCTGCCATTGCAGCCTAAACGTACTACCCCCATTCAAAATAAATGGAAAAAAACAGTGTTTTCGCTGAACTGCCGGATCTTGTGTGAATGCAGCCTTACTCCCACCTCTGCTGAAAACATGCTGTTGTCACCCGGAAGTAACAGACAATGTCTTTCTCTCTAGATACAACGTGGGGAAGTCAGACACTGACAAAGATGGATAACGGCCCCAAACGGACTCGGGCATTACAGATGAAGTTGAGAACTGACAAACGTCCTGAAGGCAGAAGGAACGTTGACTAGTTACATGTGTCCTGACAGGTTACATGCCCTGCTGCATCATAGCCAAAGCTGGTCTGAGACCAGTGAGAAATCAGCAAGACGAAACAACAGTAGTAATGGAGTAATTGACATTTTCCTTTCTTGCTTCAATGACAGTCCAAAGCTGTTGTCAGCATCAACACTGTCTCCATAATACATGCCCGCACACAATGAAAACCTCCTAACCAGCACAACTCCCGTAACCTTCTCCCCGGTGCTTGTTTTTGAGTGCCTCTGGCGTGCGCCGCCTTGTCCCCGACTCCAACAAAATCCAAAGAATCTGCCTTCTACAACATCCCCAGCTTTGCCAACGACAGATCTCTGCGCTCGCTGGGTAAAGTCTTAGTTTGTCACCCAGGTTTTGGTCTCCTGATATTTTGTAAATCCTGTCTGAAATGCCTCACAGACAAACTGCGGGCACCGACTGTGAATGCTGGAGAGGCATCACAATAAGGGAGGAATGCAGGAAATATTCAGCGATGAAAGGACTGAGGGAACACTGCCAGGCTACAGATTCAAAAAGGTATTCTAAAAAGGTGCATTTCAACAAGAGGTGATATTGACATGTTCAAAGCCTTGCACAACAAAGTACAAGACAGACAGAATCTTTCTTTCTCTGCCTCAATGTCTCTCTTTCTCTACCACACACGGGCAATACAGACCGCCGCAACAGCTGATAGCAGAATTATAGGGACGAGCTCACTCTGTGTGTCTTTGCATGGGTGGAGGGAAAAGAGGGAGTGAACGAGATATGAGCCAGCACAAGGGGAGTCAAGTAAGAATCAAGTCAATATGCACCACACACAGCAGAAATAAGTCTCACATACATACACAAACCCAACACCTCCTCGAGGCTCCCCTCTCTCCCCACCGTCACATCGGCAGTAGCTCTTGCGGTCCTTGAATTCCCTCGACCACGCTCACACACCTATAGTATATAGCTGTATTACGGGAGTGTGCCACTCCAATGTGTAAAGCTGTTAAGCAGCAGCTGCTCCGCTAGATGTTTGGTCCCCTTGTTGCTGAAATATTGATCAGTTCTTGGGCAGTCAGATCAGTCTGCGCCCCCACCAACCCCATGTATAATTGAAGTGTATATCTCTTAGTGTAGCATGCCAGCTGGGAGAAGGAATTAAGCCCCGAGGTAAGCTGAAGGCCTGTCTATGCTGCTGTAGCAGCTCCTTCGTCCATCAATCATATGGCTTTTCACACAAAAGGGTTTCATGGGCTTGCTACATTTACTGTGGGAAGTGCCATGCCTTGTAAAAAGAGAATGGAAGACAGAACGTAACAAGACTCAATATAGGCCCATGTTTTACTGCTGGCCATTTATTTGAGCTCAAAGCAGTTCAGAGGAGGACTCCTTTGGGCCATTTTGGTCTAGTGAACATTCATACAGGGGCAATATGTTAAAGAATTATTGTTATTATTTTCCAACAAAACTTGTGAAAAGCCCAAAACCAAAAAAAACAACATGTTAGTCTATCTCTGAATACTTTGACTTGTAAAAATAAAAGACAGTACCCATGTTCAAATACGACATCACGCCAAAGCGTAGTATAATAGAGCCGCCTGTCTACCAGGGAACAGCGTGTCAGTGTGTTTTGCCTCAATGAATATTGCACACATGCATGAAGGTGCAGTTCCAGCAGGGGGTAAGAAAACCATTTCGTAAATTTCCGAAAAACATCATGATTTGGCTTAAAATAAATATGTAAACTAGGGCTGGGCGGATTCGTCAACATAATCGCCAGGATCTATGCGGTAAATATGTCGATTTGCGTGACGTGCATCGATGCATTGGATGATGTAATGAAAATTGTAACAGAGTAACGTAGCGTAGCGTAATGTAGTATAACGTAATGTAGCATGGCGTAGTGCCACACCATGCGCCATTTAACATTGTTATTCGGCCGTCCTGTATTTTATGTTTACTTTAACATCGGTGTACAAGTGAGAAAACGGCTTAAAGCCACGTTACACATTGTTTTATAGTCTGTGACTGTTAGTCTGGAAATTGTTTTAGTTATTTCTCCTGTATATTTGCTAGTGATTTGCTTAACTTCATATTATTATATATTATATATTATTATTATATTATTTGTGTTGAAATGCAGTAAATTCAGTAGCAGTATTCATTATTATTCTAATGGGCTTTCTGTGTCTGATATTCAGGGTGGGACAAAGCAGTGTGGGAAATGTCACCACAAAATGACCCAAACTCACTGCACACAGAAGATGGCTGCCGAGCTCGCTGACAGCATCTTACAGATGATTATTAAGGACATGAGAGAAATTTTATGTTACAGATTACCAGTAAAGACCAGGCTATGTTTTTGTTGTGAAATAATGCCCTGCAGTGCATATTTTATTCTTGTTTCATGTATATGTTTATAAGTGATTTCTGAATAACGTGCTGAAATGAGACAAGTTTTTTTGTTTTGAGTAAATTAACTGTATCCTAAAAAATATTTCAAATAATCTACAAATTAGTCGTTAGATTAATCGACTAATAGAAAAAATAATTGTTAGATTAATCGATAAGAAAAATAATCGTTAGGTGCAGCCCTTATGTAAACTATGTACAATATGTATGGAAACAGCGTGACATACGTTCAGGAAACAAATCACAAACGTCACCAACAAAAACAACACCGGTCTCCTGGTTGACAGTTCTGTGCTTGTTGGACCCTCCTCTCCTCCCACCCGCCATATGCAGTCTTTTTTTGCTATGTCACTAGCTCAGAGCGTAGCGAGTGTGTGGAGGCATTAACATTTCCATCAGCACAGACTACGTGACGTACACAGGACATGTCATTCACGTACTTTTCAGTGCGACTGGGCTGAATGTTCATGGTACGGTCCACAATGGAGCTCTGTGGCACAGAATAATTACCTATATCAGGCTTTGGATATGCAGCCAAGACTTGCTAAATTAGAAGGAGAAAAGTCATTGTCAATAGTAAGAAAAATATGCAATATTTCCTGCTTTATCTTTTAAGACCAACACTGATAACAAATCAAGTTTTCCTATTCGTTCTTTATGTATAAGATGTGGTGGCAGTGTTCACAATTCCCTGTATGTACACTGAAAATGAAAAACCATAAGCACACAAGCAACATTCGTGATTGACTACACAGTCAATCATACGAGTATGAGAAACACAATAACACCACAGGAAATAAGTTGTGAATGATACACATTGGTTCGCAAAGCAGGCCGAGCAGAAACAGATACAGTATAAAGATTTAATTCACAGCTCGTGGAAGCGTTTGTAAAACATTCTGCTTTAAATGTGATGGTTTACGGACAGGTTTCATAATTAGCCTACAGCTGTGCACTTTCAAACAGCCAGCATTTTCCAACCAGGTGCGAAGCATAAATGTCAGAATTAAACTGAGCACATACAGCGAGGGGCGCAGATTGCTGTCAATAATGTCTCTCTGTGGTGAGGTGCATACATGTGTTAATGCCATGTCACCAACTCAGCAGTCTTTTAAGCTTTCTGCATACAAAGAACAGACCTAATCAGTCTCTTTTATCAAACCTCCCCAGTAAATGCAGTTACGTAAATCCGTACACCAACAGGTTAAAGTACATATAGGCTACAAAGTGTAAGCCATGCATTTGAAATAAAAGGTGATAATTGCACCGTTACAGCAAACACCACCCACACTGTATACAGTAGCATGTACAGTATACAAACACCATATGTTGTGCATGGTTACATCTTTGATCAGTGGCTCTACTGTCTTTCACTGCGGGAAACTTGACGTCAACAGTCAAAATTTCAACTCTAAACTATCATAAAACGTGTTTCTGAACAACAAACATTGAGTGGAGATTGAGTTTGGATTGTTTTATCAAACTACTACCAAGGTCAAGAATGAACATTGATGTTTAAAGGCTCTGCGCATCCACATAGTTGTTTTCAGTTAACTTGACTAATTGCACCTCTGCTCAGGATTATGATGGGCAGACATGCTGGAAATGGCGTCATGTCACCGATCTTAAAGGGATAATTTGGGTGTTTTTAATTAGCGTTGTATGAAGTACTTATCCTCCATAATACAGACCTGAGCATTATGATATGATGGTTCTTCCCGGCCCAGGAGGTCTCAGACAAACTACACAGTTTTACTTACTAAGCTAAAAAAAAAAAATAAAAAAAATAAAGTGTTTTGAAATGCTTGTGTGTTGTTAGTGTGCTTCCTGTCACACTTGACACTGATGTAACATGTAACATGAGTGATGTTTGAAGTAGCTTCAGCTGCTGAGGCTGAATATCTATAACAAGTCATGGACTGCTGCGTATTTTTTAGTGGAGGTTGGCGGGAAAACTGTGTGCTTAGTTTGCAACAAACGTGGTTGTATTCAAAGAATACAACTTGACCCACCACTTTAGACAAAACCTGCAGAAAAATACAGAAACCTGTCTGGAGATGAGAAGGAGAGGACGGCCGAGGGGATGCTGGCTAAGATACTAAAGCAGCAAGGACTTGTAAATGTGTTAATGTTAAGTTAAATGTTGAGTTTGTTAATGGAAACATTACTACCCAAAAGAGTCAGTCCTGTATGGTTCAAAGACTCCTGCATATAATGTGATTTTCTTCATAATGTGCTGTTTGCAGTGATTTTCATTATAATAAATGCTGAAAAATAAGACTAACAGTGTGTTTCCTATGATGATAGAATAGAGGTTACTTCTGACAGTATTTGTTTGGCCCCCAGCAACAATCTCGGTTTCTCATGTGGCCCCCCAGGAAAAATAATTGCCCACCCCTGCCATAGTAGGTATACTACTTACGGTAGATGATGGTTGGAGTGCCACAAGCATCAAGAAACAGACAAAAGCACCAGTACCAGAGCAAAGCAGTGTACTAATGTGGAGGGGCACGGCAGAAAACATATTTTAGCCACCTAAAAGAAAGGCCCACCCAAAAAAAAACAAACCAAAACATGATATCCGTTTAAGTGTACACTATATTTAAAATATTTTCTGATGGAAAAACTGAACTGAAAGTGAAACCTATCTGTACCGTTTTAGTCATCTGAGCCTTCTGGCTTTGAAGAGAGCATAAATAAGTTTCACTCTCCACTCAGAAAGGAGAAAGAAAGCGCTGTCTGACAGTAAGATAAAGCAGTAAAAATATAGTGTACACTTATGCGGATATTGATTATTTTAGGTGGGCCTTTTTTTGAGGAGTCAAAAATACATTTATCTGGCATCCCCGTCCACAGCACTGTATTGCTTTGCTCCAGTGTCGTACTCCTGTCTCTCAATGCGGTGGACACACTGACCATCATCTACTGCTAAGTAAAACACCTACTATCTATAAGTACCTGATACAACCCCACTTCAAAAGACCCAAACTATCCCTTTAACATACCACTAAGACACTAAAAGTTGACTTGCCATAACAGGTGCATCTAGAGAGAGATGTCAATCAAGTGCTGAAAATAGGTCTAATCAGGCAAAGTGAAAACACCTGCATGGGTGTGGGAACAGAAATATTGTACCCTTTCCTGACATGATTTCATATTGCAGCTATTCATTGTTTAAAGGGATTGCTGTAACTTTTTTCCATTGTTAAACCATTAATTACTTCTGCTGGCAGTAGGGATGGGTCCTCCAGAGTGGGCTAACTTTAACAAAATGAATGAAAACGCAGTACATGCTTAGCATGCATAATAGCTGTTCCACAAAGAATAACTGTTACTGTGGGTTACTTCTGTATTTTTCAACCTGGACCCTATTTATCATGTTTTTGTGTCTAACAGACTAATAGCGACAACAATTTCTGCATCCAGTATTGAGGGAGAGCGCCGTCGACGGCAGCTGCTCACAGGCTGCAATATGGTGCTACTGGGGCAAGCTGGCACCGTCATTTACAGCTACTAAAAGTGCTTGTTTTTGTCAGGCTCTGATTGTTATTAGAAGCGTCTGACATCATGGAAAGAGTCTCGCTCGAGGAGAAGTCTCGGTCTGAACTTTAGCGAGGTAACATGTTGCCGGAAGACAAGGTTGAGTAGAGGAATACATCCATGGTGGAAACATGAGTACCAGCCGGGCAGAATTTGTTGTGTTAGAGTAAAGAAAGCTTAGTGTTAAAGATTTTCAGTGTCATGGCTGAATATTTAGATGATTTCAACAATGCGGATGAGGTGTTTGAATTTGATGGCCGCTTGTATTTATTCAAGCCGGAGTATACAGACTTGGACACAATAACAAATAAAACCAATCAAGTGAAGAAAAACATTTTATTTCTTTGTAAGGTCCTTTCCATAATGTTGCCAGACACTTACAATAACAATCTGAGCCTGTCAGTGGCAAAAACAAGCACTTTTACTGGGCGTAGCGTTACACTGATGCCGCTCACTTGCCCTCGAAGCTTGTTTCACGGCTGCCGGTTACAGCGCTCTCCTTTGATACTGGACCAGTTTTAAGAATCGCTGTCCCCATTAGTCACTTGGTCACTCAAACATGGGCAAATAGGGGCAAGGTTGACAAATACTAGTTAATTGCTTTCAGATAAAGTCCCTCTGTTATTTACAGAATTATGTACAAGTATCAAATAAGTAAAACGATAAGCAATACCGAGATCAATAAAACCCTAACAATACTCATCCCTAGACGACAGAGATGTAGAAACAATGGCATGGTTGTCAGCAGAAAGATCACAGTATGCTGTCCACAATCTAGAGGAGCAGCATCATTCTTAGACTAGCTAAACAGAGGCTGTCCACAGGCCCTCTCCATCACAGATGTCTGCATGAATTCAGCCTGAAACATCTAAAAACGTATCAACAGGGAGGAACATAATTTATTCTCTGATATTTTCTTCTTTTCTTGTGGACTTAAATTAAGAGTTCACACGAGTGATAATAGCTGTCAATCAAGTGTGCATCAATCAGACGGGATAGACAGCAAACACTGTGAATATAGCACACAACAACATACTGTATATACCAGACTCAAAAGAGAAGTTTTCCTTCAGCTGAGCCAGCCTTTCTGGAGTACGTGTCTCCTTTTAGAAAGCAAGCCAAAAATGGGAGGGGTGGAGGCTTTAACTGGAGCTTCTTTACAGCACTGACAGCAGAAATTTGGCGACATATTGTACGCTTTAAGGAGAAACTTGCGCTTTACAGGATGAATGTGACTACTGCCACGTTTTCATTACTCCGAGCCAAAGTTTGAACCATATGGGAATCTTCACTTTGAAACCAGTTTGCTCTTTAGAGAACAACTATTCAAGAAACAAAAGTGGAGGAATTGCATGACTGATGTTCAAATGTTTTCCCATCGGTGAAGCACTGTCTTCTTTTGCTTTTCACTGCTTTGAAGTCGTGTAATAAGGCTACATGCGTGTGTTGCTGCATATGGTGGTGGGGGGTACTGTTTTCATCACATTGTGGGGATCAACATGTGATAGTCCATCCCGCTGCGGCGCTTCTTTAGTTGAGGGTGGGGTTAGAGGGTTAGATGTAGACATGTGGTTAAGGTTAGGAGGAAGGACAGGAGACCAGAGAAATTAAATATCCATGCATATATCCTGAATGTGTGCGTTACTCAGCTTATTATGAGCGTCATGCCGAACAGCATTTGGAGACCTAAAAACAGACGTTGCACGGACAGGAACAAAACTTTCTCCAAAGCCCTGCTGTCGGCCTGATAATGTTGCACATATGAGGAGAAACCGCTGGCTCCCAGTGAAGGCAGGGAGTTCAAATGGAGTGATCACAGTGAGAGACAAAGAAAGATGCACATTTCTTTTAGCCTCCTCCAGTCTCTCAACTCCCCTGTCTGTGCTGTCTGTAGCGCAACATTGCCCTCTGCTGTCCACAGCTGTCACTGCCTCAGTCTGAGTACAGCAACAGGAGCTACTGTACCTCGTAGGAAATATCCCAACAGCTGTCAAACAATCTGAGTGACAAAACCAGCAACTGGTGAGCAAGTGCTTGTAGTCTGGATGATTTAGGACTTACTGGACAAAAACAAAAAGATATCAAAAAGACAAAAAAAAGTCCACGGCTGTAAATTGACTTTGCTTCAAGATTTTTTTTTTTGGCATCATTGGGGGAAAAAAAAACATAATCTTTCAGCATATTGTAATTCTGAGAGAAAACTAGACTTCTGCACCTTGTCATGGCTCTGTGACTTTGGCCAATCACAGTGCATTTCAGAGAGAGCGTTCCTATTGAACGTTCCTATTGGCTATGCTCCAGCTTGTGGACGGTGCTTGGTATTTCTGCAACATGACTGCCAGGTCACAAACTTTCTCATTTTACAGCTAAACAATAACTACAAGATGTTTCTGAAAACATTTGAGGTGAAAAATAAGCATTACAGTCACAAAATATTGATTCATGTTTGATCAGCTTTGCCTAGTTTGACCATTTGGTCGGAGTTTGCAAGTGATTGACAGCTGCTCAGAGACGGCAGGCTCCAGCTCGGCTCTGAAAAAGAGCCCGGTCTGTGAAATCTTGCAGATGCCATTATGAGCACCGGAGGACACTGGAGGAACATGATTTTTTTTTTTTCAGATTACCCGTCTCCTGCACTACTATCAGGATATAGCATCCATTTTATAAAAATAACTTTTTTTTGTTTCATTTCTACCCACTTCAGCTTGAACAGATATGTTTTTATATATAGATATATATTTTTAAGCACATAAACAGAAGCCGATGCAATGCATTAGTTTTCTATCAAATTCTTATCAAAGCAAATGTACAATAACTTAATTCTCCTTTGTAAATCCAAGCAAACAGACCTAAATTCAAAATAAGGCTTAAATTTGTCAGATTTGTTTATTATTGGTCTATACAAGCTGCTTTCACAAGATTTGAAAACCATTAAATACAAAGACAAACTGTCCTCAAATATGTACTTTACTTTCAAAATAAGAGCTTTGCACGTCAGCGTTGACAGCTCAAAAACAACTCGGCACAAAAAGCAACAGATGTCGTCATTTTCACTCAGACGTCTTGCCTCTGCTGAGGAAGAAAGAAATGCAGAGACAAAGCGAGAAAACAGATTTAGTAAGAGCTCCCCCTTTCTCTCTTTAATCACTGCGCATATTTGCTTTTCACCCGATATTAAAACCAATCCATCATGGCTGACTTAGGGGAGGTGGGGGCCTTGAAATTTTCATGGCGCTCCTGTAACATAGCAGAGGATCCCCCCTTCTGACATTATTTAGATATCAAACAGCAATTTGCTACTCATAAACACCAGCAGGAATGCGAGTGCATCAGGCCAAATCCAATAAAAAAGCTGGTGCAGCTCTCGCGGCACAACACAGAGAGGGCCAGCCCCACTTTATCATCCTGATAGGATATGATGTGGTTTATATTATTACCCTGGATGGATAATGGGATTTGGACACTTATTGGGATACCAAGAGGGTTTTTATACAGGCTATGACTATTATGGTGGATCAACGAATGGCCGTACACTGTGAGAGACTGCTCGATCAAAAGAACATCAAGCGGAGGAAAGGAGAGAAAACAGATGGTGATAAAACTGGAAATCAGAATGTGCTGTATCTGTGACTCATTGGTGTCTCTGTAAAAAGACTTATGCAATACTCTGCATTTATCAGCCAGCACCAGCTCTCACTGTATTCTTTCCATTAAAAAGACTTTCTCAAAACATCCTGCACAACAGCTCATGCTGTAAGCAGATCTTCAACACAGAGCTCAGCAGAGCCCTGATGCCATCACTAAACAGTGGGTGACTGGCCTCCAACCAGGATGTTCAGAGGCCCTCAGATGTTTGATTGAGAGAGAACACAGACATCCAGCTGTTCGCCATATATCTGCTCAAAAATAACATAATGACTTGGAGGACATGGTAAACACGATGCTGGGAGAAACATTTTCATAAAATGAGACCACAGAGGGGTAACATGGGACTGCCTCATCAAGAGTTGAGTCTTAGGTGCTAAATGCAAGATTAGGAGCATTTCTATTGCCTCCACACGGCTCTCAACATGGCAGTGACGGAGCTGGAGGCTTGCCGACAGTGCTGACAGAGCGAATGGGGTTAACCTGATGGGGGACCAGAGTTATCAGCTGTAACCACCGTAGGAGCGCAGTGCAGAACCAGCAGGGCACGCTCACACACATGAACATGCACTAAAAGGCATGCATGGCCTTCCCGGCTATGTCAACAAAGCACAAAGAAGCTCGTATAGCAACGCACACAGGAAGAGTGACTTTATTCTCCTCTATACATTGCAAATAGTTGTTTGCTGCTATATTAATGATCTGTACATCACATAAAGCTTTAACTTTACCCACTGTACAGGAAACAAGCCACCAAAGCAGTCTGGACATGCCAGACCGGAGGGGGCCTCTCTAAACAAAAGAGATCCTTTCAAGTTGAATAGACACGGTGAAGACAATCTGGTTTGTGGCATATTTTATCAGTGTCGTACATTTTGCCTTCCGTAGCTATGACATTCTATTTAGCATTTTCAAGAAGCAATTGGAAATTTCATCATCAAAGCACATCTTTCAAAGAGTACTGCACACAGTTTGACATCAAAAAATGGTTTCTTTGTTCCTTTTGTCTAATTATGATTACAGAGGAGAAACGACTCAAAGAACAATGTTTGGTAAAAGGGAAGAAATGCAGTGCAACAAAGAGACTCGAACGCCACATGCTGTATGGCTGAAACGGCAGGCCAACGTCATTTCACATTGACTCACAGAGAAAAGCACATTACAGTTACAATCCAGAGACAAAATACACCAGTAAGCCTTTAGTGTTGCTTGCGCAGAGGAGCTCAACCACAGCAGAAATATGACTACCCCCAAAAGGTATTAACTAGTTTGACCATTTGGTCGGAGTTTGCAAGTGATTGACAGCTGCTCAGAGACGGCAGGCTCCAGCTCGGCTCTGAAAAAGAGCCCGGTCTCTGAAATCTTGCAGATGCCATTAGGAGCACCGGAGGACACTGGAAAAACATGATTTTTTTTCAGATTACCTGTCTCCTGCACTACTATCAGGATAAAGCTACCATTTTATAAAAATAACTTTTTTTGTTTAATTTCTACCCACTTCAGCTTTAATAGATATATTTTAGATATAGATATATATTTTTAAGCACATAAACAGAAGCCGATGCAACGCATTAGTTTTGTATCAAATTCTAATCAAAGCAAATGTACAATAACTTAATTCTCCTCCTCCTAAGTTATCATTGGCCATGTGACAGCAAATCAGGATCAAGCTGGACACAAATCTATCTGGCATGCAATGTGCGGCGATCGATTCTGAGCAGGCCTCATCTCATCACCGCGGCCACTGTACCGGGCTAACTTCTGGATAAACTAAACCAACTTACGTCAAGTCGTGGACTCACGGGGTTGAGGTTTTGCAGCAGCAACTAAAACAAGCAGTGGAGTAGTAGCCTAACGTTATGAAACATAGAAAGCCAGAATAAATGAGTGCAATGTAACAACTTAATGCTTCATCCTCACTATCACAGCGTCAACGCTAAGTCAAACAGCCCCTCTACATCACTTCACCTCTAGAACTCTCATCAACCTGGTTCTAGAAACCTTCAGCACACCACCAGCATAAATGCACTGATCAACCTATCAAGAATAACCAATATTCCACCAGCTGTACGCAGCAGGCCCACAATAAAATAGATGATTTGTCTTGTAAAATGAACTAATAGTATCATTGGGATGCTTGGCTGCCTGCCTCAGTGTGCTGCAGCATAACCATACATGCTGAAAGGCTCCACACAACTTAGTTGTGATGTTTAAGATGATTGATGGATGCTGTTAAGTCCAATGGTCTATTTTGAATTCACTGGGCTTCTCGCAGGTTTTCTGTATCTGTTGCTAACAAACTGCCGTGGTTCTCAGCACCAGGTTGGTGAACCTTTCCATCGTAAAAGTTTAACCTATAATGAGAGTGAGCTGACATCAGTTTCTGCTCACTTGTGTGGATGAGCAGAGAGCTAGTTGCATCTGTGAACACCTTAAAGTAAGCAGAAATACTGCTATGGAAACCACTGGATGTTGAATTCTTGCACATGCTGACTGCAACTCATCCATCCATTTTCTTCCGCTTTTCCGGGGCCGGGTCGCAGGGGCAGCAGGCTTAGCAGGGAATACCAGACATCCCTCTCCCCAGCAGTGTTGTCCCGCTCTTCCTGGGTAACCCTGTAGCATTCCCAGGCCAGCCAAGATATAATTTAGAATCTCTCCAGTGTGTTCTGGATCTTAACCTGGGGCCTCTTACCAGTCGGACGTGCCTGGAAAACCTCCAAAGGGAGGCGTCGAGGAGGCATCCTGATCAGATGCCCGAACCACCTCAGCTGGCCCCTTTGGACACAAAGCGGCTCTACTCCGAGCTCCCTCCAGATGTCTGAGCTCCTCACCCTATCTCTAACATTTGATTGCAAATCAATCAAATCTTTTTGTTCACATCTGTTCTGTGGGAGTGTGAAAATTGAGAGGACTGAGTTTAAACAGCAAAACACACCAAAGCCTCCACAATGGGAGTCTGCCAGGATTTCACAATTGAAAGTGTGAGCAAGATGCTCTCATGGTTTTACCGGGTCATTTCCAAAAAACTATATGCAAAGCCAAGCTCAAACGCATCAAGCACACTGATCCTCAATACCATGATGCCTTTGAACAAGGACTTGTTATTGAATCTTATTGCCCTACCCACCCCTTAGGCCAGTCACACTGTTGTTTTAATTTCTTTTAGCTGATTAACCCTCATCTAAAAACATACCCACACATTATACTTTGATAATATGAATATTCACTTCTACTGAAAACCACAAGACAAATGTTTTCAAGTGTATCTGTTTCCTGTTTCGGTGAAGACAAATTCACAACTTAGAGTTCACCTACCTCGTAAACACGAGTTCACAAGGCACCAACAGACCTACACCCTCTTGGTATGTCTACTGCCGTTTTGAGGCCTCAAGTAAAGCATTTTTGCCGTCACCATCTTACTTTTTTTGAACCAGAAGTGATACAAGATGGTGGAGCTAGGTACAACAGGACAGTTAGGGACAGTTTCGCTTCTTGCAACAGTCACTGTGATATAGAACCATCTTAAAAATATTAACCTCTTAACCTTGTAACACTAACTGGTCACTTGTCATTTGTGGAGACTGCCTACTAATTCATTGTGTCAACCATAAAGCAATGTAAAAGGTAGCTGATACAACTTGAATTGTATTCACAATCATCTTTAATAACTTTTAAAAGGTGGTACTTTACGTGAAAATGTGCCTTTCTTCACCTTAACTGGAACACTTTATAAGATGTTGGATGCAATTGGAATCACTTACTGGAAATCAGGGCAGTTTGCTGAGTTTAGGCTGACCACGGTCTCAAGAGTGCAGCAGGACATAGTCCAATCAACGGTGCTAATTTAAAGTCTTGAGTGATGGAGCTTTTGAGTTGGTTTTAATTAAATAATCGCTATGCTAAATTAATGTAATTAATGCCTGAATAGGCACTGATTTCGCTATATAATCACCAATCCATTTCTTATCAAAACAGCATGAGGGGAGTTTTAAATACAGCCTACAAACTTAACACAGTAAATCACAGATGTGTATCGTCTGCAGTTGTCTGGCCTTATATCGGTGTGATGGTGCAGCTACCTCATTCAAGGAGATCTTGTTGTTTTTCATCGTCTGGAGTGGACTCTTCCATGTTGTCCCAAAGAAGTGCTGGTGGTTTCTATCAAACAGGGTCACTCGCAGTTGGTAGGTTGCTTCTTGTTCCCCCTCTGACATCTCCTGTGAGGAGACATTAGGAAAGTCCCAGGTAATCCTCACCATAAAAGATTTAGATGTAAACATTAAATTTTATTTGTTTAACTTCTCAGCTGCCATCAGGATCTGGCTTATTGTTAAGTAGGTTTCCACGTACAGGGAATTTGCTTTGGTGTGATTAAGTTTCACTCAAAGACCTCAAATCCTGCATACGTGTGGTACACCAATTAAATCTAAATGATCTTTAAGCGTTTATGTTCATGAGACATTTAGGGATTAAGATTAACTGTGGTGGTGTTTGGTTGATTGTCTCTATGCCGAATTTACAAGAAGATCCAGAGCGTGTTTACACTGGTATTTTGTATTGGTCCATGTAATCGAGCGGTTGAATAAATGCAAAATCGCCTTTAATTCTAAACTTTTTGAACGGAGTTTGGCTAGTTTTCTTCAGTCGCTCTGTGAGCTATGATAGGGGCCTGTATTATATCTTTACTAAATAATGACAGCCGAAAGTCAGTAGACTCGACTCCACATATTAAAAACTACACTGAAATTAGGTGCGTTTAACCACCACTGTATTTCTGCCATGTGCGGAACAGTTCCTGACTACCAAAAACTACCAAGCAATCAGCGTTAGCTGTGAGCTATCACCTGCGGGAGGTGAGCAGCAGTGAGCCGGTTGAGGCTGAGCTGGAAGCCGTGGGAGTGGGTGAAGTGGTTTTCCACAGCCAGGCGGACGATCTGACTGGGCGGAGGAACTACCCGGCTTCTTTCAAACACTTCTCTCCAGCCGTCCGCCATGGTGGATATGTCTTCTGCTTTCACCATATTCTGTAGTTAAAAGGAAGATGAGAATGACATTGTGGCAATTCATAAATGCTGCATACAACAGAATAGTTATCGTGAACGCTATCTTCTCTACCAGCTTAGATTTTCAAACCCGCGGCCGCCATATTGAAATCGGATTGGGCCACTCAGGGCAGAGGGGGTTGTACGAGTAATTGAATGATTTCAAGAGGCGTATTCACGAAGAAAATAATAACACAAACAGTAAATATTTGACATAACAGAAAATTTATTTATAGAAAGAGTCTTCTTACCCGGAAACTGAGCATCTAAATTTAATTTCACAATCTTCAGGGTTAATCCGCCAAACCTTTCATTTGGTATGTCCCATCGCGCTGCATCAGTTGCTATGGTAATGTTCCCTTGGCCGTGGCAGGTTTACAGTCCTACAATAAGTAAGTAAGTAAGTAAGTAAATAAATAAAGTTTACGGTCATATATGATATAAAAGCAAAGTAAAATATCAAATAAATAAAATATAAAATTATTTCAGTACCATATATACCTACAATAACGCAAATTATAATAATAAATTATTGATTTTTATCTATTATTATGTGAATTTCCCCTCGGGGATGATCATCTATCTATCTATCTATCTATCTATCATATAAATATATGAATATTTAATATATATATATTTTTAAAATATATCATTCATATTACTGGTAGTAGTCAATGGTGACAGGAAACACCCAAATGGCTCATTAAAGTTTAAATATTTAAGCTTAAAAGGTGGCCTATTACAATAAAAAGGGTCTATGGCCCTTTTTATGGCAGTGGGAGATAACTTCCCGTGACTGCCTCTTAGGAATGTTCATATCTTGTTTGGCTCATTTTAACTGATGGTCTGTGTTATCTGATTACATTGTGTCTGGGACAAGGGGGATTAAATTAATTGCCATATTAAATGTTTAGCTTTCCTGCAACTGAGTTTATCCCTGTAAGAGACAATCTCCCAGAAATGTACAGCAAAGTTCTGTCTTACATGCAACAACATATAGTGTTACCAGTCTCCATTTACTAAAGTATTGTATTTCAGTAAATTTTGAGGTAATTGTACTTTGAGTATTGCCATATCCTGGTACTTTATACCTCTGATTTTCTATTACATAAAATAGTAGCTTCCCACTGGCCACCTAAAGTGTTGTTATGCATTAATGCATAATAATAATAGGCTACTAATAATGAATGAATATTAGGATATACAGTATATGTCTAATAATATGACCTTGACTGGTGCCATCTTGCCTGCATAATAAGTTTACTTAAAGGTTTTATACATTTTGTTGATAATTATGTACTTTTACTTTTTAAGTGCAGAACTTTTACTTAAGCTATTCTTACTTACGTAAAATATCCGAACACTCCATGACAAATAATAAATCAATAACAAACTTGAGGTGGTGTCTTTCAAGATATGACAGAATTTATCCAGTAAAACTTGTGTTTGGAAGACTCAAGCTCAATATTAAGTCTGTGGACTTCTTGAAAAAGAGAGTGTCATCGCTCATTAATGAAAATATATATCGCTGAAGAATACTTCTGAACTGATGCAGCCAACTTTCTACAAAATAAACTTAAGATGAATAAATATTTTTGATGTAGCGCTATATTTTAGTCAAGATAAGATCGAAAATAACATGCTGTATGTCATACAATTATTTATTATGTTTAAAAAAATGCCACTAAGGCCTTAAAGCTGTTAAATTAATATAATATGATGCATATAACTCTGTCATTATGAAATTATTTTGTGTATTTTTTCAATTATTAATGTATCTGTTGGTCTCCATGTAAATGAGTATGTGATCAATAAAGAAAGCTTTTAAATAAATAAATAAACACATAGCTAAATCACCTGACAGTGGGATCCTGTCACGTCCAGCAAAGACAATACCAGAGGAAAGCCAGCAGAGGGCAGCACCCACCACCGCTGAGCACAGTCACGCTCAAGAGGAAGAAGGAAGCGGTAGGTACAAACAGCGAAAACGGTGCAATGTTCGGACTCTTCGGGAAAACTAAGCCCGTGAAAATTAGGAGTCGAAATCAAAACAAAAAGTACGGAGTTGCAGCAAAAAATGTGAAGGAGTTGCTTAAAAAAGGCTGCGAGTTA
Organism: Pterois miles; assembly: GCA_947000775.1. Classification (NCBI taxonomy): domain Eukaryota; kingdom Metazoa; phylum Chordata; class Actinopteri; order Perciformes; family Scorpaenidae; genus Pterois; species Pterois miles. Next base: position 4,033,241 of record CAMQGK010000571.1, on the reverse strand, counting down.
TTACAGGTGAGCTCGTGTGTTTTATTCTGGTTTGTTTTTAACAGCTGCAGCGCCACTTCCGCTTTCTCTGCAGCGAGCACATGGTTAAAAACAGAAAAGTAAACACCGTTTGGTAAACACAACAAACAGCTGTTAACGTTATATTAGAGCTGCTGCTAACTTTAAACAGCTACACGAGTGACTGGTTGAGGGTGCTTCAATATTTTCAGTAACTTTAGCGGTTTGGTCCAGACCGGGTCATCTTCACCTTTTATAAGATATGGAGAATATCTAAACTGTGGGAGAAAATTAGTTTCACTTTACGTTCAGGCAACTTGGATCTACAAGAGAGATGCTAACATATTTACGACATAGTTATCTCCATATAAAAGATAAGATACAACTTCATTTATAGCCTACACATGTGGAAACTTCAGCATTACAACCGCGCCTGAACACACCACAGTGGTAGGAAAGCAACAGGTGAGAAAATATATACAGCTCCAGTATATACAGTCACTACTCCAGACCTGTGTGTATGAATGTAAGTGCAAAAACAAAAAAAAGTGACACAGCAGGTGTTTTATAGTACAGCTCATTTAAAACATGGTCCTTTCAGATGAAATGTTGCATGCGTCTCAGAGATAGTAGCCATAACAGTTCATCTTCATTCAAAGGAGAGCAGATAAGCAGACAACGCCTGCCCTCCAGCACATGATAACATAGATATAGCCATTTAATCTGAGCAGACTCCGTCACAGATAGCTCTGTGATGTAAGGCAGCGTTTTATCTAAAAAGAACCAAAGAACAAATGCGGATCAACGTATTCTGTCATCGTGACTTCTTGATCATCTGCACACTCTGTAAAAAACATCTCTTGTGAGAGTATTGCCGAGCCTTTCCCTGCTTCTGGGAAGACTTGTTGCTTTCACAGCGGTCAGTGTTAGACAAGTGAGAGATAATGGGGGTCCCTTTTGAATAATGTGAAACTCAAAAATATATAGATAGATATATTTTGAAATGAGTCAGAATTTGTGAGGCTTTAAACTTATTATTCTCATCGTTGTACAAATTAATGTCATTTCCAGTTGCCATCTTCTGGTGCACATGTTTGTTTGTATGCGGACGGGACAGAAGTGACGGAGGATTTCTTCCCAACTCTGCCGGACAACACTGAACTTGTTCTTCTCTGTAGGGATCAGACGTGGAGCGGAGGTTGGTCGGTCTTCCTAAACTAAGTTGTATATGTGTTCTCCTGACCAGACAAATGCTGTGTTTAAGGTAGGATGATGTCTGACACCTGTTGCTCTAATTCCAGTTATGTTTGACATTGGTCAGTTGCTGAACACAGACCGGCACGCCGACGGCCTCATAGAAGCTGCGAAGGGGCTCCTGTCTGGTGAGCAGTCTCCTAAAAGGCGTAAAATCCTGACTGACCTGCTGCTCAACCTAGAGGACAGATCTGAGCTGGAGAACAGAGAGGAGGATGGAGACTGGTTCAAAGGTACAAATGGGGACTCTGGCCATCTACTGTACATGTGAGCTGCTTAGTCATTATAAAAACATTTTCTATTTTAAAGCTGCAGTCGTTAAAAAGTTATTTTCATAAAACAGTCACTATATCCTGACAATCAGAGCCAAGGTGTCTCTAATGCAGCTGTAACTCCGATCACATTATGATGAAGTTTGCTCTGGCTGGTGGGCGGTGCTTGGTTTTGACTGTCAGCAAAATTTCTCAATTTACAGCTAAAAAGTACACTAAGATGTTATGATGACATTTGTCTGTTACTAAATGCCAAATTATTCCGAGATGAGATAATACTGTATCTCATCATGTAATAAGCAGAGGGAAACTTTACATTCATGGTCCTGAGGGGATCAGACACCCTGAGGACAAACTTTAAATATTTTACCCTACTGCTGCAAGGCTCTCAGATATGAAAAGTTTGTTCCACCAGGTATTTTTCACACATTTTTCCTTCATTTCAGGTGTTGATACTCGATTCAAGACAAAGTCTGCCTACATGAAGTTCAACTGTGAGAGCAGGATACGGGGCTACATGAAGGAGGTAAAACACATCATTCTGTTGATTAAATGTTCAGGCGTCTTGCTTAATAGCTAAAAGTTTGGTTACGTCTCTGTTCTCAGGTGGACGCTGCCGCTAAATCCATACAGAAGGCTAAAGTCAGGGAAGAGTTTCTGAAAACGTCAAAAAGCCTGGCGCAAATGCTGAAGACGGCAAAGCACAACGGCTGCTACTTTGACAGGACTGTAAAGGAACCAGATCGCCTCTGCACTCAGCAAGGATGGTTCACCTGCCAGGTATGACAGGAATAAAACCACGTACCGAGAGCCACCTCCCTGTTTCCTACATTTCTATAAATTTCAGTGACAATCTCTAAACAATTTCTAAAACAGTTTTAAAGAACTGGACCTGCTTTTGACTGTCAGTTATCCTTCTGTTTAACCTCCTCAGGGATCATTTGATCAGGACGTGTGCCGGTCTGTCCACTCCATCAACCCCTACGGCAGTCGAGAGAGCAGGATTGTCTTCAGCACGTGGAATCTGGACCACAGGTTGGACTCTAAGTCAAAAAATGCATTTCACTGTCACAAAGGGCAAAACAAACAAAGCTACTGTATATGCTTGCATGTTTAAAAACACGCATTTATACGTTTCATTTGTCATATTAGAATGAATATTTGTGATAGAATCAAGTCAGGGGTGTCACCACTGCAGTGAATAGGTTCATGCAAGAGCGAAGTACCAGAAAATCTTACTTAGAGGACTGAAGGACAATATTCAGGTGAATACTGAAATCAGCAATAATTATACTCATCGTTAATCTTTGGTGGACAGTGATCTGATCTAACAGTTAACAGTGGATGACGTAATAATTGGAACAAGATACCTGCTGGTTAAAACGTTTCTTCTTCTTGTGTCCAGGATTGAAAAGAAGAGGACGGTTATTCCCGCTCTGCTGGACGCTCTACAGAATCACAAGAGGACCGACGTCAACCTGGACTACTTCTACTGCCTGCTGTTCACCAGGGAAAACCTGAAGCTGGTTCACATCGTGTGCCACAAGAAAGGAGCTCACAACCTGCTGTGTGACACCAAAAAGATTTTTAGACAAGCCAGTAACACAGATACAGCAAAAGAGAAGGTCAAAGGGAAGAAGAGGCGCTTGGAGTGACTATTTTTTACTCTTTATGAAAAGAATTGTGTATTTGTATTCATTTGTATTAGCTGTGACACAATGTAGTAGTCTGATAAATTCTGTGAATTAGTATTTCAAAAGTCAGCCATAGAAAGATTAGATGGACAACAAGGTGACATGGTCTTTTTACCTCGCTGGATTTTTTAACCGTATTGTTTTCTGAAGCCTTCAGAGCTTTAATAGAGACTGTAGGTGATTGTTAGATAAAAGTAATTACACTTAAACAAACCTTAAAATCATGAAAAACATTTATTTGATTTTTTGTGTTGGCACGGTAATGTAAAATGCATGAAATGACTGCAATGCGGCATTCACTCAATCAGAAAGTTGCATAGGAGTGAATAATACTAGTGCAATTACTGTGAAAGGGATAGTCCAGGTGTTTTGAAGTGGCACTGTATGAGGTACTTATAAAAAAAATATGAAATCAATATCAGTTTACGTAAGTGTACGCTATATTTAGAATATTTTTACCGCTGTATGTTGCTATTCACCTATACATCTATGTTTCTGACTGAAACTTAAGCCATAATCTACGCTCTCACCACAGCAACCAGACTCCATTGAAAATAACTGTACTTTTACGTCGCAGAACACAGGAGTTGCTGTTCAACCGCTGCCTCCATCAATTACTTCTGTGCTCTGATATTGGCAGGTGGCAACATGCATCACCGTTTTGGTGAACGGATGGAGGCTCCGTACACAAAATGAAGGTAGAGGACGGAAAAAAAAAATTTATCTTTCAATAATGCAACGCCATCAGCTCTTTGTGCCAGATAATCATTCATTGTTACTTTAACTTGCTCACTGTACCAATTTGTCATTCTCGCTTCTAAATAATCCAGCCTCATAACCTTCCATTAATGAAATTAAATCGCACACTTAAGGATCCTCCATAACCCAGGAATATGAACATTAATGGTTTGCATGGGAGCAATTCAACAATGTACGAGATGCGCAACAGAATTAATCCTTGCCAGTCATACTATAAGCCACAGAACAGCGCGTCGCCGTTGCCGATAAATTGACTATTTTCCAACGACGTAATCCACCAAATCACACTTCTGGATGTTCTCTTACAAACTCAAAGTTACAAAAAACATATTTATTAAAAACGGCATATGCAAAAGTCGCTGACTAGGCTGCTGCAGAAGTAAAGAAGATATCAGCCAACTGCTTTTCCTGTTCCACACTATCATTATTATATCAACCTTTAAAAATCCACCATCAGTCAACCTCTAAAACAAACCAACCAACTGAGGCAGTGGGAAACCATCAACTGTTGTGAGAGGTAAAATTACAGTTTTTTCAGTGGAGTCTGGTGGCTTTTGCAAGAGCATAGATGGATACAACGGCTGTCATTTACTGTAGGTAAATATACACTGACTGGATAAGTACTTCATACAACCCCACTTCAAAACACCCAAATCTCCCTTTAACATCAAAGTTAGATGACTAGATTACATTTAGTTTAAGTTATCCTCAGTTTACTTACACACTGAAGACTTTTTTCACAAACCTTAACATTTTTAGTCCATGTTTTTTTTTCAATAATACACTTTTCATATGAATTTTGTCATGTTTGCAAATGTGAACCTAACAGGAACCTCATCAGGGAAGATGATTAGCTGCGTTGATATATATATATGGATATATTGTATATATGTATATATGTTATGTTACAGATGTGTTGCACAGTATGTAATGCAGCTGCCAAAACAGATCCAATCTGGGCACACAATGACGTGTGCATGACACTTGGTGAACAATGACATTCATCTTATACACTGAATGTGATATTAAAAGCATTATGGAACAGCTCTTTGATATGTGTACCCTCCATCCTCACCACATTTCAACAAGTTGTAATTTGTGAGATTTTTGTTTCTCACAAGTCCATAAATTTTGAGTTTTAATTTAGAGCTATTTGGCATCTCGAGGCTAATCTCAAACTCAAATTATGAAGCAGTATGTTATGTCGACATATTTGTCTAAATAAAGTGCTGTGCCAACACACCCTCCAGGTAAGAGCATTAATTCAGCAATAAATAAGTACAACAGGCACTATATGTTCTCCACAGGTAGCTATATTAATCCTCGTACTCTCTAGATATATTAAAAAAATATCCGATGAAATAAGATAATTGGCTATCAGGCTAAACGTTATGGGTTGACAACAATTTGGCATTTTTGTGCGTTTGGACGGTCCTTGTCAAGTCAACAACTGTAAATTTACAAGTTTACTACCAAGAGCTTGCTTTCAAACTATTCAAGTCAAAAATACCAGTGGTAAACTAGTTTTTGAGTTGTGACAAATCTCTTCAGCACATGGCGGGGTACTTGAAAGCAGGTTTAAAGCAAATACACATACAAAGATGGCTTGTAGGTGATGGTAGGCTAACAGCAGATCCAGCGACAGTTCATGCCTCCATTCCTCACATTGCAACGGGCAACTTCATCGTCACACATGCTGTATGTGTGACAGCATTATGAATTAAGAGCTGAATGCAGCATCTGAACATTAGTTCAACTTGGCTGTGTTTTTTTCATAAGTGCTGAGTGTTTTTTGTCCTTCTGCAGGCATGGCTCTGAGTCCACCACAGTCAGTCAGTCAGTGTAGTTACTCTTCACTAAGTGTCCCCTCTGTCGTCTGGCTGCATACTGCTGAGGCCCGCCTCATCTTCATCGCTGTCCTCTGGTGCGTAGTAACGTCTCCTGTGTTCCCTGTGAACATGGGTGGAAGCCGCTGACGATCTCAGAGGGAAGTCCTGTGGTAAAATTTTAAAAAGTTGATTTTTGTAATTCATTCGACATGGACCTAATCTTCACCTGAACGAATCTAACTGCTGCGCTGCCACGTTTAAAAGCAGTACACGTATCCCACATAAAGACCTTGTGATGAGTGCAGACATGGATAGCATTAATGCGTTCAGTACAGTATACTCAGTCAACTGGCAATTTAGCCCACAATACTGATGGTAAATCATATTTCATACTTTGTTGTCACACGAGGTAACACCATTAAAGCTATCAAACTGTACATTTAGTTGAAAACAGATGTGGGTGCTGCTTTATCAATGTTCACTCAGTGTCTTTTCAACAGTCACTCCTAAATTGGCCATCAGTAGGAAAACCTTTCCTCCACAAGAACCTTTCCCAAGCAACATAATCCAACCACAGTCACAGATTATTATGGAGATAAACCAAAATGTCTCACCTGTACAGCATCTAAGTTTCCAAAGAACTGCTCCACAGGCAGAATCTGATTACTGTCGTCATCTGGGAAGATGTTTTTTCTGGTTTCTTCACAATCCATGTCCTCAAACTCCTGTTTGTCCCAGGCGCCGTCCCCTCTACAGCTGTCCAAATCCAGGCTCGTCCTCAGTTTGTTTTCTTTGCCCTCCTGCCCTTCGAACTCTGGTGATGCCGAGCATCTCCTCCTGCCTGCAGACTGGTGGCATTCACAGTTGATGAGAGAGAGACTTTCCCGAGGATCGTCTGTTTTCCTGTAACCACAGACTACTGAACTGCTCTCTGCTGCTGGCTGTGTCTTTGGACTTTTCATACATCTCCTCCTTGTAGCCTGTGACAAAGATAAAGACCAGAGTTAGGATGATGTTACAGCTAACCATGAACAATACCCTTTGGTAAGGATGCAACACATATTGAATAGCGAGCCTAATGTGTGTGTCAAATACAGTTCCCAGATGCAGTGATGAAAGTCTAGCTAGTAACAACTGTTCAGTTTAAGGAAAAAAAAAAAAACATAAACACTATCCTTTTAGCAGTTGTTTAACAAGAGGCATTATTGGATTTAAGACATAGTGAGAAACGGCAGAACATAACTTCTGCTGTCTTTACTTGCTCTTTATTAGGTTAACACAAACCTTTCTGGAGCTGCTCTTCCTCTTTCTGGGCTTCAAGCTGCCAAGTTGACCAGGCATCTGCAAAGTAGCATAATGTAGTATGTATTATCCTGTGTGGCAATAACTGGTTACAGAAACCAGTTAATGAAAAAAGCAGTTTCAGTCAGCAGAGAGACTATTAAGCTATGCAGCTTGCACCAAGCCTCCCCACCTTTAGTGATACCACAAGCAAGTAACTTTCCAAAACACAGGCCTGTAAAAGAGTGGGTTAACTTCAATTTATTTTATTTTTTTTATGGGAGATACCTTTAAGAGAACATCAAGATGTTTGAAGTATTGTACGGCAAAAAGTACATACCAGCAAACTGATAAAGTTTCCTGTATGTATATAATTGGGACACACAACATTGCACCATGAATTTTGGTTGTCTCTAATTGATTTCCAGCACTATGTATTGGGGCATACTTAATCTTTTTCTCACACACTAAATAGTATGGTAGTATGGGTATTGGAATGAATTGTATGTCTACGTGTGGAATTGAAATGGCTGCCTTGGTTAGCTTAATCACTGTCACAGTGTTTGAGTTTAGTATATAATGACGTTCTCTAAGGTTTTAGTCAGCCCTGTGCTGTAAGGTAATTCTCCAAGAAAACACAAGGTCAGGAAAAGTCATGACTGGACACATGAATCTTTTACCCTTTAAAAGTAGACGTGCTGGTTTTTGGCGAAGGCGGGGGTACACCCTGGCACAAGCTGGAGAACCTGGAGAAAACCCACATCTCCTGTCTAGATGCAAACTCCACACAGAACAAACTTCCAAGTCGGATTCGAACCTGTGACTCTTGCTGTAAGGCGACGGTGCTAACAACAACCGCTACCAGCGTGCAGCCCCTCATTTTCAGGTTCATACTTGTATTTAATGTTTCTATCAGAACATGTTTACATGCTGTAATGTTCAAAACAATAGCTCTGTAACATCAATAATGCTTCAATTTAACTGTAAGTATAAGATTTCACTTTGCTGGGTGTAATATATTTTTCATTAATTCAGATTTTGATTCTCACAAATGTATGTAGACAAAGCCGATTCAAAGGCAAAGTTTCTGAATGCAGGCTGTGTATTTCTCCATGGATTGAGCATTGAGATACTTTCACAGTATTTATACAGCACTTAAACCTGCTTTATAATATAAAAGACATAAAAATCCAAACTAAACTACACATTTTGAGTAGTAAATGGAGTTTGATCTTGTAGGCAAAGGGGAAAAAAATGCCGTATAAAGTGTATAACTACATTTTTGAAACCCACCACGGCTCTGAGCGGGTTGATACCACTGATACAAACTCCTCCTCCCAACATGTGGTCATCAGTCATGACTCAAGACCTCCAGTAAACTCTCAACTTTAACCCACTTATGTTACGTTTACGCCTTTCAGGCGCGTCAAAGCAGTGCCGATTTAAAGTTCATACCAAAAGCCCATACTGTAACTCGCTGTTAGGACGATACAAATGGCCCAGTAATGTAACTGAGCATTTGGAAATTCAATTACGCTTTGTTGGTAAACAAACCGTCAAGGCGAACGATAAATAACAGGTTACGTTGGTTAATTCACGTGGCATAAGACACCTCAGCGTTGAACAACGACTTGGAATATATCTGAAAAAAGCTAAGACCTCACCAGAGCTAGCTAAAGTGCCCCATATTTATCTTGACATATCAGCTACAAGCTAATAAAGCTAACATGATGGCTTAGCGTGGCTAATATACTAGCTACTTGTTAGTTAGCTAGCTAGCTGGCTAATTTTAGCTTAGCTTAACACCTACCTTGTGAACCGTTTGGCGGCGCAGTGCTTCTGTTTTTAGCGACTCTGATATTAAAGTTAAGACTCTGTAGTTCGATAATATTCTCCAAAACAAATGGTTTTGATTAGCATAGCCACGAACACCGACGGTATGTGATGATATGTGGCGTCTTCAAAAAAAAAAAGGTAACAGCCAGAAGGGACCCCCCAAAACCAGAAAAACTCTCGCGATATTGTCAATGTCAAAAATAGATTCAGAAGCCTCGCGAGAGTTCTTGCGGTTTACGATCTCCCTTCTAGACATGATCAAAACAAAAAAAAAACGTCTTCTTCTTTGGTTTTAACAGTAGCTCACATCCGTAATCGTCGCATTACTGCCGTCCTCTGGAGTTAGTTAACTCCTACAGTGTCCAGGATGTCACATTATCCTCATCAGTCCTGTCTGACGAGGAAGATGACCGAGCATCTTCCACCTCCCTCCAGGGTGTTACAGTTGATTTTGTATAAACATAAGGAATGTAAGGAAACAGAAATAAAGGAGTATATAATATGTAAATTATGTACATAATAATGCTTCAACACAAACATATACAGTATAATTGCATTAAGATGTGCAATATATAGCTTATAACCACTGTGTAAAAAGTAAACACAAAATGCTGAGAAGTGGGCTCTACTAAGTGTGTTAATGGTACATTAATTATGGTACATTTAAGTCAGTATAGTATAGTATAGTTTAGTATAGCATAGCAGCTGATGGGTGAGGTAAGTCAGTGTCAGTGACACTCTTAGAGGACAATTAACAAACACGTTACTTTACAGTTTGTACCATAATCACAATAAAAGTTGGATGCTTCCCCATAATGTAAAGTGTGTTGTTCCGATTAGTGTCCTATAGACCTTTTCATTGCCGTTCTGTTGCTAGAGCCAAGGTCAAAGTTTACTCCCTGTCAGCTCCTCATAATACCAACTCTACTCTGAATGAAATGGAAATGTCTTTCGCTTCCTCACTACACTGCCCCTTTCCTTCTGATGTTCAGAGACTGATGTGTTTTCTTTTCGAACAGCTTGTTTAGCTAGTTTGTCAACTCTCTCACTTCTCAGAATGCCTGTAGTCTTATGAACAAGAACGCAGTTGACCTTAGTGTGTATTGCGTGTAAATGACATTATAAGTAAATCCTGGCGAGTACTGGATGCACCTGGCGTGGCACTGTGCAGAGTAGATACTAAATCAGTACAGACATCTCACTTTGGCTGCAAACTGCAACTGCACAACCTGTGCTTCCAGCATTTTGCCTGCCTCAACTTGAAGTGCACACACCGACAATCTCCTCACTGCTCCTAAACACACAAAAGTCTTTAGACTCTGTAAATCTGTTCTACGTCCAGCTCCCGATTAATAAAGGTTCATCTCATCTTATCTTATCTTATCTTATCTTATCTTATCTTATCTCTGCAAGAACAAATTTTGCTGCTCCATTCCACTTCTGCAAGAACCTCTCTTAGCACTTTTCTTTTTCTAATATACGCTCTCCATGTTGATCTCGGGTCAATATATACTCTCAAAAAATGTATTACTACGTCCCCTGAGTTCTTGTGAGCAAAGTAGCTTTTGCCTTTTTAATCCCAATTTCATTTCAATTTGACGAATCCCATCTTGTATTTTCTTAACAACATGCTCCACATTTCTCCCTCTTTTCCACAGAGCGCTGTCATCTGCAAACATATAAATAAAAACATCATTTATCATCACAGGAAGTAAAGGAGGACTTACAACACTGAGATGTTCTATTATCTGCAACATGCTCGCTTGTGACAGCTCTGACCTTATTTTAACCTGGGTGTCGCTCAGAAAGTCCAGCTGAAAACTTTCCCTCCAACTCCCATAATATGTATAATTTGATCATCAGCCCTTCTCTCCATACTCTTTTCCCCCCTTACTCTCACTACCCCCCACTGATCCACATTGCCCCTCTCTCACCTAGATTTACTTGGCATGTAGCCACGATACCTCTCTTTAGTTAACAAATCAGTCACTTTACAGACATGTGCCTGTTTCATTAGCGGACTAATTATCGCTTCTTCCTCTCATGCTAAATCTTTACCTCTGCCAAGGACCTTGAGCCAAGGACATTTTGTTTTGTTTGTTTCTTTGGCCCTGGCCCTTGGTCTTGGCTTGAAGCTAAGGGCGTTCATTTTGTTTGTTTGTTATGTGAACAGACAAACAAACAAATACAGGTGAAAACATAGTGTTCTTGACAGAGGTAATTATGTTACATAACTGAGTATATCCTGAAATTACTCCTGTAATTGTTGTTTATTTTGGTAGACCTGCAGCGAGGATTATGGTGCATCAAACTGTTATAAACTAAAACTACATAATGTTGTGGATATTTCTCTACTTTAAATATTAATGTACAGCATCCCAAAGATGGATGGACATATGTAAATGTCAAAGAGTAGTGGGATGTCACTAACTACATTCACTCATTTACTCTGAGTATTTCCATTTTATGCTACCTTAGATTTATTGTCTATTACGAGAAATACTTCTTACTCCACTACATTTTTCTGACATTTGTAGTCACTAGTTGCTTTACACAGTAATATTTTGTATGCTAGACATGTGATCAGATTGCAAAATATGAGGGCTTGCCATTGATTAAATATATGTAAATGCAGCCATTTACCCTAAATAGTCTTGAATTACATAAACTGAATATGGATGTAAAGCTGAGACTCTTGTATTCAACTGTATTCATATCTGATGATGTTAGTCTCCATAGTATCTATTTCATTGTAGTGGGACCTTTTTTTCTCTTTTTTTAACCTCACTGTATAAACGACCTGTGGTAACCTCGAGGATAATCACAGCCTCATGAAACGTTACAGCCACAAACTAGAGAGCTGGAGCATTCAGAGGATGGATGGCTTTCCTAGCTAGATTGATAATAAGAGGGTTTCTGAGCAGTTTCCAGAACAGAAGTGCTTGCTATTCAATTGCCAAAAAATGCAATTCTTGCAGAAATCTCTAAACGTCAAAAGTTTTTGATCCTTAAACACAGCATGGTTTTTTCTGTGTGTTCCTCAACGTCTTGGTGTCTTAATGTGGCATTTTAGAGGGATTTTCTGGTCATTTTTACCAATTTTTCAAGTGATAAAAACGGTTAAATTTAGCACCAAACCTGTATAACAAATGGTATCACCCCATTGCTGCAGCAACTTATGAGACAGGGCTGCACGGTGGTGCAGTGGTTAGCACTCTCGCCTCACAGCAAGAGGGTCGCAGGTTCGATTCCGGCTTGTGTGGAGTTTGCATGTTCTCCCCGTGCATGCGTGGGTTTTCTCCGGGTACTCCGGCTTCCTCCCACAGTTTAGGTTAACTGATGACCTGTGGATGTGAGCGTGAATGTCTATATGTTGTCTGTCTATATGTACCTTGTGACTGGCGACCTGTCCAGGGTGAACCCCGCCTTCGCCCAATGCCAGCTGGGATCGGCTCCAGCCCCCCCGCGACCCCTAACAGGATAAGCGGTTGACGATGGATGAACTTATGAGACATAATACAGCATGGGGATGCATATCATATACTTCTATCATAATGTTCTAAATCCTTATACACTTTCAACATTTATTTTAATTTTGGGTTTTGTGAGGTGGCAGAAGAGGAGAGGGCAGAGACAAAACGTTATTCCCTACAAAATGTCCACCAGAGGGCGCTAGAGCCTTTATAATCCCACTATTCAGTCTTCTATGATTCTGGTTCAGACTGAGAGGACAGACTCAGTCGTTAGTAGTCCTTATACATATATATATTTATATATTATTATATATTTATAATCTTCTGTGATTTATATGGTTGTGCTGTCAAGGAGCAGCAGAAATAGGCTATTCTTTATAATATGTATAAACAATATAATCAATATCGTATTTAAGATTTGGCTTCAAAAACTACATTGTTGGCCACTTATTTACCAAATGATAATCTGTATAACAACTGAAAGTGTGGGCTGCACGGTGGTGTAGTGGTTAGCGCTGTCGCCTCACAGCAAGAGGGTTGCAGGTTCGATTCCAGCTTGCGGCTCTTCTGTGTGGAGTTTGCATGTTCTCCCCGTGTAAGCGTGTGTTTTCTCCGGGTACTCCGGCTTCCTCCCACCGTCCAAAGACATGCTGTTTAGGTTGATTGATCACTCTAAATTGCCCGTAGGTGTGGATGTGAGCGTGTATGGTTGTCTGTCTCTATGTGCCCTGCGATGGACTGGTGACCTGTCCAGGGTGTACCCTGCCTTCGCCCTATGCCAGCTGGGATCGGCTCCAGCCTCCCCGCGACCCCTAACGGGATAAGCGGTTGACAATGGATGGATGGATGGAACTCAAAGTGTTTTTTCAGTTTGTCCCTGCCAGTACACAGTACCACCAAAGTATTTTTGTTTTTGATGCCATGATACATGATACTTTAAAAGTGTTGTTTCAGCACTTTTTCAACAAGATGATGTGCTGTTTCTATTGTAGTATCACACTGAGAAGGAGTAGCTGAGAAGCAAGTTTGGTGTTTGACCTGTTCAAGAGTAAGGTTAAAAAAATGATAACCAAAACATTTATTTTTGAATAAAAAAATAATTTAGTACCACATCTGTTATACATACATATATACACACACACACATATATATAAATATATATATATAAATAAATAAATATATATATATATATATATACTAGGGGTGTGACAATACACTCAGCTCACGATACAATTTGATACACGATACTGGGTTCACGATCGGGATACGATTCAATACTATCAGGATAATTTTAAAAAGCTTGAATGATTTTTCTTGAATTCTTTTATTCACAACACAAAATTTAAACAATGCTGTTATTTACCCTGTAGTTGTATTTTTATGTTAACCAGCTATTCTGCTTTTTAAATTAACTGTATTTTATTTGTGTCTGGTTGTTTTCTTAAATGATTTATGTGTATTTATTCAGTTTTAATTTACTGGACGTCACTGAAAATGAAGGCATGTCCTCAGTGCTTCCTCCAGATTTAAATAAAATGTAAAATGTCGAAAGTTACTGAACAACAATATCCTGCACATCTCTACCAGAACCAGAGTCAGAGCTGCTTCAGGACAGGAGGGGTGGGGAGGTATTGGACTCAGTAACGTTAGTAAGTAGTCCTGGTTCAGACTGAGAGGACAGACTCAGTAATGTTAGTTAGTAGTCCTGGTTCAGATCTGCAGACGTCAGAACAAGACAGTAATGTTAGTCAGTAGGTCCTGGTTCAGACTGAGAGGACAGACTCAGTAATGTTAGTTAGTAGTCCTGGTTCAGACTGAGAGGACAGACTCAGTAATGTTAGTTAGTAGTCCTGGTTCAGACTGAGAGGACAGACTCAGTAATGTTAGTTAGTAGTCCTGGTTCAGACTGAGAGGACAGACTCAGTAATGTTAGTTAGTTTGAGAGGTATGTTAGTTAGTAGTCCTGGTTCAGACTGAGAGGACAGACTCAGTTAGTAGTCCTGGCTCAGACTGAGAGGACAGACTCAGTAATGTTAGTTAGTCCTGGTTCAGACTGAGAGGTTCGTCCAGCTCTGCAAGAACCTCTTTTAGCACTTTTCTTTTTCTAATATGCGCTAATGTGCGCTTATTATTACGTCCCCTGAGTTCTTGTGAGCAAAGTAGCTTTTGTCTTTTTAATCCCAATTTCATTTCAATTTGACGAATCCCATCTTGTATTTTCTTGACAACATGTTCCACATTTCTCCCTCTTTTCCACAGAGCGCTGTCATCTGCAAAAATATAAATAAAAACATCATTTATCATCACAGGACGTAAAGGAGGACTTACAACACTGAGATGTTCTATTATCTGCAACATGCTCGCTTGTGACAGCTCTGACCTTATTTTAACCTGGGTGTCGCTCAGAAAGTCCAGCTGAAAACTTTCCCTCCAACTCCCATAATATGTATAATTTGATCCACATTGCCCCTCTCTCACCTAGATTTACTTGGCATGTAGCCACGATACCTCTCTTTAGTTAACAAATCAGTCACTTTACAGACATGTGCCTGTTTCATTAGCGGACTAATTATCGCTTCTTCCTCTCATGCTAAATCTTTACCTCTGCCAAGGACCTTGAGCCAAGGACATTTTGTTTTGTTTGTTTCTTTGGCCCTGGCCCTTGGTCTTGGCTTGAAGCTAAGGGCGTTCATTTTGTTTGTTTGTTATGTGAACAGACAAACAAACAAATACAGGTGAAAACATAGTGTTCTTGACAGAGGTAATTATGTTACATAACTGAGTATATCCTGAAATTACTCCTGTAATTGTTGTTTATTTTGGTAGACCTGCAGCGAGGATTATGGTGCATCAAACTGTTATAAACTAAAATTCTAAATTAATATATGGCAATACATAATGTTTTGGATATTTCTCTACTTTAAATATTAATGTACAGCATCCCAAAGATGGATGGACATATGTAAATGTCAAAGAGTAGTGGGATGTCACTAACTACATTCACTCATTTACTCTGAGTATTTCCATTTTATGCTACCTTAAATTTATTGTCTATTACGAGAAATACTTCTTACTCCACTACATTTTTCTGACATTTGTAGTCACTAGTTGCTTTACACAGTAATATTTTGTATGCTAGACATGTGATCAGATTGCAAAATATGAGGGCTTGCCATTGATTAAATATATGTAAATGCAGCCATTTACCCTAAATAGTCTTGAATTACATAAACTGAATATGGATGTAAAGCTGAGACTCTTGTATTCAACTGTATTCATATCTGATGATGTTAGTCTCCATAGTATCTATTTCATTGTAGTGGGACCTTTTTTCTTTTTTTTTTTACCTCACTGTATAAACGACCTGTGGTAACCTCGAGGATAATCACAGCCTCATGAAACGTTACAGCCACAAACTAGAGAGCTGGAGCATTCAGAGGATGGATGGCTTTCCTAGCTAGATTGATAATAAGAGGGTTTCTGAGCAGTTTCCAGAACAGAAGTGCTTGCTATTCAATTGCCAAAAAATGCAATTCTTGCAGAAATCTCTAAACGTCAAAAGTTTTTGATCCTTAAACACAGCATGGTTTTTTCTGTGTGTTCCTCAATGTCTTGGTGTCTTAATGTGGCATTTTAGAGGGATTTTCTGGTCATTTTTACCAATTTTTCAAGTGATAAAATCGGTTAAATTTAGCACCAAACCTGTATAACAAATGGTATCACCCCAAATTGCTGCAGCAACTTATGAGACAGGGCTGCACGGTGGTGCAGTGGTTAGCACTCTCGCCTCACAGCAAGAGGGTCGCAGGTTCGATTCCGGCTTGTGTGGAGTTTGCATGTTCTCCCCGTGCATGCGTGGGTTTTCTCCGGGTACTCCGGCTTCCTCCCACAGTTTAGGTTAACTGATGACCTGTGGATGTGAGCGTGAATGTCTATATGTTGTCTGTCTATATGTACCTTGCGACTGGTGACCTGTCCAGGGTGAACCCCGCCTTCGCCCAATGCCAGCTGGGATCGGCTCCAGCCCCCCCGCGACCCCTAACAGGATAAGCGGTTGACGATGGATGAATTTATGAGATATAATACAGCATGGGGATGCATATCATATACTTCTATCATAATGTTCTAAATCCTTATACACTTTCAACATTTATTTTAATTTTGGGTTTTGTGAGGTGGGGCTGCACGGTGGTGTAATGGTTAGCGCTGTCGCCTCACAGCAAGAGGGTCGCAGGTTCGATTCCAGCTTGCGGCTCTTCTGTGTGGAGTTTGCATGTTCTCCCCGTGTAAGCGTGGGTTTTCTCCGGGTACTCCGGCTTCCTCCCACCATCCAAAGACATGCTGTTTAGGTTAATTATCACTCTAAATTCCCGTAGGTGTGGATGTGAGTGTGATGGTTGTCTGTCTATATGTTGTCTGTTTCTATGTGCCCTGCTGGACTGGCGACCTGTCCAGGGTGTACCCTGCCTTCGCCCAATCCAGCTACGGCCCAGCCCCCCCGCCCCCAACGGAAGCGCGGGGGGGGAGGTTTTGTGAGGTGGCAGAAGAGGAGAGGGCAGAGACAAAACGTTATTCCCTACAAAATGTCCACCAGAGGGCGCTAGAGCCTTTATAATCCCACTATTCAGTCTTCTATGATTCTGGTTCAGACTGGGAGGACATACTCAGTAATGTTAGTTAGTAGTCCTGGTTCAGACTGAGAGGACAGACTCAGTAAGTAGTCCTGGTTCAGACTGAGAGGACAGACTCAGTAATGTTAGTTAGTAGTCCTGGTTCAGACTGAGAGGTTCGTCCAGCTCTGCAAGAACAAATTTTGCTGCTCCATTCCACTTCTGCAAGAACCTCTTTTAGCACTTTTCTTTTTCTAATATGCGCTAATGTGCGCTTATTATTACGTCCCCTGAGTTCTTGTGAGCAAAGTAGCTTTTGTCTTTTTAATCCCAATTTCATTTCAATTTGACGAATCCCATCTTGTATTTTCTTAACAACATGTTCCACATTTCTCCCTCTTTTCCACAGAGCGCTGTCATCTGCAAACATATAAATAAAAACATCATTTATCATCACAGGAAGTAAAGGAGGACTTACAACACTGAGATGTTCTATTATCTGTAACATGCTCGCTTGTGACAGCTCTGACCTTATTTTAACCTGGGTGTCGCTCAGAAAGTCCAGCTGAAAACTTTCCGTCCAACTCCCATAATATGTATAATTTGATCATCAGCCCTTCTCTCCATAACATGTCTTTTTCCACATCAGAAAACACTCTTTAGTTACTTGATCTTGTCTTATCTTATCCTCCAGACAACACTGGATCCACATTGCCCCTCTCTCACCTAGATTTACTTGGCATGTAGCCACGATACCTCTCTTCAGTTAACAAATCAGTCACTTTACAGACATGTGCCTGTTTCATTAGCGGACTAATTATCGCTTCTTCTTCTCACATGCTAAATCTTTACCTCTGCCAAGGACCTTGAGCCAAGGACATTTTGTTTTGTTTGTTTCTTTGGCCCTGGCCCTTGGTCTTGGCTTGAAGCTAAGGGCGTTCATTTTGTTTGTTTGTTATGTGAACAGACAAACAAACAAATACAGGTGAAAACATAGTGTTCTTGACAGAGGTAATTATGTTACATAACTGAGTATATCCTGAAATTACTCCTGTAATTGTTGTTTATTTTGGTAGACCTGCAGCGACGCTTATGGTGCATCAAACTGTTATAAACTAAAATTCTAAATTAATATAGGGCAATACATAATGTTTTGGATATTTCTCTACTTTAAATATTAATGTACAGCATCCCAAAGATGGATGGACATATGTAAATGTCAAAGAGTAGTGGGATGTCACTAACTACATTCACTCATTTACTCTGAGTATTTCCATTTTATGCTACCTTAGATTTATTGTCTATTACGAGAAATACTTCTTACTCCACTACATTTTTCTGACATTTGTAGTCACTAGTTGCTTTACACAGTAATATTTTGTATGCTAGACATGTGATCAATTGCCAAAAAATGCAATTCTTGCAGAAATCTCTAAACGTCAAAAGTTTTTGATCCTAAAACACAGCATGGTTTTTTCTGTGTGTTCCTCAATGTCTTGGTGTCTTAATGTGGCATTTTAGAGGGATTTTCTGATCATTTTTACCAATTTTTCAAGTGATAAAAACGGTTAAATTTAGCACCAAATCTGTATAACAAATGTTATCATCCCAAAAATTGCTGCAGCTACTTATGAGGCCCTGCGATGGACCAGGTGAACCCGCCTTCGCCCAATGCCAGCTGGGATCGGCTCCAGCCCCCCCACAACCCCTAACGGGATAAGCGGTTGACGATGGATGGATGAACTTATGAGACATAATGCAGCATGGGGATGTATATATATATATATATATATATATATATATATATATATATATATATATATATATATACTTCTATCATAATGTTCTAAATCCTTATACACTGGTGGTTAGCACTCTCGCCTCACAGCAAGAGGGTCACAGGTTCGATTCCGGCTTGTGTGGAGTTTGCATGTTCTCCCCGTGCATGCGTGGGTTTTCTCCGGGTACTCCGGCTTCCTCCCACAGTTTAGGTTAACTGATGACCTGTGGATGTGAGCGTGAATGTCTATATGTTGTCTGTCTATATGTACCTTGCGACTGGTGACCTGTCCAGGGTGAACCCCGCCTTCGCCCAATGCCAGCTGGGATCGGCTCCAGCCCCCCCGCGACCCCTAACAGGATAAGCGGTTGACGATGGATGAACTTATGAGATATAATACAGCATGGGGATGCATATCATATACTTCTATCATAATGTTCTAAATCCTTATACACTTTCAACATTTATTTTAATTTTGGGTTTTGTGAGGTGGCAGAAGAGGAGAGGGCAGAGACAAAACGTTATTCCCTACAAAATGTCCACCAGAGGGCGCTAGAGCCTTTATAATCCCACTATTCAGTCTTCTATGATTCTGGTTCAGACTGGGAGGACAGACTCAGTAATGTTAGTTAGTAGTCCTGGTTCAGACTGAGAGGACAGACTCAGTTAGTAGTCCTGGTTCAGACTGAGAGGACAGACTCAGTGACGTTAGTTAGTAGTCCTGGTTCAGACTGAGAGGACAGACTCAGTAATGTTAGTTAGTACTCCTGGTTCAGACTGAGAGGACAGACTCAGTTAGTAGTCCTGGTTCGGACTGAGAGGACAGACTCAGTTAGTAGTCCTGGTTCGGACTGAGAGGACAGACTCAGTTAGTAGTCCTGGTTCGGACTGAGAGGACAGACTCAGTAATGTTAGTTAGTACTCCTGGTTCAGACTGAGAGGACAGACTCACTTAGTAGTCCTGGTTCAGACTGAGAGGACAGACTCAGTTAGTAGTCCTGGTTCGGACTGAGAGGACAGACTCAGTTAGTAGTCCTGGTTTGGACTGAGAGGACAGACTCAGTAACATTAGTTTGTAGTCCTGGTTCAGACTGAGAGGACAGATTCAATAACGTTAGTTAGTAGTCCTGGTTCAGACTGAGAGGACAGACTCAGTAACGTTAGTAAGTAGTCCTGGTTCAGACTGAGAGGACAGACTCAGTAACGTTAGTTAGTAGTCCTGGTTCAGACTGAGAGGACAGACTCAGTAACGTTAGTTAGTAGTCCTGGTTCAGACTGAGAGGACAGACTCAGTAACGTTAGTTAGTAGTCCCGGTTTGGACTGAGAGGACAGAGTCAGTAACGTTAGTTAGTAGTCCTGGTTCGGACTGAGAGGACAGACTCAGTTAGTAGTCCTAGTTCAGACTGAGAGGACAGACTCAGTAATGTTAGTTAGTCCTGGTTCAGACTGAGAGGACAGACTCAGTAACGTTAGTTAGTAGTCCTGGTTCGGACTGAGAGGACAGACTCAGTTTGTAGTCCTGGTTCAGACTGAGAGGACAGACTCAGTAACGTTAGTTAGTAGTCCTGGTTCAGACTGAGAGGACAGACTCAGTTTGTAGTCCTGGTTCGGTTTGAGAGGACAGACTCAGTTTGTAGTCCTGGTTCTGTGTGGCCCGCGCTGCTCCAGGGCTCGGAATTAAGCTTAATTACATTAAGGCACTTAATGCACAAGACTCACTGAAACCCTCAAAAAGCCACAGATCTCTAAAAAATGATACAGGTGACGGTCAAATAATGGTCAGAGACAAAGGTCTTCCCCCACGATTACAAACTTTATTGCAATAATAAAACAATGAGTAAAATATACTACACTTTATTTTGTCCTACCCAGGTAAGATACAAGCTAGAGCACTACAGGACGGTTGGGTGTAGCTGAAGTCGGGGAGGGAAAAGTTAAGCAGGGGCAGAGCACTCACCACGCTCCGTGTCCAGCACATGCACACAGACGGCAAAAATAACTAAACTGCAAGGAAAAATCAATAAGGTGTGAAGGACGTGCAAAATTACCACTACACACACACACACACATATTTAAGAGGGTGTGGAGCTGAGGTGAGAACCCTGAACACCAATCCCTCCACCGTCCGGGCAGCCACACTATCACCAGTCCTGCCGTGCTCATGCAAAGAAAAGGACAAACAGGAAATATGTTAAAAACACAGGACTGTTACAATAGTCAATAATAAATATCTTGGGGGAAAGGAATCAAGGCCCCAGAGGCCTAAGAAATAGGCCAGAGGACAAACAATGAAAGGGCCACCTAATACATTAAAAGGAAAAATACTAACTAACTAAGAACCAAAACTTCTGACTAAACAATGAAACCAGCTAAATGAAAAGAAATAAAATAAAAACAATCAGAACAAAACAGCAGTGGCAGTCTGTCTATAATAAATGAAAGAAAACAAGTTAAATAAGTAACCATTCTGCCAAAAAAAATATAGCTTAAGGACAAAAGAGGTAGCCCAACTACACACAAAACCATAAAACATACTAACAGATAAAACACCTTACCACAGCACATGTGGCAATCTGTGCTGACCACAACCAAGGGGGGAAAGCAGCAGCAGCAGCAGCAAAGGGAAAGCAAACACTCTGTCTGCCAGCTTATATCAATTTGGTGACTGAGTAGTGGGAGAGGCTAACTGCAGCCAAACCCTGCGGTGGCCCAGGTGGGACATTCACTACCGGTCACACCTGGTTCAGACTGAAAGGACAGACTCAGTAACGTTAGTTAGTAGTCCTGGTTCAGACAGAAAAGAAAGACTCAGTAACATTAGTTAGTTGTCCTGGTTCAGACAGAAAAGAAAGACTCAGTAACATTAGTTAGTTGTCCTGGTTCAGACTGAGAGGACAGACTCAGTAATGTTAGTTAGTAGTCCTGGTTCGGACTGAGAAGAAAGATTCAGTTACTAGTCCTGGTTCAGACTGAGAGGACAGACTCAGTAACTTAAGTTAGTAGTCCTGGTTTGAACTGAGAGGAAAGGCTCAGTACGTTAGTTAGTAGTCCTGGTTCGGACTGAGGACAGACTCAGTAATGTTAGTTAGTAGTCCTGGTTCAAACTGAGAGGACAGACTCAGTTAGTAGTCCTGGTTCAGACTGAGAGGACAGACTCAGTAACGTTAGTTAGTAGTCCTGGTTCAGACTGAGAGGACAGACTCAGTAACGTTAGTTAGTAGTCCTGGTTCGGACTGAGAGGAAAGATTCAGTAATGCTAGTTAGTAGTCCTGGTTCAGACTGAGAGGACAGACTCAGTAATGTCAGTTAGTAGTCCTGGTTCAGACTCAGAGGACAGATTCAGTGACGTTTGTTAGACCTGATTCGGACTGAGAGGACAGACTCAGTTAGTAGTCCTGGTTCAGACTGAGAGGACAGACTCAGTTAGTAGTCCTGGTTCAGACTGAGAGGACAGACTCGGTAATGTTAGTTAGTCCTGGTTCAGACTGAGAGGACAGACTCAGTTAGTAGTCCTGGTTCGGACTGCGAGGACAGGCTCAGTAACATTACTTAGTAGTCCTGGTTCGGAGTGAGGACAGACTCAGTAATGTTAGTTAGTAGTCCTGTTTCAGACTGAGAGGACAGATTCAGTAACATTTGTTAGTCCTGGTTCAGACTGAGAGGACAGACTCAGTAACTTTAGTTAGTAGTCCTGGTTTGGACTGAGAGGACAGACCCGGGTAGTAGTCCTGGTTCAGACTGAGAGGACAGACCCAGTTAGTAGTCCTGGTTCAGACTGAGAGGACAGACTCAGTAATGTTAGTTAGTAGTCCTGGTTCAGACTGAGAGGACAGACCCAGTTAGTAGTCCTGGTTCAGACTGAGAGGACAGACTCAGTAATGCTAGTTAGTAGTCCTGGTTCAGACTGAGAGGACAGATTCAGTAACGTTTGTTAGTCCTGGTTCAGACTGAGAGGACAGACCCGGGTAGTAGTCCTGGTTCAGACTGAGAGGACAGACCCAGTTAGTAGTCCTGGTTCGGACTGAGAGGACAGACACAGTAACTTTAGTTAGTAGTCCTGGTGCGGACTGAGAGGACAGACTCAGTAACTTTAGTTAGTAGTCCTGGTGCGGACTGAGAGGACAGACTCAGTTAGTAGTCCTGGTTCAGACTGAGGACAGGCTCAGTAACGTTAGTTAGTAGTCTTGGTTCGGACTGAGGACAGACTCAGTAACGTTAGTTGGTAGTCCTGGTTCAGACTGAGAGGACAAACTCAGTTTGTAGTCCTGGTTCAGACTGAGAGGACAGATTCAGTAACGTCAGTTAGTAGTCCTGGTTCAGACTGAGAGGACAGACTCAATTAGTACTCCTGGTTCAGAATGAGAGGACAGATTCAGTAACGTTATTTAGTCCTGGTTCAGACTGAGATGACAGACTCAGTTTGTAGTCCTGGTTCAGACTGAAAGGACAGACTCAGTAACGTTAGTTAGTAGTCCTGGTTCAGATTGAGAGGACAGATTCAGTTAGTAGTCCTGGTTCAGACTGAGAGGACAGACCCAGTAACATTAGTTAGTAGTCCTTGTTCGGACTGAGAGGACAGATTCAGTTAGTAGTCCTGGTTCAGACTGAGAGGACAGATTCAGTTAGTAGTTCTGGTTCAGACTGAGAGGACAGATTCAGTTAGTAGTCCTGGTTCAGACTGAGAGGACAGACTCAGTAATGTCAGTAAGTAGTCCTGGTTCAGACTCAGAGGACAGATTCAGTGACGTTTGTTAGACCTGGTTCGGACTGAGAGGACAGACTCAGTTAGTAGTCCTGGTTCAGACTGAGAGGACAGACTCAGTTAGTAGTCCTGGTTCGGACTGCGAGGACAGGCTCGGTAACATTACTTAGTAGTCCTGGTTCGGAGTGAGGACAGACTCAGTAATGTTAGTTAGTAGTTCTGGTTCAGACTGAGAGGACAGACTCAGTTAGTAGTCCTGGTTCAGACTGAGAGGACAGACTCGGTAATGTTAGTTAGTAGTCCTGTTTCAGACTGAGAGGAAAGACTCGGTAATGTTAGTTAGTAGTCCTGTTTCAGACTGAGAGGACAGACTCAGTAATGTTAGTTAGTAGTCCTGGTTCAGACTGAGGACAGGCTCAGTAACGTTAGTTAGTAGTCTTGGTTCGGACTGAGGACAGACTCAGTAACGTTAGTTGGTAGTCCTGGTTCAGACTGAGAGGACAGACTCAATTGGTAGTCCTGGTTCAGAATGAGAGGACAGATTCAGTAACGTTATTTAGTAGTCCTGGTTCAGATTGAGAGGACAGATTCAGTTAGTAGTCCTGGTTCAGACTGAGAGGACAGACCCAGTAACATTAGTTAGTAGTCCTTGTTCGGACTGAGAGGACAGATTCAGTTAGTAGTCCTGGTTCAGACTGAGAGGAAAGATTCAGTTAGTAGTCCTGGTTCAGACTGAGAGGACAGATTCAGTAATGTTTGTTTGTCCAAGTTCAGACTGAGAGGACAGATTCAGTTAGTAGTCCTGGTTCAGACTGAGAGGACAGACTCAGTAATGTCAGTAAGTAGTCCTGGTTCAGACTCAGAGGACAGATTCAGTGACGTTTGTTAGACCTGGTTCGGACTGAGAGGACAGACTCAGTTAGTAGTCCTGGTTCAGACTGAGAGGACAGACTCAGTAATGTTAGTTAGTCCTGGATCAGACTGAGAGGACAGACTCAGTAATGTTAGTTAGTCCTGGTTCAGACTGAGAGGACAGACTCAGTTAGTAGTCCTGGTTCGGACTGCGAGGACAGGCTCAGTAACATTACTTAGTAGTCCTGGTTCGGAGTGAGGACAGACTCAGTAATGTTAGTTAGTAGTTCTGGTTCAGACTGAGAGGACAGACTCAGTTAGTAGTCCTGGTTCAGACTGAGAGGACAGACTCGGTAATGTTAGTTAGTAGTCCTGTTTCAGACTGAGAGGACAGACTCGGTAATGTTAGTTAGTAGTCCTGTGTCAGACTGAGAGGACAGATTCAGCAATATTAGTTAGTAGTCCTGGTTCAGACTGAGAGGACAGACTCAGTAATGTTAGTAAGTAGTCCTGGTTCAGACTGAGAGGACAGACTCAGTAATGTTAGTTAGTAGTCCTGGTTCAGACTGAGAGGACAGACTCAGTAATGTTAGTTAGTAGTCCTGGTTCAGACTGAGAGGACAGACTCAGTTAGTAGTCCTGGTTCAGACTGAGAGGACAGACTCAGTAATGTTAGTTAGTAGTCCTGGTTCAGACTGAGAGGACAGACTCAGTTAGTAGTCCTGGTTCAGACTGAAAGGACAGACTCAGTTAGTAGTTCTGGTTCAGGCTGAGACAACAGATGCTAGTTAGTAGTCCTGGTTCGAACTGAGAGGAAAGACTCAGTTAGTAGTCCTGGTTCGGACGGAGAGGACAGACTCAGTAATGTTAGTTAGTCCTGGTTCAGACTCAGAGGACAGATTCAGTGACGTTTGTTAGACCTGGTTCGGACTGAGAGGACAGACTCAGTTAGTAGTCCTGGTTCAGACTGAGAGGACAGACTCAGTTAGTAGTTCTGGTTCAGACTGCGAGGACAGACTCATTTAGTAGTCCTGGTTCAGACTGAGAGGACAGACTCAGTAATGTTAGTTAGTAGTCCTGGTTCAGACTGAGAGGACAGACTCAGTAATGTCAGTTAGTAGTCCTGGTTCAGACTGAGAGGACAGACTCAGTAATGTTAGTTAGTAGTCCTGGTTCAGACTACGAGGACAGACTCAGTTAGTAGTCCTGGTTCAGACTTAGAGGACAGACTCAGTTAGTAGTCCTGGTTCAGACTTAGAGGACAGAGTCAGTTAGTAGTCCTGGTTCAGACTTAGAGGACAGACTCAGTAATGTTAGTTAGTAGTCCTGGTTCAGACTGAGAGGACAGACTCAGTAATGTTAGTTAGTAGTCCTGGTTCAGACTGAGAGGACAGACTCAGTTAGTAGTCCTGGTTCAGACTTAGAGGACAGACTCAGTTAGTAGTCCTGGTTCAGACTTAGAGGACAGATTCAGTAATGTTAGTTAGTAGTCCTGGTTCAGACTGAGAGGACAGACTCAGTTAGTAGTCCTGGTTCAGACTTAGAGGACAGGATCAGTTAGTAGTCCTGGTTCAGACTTAGAGGACAGACTCAGTAATGTTAGTTAGTAGTCGTGGTTCAGACTTAGAGGACAGACTCAGTAATGTTAGTTAGTAGTCCTGGTTCAGACTGAGAGGACAGACTCAGTTAGTAGTCCTGGTTCAGACTTAGAGGACAGACTCAGTTAGTAGTCCTGGTTCAGACTTAGAGGACAGACTCAGTAATGTTAGTTAGTAGTCGTGGTTCAGACTTAGAGGACAGACTCAGTTAGTAGTCCTGGTTCAGACTTAGAGGACAGACTCAGTTAGTAGTCCTGGTTCAGACTTAGAGGACAGACTCAGTTAGTAGTCCTGGTTCGGACTTAGAGGACAGACTCAGTTAGTAGTCCTGGTTCGGACTTAGAGGACAGACTCAGTTAGTAGTCCTGGTTCGGACTTAGAGGACAGACTCAGTTAGTAGTCCTGGTTCAGACTTAGAGGACAGACTCAGTTAGTAGTCCTGGTTCGGACTTAGAGGACAGACTCAGTTAGTAGTCCTGGTTCAGACTTAGAGGAAAGACTCAGTTAGTAGTCTTGGTTCAGACTTAGAGGACAGACTCAGTTAGTAGTCGTGGTTCAGACTTAGAGGAAAGACTCAGTTCATGTAAGAAATCAACCAGTTGTTTTACTAGTCAGCTGCTAAATTATGGATCAACAGCTGAACTTTCATATCAGGCTGTTTATTTATTCTTATTTCTTAATGGCGACATTCTTCACATAGTGTTTCTGCAAATTTATATTTATCAGGTTTTTACTCTGTAGCGTGTCTGTTATTGTGTAGCCTATTTGTAAAGTGTATTGTCTATTTTGTCGTTTTTAAGTTAATTGAATAATTGATTTTATTCAATTAGGTTTGTTGTTTGATTGTTTCCATTATTTCTAAACAGTCTTTGGTATATTTTTATTCTCATTAATATAATATCTAATGATGTAGCCAAATATTATTTAAAAACAGTACTGGTTGGCTCTCTAACGTGGTGGACACCTGGTGTGAGTGTGAGAAATGGGAAACCTGCTGGTCCCAGATCCGTATGGATCATTAGGGGGAGGAGATATTAGGGAGGGGGGCAGCCTATCCGCCAGCAGGTCTCCTGTTAGTCTGAGACAAGCAGCCGGAGGACATGTTGTGTATCCTGCACCACGGCGATGTGTGATTTCACTGAGCGCCACCATGGGCAGAAGGGGCCCCGGGGCCACTTCAGTGTCACGTAGCCGAGGACTCAACCTCCGGTGTCCAAATGCGCGGGGACGGCGGTGATGGACTCCACTCGGACGCACAGTTGTGACACTATGAAGGCAAAAGGTCCGGCCGCATTTGAGGGTCTGTGGGCGCCGCAGTGAGAGCCATGGATCACTTTTCCCGGAGGAAGCGGGTCGGGCTGCTGAAACCGCTGCTGAGTCTGTCTCTCGTCTTTGCGTCTTTTCTCATGATTCACAAGCTGAAACTGGCAGAGAAGGACGGGGTGGGAGTTAAACATGAGAGGGATGCCGGTTGGTGCGGCACCGAGTGTTTTTCATTCAAGAAGGGGGTTGTTAAAACTAGTTTGGGGAGCTCAGACTCTCCGGTGCTTATTAACGACCTGGATGCGCAGCGCGTTTCCAACGGGACTCCGGCGTCCTGGGACGCGCAGGTTCTCAACTGCAGTGAGGACGCGTCGGTGAGGAGCCAGGACTGGTTTCGGCGGTTGGACCCGCGTTTTCACCAGTTTGTACTACACAGACACTGCAGGTACTTCCCCATGCTCATCAACCACCCGGAGAAATGCGCGGATGGAGAGGTGCACCTCCTCATGGTGGTCAAGTCCGTTATAGAGCAGCACGACCGGCGGGAGGCAGTGCGTAAAACCTGGGGCAAGGAGCACGCGGTGGATGGGAAGAAGATCAAAACTTTATTTCTGCTGGGAAGCCCGACGACTGGCAAAGACACCAAGAACCTCCAGAAACTGATCGAATACGAGGACCGGATCTACGGGGACATCCTCCAGTGGGACTTCATGGACACCTTCTTCAACCTGACCCTAAAAGAGGTCAACTTCCTTAAATGGTTCGACATCTACTGCTCCGGTGTCCAGTTCATATTCAAAGGGGATGATGATGTGTTTGTGAACACGCACAACCTGCTGCAGCTCATAGGCTTCAAAGTGGAGGAGCGCAAAGAGGCCGACTTGTTTGTGGGGGACACCATCTCTAAGGCGATCCCCATCCGGAACCGACAGAGCAAATACTACATCCCCAAAGAGCTGTACGATAAGCCATACCCCCCTTATGTGGGAGGTGGGGGGTTTCTGATGTCCTCCCAGCTGGCTAGGAGGCTCTTCGTGGTCTCGGAGGACTTGGAGATGTACCCCATTGACGATGTGTTTTTGGGGATGTGCCTGCAGAAGCTCCACTTGGCTCCAGAGATGCACCCCGGTTTCAGGACATTTGGCATCACCAGGCGCAAGGTGAGCCCCATGAATGGCGAGCCGTGCTTTTACAAAAACCTCATCGTGGTGCACAAGCTGAGCGCGCAGGAGCTGCTCAGGATGTGGAGCGTGGTGCACAACGAGGAACTGATCTGCGCTCAGAAGGTCACAATATGACTGTCATAAATGTACATAAAGTAAATTAATTCAGCAAAGTTGATCTGAATACACAGACGACTTTTACACATAAATCTGCTGTCATGCAGTCCAGGGAGGAAAAAAAACACATATTTTCATCAAAATTGTTTTTTAATGTTTCTTTTGCTGATGGATTTAATACAATACAGCACAACCAGATTTAGCATTTTAACATTTTCTGTAAAATTCAAGATCCTCTGATAGCTGGGTTTCCTCTCCACTAGTCCCACTACTTCGATTTTCCATATTGTGAAACCACTACCACACAACTCCTCAGCAGGAAGGTTTCTGATTCATGGTGCCATTTCAGGTTGTACTTTTCATCACTTTTGTCATCTTAATCGGAGACCTAATGTTGGTGTAGAGACATGGTTGTAATGGTTTTAGTGCGTGTTTGTGCAGGCATAAATAAGACTGGACTTGTTACATCCAGGTGGTCACTTTATTGTCTATTCCTGATTTCAGGACTGTCAAAGTGAACTATGTGGATTTGCAACACACACCATGGAATGAAAAACATTCGTAGTTGAGTGATTATTTTATAGGGTGCTGAAATTGTAAAAAATAAATAAATGATTTGATTCATTTAAGTTAACATATTGTTTTATTCCACCTTTTTATTTCATTTTAAGTGCAGAGTCAGGCCAAACACCGAAGAAACTAAAGGATAGTATAGATTCATGTATGATGCTTTAAATAAAACTGGAGCTCTTTGTGGATTTTAAACACAGGATGAACATTGCATGTTGACATGTGAACAGCTGTAGAACAGCACATAAGATGTAAAAGTGTCAGAAACCACATCTGCAGTGTTTAGCATTGATTTAAACAGAAAAATATAGAAATTTTTGCTGGCAAAAATAGCAATTTGACGCCATCATTATTCAGAAAATACTGATTACTATGCACATGAAAACACAAAAAATAGTCCTTAATACAGAAGCATATTAAAGCCAGTGTGATGATAGGCAACCATATTGAAGTTGTTTCTCCACAACCGTTAGTTAATAAAGAATTTACCTTGCTAAGATTACAACTCACAAACAAATATTGCTGTTTTATGGATGTTTCTATTTTAGTTCTTCTTGGCTGTGCTTGAATGGCAGATACATTACACTCAACAGCATCATAACACTGTGCAGAACAATAAAACTAGTACAATTATAGCAATACCTATAAATAATACAACACAAACTGAGCGTGTGTGGTTAAAATCCGTTTAAAGCCACTGAAGTGCTTCAAACTGCGTCGAGGTCAGCCTCAGTAATATTCAGCATAAATTAAGTTGAAGAAAAGTAGATTCTACCAGTACAATACATTCATTTGTTATTTTTTTTTCATTTTAATAATTACGTTAAGGTAAAAGGTTGACTTTGTATGTCTCACTGGACTAGTAGAGAATATAAAACTGCTATCTACTCTGGATTGTCAGTAGGCATTAAAGGTGCAGTGTGTAGGATTTGCAGCTGCAGATTGCAACCAACTGAAACGTCTCCTGTGTGAAGGAAGCACCACCTTCTCCAACTCGTCAAATATTGCTACGTGGTCAGTGCTCCTCAGCATCAGAGAGCGACGCAGGGGGTACCCCTTTGCGTTAATTTGGGACGGACCAGAGACGGCGTGTCAATATGTGCTCGTATGGTGTCCATTCAAAATAAACTTCCATTTTCACAGGACGTTAAGTTTAGGTGACACAACCGTTTAGTTATGGTTAGGAAACAGTCATGGTTGTTAATTTCACTGACAAATGACTCGCGTGACTCGCTTGACACACGGGACTGACAATCCCGATGTCATGTGACTAAAGACTGACGTGACAAAATAAATCAACGTAACCTTTAGTTTCTCGTAGGACAGGAACACAGGTCTCCTGTTCGAAAGTCTTGTATTTCTTTGACCCATCCACCACAAGTCCCATCCGCCCTTAGTGGCCTCTCATCTCATGCTATTAATCCCCCTAATGTCACTTGTTCCGACTACCGAATAACGCCACGGGTGGGTTCAGTACACCGAAGTTAGCTGAAAGCCTGGTTCATCACATACTGTTGCTAAAGGGTGTCTCCATGCATCTGATCCCGATGCAGAGGGCTGCTTATCAAACCATGGTATTGGACAAGTTGGGAGTGAGAACATGTTGGTAGGAGAGCTGTCCCTGTGTAGAGCCAGTGTTTAGTTTGTCCTTTCTGGGCTACTGTAGAAACATGGCCACCAACTCTGTGAAGAGGGCCCGCTCCCTATGTAGGTATAAACGTCTCATTCTAGGGTACCAAAAACACATTGATTATTAATTTTAGTTGATTACACACCAAAGAAGACATACTTACGAACATTATATTCTGTTTTTCTGCCAATAGATCCCCTGAAATGCCACGCACTGCTCCTTTACGCAGGAAAGCCCATACTGTACTGAAAGTTCAGCATCAACCCTTTGGCAAAGTGCTACTTCATTCAGTCCATATAATTTATTTACGACTAAAGTACGAAAAGAGGTTATGTAAACAGATGGCAAAGCGTAAAGCTGACGGTAAAGCTGTACTCAGGTTGCTTTAGGACGCTGGAGTGTTGCCAGGGGAGGAAACCTCGTTGCTCCTCTCCTCTCATTACTGCTTCTATAAGGAGAGGTTTCTGAGTATTGGTTTCTGTCACTGTCCTCTAGTAAGATGTGGTGATTGATTACATATTTAGTGGTACTACACTGGCTGTCCATGGGAAGTAGTCGCTCATTTTAATTTTATTTATATTCTGGGTTTTAGTGAAGAGTTTATGATCTAAATATCATTTTAAATACAATGCTGAAAATCATTTTTAAAGAAGAATTGCTCATTTTCACAATTTTAAATTAAAATGTTCTTATGTATAGCTGTATTGAATAGCTTGTGTTAGTTTCCTACCTTTGTCAAGTCTGATACAATAACCCTGATGATGTCATAGTGATGTCATCTGGGTTATCTCAGCTTGGGCTCGGTGACAACACATTCATAAGAGACAGCCTGCTTGGCAAACTAATGAGAAGTTGCCACTAGGGACTAAAAGGCAGGATATCATTGACCATTCTTTTTAAAATCTGTCTCTTGAGTCACCAATGGAAGTACAAAACCAAATCAATGGTGTACAACTCCCCATCACGGTGGCTCCAAATGGCAGTGAGGGATACGAAAAATAAGAGCCTCAAAACTGAGACATCTTGTAAGGAGATTATCAGCAAACAGCACACGGTGTGCAATGTTTACTATCCTGCAGGTGTGTGACGCCAGAGGCTTGATATCTAGACACAAGAGGCAAGAGACTGAACAGATTCACCGTGTTTCTGTCACTAACCAGGACAGGGCTAGAAGAGTGAATATGGCAAATCTGTCGTGTCTCAATAAGAGGACACAACGCCATTCTGTCAAGTTTGTACATGTGCTGATTAAAACGGTGATGTGAAACCGGTCAGATGTCTTTTCTAAAGGTGCTAATATGCAGAAACAGAATAATGGGGTTACTTCACGGATGTTTGCTGCTGTTGGTTTCCTCTCCTGGGCGCATCGAACCACTTTCAGTGCTTCCCTAGTGTATGTCCTCTAGCCAGGGGTGCCAGGGCTGGCTGGCTGCCTCTGCCCATGGCTCTGGATCTGGCCCCGACCGACCGCGCCTGCTTCAGCTTAGCTCCACCAACAGCCCTGCCTGGACACACACACACACACACACACACACACACACACACACACACACACACACACACACACACACACACACACACACACACACACACACACACACACACACACACACAGTAAACGATAGAGGACCCCCCTGTGTTCTTGTGTACTATTTACCACCAAACAAAGCTGCCTGCATTACTTGTGATGTGAATATAAACAGAAGGGCTTCATGACATGAGCAGCTCATGGTGACATGGCTGCATGCTGGGAGAGATCGTCTCCTTTGATTACATACTGTCACAGTCTGTGCTGCCGTCACGTCACGAGGCTCAACATACAGTAAGCTACTGAGTGTGTTCAGTCAAAATCACTGATGAAGTTCACAGATCCTTTACTGAATTAAAAACAATGCCACTAAAATACTCCATTACTAAACTACTAACTAAAAGCATTCAAAATGTACTCAAGTACATAGAGAAGAATTAACAGGAGCAGGTCATCTAGCTTGACATGCCCACCCTCACTAACATCATAAAAAAATCAACACACTTTTATGGAACAATACATGAGTCACTAGGAATAAAGGGCACAGGTACAATATCACACAGCAAATGGTACATATTTAATGATAATTATCTATTAAAGGGATAGTTCAGGTGTTTTGAAGTGGGTTTGTATGAGGTTCTTATCCATAGTCGGTGTATTACCTACAGCAGATGATATGCCCCAGTTTGGAGAAGCAGACAGGAGTTACCGCATGGAAACAAAACAATATACTTCTGTTACTGCTGTACTACTGCGGGGCCAGCAGAAAAACGTTTTTTTTTTTTTTTTTTAGCCCACCTAAAAGATCAGTTTAAGTGTGCACCATATTTAAAATATATTCACTGCTTTACCTTCCCGTCTGACAGCCCTTTCCGACGGGGAGCTGAAGCTGTTCTATATCTATGTTCTTGCCAAGCCACCAGACTCCATTGAAAAAACATGTAATTTTACCTCTCAGAATACAAGGGTTGCTAGTCTACCGCTGCCTCAATGGTTAGTTTGTTTGTGCTATTACAGTATGCGACTTTGGTAAATCTGAACTAACCAAAGTCACACAATAACACAAAAACTAATCGATCAAGGTAGCGGCAGACCAGCAATTCCCGCGTTATGCAAGGTAAAATTATTGTTTTTTTTTTCAATGGAGTCTGGTTGCAGTGACGAGAGCATAGATAACATAGACTGTATAGCTGTTTCACTGCAAAGCATACCAGCAAAGATATTCTAAATATAGCGTACACTTCAACTGATATTAATTTTTTCTAGGTGAGCCTTTCTTTTAGGTGGTTAATATACATTTTGCAGTTCTCCTCACAGCAGGACATTGCTTTGGTTCCCTGCGGTAACTTCTTTTTGCTTCTCCAAACTGGGCGAGTGCCGACCGTCATCTACTGTAAGTAATACACTGACTATGGATAAATTTCTCATATAGCCCCACTTCAAAACACCTGAACTATGCCTTTAACTACAGTTAAACTTACATAAACATTAACAAGATGTGTCAGGGGGAGCTGAATGGCTTATCACTTTTAACAACCTATTTCCAGGGGGAAACCTTGATAAGTAAGCATATTAACTGGTGAGCCATTATGATGTTAGAGTGTTAACTTGCATGCTGCTATCACTAGATGATGGGCTTAGATTATATGAAAAGCTTTCAAGATCTGTAAGTCAGCAAGGTCATTTATGACGCCTTGTGGCACCTTTGATGTTCAAGGTCAGCATGCGTCAGGAACTGTCCTCCCGCTCTTCTGACCTTGTCTGGGACCTGCCCATTGTCATCAAACGTGTTATACTCCTTAAGATTTCAGTCCTGGTGTATTTGACGACACCTGTGGTTACTACTTGTAAAGGCTGGTGTGTCTTAATACAGCGTGCAGTTCAACATGTATCCACCACTGGGGTCAGACTTCTCGCCTTCAGCTGCTACTCTTTCACAAATGCAACAGAAGAAGAGCGACTGTTTGATAATAGGCCTTTAAAATGGAAGACATATCGACATGTCACAGCTGGAAAAGCACAGGTGGAAATGATGAAATGAATGACGCTGCCATTTTATGTTCCTGGTATTGTGCATGCCGCTTCACTGTCACTCTCATGGGACACTTCAACAATTGAAAATGTCTGCTGTGAGAAAGGCTGATGTGTTTTAACCATGGGCTAAGAGGACTCTTGGCACCATGTTGTTTTAATAAAGAGGACTAAAGAAGACAGTTAACAATGCTGCGTAACAGCCACACTCAACTCATTGGCTTTTGCCTTCCGCATCATGACCAGTATGTGCATGCATCATTTCCTGTGAGGTGCAGAGGTACACAGTTTCCCCAGTAACAATAAAAACTACTATAGATCATAGACTGTATATCAGAAGTGGACGTAGTCACTGTGACATCACCCATCGGTATGTGGACTACTGTTTTGAAGCCTTGAGTTTGGCTTTTTGGCCGTCGCCATCTTGTTTTTTTGCAACCAGAAGTGACACAAAAGGGTGGAGCTAAGTACAACCAAACACTAAATTAGACATTTTTAGGGGACCAAAAAGGTTAGAATTAATGTTCAAGAACGGAAATCACACTGTGAAAGAGTTAAAGTTAAAGTTATCCTTTAAAACCCCTACGACTGCAAAATATCACTCTGAAGCCACTACACTAGGCTCCAAATTTAATGTGTCCCTATTTTTACTTATTCTGTGCTCTGAGGCAGGAAACCATAGTGGAATAGTTGCAACATGAAATTTCACCAACAAGCATGGGCACTTTGTATAGCTTCCACACTGAACGTTAGGGAGGTGGGTGTAAGCAGAGGGTGAATGAATGCTTTACCTTGTGCTGGCTGGGTTCTCTGGGACACCGCAGTCCTGCGTGAGTTTTGTTTACAGCCCTTCTTGCCCATGAGGTGAGCCTTCCAGGCCTGGAACAGGGACAAAGTAGCTCAGTGAATCCGTTCCTCTCTCAGGTACTTTTTCGATCAGGACAGCCACGGGTGACTGTAGAACCAGTCAGGGCCCGAATGGCGGCCCTCCCTCCTACTAACACTGCACTCTTTCATTGGGTCTATGCTCACAGCTCTGGCACTGAGTGTGACTCTGTGTAGTGTTTTTTTTTTTTTTTTTTTTTTTTTTTAACTTCATTCAATTTTAAGGGTGTGAGAGATGGGTGACTTCATGTTGTGAATCAGATCTCGAATGAGAACACAAATCGACACTGTACATTTAAGCACAATTTCAGTATCTTATCCTGCTTGGAGACAAAGCGGTTAGCAGGGAATAAAAATGGTTAAACATTGAAGCACTGAAAACTGTAACCATGTCTAATCATTAATGATGTGTTGATAAAGAGACTCACATTAATGGTAAGCACAGTATCAAAGGATAAAAGTCATTTTCACAGCAAACATTATGTCACAGCAGCAACAATACAGTTGTAATTAAAGCTGGGAGAGGCAGTTTATTTTGGCGGTGGGCAAAAATTCCATAATAGATATCAGGATATTGTAATTCAAGTGGCACCCCAGGGTAGGTCATTTTTCTGGGAAAAAAAAGCACAACAATGCTCTCATCCTGCAGCTGTCCTCTCTCCCCTCTCTGTCCTATGCCACTCCCACCACACTATGAGAATTACCATCCTGTTTTCTTTGCAAACGTGGGCCTGAAAAGCCCTTTGAGATGATAAACTGTGATTTGAGGCTCTCGCCAGCTACAATATTGGCGAAGCGCCCGAGAGATGGACTGTAACTGTTGCAAACGGCTCAGCCTTCTGCTAACCGTAGCCCAATGATGCCAAAACTATACTGCCGACTGCCCTGCTTTAATATAATATATTAAGGCATCATTCCAGCTCCATGTGTCAGTCCCAGTATTGTGAATGCTGTCTCACAGTCACGGCTTAGTGGGGCACATGAAATGGAACATTAATATTATTAGTTACACCTGTGCTTTTAAAGCTACAAGTCAAAACGTTATAAGGGGCCAATTTAACATTAAATCAAATAATGCATGAAAATATTGTTGCACTGCTCTGCATGGATTTAGACATTTTTAGCATGCTAACCACCTGCCCACACTAATAATCAGTGTATTTAAGAACACTGAGGGGAACGATCTTCTCCTACAAGGCCCCCGACATGTCAAACAGAAGGCTTTTAACCACCAATTCTTGTATTTAAGTTGTCTAGAAGTTTTATTTCCAAATTGCAAATGGGGACAGACAGTCAGGACAGGTGCTGGTCCGACTGATTCCTGTAGCTCTTGTGGCTCCTTGAAAGACAAGCTGAATGATTCATTAGGAAGGAGCGTAACAGAAGACAAATGAAAGGCTACACTGTTGTTACATCTTTTAGAGGGGCACAGACTCTTGTATGGCGTCTGTCCACCTTTTATCTAAAAAGTGGACAGACGTAAAGCATTAGCGATGGATGAGCAGCTCTAGGGGCGCTGAAATATGAGCACTGTCTACTTAAAAAAGATAAACAATTTCCCCCTGTGGTTATATTGGGGTTACATTCAGTGTATGCTGCTATCGTTTGAGGTACTCATTTTGAATACATTTCCTCACTGATATATTCCAACTATTGATTAATATTAACATAGGATTACCAGTGAATTGTTTCCTCTTACAGATCATACACTGCCCACCTAATACACAGTAGGGAGCCACCTCAGTAGGAAAACTGCCACTGCTGCTGGAATCAAAGGAAACCTCAACTTGTCCAATATTAAAACATAATAATTCACTTTTGTCTAGTGTTTTTAATTCCTATCAAAAGAACAGCATTATCCTAAACCACCCTGACTACAAAAAAGTTTTATCAACAACTAAATCAGGACATTTCTGTCTTCTCCCGAAACTAATAGGAATGTGAAGAATGTGAAGGGATCCACTTCCTTTTGAGACAAATGAAACGGGCAATTATGAACAAAGGCTTCGCCTCTTTTGAACTCTTTAAAGGCCAACAATAGCAGTGTTTTACCTCAACACCTGTTTGCTCCTCAAGCCTAATATTACATGCTTTCAGAGTTTCTGTGTTGATATAAAAGAGGGAAAATAGAAAAGCTCATGGAGTGAGGTTCAAGCCCAAGTTCTGGGAAAACCTTCATCAAACCTAGAGTTATTAACAATTGGCATAAAATAGCATTGCATGACTGAAAACTGTGCTGCAAAATTCACATTTTGGTCTCGTTGACGGAAAGGACACATGTTTCTCTTTCACTTTGTTGCTTATGCCACATGCTATACATTAATTCATTTTTTTTTAATAATTGAGCAGTTGCTTCTGTTCTGCCCAGCTCGTTCAAGAGCACAACAAAGAGGGGAAGTCCACACAGTAACAGTTTAAATAAGCAAGTAAATTAAATCAAGGTAATTTAACTGAAGTAAAATAAGGTCAATAAGGGTGTTAAGTCAGAAGTGAGGTGTGGGTGATGGGTACTGTAAAACTATAGTGCTAACCTAAGATTTACCTTTAATTTTTAGAGCTTTAACATGAAGGATAACTATCCATCTATCCATCTGCAATGAAGGACACCTAAATATAACTAAATATAAGCAAACCAAACAAACTAAGCCAAGCCAATCTCTTCATGAGAGGGGAGGGGTCAGGCAATCAGGGGGATGAAAGAGCCAAACAGGCAGGCTGAGACAGAGACCCACATAGACCAGGCTGTTACGAAGGACCAAACTAACCACAATGGGGCATGCAAAAGAGCATCCACCATTGCATTTCTCTGTTGTGTTTACTAAATAATCCCTTTCTGACATACGACTTTTGACTGTGTAGGGCCCAGTCAAGACCAAAACTCGATCCCCTTACTGAAACTGAAGGGTTTTAATCTTGCGATCAAAAAGTCGATTGGGCTTTCCAGTTAATTGACATTTTATATTTCTGCATCCTTCTGCAGACGAGGCCAGAAGAGATTGTGGCGCACTTAGATGACCTGCCACTCCATCATGTGATGGTCTCTAAACTTGTCTACCTGCACACTGTCTACTACCTGGGCCCATTGCCTTAACAGCAACCCATACTCCAGAAAGTAGCCACTAGGAACACTAAAACTCACTTTCTGTGCCAACCAAATTAAACAGGGATATCAGTGTGGGATCTGAAGCTTGTTCTTTAATATACTTTTATCTGCTCCTTTCCCTCAGCCAAGTCCTCTGTCTAAGAAGGCTGCCTGATCACACAGCTCTTACTGTCAGGCCATCCCCTAACACCTGCAGCAAGCTCAAACACAAAAAATGTATCTGGGTCTTTTTCATCAAATTTAGGCAAAAGACGCACCTTTCCGGCAACATCAACACCAGTAGAAACCTCAGTAGCTTCACAACAATTGGTAGATGAAACTGAAAATTGAATGAAAATGAAAATTGAATGAATTGAATGACGCTGGACCTGGTTTGGGACTTGCCTTGGACTCGATTAAGTTGGACCTGACTACAACCCTGCGCCTAGAGGAGGTATGGCCGATCGCATCGTAAATTTTCCTCAATGCGTTTTGCATCGTAATCTGATCACCTACAATGTGAGAGACCACTGGAACAGTTTGTCTATAATGTAACTTGCATATTCATAATCTCACCTTCTCTCCGGGCATGAGGTTGTTGTGACACAAAGGACAGTGGTTGGAGCCTTTACCCGAAATGGGGGCTGAAACAGAAACACAACACCTGTAAGCCACCTGTTATACAATTACGGGAAAGATCCCCTGAACTTGCCAGAGACATTGATAAAATTACACCACCGAAGGACAACAAAAACAATACAATGCATACTTTGCTGAATGGGATCTTAAGGATGAACACAATCTATCCTATCTCACAAAATATACATAAAATTTTCTTGTAACCAACGGGGGTAAGAGAGACTTGACAGTTATGGTGATACAGAAGGCTCGCAGGTGTCAATTATCCGTGGAGACATATGGCTGGTAACAGAAGCACAGTGTAAGCCTCTTTCTTCAGGTTATTTGGCACAGTTTTGGTAAACTCTATCTTCCAAATGGAAAAAAACAACCAGAAGTTCCTATAAGAAAAGCTGAGCTCAGTTTCAAGATAGTAAATACTGGTAGTCTGAAACCAAGACTATTGAAAAGTATTGAACACAGACACATTTTTCATGTTTTAAAAAAAAAACATGTGTGGCCACAGATGCACTGTCAGGGGATGGCTGGTCAATGTAATGAGTCAAATATATTAAAATAGATCTTAGCTGTACTGGGTGCTAAACCAAGGTCAGGTGGAGACCCAATATAAATAACAGGAAGAAAAACACATGAGCAGAAATATGTTGATCCACGTGACCTTAGTGAATCAATGTTTTAGGGAAATGTGATTTACAGAACAAATGTAATGGTTGATCTAATTGAGGAAGGGAAGTTTTTTTGTGCTCTGTGAAAGAAGGAAGGTGAATGTTGAGGACAAACATTGTCAGAAGAACTGTACATGAGATGAATTGTCTCATCATATAGATTATATCAAGTCTAGCCAGTACTCTAGCTGTCTAACTACTCTCTGACACCTGTACGACAAAGCAGGATTTAGGGTTAGTGAGGTAAATTCAAGTTTAACCCTGAGTTTTCAGTCCTACGACGCTGGTTCACTTCTTACTGGGGTAAATCACTATGGTAACTGATGCTAAACACCTAACCTCAAGCTCCAACCTTACACAAAATTTTGGCAAAAAAACTGGCATGGTCATTTTCAAATAGGTCTTTTGACCACTGACTTCAAGTGAATGTGAATTAAAATGGGTTCTCTGGGTACCTACGAGTCTCCTCTTTACAGACATGAACACTATGATAATCATGCAATTTGGGGCACGTCGTAGTCAAGTCAGCACACTGACACACTGACAGCTGTTGTTACCTGTTGGGCTGCAGTTTGCCATGTTATGATTTGACCATATTTTTTATGCTAAATGCAGAACCTGTGAGGGTTTCTGGACATGTCATTGGTTTATGTTGTTTATTGATCTCCAATAACAAATATATACATATATTTGCATAAAGTAGCACATTTGCCCACTCCCATGTTGATAATAGTATCAAATACTTGACAAATCTCCCTTTAAGGTACATTTTGAACAGATAAAAAAATGTGATGTGATGAATCATGATTAACTATTTTTATCGATTGACAGCCCTAATCACTACTTAGCCATGTAATCCCCCAGTACAGCAGAACAAGGATCTTTATTCTTAACAGTCTAACGTACAGCCAAAGAAATCAAATAGATTTATAAAAATAAAAAAAAAATTTTCGGTCAAACAGTGGAATATTGAATGGTCTAACCAATGATCTGGCCTCATATGAACTGAGCAGGAGTTTTCTCTTTATGTAGACCACCCCCCCCCCCCCCACACAACCAACATGTGCTGCTTGCTTCATTACAGCCTTGATGCTGCATCAATAAAGAAGACACTAATTTTTTTCTTCAGCCAATAATTTACTGGCCTCATATTTCAATTTGATGCCTTCATATTAGATGATGTCTATTTAAATTCAGTCCCACCAAATAACACTAAGTCATCAATATAACCTCATCCTTTTTCATATATATATATATATATATATATATATATATATATATATATATATATATATATATATATATATATATATATATATATATATTATGGAAAACACAGACATGTTAAATTAGCAACACCTTTACATAGATGAAGTGCATGTCTGATCTGAAAGGAACTTATCTCTTCTATGGTACCCATTTGCTTGATTTGATGACTTCTCACCATAGATTTTGGCACACAAAATAGCATCATGTCTCTGGATTGAGTAATGTTACCTTCAAGTATTGTTATTAATATATAATACAAGTTTACAAACTTATGAGACTGTTGCCCTTTACCGAAGAAGGAGCACGGGTAAAACGACATTTGTGGAACTTAGTAACTGAGTTATTTTGTATTTATTTAGTAGTTTTGGTGAAGTCATTTGTTCATTTTGCATCCTGATGGTCAAGCACAGTGATTCCAAAAAACACCAAAAATTTTCACTTTCCAATTTTATCTTTCTTCAATGTATATAACTCGTCAGCTAAACACCAACAAATATGGACTGAAGAAGAATATTTCGTTAGATAAAAACATGTTGTGAATTTTAGAAATGATTACTGATAATGATCTATCTTTCAACCCTCTGGTGTCACTGGAAATGTTTGAATCGGTTTGAGTCGGAAAACAATCCTATGAAGCCACCACTGGAGTCTAATTCTATAATTACTGTTTTACAATAATAATAATATTAGCCTGTATCTCTATATCTTTATCTGCAACTGTGCAGAAATACCAGCTTCAAACAAAATGTTCCCTACTGAGTAGCAAAAAAAATTTCTATTAAATATTTCTTAAACAGACATAAGTAGTGTAAGTACGTGTGTTATTAGAATTTTAGTTATACATGTGCAAACCTAATTTTGACAACCACAGAACAGACAAATCCTGGCATACCCCCTGTGATCTTTGGCAATCCCTTAAGGGGGGCTCAGACCCCAGTATGGGAGCCACTGGTTTAAACCAACCAGTCTAAACCACTGGTTTAGCAGTTAAGATGCGTACCATGTGCAATGCCCACAATTCTGGCTTGGGACCACTGTCGCATGTCATACTCCCATCTTTCTCAATTTTAACTGTTTGTGTCTATCCAATAGAGACAAAAAATATATAAAAGAAAAAGAAAATACACCCGATTCAAACAAACTGCATGATTTTCATCACATGAAAAAAAAAAATCCCAATGGAATGAAAGAGTGAGACGGAGAACTCACGGTTGCAGGCGGGACCCTGGACATGGCGAGTCAGATCTTCAGTGGCCACGGCCTCCGAGCAGCGTGGGCACTGGCTGAACTTGGACCTGCTTTCACATTCACCCAGTAGGTGCTCTGTGAGGCTGGCTATCTCCACTACCTGTGAACGCAACGCACAGCTGTACACAATGTCTACACAAGCTTTATTACTGAGGTGGTGATTAAACAGCTGGGCAGATGTACCTGTCTGCATTCACTGCAGCGTCTCAGCATAGGACAGTGTTCCCAGTAGTGAAGGTCCAAGCCATCCTCTGTGAATGACTCATCCTTTTTACCGCAGAATATACACAGGCTGAAAGATCAGATCAGACTGCAGATCAGATCATATCCCTTCAATGGCCCAAGAGCTGGTAAACAAGTTAAATGACCACCTCAACTGGAATAACTGCACAAGGCCAATATACGCTATACATCGTTTCTTTGTCTTTCTATTATT
This sequence comes from Pterois miles, assembly GCA_947000775.1. Taxonomy (NCBI): domain Eukaryota; kingdom Metazoa; phylum Chordata; class Actinopteri; order Perciformes; family Scorpaenidae; genus Pterois; species Pterois miles. The sequence continues at coordinate 3,990,777 of CAMQGK010000571.1, read as the reverse complement.
CCAGTTATTTTTTTTTAATGATTTCCATTGAGTTATGAATCACTTACTTGTCCAGATAGTTGATAGATTGCTGGACATCAATACCGTCTGTTACCTTGTTCTGCGGCACTTTTGTGACAGCTGGAAATTAAGAAGACATTATCTGTTACTTGTCATGACTGTATTAATTGGAGGCCACTCTTTCAAGTATTAACCATATGAGATAATGGAAATAAATAATACAGACTTTATAAAACTTAAACATGACACAAAGATGGACGTGACTTATGCCAGAGTTGTAAGGTGCATTGTTTTGTTAATAGAGATCTGTCCAGTTGGATAGCTTTGAAGATATACAAGTAAAGTTAATGCTACATCACTAACACAAATTTGACATTTTTTTTGTACTTCTGTCTTCTTCTATCGTCTTAATTATGTTAACGAACACAAGAGAAATCTTGGAAACTTGGGGTAGGACGGTTGGGGTGGGACATAAAATTGCCAGTTTGGTTCAGTTCACGGTTTGGGATCAAGGTTTTCGGTTCAGTACATTTATGGTATGGCAGGAGGCCAGTTTCCAGTTTCAATTTAAACATGCATTTCATTTATTTGTCAAAATAAGTCAACAACTGTTTGTCTTCACAACAGTAGTCTAACATAAGGAAGAAAACACTTCTTCATTATCACATCTGATGGCTGGACTTCTGATCTAAAAGAAAAGTGCCACTGTGTTATTTAAAAAGAAATCAATAAATAAAAACAAATCATCAAGAAAAAGGTCAGCATCAGGTCAGCCAGCACTAGAGCTTTATGAAGCAACAGTAACATCTACTAGGCAGCACCATATGAGGAAAATCTGCCATGTGCAATAACACTGCTCAATATTGCAATGATGATATGACTTCTGATAAATAAACAAATATTGAAGTGTGCATATTAGCTATACTTGTGTCAGCCTGGTTGTTTTCAAAGTCAGAACCAGATTAGAATTGAATATATAAACCCAGCTAGGACACATGTTGTTTGTAGAGCAGCAACAGCAATATTCACAACAGCAAAATCACCATAGAAACTCATTAATATCTCACTGGAAACAATCTGACAGTAATAAAATAAATAATTTTCCTGAGTGAAGTTTATAAAGACTGAGGAACACAAACATCAGCCAGTATCAGTCCTTCCTCCTGTCATCTGCCCTCCTCTGTCCTCCTGCCCTCCTGTCTTCTGTCCTCCTCCCTCTGCTGATGTGAACCACTACAGCTCCTGCTGGTAGAGAGGAGGAGCTGCTTTGTCTCAGACAGCTGATGAGTTTACTACTAAGATACATGACAAACTAACCTAAACAGTCAGACTACAGAGCCTACTGCCAGCTTTAGTTTCAGCTTGTGTAGCTGAGGGTTACACTGCTCCTAAACTTTATAAGGATAATAAATTAATAACATGGAGGCTCATCGCCACTTCACTGCTACTATTCCTCCCTTCACAATTAACTCCCTGAACAACCACTGAACACTGCTGACTAGAAAGAACTAAAGTCATTTACTTACATGTTTACCATTCGCTGTTAGCGCTGTTAGCTAACGTGCAGTGGCGAGTTAATAGCTGTGGCAGTGTAAGCACAGTGGCAGTGTTGAGAGACATGCGCAGTAAAATCTGGTCCGCCCTCGCCGACACTGAGCCAATCACAGCGCACAACCTCAGCTTCAGTTACACCGCGCGTGTTGTTATACCCCATACCCCTGTCCGCCGTGTCCCAGTCTCTTTCCATAGGCCTTGATTTCAAGTGTGACAATAAACTCAATGAAAAAAAAATACACAATTGGCCTCATAACCTATTTCAAATGAACCGAACAATACATACACAACCCGATCCATTCCCATCCCTAGAAACACATTAGACATGTGTTAAACATGTGTTATAGATTTGTTAGATTAGAATGTAATCTATGAACTGAAATAAACAGTAGATTTGTAAAAATGTGATCTGTTAGACTATGAAGCTTTTTGTATGTATATACAGTATGTATTATTATATCATGATAATTTACATTTATGAATCTGAAAACTTTTTACGGACCCCCCAGCAAAGTGCCAAGGACCCCACTTTGAGAATCACTGGTGTAAGGTATATAATGATGTTTAACTCGACTAAACAATATCATTAATGTGATTAGGAACTGTTCTCATGTCCTGTTAAACGTGTACATACTTGTTTTGCTGGCTTTTTGGGACTCAGTTTTAGGAGCTTCTTTCTTGGGCATTTGTCCTTGAGTGCTTTCACTCCCTCTCTCCTTCACAAGCAGACAGAGAAATATGAATAGATGTCAGAAAGCAGGTTGGGACGTCACCAGTTTGAAGCAGACAGGACCACACGAACGCAGAGCAATGTACTGCTGGGGGTGGGGTCGGCAGCAAAACAAATTTTTGTCTCCTCAAAGAAAGGCCCATCTAAAATAATAAATCAGTTGAAAGTGTACATTATATTTAGAATATTTTCACAGATTTGCCTTGCCATCAGAGAGCCCTGTCCAACAGAGAACTGAAGCTGTTGTATCCATCTGTGCTCACGCCACCAGACTCCATTGAAAAAAACTCTTAATTTTACCTTGTAGAACACAGGGCTCACACTAGCACACCTTGCTAGTCTACCGCTGCCTTGATCGGTAAGTTTGTTTGTGCTATTGAGTGACTTTGGTGAATCCAAGCTAACCAAAGTCACACAATAACACAAACAAACTAACGATCGAGGCGGCAGTAGACCAGCAACTCCCGTGTTCTGCGAGGCACAGCTACAGTTTTTTACCAATGGGATCTGGCTGCTTTGGTGAGAGCATAGATAACGGTTTCAGTTCCTTGAAGGAAACTTAGACTGTATAGCTATCTCACGGCAAGATAAACATGCGAAAATATTCTAAATATAGGGTACAGTTAGGTGGCCTTTGTTTTAGGTGGCTAAGGTACGTTTTACTGCTGCCCCTGTCCACAGCAGTACATTACTTAACTTCAGAGAGATAACTCCTGTCTGCTTCTCAAACTGGAGGCATGCAAACTGCCATCTACTGTAGCTAATACACTGACCATGGATAAGTACGTTATACAAAGACAATGTGGAGTCAGAAATATAAATTAGTAGCCACTACAAGAAGTGATGTGATCGCCATTTGATGACAGCTCTACCTACTGTGATCTCTTTCAAGGCAGCCAGCTGCTCCTGAAGAGAGTGGATCTCCTCCTTTTCCTTTTGCCCATCCTGCTGACCACCTCCCTTCTTCAAAGTCTGGGTGAAAAGTGACATCAGCCTCAAAGTCAGAGTCGGTTTTTCAGTTTCATTTTCCTTTGAGTTTGTTCCTTTCTTCTCTCTTTCTCCTGTTAATATCATTTGAAGTTCACACATCTTTCGTGCTCACCAAGCCAGCTTTCATGTCATTATTTCCTTCTTTAACAGTTGAACAGCTTAAACTTCTGCAGACTCTTGGTGCCATTACATAATTGGAAGGTTAGGTCTTTAACAATGCCAGTAAGAAATTAAGCTTCACTGTGTTCAGTTACTGTGTAAAGTCACTGTGTGGGTCACTTGTTTACTGGCTGTGTCTGTGGTTTCAGCTAACAGCTATCCTTTACCACAGTTTGTGTTGATAATCACACGTCACGCTCGTTGCTAGTGCAGTCTTACACGCAGTTCAGTTGGTGATGATATGTCAGGCATGAAACATTATATCATCAGTGGATACATGCATGGCTCTGTCATGGATATAATTTGTTTAACTAGGTGAGTAAAAGACAGACTGGCTTTGGCAAAGGAAGCAGCGGAGGGAGTTAGCTGTCTGTGCAACACGAAACTGTTACCGTCAGCTCAGAATAAATAAAAAGACATGACGTCATGCAGTCCCCGATAACAAGCTCAACAGAGTGCTCCCATCTGCCATGTCTGACAGTTTCACGGTCCATCTACCAGCTGCTCCTCGCTGACTACAATCTGTTTGAAAATGTGAACACACCCTCGGACTGGCAGTTTGAATAGAAATACAAAGACAAACAAAGACATTTTTTTCTTTGTTATATTATATTCCCTCGTTAAGTGAAGATGTTAATTAGTGACTTTGCTGTATTAAATCTAGGTTTGGAAATGTATTTTAGAGTCCTTTCACAAGCCAACATTTAGTCTCTTTTAATCAAACTTTGGTGCGGTTCGTTTGGGCAATTGTGAACGCAGTACTCATATTCTGCCGGAGACCAAAGCAACCGGGCCGAGACCACTTGTGGGACGGACCGTTTCCAATTGAACCAAAACGCAGGCTGCCTGTGCAGGCATTTCTTGAGATGGATACAGGTGAATGACATGTTAACATGAGTGGGAGAGGACTGACCCGGACTTCTGCAGAAGTCCGATGTTTGCTTGAAATCTGGGACGAAGAGAAGTGACGTTCATAAAGTCATTCAAGGATTTCCGAGTCAAAGTGGGAAAAACTCTGAGTAGAGTAGCTCTTCAGACAAAAAAGCTAAATTTGTTCCTTCATACACACATCTAAGCAAATATTTTTTAAAAATTTGTTCCACTTTAATTTGCGCACTGTGAAACCAAACCAGACTTAATAGAAAATGAACCAGAACTATACATTTTCACTAACCAAAGAGACAGTTGCTTGTGAAAGTACCCTGAGAAACCTTTTTTGTTACATTTGTTGAAATTATCGACTATCAATAAATGCTCTGACAATGAATAAAAAATACCCTGTATCTCTGGCTGTCCTGCCTGCCTCATTGACACACACATTCCACAGCCGTGACTAACTGACTAACAATAGCTAACCATGTTCATTGTTTATGTTCATAATGATAATTTTGGGGGAGTGGCTTTGGAGGGAGACCTGAAGGGGACTTGGCGACTTTCTCTCTAGATTTAGGGACTTTTGGAGCTAGTGCTGCTAACTACTTTCATTGGAAACACGCGGCTGGGTTTTCTAGTTAAATCATTTTTTAAATCTAGCATGCTCTTGCTGGTTTGTCCAATGTTACCTACCCAAGCTTCAGTGAGAGAAGAAGAAAAGAAAACATTTCTTACCTGAGTGTCCACCAGCTTTCCATCAATCTTGGCAAAGCCGTCAAAGAGGGTTTTGAGGAGGAAGTTCTTCCGTGCAGCAGCATCGTTGGGTGGAAGGTAGCGGAGAACCGCAGCTCCATATTGTTGGTACATGGATAAGATGAGGCGCACCGCCAGCTCTCGAATCACTGATGCATTGTGCTCCAAAGCTGCTGTACAGAACTGACAAAAGAAAACAGACCTTTCTATTAATATGTGAGCAGTGGATATTTCGGTCCCAACATATGCCATTAATACAGTTTCAGGTTTGGTTTGACTGACTCAACAGAGACACCTTCATTGGGAAAAAGGCAGACACTTTTTCTTGTTGTTAATGTTGACATGAAAGTCATTTGGACCTGTAAGAAAGATTTCATTTTGAATGATGAACGATAGGATAGGGCTGTGCAGTTAATCAGTGTTCAATTACAATTTTGGTTTCTGATTACTGACATAATGGGGTTTAATATTATGAGATAAGCACACCCTTTGTCTGATTTCCTGTACAACCTGATTTCCTTCTTCATTAAACTTGGAGCAACTTGTTGGGCAACTATAACTGCACCGCAACTTTTCAGATGTTGTTCTAATGCATTTGTTAGCCTTGAGTAAGGTAGATTAAATTGCTTCTGTGTATGAAAGTTGCCATACAATTGAATGGGAAACATCCAGTGCATGCTTTTTTAACAGGTAAAAGTCAACGTTTTATTAAGCAATATTTGCAGTCTAGTTTCACGTGCAACAGCACAACATTGTTGAGGACGTCCTTTGAGGGAAGCGAACACCATGACGTAACAAGAGTCCGTTATCTGACATAATCTCTGTGAAGAGAGTCACAATACAATGGAAATCCCACAGCGGAGAACATTATCATCCAGGGGTAAACTGTGCACAAAGGCCTCCCTTCCCTCGTTGAGCCGGCTCAGGGACAGCCCACCATTATTCTCTGTTGTCTCTGCCTACCACTTCTCATTTTAATTACAGGAAATTCAATCACCCTCTATTTTCACTCTGGCTCCCGCCTCAGAGCAGATCACCCAGGTAACAGCAGGGGGAAAAAGGAAAAATGCTCAAAATATAGCTGGGCTAACACTGTAGAACTGTCAAGAGGGTGAGTCACCAAATGAAAAAGAGGCAGATACCAAAAGAGGTTTCAGTGGTGAATTTAAGGATTCACTCATTTACCAAGTTTCTTGCGTGTATCAAATTAATTAAAAGATATGACCTGTGTCTGCTGTGTGTTTGAGGAGGGCTTCTTCCAAATTATGGTATTTGTAGGTTCATGCACATATTGGCGGGGTTAAATCTGTACAGACGTGAATACATTTTTGTTCATCTCTATGTACTGCCTGAGAGGAATTGTTTTCTTTCTCTTTTCAAAAGGTTTGCCTGATTGAGGTGATTTGTGTGTCCCGAGAAGGAGGACAGCTATCCCATAAAGAGCCGTTTTTGTCTTTTTTTAAGGGGGTACAAGGCGGTCTTTAGGGGGAGATAGCAGGACAACAGTAAATGTCACATAGAAGTGGTGTACATCATCTAAAAGCTGGGAACCTGGAGATTAATTTGAGATGCAGGTCATTACTGAGTGTTAAGTTGTTCTAGTCATAAATGTGAAAAAATATGAATTAATAAACTGTGAAAGTGTATAAAGGTTTAAAACATTATGATAGATATGATGGTCATCCCACTGCTCACACAGATTTGGTGCTAAATGTAACCATTTTTTCCACTCAAGAATTGATAAAGATTATCAATAATCCCTCCAAAATACCACATTATGAAACCATGACCTTGAGGAACACCATAGAAGAAAGGCATGCTGTGATTTGGTATCAAAAACTGACATTTGGAGATTTCTGCAAGAATTGTACTGAACAGCGATTCGATGGCAAGCGCTTATTGTTTAATGGAAACTGCTCAGAAACCCCCTTATTTTCAATACACATAAGAAAGCCATCCATCCTTTGAATGCTCTAGGTCTCTAGTTTGTGGTTGTGAAGTTTCACGAAGCTGTGATTATCCTAGAGGTCACCACAGGTCATTTCATACAGTAAGATCTGGTTTCATAAGATACTCTAGCTTTAAGACTGAGCCTGTTGCAGTCTCTTTAAAACAGTAATATCGGTTGGGATTGCAGGTTTCAGAGGGCTATCTGTAATGGGTTAGCACAATAAAGTTTACTGCGGAAACTAAAAAGCTGCCCTGAACATTCAGTACTTTCTAATTAAAAGGATTGTTACTTGCTGCTTAATGTGGTTTACCAGGTATCTCAACAGATCATTAAAGGCAATTTCTTAATATATTCAATTTTTAAAATGAGTTTCAGTCTAAACCTGGTGCCTCTAACATGTTTCTCATCAGACAGATTAATGTGACCATCAGGAGAAAAGGCAAGCTGTGGAATAAAGCACAGCCCTCCTGTCACGTCTCAATCTAGACTGGAAATGTTTCCCAGGCAAACATGGGAGGCAGCCAACACAAAGGGGACAGGCGCTGAGCAAGCATGCGCAAACATGCAAACACAGGCCACCCAATGCCACCTGTGTGGGTTTGTCTTCAGAAGGCGGAGAAACTCAGTGGACAAACCTAACAATTTGCTCTCGCTGATAAAAGATGTGCAGAGTCGAGAGGAGGGCTGAGTGAAAGGGGGATGGGTGGAGGACCAGTCGTAAAACTAGAGAGGGACGGCTTGTTGTCCTGGTCAACAGTTGGATAGTTTGCACGTAGATATTAGGTCACTGCTGGAAACCAAAGGAGTGCAGGGGACATAGAATGGATGCCAGTGATGACAACATTGACTCAGCTGACTGGAGCTTACTGGCAGCCTGTCTGGGTGAACTGAATGGCCACAGAAAGCCAGGGAGGGACTGTTCCCCTTTCAGTTAGTCACATTATAATTACTGAACCAAATGTAATGGAATATCAGCTTGGAATATCACCTACTTTATAGTGGAATAATATAGCAATTATACTGTGTGTATCTCTATACAGTACATGTGTTATTATGTTATAGGGGATACGTGCATAATGGCCATTTCCAGATTGGAAAGAGACAAATTGACACAGCAGTAGTTGTAGTAGTTGTGTTGTAGTAGTGTTTTTGGCTTCTGGGGCTGCTAATACTTAGAACGCTGTACATTCATTTGTGAGATTTTACAGCTACAAAATCTAAAACTCTCCAGTATCCCAAAAGTCTCACAGTATGGAAGCTCAGAGCTGCTGTGGTTGAAGTTTTTTCTCCCCACAATATAATAGAATAATTATTTCATTATGTCAAGATTAAAATAACAAATAATAGCAACCAAAGATGCTCTTGACTTCCATACTCTGAGACTTTTGGGGTTTGGTTTCTGAAGCAAATAAAAGGTCGGTTGACTAAGATAACGAGATAATTAACTTTAGATATTGAACTAAGAGATAACAGATAATTGCATCCACGGCTACTCTCGGCTTCTGTATCAGAGACGAAAATAATTAAGGATATCAACGTTCCTAAAAAAAAAAATGAATGGATGGACGCATCTACATGATTAAAGGGAACCCATTATGCTTTTGTTTCAGCTTTTGCGCTTTCACGCTTTCCTTTAGTATGTTATAGAATTTTTCGTGCATGTAAAAAGTCTGCGAAATAAGAAAGCCCAAAGTCCACACCAAAGAGTTTCTCTCCCCACGGAAACACTGCTCTTGAACTGCCTGAAACACCTTGCTTGAAGTCCTGCCTTTTCTTCCGTAACATGGTGATGCCACTAAGTAAAACATTTGCATAACGGCTATGTTGGCACGCCCTCAAACAAAGCTAGTTAGAGCGGGGCTAGAACATAGTCTAAAGAGTTTGCTTCGCTTGTCCAATCACAAAAAAGTGGACGACCTGACCAATCACAGCAGACTGGGCTTTTCGGGGGGGGGGGGGGCAAACAGCGTTTCAGACAGACCATTTTTTGAACATTAAAGCATGTAAACATGTTCTAGTAGAAACCCAAAACACAAGCATGCACCAGCATACTTGTACTTTACATAAACATAATAGGTCCTCTTTAAGGTCTTTTACCGTCATGACATTGTCCAGGGTGAAGCCAGAGTTCTCTGTGCCCAGTTCAACGAGCAGCTTCTCCAGCAGTTCAGCCCGACTCTGAGCCAGCCGAGAGGGGAAGTTGGATTTGAAGGGCTTCACCAGCTCACTGGGGATTACCTGCAGGGCGCGTACATCCTTCAAAACAGCAATTTCCTAAAAGAAGGACATGAGAAAAAGACTTAATGACTTTGAAATTTCCAGTGTAAAAGTCATGCAATGCATTATAGGCTTATGCACCTTTAAATTAGGTGACATGTGTTCTGTATAATAACCCACTAACAAAACATATCTGTGTGATGCTAACATGGCGATTTGTCATTCAACACAAACATCTGTTCAAGTCTTGACAGGGACTACAAGTATACAATTAAAGTAAGATGGAAGACAACTCTTGGAAAATCTTCACTCAGCTGTCTGCCATTTTAGCCTCATCAGGTGACAGGAATGTATGTTGGAAATTTAGGGCACACACACACACACACACACACACACACACACACAAAAAAAAAAAAAAAAAAAAAAAAACATATAATTTGTCCTCAAGATACAAAGAGGCATTCAGTAATTGCTCTAACGGACCCAGAAGGGCTGGGTGATGACTTCAGAGGACTGAGAACCATGGTAATGGCTTGTGTCCTAAATTGAACTCATTGAAAGAGAAGCTACTGTAGCTCACAGAGACCTCCCTCCCTTTCTTATTCACACACCCAAGCAGTCTGCAACAGATTCTGGTCAGCAGACGCACATTGCACATATTCACATAGAGTCTGTGAAGGTTCTCATTCATCCAGGTCATATTCATTCTGGCAAAAAATTGAATCGAAGGCAACTGGACTTAGATTTGTCCCTGAAGACGTTTTGCCCCTTATCCAAGTGGCTTCATCAGTTCGAACGCTGCAGTCTGACTAGTCCCCACTAGTCTGACAAACAGTGGAGTAAGACCCAAAAACCTGGGTCTTCAGGGACAAATCTGAGTCCAATTGCCTTCGATTCAATTTTTTGCCACAAAGCATTCACATAGAGTTTAATTCACTTATGTACTGTACGTCATCACTCAGTCCACCATCCCAGTGACACTTTCTGCTGTCACCCTCCAGCACACATGAAAGTGCCAACCTCCAGCACAACCACAAAAATAACAAACACCACCACTTCAGTATGGAACCTGCACCAGTGGCTCTGTTCCAGCTAATGGCTACAAGGAGTCAGTCTAGGCAGTCAGCAGTCAACATGGGACTAAGTTGAAGGCTGGGATGGAGTATGACAACAATTCAGACACCTAACTCACCCCGTATGTACAGTTTATCAAGCTACAGTACAGCACAGGCACTGAAGCAATCCCTGAGGTCAATGTTATGTTTTGGAAAGCTAACTTAAAGGTACAGTGTGTAGGATTTTGTGGCATCTACTGGTGTGGTTGCACTTTGAAACCAACTGAGTACCCCTCTGCTCACTCCTCCCTTTCCAAGACTGTAGTAACCTGAGCCACCAAGTGCAAAACCGTGATAACACCATTTCCTTTGCTCAGACCCCATCCTTACCATAATAACACTATTTTAGGTGCAATGGAAGTCAGATGGCGGCTGGTGGTGGCACAGTTTTACAGGCTTACATTACCACAGTTGTATAAGCGTGTCAGAGAACTACATATCCTTATATAATGCTTTGTATGAAATCTTACAAAAAGTTGGTCCTCATTATATGCATACAGTGTTTTCAAAATAAACTTTTGTCTTCACAGAAAACTACTTGGTTAGGTTTAGGCAACAAAACTACTCAGTTAGGTTTAGGCAACAAAACAACATCTCTACCAATAGATCCCCGAAATGTTACACACTTTCTTCAGGACATTGCAACCTCCTTTTTAAACAACTAAAAATAATAAACATAATAGGATCGGCACACTCTATACGATTAGGATAAATTACGTACAGTTCACAGATGGTTATGTGCAGAAATTTGTTTTTGTATTTCCATGTATCTTCCAGCACCTAAAAAGCCTCTCAGCCAGGTGAATGACAGATGGTTAAGCTCTTCAATAAATAAATAAATAAATAAATAAAAGCACTAAGGGCTAAGTTGCATACCACCAAAACAGCAACACCCTCAGTTCAGCTACTCACTGAATCAGCAGGTTGCACACACAACTTCATTCATCATACACTGTTATATAGACTGCTGAAAAAGAAACGTGCATGAAAGGTGTTAAAATAATGGCCTGCATTGTTGTACAGTATACAGTGGGAGCATACCAACATTATTTTCCCATCTTCATTGTTGATTAATCTGTGAATTATTTTGTTGATTATATGTTAGGTCTCTGAAAAGATGCTCAGTTTACTGTCATAGAGCAAAGAAACCAGAATATATTTACATTTAAGAAGCTGGAATCTGAATTTTGACAAATCTTTACTTACCAAAATACTCACTGTTAAATTGTTTATCAGAAATAGTTAGCAGTTAAGTTAATAGTTTAATTGATCAGACTGTAACTATATGAAAACAACATGGAGCGTTATAGTACCTTTGGCTATGACTTACGTACATTTTGCTGTTGGAAGGATGTCTTTGATATGAAAACAACTAGCTCAGTCTGACATAAATGTCCCTCTGTTTAACAGTACTACTTTCACAATCTTATCACAGAATGACATTAAGTCAGGAACATTTTCTCCAGTCTTCATAAGTATCAGTCCTGGTTCTGCACATGCTGACTCAAATGAGCTCAGAGCTCCTGCTGAGACACACACATCTCGCTTTGACTGTTTCTAATTTACACACACTCTGAACCTTTGCATCTTTCTTGTTAGGATCATTTTGTTTTGGAGAGATAAAGCTTTTATATGTCAACAAAACAATTGCCTCTATCCAAAACACAGAGATAAGACTAAGCACAGCCCGGCCGCCCGCCCCCCCCCCCCCCCCACAGGCAATGTTTTCCAAAGTTTGCCTTTGGAGGAAAGCTGGATAAATTTTACACATGTTGGAGCTGCTCCTCTTGTTTGCTTACTATGGGGCGTGTAAATAAGGCACCTTTCTGATCATTGTTTGAATGCAGACTGGTGGGTGCGGTTCATCAGACTGATTTCACCAGAAAGGAATAAAACATGATCTGTTTGACTAGTCTCATCTGTGTTCACATGCACATCAAACTCCATTTAACGCACAAACAAATACAATGAGTTTGTCCTGCAGGTGCATGTAAATCACTGCCAGTGTTTTTACCTACTGTGATTATTAATCATACAATGACACTTTTACTTTACTGACATAAATGTTATTTATGAAAGTCATTACAAGAGGAATTCAGCTCCAGGATTAAACAATTAATCAATTAGCAGGTTGACAAAAAATTGGCTCGAATCTGGCTTTTATATAAAAACCTACATTTTCAGAGAGTGGTTCTGTGACACAGCCTACAGTATGTTGGATAGTACTAGCCCAAGAGGTGATTTTTATACTGTGTTTTTTTTAGAAATCTAACCTCTTTAAGACAGTTCAGTAAAGGAATACTTTTCTGCTTTGACCTTTTAAAGGCTTGAAATTAATCCACTGTTCAGCTGTGATCTAATGACTTTCTCATACTGCTCAAAAGCCCTAACCATAAGAAGGTCCACCCTTACATGAATCATAACATAATTTCTCTTCTCTGATGAATTCACGGTTTATGAAACATGTCCCTCCACTTAGGGCTGCACGGTGGTGCAGTGGTTAGCGCTGTTGCCTCACAACAAGAGAGTCGCAGGTTCGATTCCAGACTCTTCTGTGTGGAGTTTGCATGTTCTCTCTGTGTAAGCGTGGGTTTTCTCCAGGTACTCCGGCTTCTTCCCACAACCATCTGCCTGAATGTGGTAATGGTGGTATCAAGACCACGATGAACAAATCAATGCAATGTCTCCTAAAATTCTCAATATAGTTTTATTGTTCAACAGGAAGGCAAACCAAGCACTCCAAAAGCTTAGTACAAGAAACAATGAGGAAGGTAAAGCCACAGAGTGCCTGGATAACCTTCCTGTTTATCTTAGTTTCTTCCCCTACTTACGAGAGCATCACGTTTTTGATTTAAGGTTGAGTACACATACTGCTGTTGCCTCACAGCAAGAGGGTCGCAGGTTTAATTCCGGCTTGGGACTCTTCTGTGTGGAGTTTGCATGTTCTCCCCGTGTAAGCGTGGGTTTCCTCCGGGTACTCCGGCTTCCTCCCACAGTCTAAAGACATGCTGTTTAGGTTAATTGATGACTCTAAATTGCCCATAGGGGTGGATGTGAGCGTGAATGGTTGTCTGTCTATATGTTGTCTGTCTCTATGTGCCCTGTGATGGACTGGCGACCTGTCCAGGGTGAACCCCACCTTCGCCCAATGCCAGCTGGGGTCGGCTCCAGCCCCCCTGCGACCCCTAACAGGATAAGCGGTTGATGAAGGATGGCTGGATGGATGGATGGATGGATACACATACTACTGTTGCTATTCGACCCAACCGTCTCTAGAGAGAGCCTTTCATGTTTTTACGTTACCTGAAGGCCGCCGTAGTGTGTAAAATTTAGGTACCACAAGCCGCCGTCTGACTTCTGTTGCTCTTAGTGTTATTATGGTTTTGTACTTGGCAACTCATATTAACGCAGTCTCGGAAAGGCATGCATGAGTATAGGGGTACTCAGTTCGTTGCAGTCTGCAACCACACCATTTTATTTCGTCAAATCCTACACACTGTACCTTTAAAATTACATCTCTCTCTCTCTCTCTCTCTCAATTGCTGAGCCTCCAGCTGCGCAACTACAGTACTCAGAGCAGTTGTCAATCATGACATCTTATCCCTTTTTTTTTTACTAATTACTAATTTACTACTTATTAATTAAAACCAAACTTATAAAGTTTGGTTGGGGGCGGCAGTAGCTCAGTCTGTAGGGAGTTGGCTTGGGAACCGGAGGGTCACTGGTTCAAGTCCTGCCATGGACCAAGAACTGAGTGTGAACTGGTAGCTGAAGAGGTGCCAGTTTACCTCTTGGGCACTGCCGAGGTGCCCCTGAGCAAGGCACCAAACCCCCAACTGCTCGGGGCGCTTGTCAGGAGCAGCCCCATCACTCTGACATCTCTCCATTGTTGCATGTTTGTGCATGTGTGTGTTCGGGTCTGCATGTACCGTGTATAAGTTAACAACAGAGTGAAAAAATTGAATTTGCCCTCGTGGGACTAATAAAGGACTATCTTCTTCTTCTTCTTCTTCTTCTAAAAAAATGGATACTTAAACATCAGCGTGATAAGAACTACCTAAAATGATAGAAACCATTTTTGGGGAAAATTTATTTGATGTGTACTTTGACTTTTTAGTTTGGTCCATGTCCCATCCGCTAACATGAAGGGGGCGGGACTTATGACCTAAATTGCAGCCAGCCACCAGAGGGCGATTGCGATGTTTTGGCTTCACTTTTGGGGAGCTGTCATGTCGTCTATCGTTATATCCAGTCAATAGGCCATTCTAATAGCTCGCTACTCAGCTGCCTTCAGTCTGTTAAGATGATGATTTTTTTTTTTTTTAGTTTGGAAACATGAAGTAAGCTGGAAGCTCCGTATTGGTTCAGCTGTCTGTGGCATATCGATCAGTGCAGAAGGACTGGATCATTGTTCATCTGTATATAATATATGAGCACACTGTAGTTGTAGTGTTGCTATTTTGAGGTGACCTTTCATAGCACTCTCAGAGAAGGACATATACTACTGTATTTACTATATTCTCACTCATCCCACTTGCCTTTAATATTGTAAATGCTCCATGTGCCTTCATGTGTTTATGGTCATTCTTTGGTTTTATCAGTGAACAGTTACATTGGATTGACTTTGTATTTTGGGTTTGCTGACATGCTGTTCCACCCTTTTGAGTCTTGTTTAGGCCCACCTCATGGGATAGGGAGGTTAGTTAAATCCTTTACACCCTATTGTTGTGTGGGTGGAAATTCAATATCAAGAAATCACTATAGCTTCAGATTAAAGATATATAACCATAAACAAAAGATATTAGAACACCGAGGACATTAGTAGCTTCCTCAGTACATTTTGTATTGTTTTAACAATATCAGAAAAAATGGTGGAGGGGGTAAGTTGCACTGCAATGCTGCTATGGAGCCAGAGGGCAGGCTCACATGAAACAAAGGGTTAATGGAAATCAACTGGTGCCTCTGTAGTCAATCCAGTATATTACAGTACCTGTATGAAGGCAGTGGCTGTGCCCCGGAGGCAGCTGGCCGAGTCTCCAGACCTGGCCAGCAGGTTAGGCCAAGTCTGATCTATGCAGTGGGTCATCTCGGACCGGCCCAGCCCCAGACCTGGGATCAGCTGAGTCAGCAGGAGCCGTAGCAACTTCAAGGAGGCGTGGAAAACCTGAGGAAAGAGACACTGGACGTTTAGCTCCAAATTCAGTGGACTCTCCAAAAAAATCCTTGCACCAGGGTGATGTCAATTAGTAGAGAGGCGAGACTTAGCAGTGTTTACTTTGAGTGGGTGAGAAGATGAAGATGAGGAGCGACAATCAGTAAAACCACAACTGCCAACTAATCTGTTTGTTACAGCTCAATTAAATTACCAGTGCATTATTATTTCTGGGGGCGGCAGTAGCTCAGTCCGTAAGGACTTGGGTTAGGACGCGGAGGTCACCGGTTCAAGTCCCCCATGGACCAAGACCAACTGGTTGCTGGAGAGGCACTGGGCACTGCCGAGGTGCCCCTGAGCAAGGCACCAAACCCCCAACTGCTCTGGGCGCTTGTCAGGAGCAGCCCCCTCACTCTGACATCTGACATGTATATGTACTGTGTGAACAACAGAGTGTAAAACTGAATTTCCCCACTGTGAGACTAATAAAGGAATATCTTTCTTTCTTTCTTTCTTATCAATACTGGATATATTATTGAGTTGGAAAGACATATAACAAATGCTCTGGGCTACATTCAGACTCAGTATGTAATAGGGGTGTCACAACTCTCTTGAAAGACAGGCTATCATGTGTGCCATATGATCAAATTGAAATAATATATTTAATATGTAGTAACAACAACTCATTTCACCAGTCAATTTGGACCAAGCTGTGAAACAATAAAAAAGAAGATCCTCATGGTGGAAGGAGGGAACGTAACAACAGCTTGAATTTCTCAGCGTTTACCAGATACAGTATAATACTGCATGTAGTCAATGTAGAAAGAAGTCACTGTTGGCAGCCACATGCTATGTAGACATGCCTCGATGTCTCGATGGAGACAGCGCGACCGCGGCTAAAATCGGCCAACAGTTCGCTAAGCGCCATTTTCTTTAGTTGCTGCAGTCTCTAAATCTTCTGTAGCCTATCAACTGTAGTTTTTCTGTCAACAACACATTCGTTATTGACATTACTCACGAGGAAAGCAAAACGTTGCCAGACCGGTGATTTGAGGGTGGAAGGATTCCACAGTTCAGTTGTTTCTCCATCATCTCCTACTCCAGCTGCAGCCATGGTGTCTCCACAAGTGAAGCTGCAGGCTACTGGTAAAATATGTTGTGTTGAAGTGTTTTTCTTTTATTTTTTTCTTTGGATGCGTGCAAGTAATTTTAGGCGGGTTGGAGAGAAAAAATATACTGCTGAGGGTCAAAATCAAAAGCTGGTATTGATTGAGTTTCGATTAAAGGCCCAGACATACAATCTGACTAAGAACTAGCAGCGACGACGGCCAGCAGTTGTGTTGCCTCACGTTGCCTTTGTCTTCTCCAAAAAGTTGCGCAAACATTACAGCCTACCGACAGGCATCAGTAGTAGTATCTATCACAATATAGACAATCACAAACCGTTGTTGCGATACATGAAATAAAGTGACATTTAACAACCATTTCCCCACCACTCTCACTCACCACTTAGCTTCATTCCAGATGGCCATGAAAATATCTGTGTTGAAATGATCAGATGAGATGAAGATGAAAAATGAGAAGAGCCTAGTGTGTTTTGCCTCTTGACTTTACGCATTGGCTCATTTTCCTTACGTCCATTTCTCTTCTCATGCACTGATTCGTTTAAGCTGAACCACCAATCGGAGTGATTTCTCTCACCGACTGGTGCCGCTGCTACCGATTCAACATGCTGAATTGGGAAGACACAGGCTGACGGTGCAGGACACACCGAAAAAAACAGGTCGATGGCTTAGTGTGTCAAGGCCTTTAGAAACAAAACTGTGACATCCCTAGTATGTAATGACATAATATGTAGCTTAGACTACTGACTGAGTTGCCAGGAAAAGGTGTATTCAACATGAACCAAAGTGAAGCCCCTTTGTGGAGCAGCAGATTGACCAAGTGACTTCTTAATGGAACATTCTGTGTATCAGTGTGGCTAGGAAAATAAATCACCAGAATTATTGCGGCACTACTCTTTTCATTACCATACAAGCTATAGATGACTTCCAGAGAGGGGCTACAAGGCCATCCTTGTCAAAACTGTTTGTCTAAGGAAACCAGCTCTGGGAGAGAGAACTAGGGTTTGCATATGGGACAGGGGGGGCAATGTTATGAGTGGGCATGGGCGTGCTTATGATTTAACTACATGAACGTTAGTTCTGTTTGTAACAGGAATCCAGAGAACACAATTTTGACAGTGACAAAGTAAACATATCCATAACGCCTTAATAGGACTGCTTTAATGGCAGCAATTTCTGTTCAATTAACATGGACATTCACAGTGTCCACACCAGGACTACAGACTCACAGATGGCACTTTATCCAGCAGGGCCTTCTTAACCAGGAAGACTGCAGCTCTTATCATGTCTCTCAGCTCCTCCTTGGGGGTGGTGGGTGATAGCTCCAAAAGCTTCTTGTACACATTTAGGAGAGCATCCTCTCTGTAGGACCAGGTTTTGGAATACGCCCCAGCCACCTGGAAAAGAGGAGAGGGGCGGGAAAGATATCAGTGATATGGGTATTTGTGTAGATCTGTGCATATCTGCCAACAGGGTGAGGCGATGTGACAGTTTATACCGTGCAATGGTAAAAATGTGTCCACCAATAGAGATTTAGTAATACTGTTTCCACTGTGGTCGCAATTCTTGTGTGATCTTGTGATCTGTACGTGGTGCAGTCTTTTTTTTCTTTTGGTATACCCTTCAATACAAATTTGCAATTTTTATATTGTACTGATTGAAGTCAGGCTGGTATTTATTTGCACCTGTTATTTAAAACCTGCAACACTGAAATGAGCATTTTCAGGAACTTGTTTCGAGTGTTTTGTTTGAGTCTTTTGTTTGAAATTTTGAAAAGTGAATTTACAGAACAATTACTGTATCGTGATATACAGTATACCGTCACAGTTTCATGCAGTATACAGTGGTAGAAGATTTTGGCCATTTTGCCCACTTCTATCTGCCAATATAGGGTTAGGGTCAGGGGGTCAGGGTAAACTTTATTGTCCCGTTAGGGAAATTTGTCTTGGGCGTCGTGCTACATTATTGCTTCACAGAACAACGACAGAAAAACGTAAACATTGACTACTAAAAACAGGGCTAAAAACAGGAGATACATGACAACACAGGGACAGAGACATTAGCTCATTTAAAATGCCAAAAATAAATAAATACATAAATAAATAATTGAATAAATAGGTAGATTAAAAAAAAAAAAAAAAAAAAGGTAAAAGAAAGTGCTAGGTGCTCAGTACTATTTCCATTGCACGTTGCTCTGGTGCTCTAGTTGTTTTTTATGTTGTTCAACAGCTTGATAGATGCTGGAACAAATGATAGTTTGAGACGGTTTGTTTTGCATTTTGGTATTCGAAATCTTCTTCCTGATGGGAGAAGTTCGTATTCTGAGGATAGTAGGTGAGTGGAGTCTGAGGAGATTTTTGTTGCTTGTATTATAACTGACTGGTTATACAAATTCTCTATGGACTCATATTGTTTCATACCAATTATCTTCATTGCTGTTCTGTGGATGTTGGCCAATCTGTTTTTCAATTGTACTGTTAAGTTGCCAAACCAGGCTGTGATTCCATATCTGATTAGGCTCTCTAGAATAGCTTTGTAGAAGATTAGCATGATCTAGTTGCTAACACCATACAGCCTCAGTCGTCTCAAAAAATACAGTCTCTGCTGCCTAGTCTTTGTTGCACAAATGATCAATGTGTGATTTCCAGCTGAGCAGGTTGTCAATATGGATCCCTAGATATTTGTATGTTGTCACCTGATTGATAGTCTGGTCTTTAATGACCACTGGCTCGTGTATAGTCACTTGCCTCGGATCAAAAACCATCTCTTGTGTTTTTGCCACATTCAGAATCAGGTGTTTTTTGTCACACCACTTAATGAAGGTATCAGTCTCATTGTGGTACACAGAAGAGTCCATATCCTTATGCAGAAGGCTTACGATTGCTGTATCATCTGCAAATTTAAAAATAAAATTATTGGGATGTACTTTCCTGCAGTCATTGGTGTACAGTGTAAAAAGGACAGGTGAGAGCACACAGCCTTGTGGGACTCCTGTATTACAGCGTCTGATGTCTGACAGTGTCTGATTAACCTTCACTTGCTGTGTGCGATTTGATAAAAAAGAATAAAACCATTACCATATAAATTTATTAACATATACATTTTTGATAAGGATCCCTAAAAGTTGTTCTGATTAATATTTCTTATATTATCAATGGATGAAATGACAATGTGGAATGTGAAAAATGTCACCACCCAACCTAACTCTGTTAGCTCAGTGCTTTTAGTTTTACAGCCCCAAATTCCACTCACAGCAACCCAGTTTCCAGCAGCTGCTGGCAAGTTTTCAAGTGTTAAAACCAACTGTACAATAACTGCCTAGCGCCACACGTCAGACAAGATGAAGTTAGAGACTAGCTTAAAACAGAGCAGGATATTTTTCACAAGTTAAAAAGAGGTTAAAGGAGGGTGGATATTAGATTCACTGGTGTAGGTAAGGTAGGTACTGGTGTTGTGAATTTTCTCTGGTTGACAAACGTTTTCTAACTTACTTCAAACATGTCTTTGGTATTTATGTATTGTAGCATCTTGTTACTTATCTACTGACATATACGGCGATACACAAATATATCTGGGACAGCTAAAATAGGGCGATAAAATCTGGTCTGTATATAAGAATAACCTGCAGGAATAACAAGGAGTATTTTTTGGAGCACATTTTTCTTACCAGGCTTTCTCCATAGACCTCTATTGGAAGGCCAGCCTCTCTCTGGGCCTTCTCTGTCAGGGGCTCGGGCTCTCCACTCATCTCTGGGGTTTGTGGAGTCTGTTGGGCGTTAGGTTGGGGGGAGTGCTGCTCTGCAGGGCTTGGGATGGCCTCCTCAGGCTGGTCTTTTCTCTGAAGGGCCGGTAGTGGCTTCTCATCATAAGGCACACTGGTAACCTGTCAGCACAAGACAGCAACATAAAAAGCTAAAGCGTGGAATATGACATTTACATACATTATACAACTTTCATATTTTTACTACCTGAAAAAGCAATGATATTGTTTTCACCTGTGTGTGAGTCATCAACATATGGTCCTGGAGACACCTACTGTCGCGGGAACTACCACAGAAGCAGTTTTGAGTACTTTGCCAGGTGTTTATATGTCTGTCTGTGGACAGATTTTGTCACTGCAAGAGCATCGCCAGTGGTGGAAGAAGTATTATGACCATTTACTTAAGTAAAAGTAGCAATACTAGTGTAAAAATATTTTGTTACATGTAAAAGTCCTGCGTTTAAAGTCTTACATAGGTAAAAGTATAAAAGTATTAGAATCAAAATATAATTAAAGTATTAAAAGTAAAAGTACTTATCATGCAGAATGGCCCATTTCAGAATAATATATATTATTAGATTATAATTAGCGATGCATGTGTACATGTACTTTAATGTTGCAGCTGGTAAAGGTAATTTTAAGTATTTTATACTGTCTACTGCTGGGTGACATAACTTGTAATAATACATCATAATGTATTTATTTTTTTGGATTTTCTATTAATAAACTGAATAAGTAACAAGTAACTGAAACTGTCAAATAAATGTAGTGCAGTAAAAATTACAAAATTTGCTTTCAAACAAGTACCTCATAATTGTGAAAAAGTACAGTAATTTGGTAAATGAACTTAGTTACATTCTACCACTTAGTGTCATGATGGTGCAAGATTCATTCCTGAAACTTTATAGGTGTGTAGTGGAGATCAAAATGAAGGCGGAGTTTGAGGATGGGTGTGGTCAGAGCAAGGGTGAATGCGGTGGGGAGGTACGAAGTGGGGAAGGGGTCATTAGCCCCCACTTTATGCCCATGGCCTGATTTGGCATCACTGTTGGTGTGATCTATAGTTTTTCGCTAATTTAGTTATAGGTGCTCTATATGAATTTCTCATCATACAAAATAATGCATTTTCTAGAGATCGCTTTTTAAAGGCTCAAAGAAAATTGATCCACATTTTCATTCTGTCCTGCCTTTTGAAAAATTGATCAACTCTACCCATGTTCTTTTCACTAACTCTCACTGGCATTTGATCGCTGAATAGGTTGATCATTCAACATCATAACAACAATGAATGTTTAACCCCATCTATACAAACCCTAGCTCCATCCAGTGAGCACCGTCTCCTGTGCTCTGGGGCCAACTGGCACCCTGCTGCCTCGTACAAGGCTCAAAGCCCTGCCTTGAGGCCAGATTGGCAGCCGCTGGAATCAGCCAACTGTTGCACGCTTTTAATTAAATAGTGAAACCCGACCTGCAGTACGGCCGGTCTTAGTAGGTGGTGAGTAAAGTATAAAAGCTCCTGCTGGTTATGATCTCCCTGTATGCTCCATGTTCCAGCACTATAGAGGCTTAAGACAGTAGACGTCGTCCCAAGGTGCCATAGTAGGTTATTTTCACAACAATAAAGAATTTATGTAAGCACGACAAGCTACAGGTCAAATACAGCTGTTTTTTTATGTGTGTTTCATGCTGTGTAAAAATGTTGTGATGTGTTGCATCTAGGGCTGTCAATGGATTTTTATCGTTCAAAATGAACTTTAAAGGGAGATTTGTCAAGTATTTAATACTCTTATCAACATGGGAGTTAGCAAATATGCTGCTTTATGCACATGTATGTATATATTTATTATTGGAAATCAATTAACAAGAAAACACAATGACAAGTATTGCCCAGTGTTATTTAACCTTCTCCATGATAAGCTAGCATGACATGGTTGGTACCAATGGATGCCTTAGGTTTTCAGTTTCATATGATCCCAGTACTTTCATTTTAACTTTAAAACTGAGCCTGCTACAGTGTAAAAATTGCAAGTTGTGTAAATGCGTTAATGAAATTAGTGACGTTAAAACAAATTTGCATTCACACGTTATTATCACATTAACTTTGACAGCCCTGGTTGCATTATCAACTCATTTAATCAAGTGTCACTTACATCCATCTTGGGTACAGCAGCAGGGGTGCACGGTGTGTCAGGCTGGCTGCTTAGTTTGGGCACAACTGTTTCAGCGTCTGACAGGTGGTGCTGAGGAGCGTTTGTTTTTTTCCCTTTCCGGAATGTGTCTGTAGATATAAGAGGCTTGGTGGGGACTGAACGGTGCCCTGGAGAAGGCAGAAGGGAGGGAGGATCCTGGGCTGAAGATGAGTGTGCAGCCTGTAGGACCTAGTGACATGGTGGGATGACAGAACAGAATTCAGCTGAGGCAGAATAGAGCATGATTTACCCCCCCCCATATCCCATCATTTCTCATCCTTGGACAAAAACATATCCCATAAACAGTCCATCTGTTGTTACTACACAGTGCCGCCATCAGTGGCTGGTGACTAACCATTGCCATGTCCAGCAGGTTGTGGACTTCCAGCTGCTGGTAGACGCTCCTCCTGTACTCCTCCATCAGCTCCTTCTTCTTCTTGGCCAGGTCATAGTCTTCCTTTTCGATTGCACAACGCTTCTCCACATCATACCGAGCCAAACGCTCCCCTACCTGGAAGAGGCCGGGACAAGAAGAGGTAAGGGCAACCCTACAGTGACACAGTGAGCCTTCAAAGTATGTTTAAACAGGTAAACATGGAGCAGGGCTTTTGAATGACTTGGATTTAAGTCAGTGTGTGCCTAGATTGATTAAAACTACATTGGATGTTTGCGATCTCTATCATTGCTGACAATTTATGGGATTATTTGACATCATCTGTACTTCTTGGAGGAGAAAATAGAGCTCCTGCTGATACATCTTTTGCACTTAGAAACATAATTCAATATTTTCACATTTGGAAAGACAGTTTGTACCATAGAAATAAATATATATTCTATTTCTATGGTTTGTTTGGGGTTGTACGAGGTACTTCTCCATAGTCAGTGTATTACCTACAATAGATGACGGTCTGCATGCCCCCAGTTTGGCGAAAAAAAAAAAAAAAATTTCTGTTTAAGTGTACGCTATATTCAAAGTATTTTTTTCAATGGAGAACTAAAGTGAAAATGAAAGTTATCAATACTATTTTTGTTAAGGGTGTGTCGTAGCTTTGTAGAGAGCATAGATTAGTTCCATTTCAGTTTCAGTTGCCCATTGGAAAGGCTGTATGATGGCAAGATTAAGTGGTGAAAATATTTTATATATAGCGTACACGTACACAAATATTGATGGTTTTTGGTGGGCCTTTCTTTTAGGTGGCTGTCTCCAGTCTGTTCCTCCAAACTGGGGGCGTGCTGACTGTCATCTACTGTAGGTAATACACCGACTATGAATAAGTACCTCATCTCAGCAGCTCCCACTTCAAAATACCCAAACTCTCCCATTAAACCTTATTGGAGCTGGTTTGGAAATGGACTTGGAATTGACACAGATGGTTCTGCACTGCACAATAATCTAGGCCTAGTGCCACATAACAGTAAGTGTGCCTCATGGTGAATCATTAAGATTTACGGGCTGGAAATTTGACAACAACGTCCAGTGAGTAAATTCCATAAAGCTGTAATAAGTTGCTAACCAGCTGAACATCAACGCTTTGAGATTCGTTACTCTACTTTGGACAAAACCAAGTGGTCCAATTTATATTTAAGACCTCCTGCATATAGTTCTTTCTACTCGATAAGCTGACAATCTAAAGTCGGCCAAATAAAGTTGAAGAAACACATCAGGTCAATCCTGTGCCGTCTTTTGTCCTGTCTTCTTTATGTCATGTGTTTTAAGATATCATGTAACACACACACACACACAAAAACATCCTTTGACATCCTGAGGGTGCGATGACAAGGGATTTTCAGCATGACTACCTTGGCAACTGCTTTGTCTGCAATGTTAATATGCCATGCTCACAAGGTGCTGGTGTGTGTTTGCGTTATCTAGTTACAGGAAGGCTTGTGGTTGGGACTGTGAGAGACACTACTCGAGGACCATCACTGCAGCTGTTGAGCTTATTAAGGATTCATGGTCAGCATGGTAACGCTGTATACAAAGGAGGTCAGTAACAGGAATCTGAACAATGTTTAACAACTACTGTTACAAACAGTGGTGAAATTACACTGGATATATGTAAAAGGAGTACAAGCCTCACAAAGTTGAGATTTGCAAGAGAGAAATTATCTGTAGCAGTGAGTGGATGATGATATCTGAATTATTCTATTACCAAGTTAAATTTGGTCATTGTTTGCAGGATAAACTGCAAAAAATAACCAGCTGTCAAAAGCCAGCGGAGATAACTTGGAGGTGACAGTGGTGGGAGAAGTTTTCAGACTCTTCAGTTAAGTAAAAGTTGCAACACCACAATGTAAAAATAATACAGAAGAACATTCTGCATTCAAAATATAAAAGTACAGTACAACATCTGCTAAATGTACTTATAGTTCTCATTAGGTAGCATGAACCACTTTGGTATTTATTTCTTATATATTACAATATTTGATTATTATCATAAATAAAGTATATTTAGGGGACAGCACGTAGGATTTTGGTGATATCTAGTGGTGTGGTTGCAGACTGCATCCAATGAGTACCCCTCTGCTTACTCCTTCCTTTTCAAGGTTGTGTGTGCAAAACCCTTTTAATGCTGTTCGCTGCTCAGAGGTCATTCTTCCAATAATAACACTACTTTAGGAGTAACTGAAGTCAGACGACAGGTGGTGGTAAGGTTAACGTTACCCCAGTTTCACAACCTTGCTGGAGAACTACGGTGGCCTTCAGGTAATGCAAAAATATGAAAGTCTCTCTCTAGCACCAGCATTTAGTTTGTCCATTCTGAGCTACTGGAGAAACATAGTGGACTCCGTGAAGAGGACCCGCTCCCTATGTAGATATGATTCTTCTTCATTCTAAGCTCACGAAAACACAACAATTCTTAGATTCAGGTGATTATACACTAATGAAAACATAGTTATGAATATGATATTTTATTTCTGATAATAGATCCCTGAAATGTTACACACTGTTGCTTTAATGTGTAAGGAGCATTTTAATGCTATAGCTGGTTGGGGTAATATCAATTATATGTAATATACTGTTAGGTAGCTGAATCTATAAAAATGCATTTTATTCATGAGATAATCATATGTTTTGTATGCAAAAAGTAAAATTATATGTAAATAGTAAATATAACTGTCAGATAAATGTAGTGGAGTAAATAGAACATCTGAAATGTAGTGGAATAGAAAGCAAGAAGAAATTGTACTTAAAGCTGGAGTAGGCATATTGGAGCAAATATGATTAAAAAAATGTTTTTTTTTTCTATATATATAAAAAATAATCTGAAAAAAAAAATTAATGTGCCTCTGTGTCCTCCAGTCCTCCGAGCTGAAGTCTGCCATCTCTGAGCAGCTGTCAGTCACTCGTAATCTCCAATCAAACTTCTCATTTTACAGCTAACTACAACTACAAGATGTTCCTGAAAACATTTGAGGTGACAAAGGTAGTCATTACAGTAACAGTAAGTAAGAATATTGATTCATATTTGATCAGTGCTGCCTAGTTGGACCGTTCGACCGGATATAGCAAGTGCTTGCCAGCTGCCTCATCTGAATGAACAGCCAATAGGAATGCTATCTCTATGAAATGAACTGTGATAGGCCAAAGTCTTCTGTCACAGGCTAGATTTTAGTCTGAAAACAGCCATGAGGAGGTGCAGAAGTCTAGTTTTCTCTCAGAACACCTGAATTACAATATGCTGAAAGGTTATTATGAAATTTTTGCCCAATGATGCCAGAATGTTTCTGTCTACTGCTAGTTTGAGAGAAAACACATCTTTGTATTGGAGGTGCATACTGGTCAACCATGTGAACAAATATTTGGTGTCTGCCTCCCAGCAGCTACAGTACCTTCTGCAGGTCTGCGATGGCCTGCTTAAGATTCTTGGCCTGCTCGTATTTCTCCTGCCGGACCATGTCCTGCTTCTTTTGGTCCAGGAGTCGGATGATATGGGCCACTTCAGGGTCCTGGTACATGTCGAAGGCCAGGTCGTCCAAGGGGGAGATGGACTCACATTTACTGGGTAAAACACAGGACACAAAACCGACATTTGAAACACTGAACAAACTGAAATATTAAAAGGGTAATTTTGGTATTTTTTGGATCCTATTTCCCAGGTTTTGTATATAGGGACACTAAATAAAGGGACACTTATATAGGGACACTTTGTAAATAGGGACACTTTCTGAAGATGCTCCAGTATTGAGGGAGAGCACTATAGATTGCAGCTGCTCACAGCAGCAATATAGTGCCATTGGGGCAAGCTGGCACCATCATTTACGTCCACTTGCTTCTGCCATAACAGGCTTTGATTGTTATTTTAAGTATCTGACACAATGGAAAGAGTCTCGCTCAAGGATAAGTCTTTGTTCTGAAATCTGGCGAGGTGTTTCTACAAGACAACAGTGGATTAGTGAAATACATCCATAGTGGAAACAGGAGCGCCGGCTGGGTAGAAAAGTTGTGTTGGAGTACAGAACGCGAAGCTTAGTGTTATCTTAAAGATTTTGTCATGGCTGAATATCTAGATGATTTCCGCAATGCAGAGGTGATGATGCATATTTATTTGAGCCGGAGTATAAAGATAATCAGATTTCACAATGAGACTTCTCCTTGAGTGGGACTTGGACACAATAACAAACAGAACCGATCAAGTGAAAGGTTAGAAAAATGTTTTATTCCTCTGTAGGGTCCTTTCCATAGTGTTGTCAGACTCATAATAAAAATATGAGTCAGTGGCAAAAACATGCACTTTTAGTGAATGTAACTACATTGATGCCGCTCACTTGCCCTCACAGCTGCCGATTACATTGTTGCCCCTCAATACTGGACCAATTTAAATGACTGTTATCCCCATTAGGCACACAAAATAGGGTACAGGTTGAAAAAATACTACAGTTACCCCTTAAAACATTTATTTCTACACAACACCATTCTGTCAGGTCTGAGCTTGTTAAACTTGTGAACCATTGAATACAGAAAACAGTAACTCTGATTTAGCGTCTAAATTCACTTGAGAAAATACTAGTGTTGAATACATATGTCATTATCACTTAAATGGGCTCAGTATTATCAAAGGGGAAAAACACTGACCGACCCCCAACGAGTGAGACCCTGAGGTGAAACGTCCCTTGGGGGTTGATATATAACAAAAAAAAAGAAGAAGAAATCTTTCAAAATATGTTTTCCTCTTTGCACGGGCCACCACCTGCATTGTCTTCAAATGCGTGTGACCTTGAATGCCTTATTGGTTGGCTTCCAGACTAAATGGCTTTGTTGAACAGTTTTATTGTCACAAGACAAAGAAACCAGGGTTCAATGGCCTAGCCTCACCCCATGAAGGTCGTGTCCAAGGCGGCCTCCAGCTGGGTACTGTTGAGGTAGTGTTCGATCAGCTGCTCTCTGCTTGGCTGGGGGTAAACAGATGGGACGAATTACACACACGTGCATGTATACTCTTGTATTACTGCTCTTAGGAAGACCTGATAATTGTTTTCTAATCCCATTATCTTTCAGGTGACCCTTAATTTAAACCCTTACCTTAACCTAAACAAACTACTGTAAAACATTGCCCTTTAAAAACTGAGGATCAGCCCCCCTTTGACTTTAAACTGTCAGTAATACAAGTACAATCACAGACACATAAATCCAAGCCTAATCATTAACCAGGAAATCAAGGCTACAGCCATACAGTATATGGAGACTTCTGTAATTCATTGCCTACATTGCTGAAGTGTTGAGTGGACAATCATTATGAGAATAGGAAACTCTGTCTACTGATGACATAATTCTTGCAGTACTTCATGAGCACCAAAACCACCATTTACTATGGCGAAGGACAAACTTCCTGTTAGCAAGTAACAAGAACACAAACAATACTGTTCACTTATCTAATCATACAGTATGCAGTTACTGTGACTGAAATGACAAGCTAGAATATATCACAAGGACAAAAAACATGATAAGATGTTTTAATATGTCACTCTTTCAGAGTGGAAAGTTACCAAGAGGACGTAAGGAAGCTATGATAGACAGTCGCTTGATTAATGCACTGTAGCTTATTGGTTAACTGATCGTTGAATATGTTACTGACCTATTTTCAGGTGTTAATGTCACATCATCTTCATTAATCATTGACAAAGATTAGATCTGACGTTCTTGGCCATAAGCACATTTTTTGTCATGCTAAGGAACTACTTCTTAAAGAGTCAGTTCACCCAAAAAAAACAACAATTTTCTCAATATTTTCTGCCTCCACTCTGATGTAACAGAGGAGAATGGACTTTAGTGTGCATTATGCACAGCACTGAAAAAAATGTAATTTAAAGATTCAAAAGCAACGTGTGATTCCAGAGACAATGTATGTTGTTAATCTGGACAAATCTACAGTTTTCTGACACTACTTTACGTTGCACCAAAGGAATATCCCCTGTAAAAAGTGGTGATGATGTGTAAGTTATCCAGCATAACAGGGTATCTCAACATTCACCGAAAAACATATCTCTATATGTGAAAGAGACCCCTATACCCTATACCATAATACCTATAATACCTTAAATTGCCCAACCCATTAATAAAAACTTAAGAAGAAAATTGTCAATAGTAGAGAAAGAATTACATCGCTATGGATTTTAGGGGTCGAGCTAAACTGTTTGATTCAAGATGGCCGAGGATACAGAAAGCAAACATTATACAAAAAAAAAAAAAAACAAAAAAACAAAAACTTTAAAGATATTCCCTCACACACACAATTTCCAGTGGCACATTTGACATGTTGGAGAAGGAAAAGTCCTGGTTTAAATAATGAAATGAATAATGGCTGGATTCCATTTAGCTGCATGCTGTTGTGGCTTACTGTAACACAACATAGTCATCATTATTAATGTTATTAGTTACAGTAACACCTGTGCTTTTCTAACTATGACAAGTCAAAATGTCTGCTGTGAGACAGGCCTACACTGCCATTTAGACTAGACACATAAACGCCACAAATACATCAACAAATTTGAAGTAAGCTCAAAATGTAAAAAAAAGTTACCTCAAAATGAAAACATTTTGCAGCATTGTTTAAAGCTTGGACACTGGCATTATTGATTGAAGAACAGAAAGGAAAGAGCAAAGGAAACCCTTTGACCTCCACAGAGCAGACATATCCTACTGATGGAGGCCATGAAGGCAGCTTCAGCATCTATTTGACAGTGAAAAATCCTCTGTTTACCATCAGCCAGCACCATTTCAATGCTGAGCACCATGAACAGAACAGCTGCCATCTATTAAATTAATCGCCAACTATTTTGATAATCAATTAATCGGTAAGGAAAAAGTGTAAATTCTCTTAGTCCAGCTTCTTAAATGTGAATATTGTATGGTTTGTTTACTCCTGTATGACAGTAAACTGAATATCTTTGAGTTGTGGACAAAACAAGACGTTTAAGGACGTCATCTTGAGCTTTGAGAGAAACTGATCACCACATTTCACCATTTTCTGACATTTTATAGACCAAACAACTAATCGATTAATTGAGAAAATAATCTAAAAATTATTCGACAATAAAAATAATTGTGAGATGCAGCCCTCATGAACTTAACCACTGTATTTGAGTGGAGACAGAAACCTCAAAGACAGATCTACGTGGCTGGATACCTCCTAGAGGTACTGTAGGTGAGAGGATGTTGTTTTTCCTCCATAATTTGGACAAACCAAAAGTTTTAAAGAGGCGCATAGCTTTCTCCCTTCATCCACACCACAGTGTCCCTCCACAGGACAAACACAACTTCCACTCAGAACAGATATAAGTGAACAAGATCCAGCCGACCCTCCAGGCGAGATCACTGCTGTGGCGGAGGCGCTCAGAGTCGGATTAGTGGAGCAACAATGCACAGCCTGTTCGCTGGAATCTGTGCGAGTGTGTGTCCGTGTCTTTCCATGTCTCTGTGCGTGTTTTAAGGTGCTCTCTCTCCTCCAGGACCTGTCTGTCTGCAGGACTATCTGATTACACTGGCTAACTAAAGGCCTCCTGTGTGATTACATAGTGCCCTCCCTTTGTGTCTCATTACTACATTCCTGACACATACACACTCACACACCATGCAGGTAAACACGTGTGCATACATAGACATGTTTATATAGTGTCTGGATCATTCATTCATTCATTCATTACTTCGTTCATTATCCATATCTGCTTATCACATTTGGGGTCACAAGGGGGCTGGAGTCCATCCCAGCTTGTCTTTGGAACAGTCAATACAAACAAATACTACATAAACACCTATGCAATATATGCAATGGCTATATTATATGTTACACTGCATATATTGTATCTATTCAGTGTTATTTTACTGGATTTGCATTATATTGTGTCAGCATTCTTTGTCCATCCCCATTAGCATCGATCTGTCAATATTCTAACAAACAAAAATGAAAAATGTACAACTTTGCACAGAGCAAATAGCATCCTAACAAGGGAAAAACACAGATGTTCAGAATCTATTTTTTTGTTTTCTGAAGTTTTATAAAGAATAAATGAATGATACACGATATCCGAATACTTATTTTGTTTTTTTGTTCCTCTGAGATCCACCCTGTTTCTGTCTTAGGGGATTACAAGGGGGCTTGAGTGAAGTACATATATGATAGCCATTTCCATGCTCTATTACATCTCATAACTTGTTTCAGCAATTTTTGGGTTGATACTATTTGTTACACAGATTTGGTGCTAAATTTAACCATGTTTTACCACTCAAGAATTGATAGAAATGATCAGTAATCCCTTCAAAATACAATCTTGAGGAACACCACAGAAAAAGCCATGCTGTGATTTGGTATAAAAAAATTGACATTTGGAAATTTCTGCAAGAATTGCATTTTTCTGCAATTGGATGGCGAGCAAAACTGCTCAGAAACCCCCTTACTGTCAATGTATAAGACCTGAATGCTCTAGGCCTCTAGTTTATGGCCCTAAAGTTTCATGAGGATGTGATTATCCTAGAGGTCACCACAGGTTATTTTGAGGTCAATGAAATGGTTACTATAGGGACTAACATTACCATACATGAATATGGATCCACAAGAGTCTCAGCTTTACAGTGGTACAATTTATGTAATTCCCTATTTAGGGACCCCAGTATGCAGAAATATTTAAACATATCATGTATAGAATAGGCAAAAACAAAATTGCCAAAATTATACAGTATGTACCCTCACTCTAGCTCTAAAACTGAACTGGCTACAGCCTCTGAAGGACAGTAAAATCGGTTCTCAGGGGGTTAATATACCTGTTTCACATTTTAACATACCAGAAATTCAAGCTGTTACAGTGCCTGCAATGTCAGTGGACGGATGTGGAAACATCAATCTGCCCTATTATTAAGTAACTGATGACAGAGTGATGTCTCACAAAACCACAGCACAACAGCCCCACCTATTGCTGTGCAGATGTAAGTTAAGTGATGGGTGAACAGGTAAGGAGAGTGCTCACTTACAACAGTGGTGTCCAAAGCACTGCCATCCACAGAATCCCCCAGAACATTAATGGCAACCAAAGCAACCTGAAATCATAAACAAATGTTGGTGAAGCGCTTGAACAGAATTGCGAGGGAAAATCAAAAAATCAATGCATGTGAAAAATGGGTGTGTTTGGAGGGAACTATTTTACCAGAGTTTAAACTATAGGGCTGGTGATATCCTTGATTATTATTATTATTATTATTATTAACATTAAATTCCTAAAACCATCAATGAATTTATCCTACTAACAAGTACTGGCTGTGTCGTCAAAGCCTGATCTACTGTAACATATTCCTCTGAGCCACAGAGCTCCATTACTGTCAAAAAATGGATCAGTGAACACAAAACGCACTGTAATTTGTTTTGAGTCAGTCCCACATACACAGTCCTGCTGCTGTAAATTACAGCTGCAACGATTAGTTGACTAATTGATTAGTCGATCAACAGACAAATAATCAGCAACTATTTTGATACTCTATTCATTAAAGTAATTTTTCATGCAGATACTACAGGAAATGCTGCCTATCTTTCTGTTATGAACAAAACATTTTAAGAAATCACCTTGGGAGTTTGAGAAACTGGGATGGACATTTTTCACTATTTTCTTACATTTTATAGCCCAAATAATAAATCAATTAATATAGAAAATAATGGGCAGATTAATCAATTAATCAATAATGAAAATAATCGTTAGTTGCATTCCTTCTGTAAATACTGATTAAAGCACCAAATGTATATTAATACAGTGCTGCCAGTAGTCCCCAAACAAATGCACTATTTCTTCCTGTTTGAGTAAGTTGTTTTAAAAATTTCAGCGGGAAGAAATGGGGTTTGGGACTGAGTCTGGAAGTACACATTGTGGATTTGGCGTTTTCATGGTATTTGTTGACAGCAAGAAGAACACAAAAGAACACCAGCCTTATCATTTCAGTAAAAATAGTTGAGAAACAATTGTATTAACAGGGTTTAAAAAACCTTAACATTGCTACCTGGAACTGAATTTATGAAATTCAAGACTAATTTCAAAATCAAATTCAAGATACAAATCTGGAAAAAGCATTCTATAAAATGTTTTAAATGTTAAAGCTGATGACACTATTAACTATTGTTTTGATTAATAGCTGTTCAAAACCACACACTTGTGTACTGCACACTGTGTACTAAATGAACAACTAAGAATGTTGGCTGTTGGCCTGTTGTAACCAGCAGGCTGTTCACGCTGAAGTAAACTCAAACAATGCATCTTCTCTGCATCACAGAACTGTATCGAGCACAACGTTACCGGTCCATCCGAGCTACCATTGAATGGAAATTGTTGTTTATCACGAATGTAGCTCAACATTACATCTTCCACATTTTCCACTATCATATTATGGCAAACTGCTGTATGACTGATGCTTTGTTACAGAGTGTAAAGTCCAGAGTACCTCAGCTTTTAGTGGAGGTGTAGCTCCGCAGTCTGGAGAACCTGACATGGAATGAAACTGGCTGATTGCAGGCATTTGCTGCTGTTTTTTTTTTTTTTTTTTTACAACTGCTTTGTTTTTCTGACATGGCATGCAACTCCAAAGACATGATGCCCAGTGTTCCAAGTTTCTAAGTTTTCCTGAAGAGGGTGCAGCGGGCTTCAAATACGTTTCCAGGTACCAGCGCAAGAAATTCATTGTTTTCTACCTACCAATTGTACTTGCACTTAGCCATTTTTTTAACTGGTTTTAGCACTCTGATCTTAAGTTTGATGAAAGCGTCATCGGTAACATTACTCAGCTTTTCATTTTCCCCAAGGTTTCTTCATGAACATGACTGCATGTGAAATGTGAAATGTGAAATCTGGGGAGCACAGCTATTCCCTTTTGGTTTCGCTATATAATTTTGTGATGCCGTGCTCAAAAAAACAAAACATTTGAAATGAAAGTAACGTTAATGAACGTTCAAGACCTTCCAAAATTGGATTCAAGAGATTTTAAGTCATTTTTGGGCCTTAAATTTATCTTATTGGATTTTAGACTTTTTAAGACCCCGCAGGAATCCCATCTTAACGGTATCTTAACATCACTCACCATTGTGCCTAATTACTTTATCCAAGGATTATTTTAACCCTCTGCCTCACAAACCGCTAAAAGGTGCAATGCATTTTGGGTCAGATGAGTATGTCCAGTAAGCTTGTGTCTCATACCCAGAAATTCTTGCAAATTTCGCACACACTGAGCACAAAATCCACATACTCTGCAGTTTGTCTACACTACATACTCAATTTTACATCATAGTGTTTGAATAGTACATTAGCATGCATAGTATTAAACACAGCCTCATAGTCACATCACGTATCTGATCAAATGTGAAAAACACAGCATTCATTTTGCAAAATATACTATTATCTACAAGCTATATTATAATTGTTATTATTATTATTAGGAAAGGAAGTTAATAATAATATTCTGGCATTTCTACTTGACAAAGGACTTTTGATTATCAACAACACATTTTCTGTCAACTAAATAATCATTTGCGCACATGCTCCATTAAAAATGCAAAGAACGCTTATGAAGTTGAGGGTATAATTGGCAAGATTCACTCATTCATTCATTGTCAACCGCTTATCCCGTTAGGGGTCGCGAGCGAAGGCAGGGTACACCCTGGACAGGTCGCCAGTCCATCGCAGGGCACATATAGACAGACAACCATTCACACTCACATCCACACCTACGGGCAATTTAGAATGATCAATTAACCTAAACAGCATGTCTTTGGACGGTGGGAGGAAGCCGGAGTACCCGGAGAGAACCCACGCTTACACGGGGAGAACATGCAAACTCCACACAGAAGAGCCCCAAGCTGGAATCGAACCTGCGACCCTCTTGCTGTCAGGCAACAGCGCTAACCACTACACCACCGTGCAGCCCTAATTGGCAAGATGATATCAGAAAATTAATTCTCAAGAGTGTCTCATAAAGCACTCATTATCATACAATATTTCAAAGGAAGCCACGCCATTTGATAACATTGTTGAATTACACATAAGTATAATCCTTCTCAAATTCAGCTAAAATGTTCGTTTTTTTTAAACATACTGTATCCATCAGCCACATTTACAGTCGTCTTTAAATGTTCTCATGTCACCATAACACATCATGAATATAATGAGACTCTGGTTTGTGTTGCTATGGGATACCAGGCTGATGGCAGGCTAAGTGCTGCTACTGAGAGACCCATGCAGCAGAAATCAAGACAAAATAACCATTCACAGTAATGGCTCTATCTAGAGCTGCTGTTATTGTTGAGATTCTTTTAAACAAGATTTAGCTGTTTATTCCTCATTAATGTAACCTAACTAATTCTGGCAGGCAACATCAAGCAAAAGTCTTTTTTACAACTCACAAACACAGCAGAACAACACATAAACCACTTGGCTCACAGTTTGGTTCAGTCACCTGTATCAGACAAAAGTTTTAGGCAGTAAAATAGTGGTGTAGGTGCACTGTTACAGCATAAACAACTACCTGATTGTGGTGATTGTAATGGTTGACATGGTTCCTATGGAGGGTTACTCTCAGGTACGTTCCGATGGCGTCTACATCGACCGACTTCAGCTCCCGAGCTTTGAAGCCTGTCTTCTCATTGTTTGACAAAGACACGTACCTGTGGTAAGAGAACAGTGTTGTTTTTCACTTTGGCTCCTCTGCTGAGACGTACAAGACTAAAATTTTTTATTCTGTGATGACATACGGTACAGCTACTTTATTTCTCCTAGTGGTGTAATTCATACTAAATATGTAGTAAGGGCATGGTAGGCATAATAAGTGCAGTGCACACCCAATATCTCCTTCTACCTTTTATTCACTGTAGGAATTCAGAATGTGTCTCTTTATCCTGCTGCATAATATGGAGGAGCATCCTGACAGGGACACAGCTCCTAAAACCTGAATGATACCCTACTATAGGCTACAAAGAAAGCACTAACTATTAACACAATGGGTAACTGTACAAACAGCACACCTTAACCCTATAATGTTCCAGTTGAAGATTATGGTAGTAGTATAGACCAACTATAGAAGATGCATACCCCAAGTATAATAATAGCAGTAAAACCACAACTGATTATGACTGACACGGTTTAACATGCTTTAAGAAATAATGAATTAACAGGAATAAGTGACAAGAGATTGCTAATAGCAACTGATATACATGCCAGCATGTGAATAAGAGTAGTACTGACACTTATTTTTTTGTCCACTTCAAGCACTGGGCCTCTGGGACCTCGCAAGTTATGGACTTGAGACCAGAGACCATCCCATCAACATCGAACTTTTGATCTACTAGTAAGATATTATTGAACACAGTTGAAGGCTGCTTCACTGTAACCAATGTCTCTTACTCTATATAGCGAAATGCCATAACCTAGACTATCAAATGCCTTTTGGAGATCCAACATGATGATGCCACAGAGATTTCCTGCATGGACATCCGTCCTGGTACAGTATGGATATTTAGCAACAAAATCAAAATCAGAGCAAAGTAACAACACTGAGTGTCTAGAGAGCATCATCAACAGGTGCCTACACAAGACTGTCCCCACCAGAAAAAGCCAGTAGACAGCATTGGTCCTTAGATCACTTATAAAACATCCTGTATTAACCTAATGTGCAATTTTAGTAAAAAAAAAAAAAAAAAAAAAAAAAAATATATATATATATATATATATATATATATAAAAAAAAAAAAATATAATATATATATATATATATATATATATATATATATATATATATATATATATATATATATATATACGAATGTCAAAGTATACAGTCTGACCCGAGTCTGCGAAGCTGCCCAGGGAACCCTGAGGTGCTGGTTTCAGGGAGGGTGTCTCCAATGTGGAACTCCACCTTGGCTGGGATCAGGTACTGGTGGGCCAGCAGCTGCAGTTTCCTCACCCTACTTCTCTCCACCAGCTGGAGAGTGATGTGCTGAGGATACGAACACAGCCTGCAGAATATTTGATTCACACATGTTGAGTTTCTTTAAGAAGGTAAAAAAAATGAACAAATTCTGCTGTTTTATTGTGTTTGCAGCTTAGGAGGACATAAAGCTGCCATTAATATGAATTTGAAAAATAAAGTGCTGTGTTAATGTACTTGCTAGATCTCCAGCCATTGACGGTGGGCGCATGAACCATGAGTTCCTTGGCACTAAAGTTGTCCTCATGACTTGAAGAGTTGACCACAATGAATCCTATCTTCCTGGGCATCCCTCTGATGGACACTGACAGCACACAAATAAGAAATGTTTTTTCTTTTTATCTTATATTTAATATCTGAAAGAGCAAAGACATTCAATTAGTGACAATGATTATGTAAATATGATATCAAGGGTGATTCAACAATTTCTCTATTTACTCTACAGGTGCGGAAATTGTATTTATTAATATGTGTATCTTCCATTACACTGACATACCACCTGGAGCTGCTCTACTGTCAGTGAGTGACAAACGCACTGTAGGATTCTGCACTGAATGTCTAGTTTAGATCAAGAAAACACATCCTTTTTATCTCTGGGTATCAAACCCTCTTATTAATTACTGACTGAAGCGTGTCCTAGCACCAAGTGCTGTTAAGCACTGAAAAAAAGCATTTAATGTCTGGTCAGATGTTCACTCCAGTTTACTAATGTGATAGAATAGTTGAAGATTCAAATTTTGCCAATTTGAGACTGCATTTTATTTACACTGTGTTTTTGTGTGGGTGCTTGTGTTCCACATGTGAGAACTTTTGTGTCTTTTTTGTGAATGAAAAATGGTTTTGTAGTAGAAATACAAAAGTGTGTGTGCGGTCACAAAGACCGATACAGGGAAATCTTTCCAGCCCAATGTCAAATTGTTATTTATTCATCATGTATGTCTACTGACTGTATCAGCAGCGTTAGCTCGCTATAAGTATGCCGATCACAAGAGGCTTAAAGTTTTGTTGAAGGGTTTGCTTGTGTTACAGAAGAAAGGAGACATTAAACGGCCAGTTTACTTCATTAAGTTTGTCGTATGATTCTCCCAAACTATTCTGAATATGGCATACACACACTCCTTTGGATAGGGGTGTGTAACGTTAGCACAGAGAAGTCCTTCATGCTGACATGGTGGGCGGGCGGCATTAACGTTAGCTATCTACACAATCAGCTCAAATCAGCTAACTTACAGTAGC
This sequence comes from Pterois miles, assembly GCA_947000775.1. NCBI lineage: Eukaryota > Metazoa > Chordata > Actinopteri > Perciformes > Scorpaenidae > Pterois > Pterois miles. The sequence continues at coordinate 3,952,522 of CAMQGK010000571.1, read as the reverse complement.
TATACTCTTAAGGTGTTATGATCGGCTAAAAGCCAAGAAATGTCCTGACAACTGCCAAAGGTATGCCCTACCTTTTTTGTGTACGTTTTAGAGTAGATAGAAGTTTTCTTGCGTCTATTCCAAAGATATCTTACCACGAACATCACCGTTATGCTGACAGCTCGTCGTCCCATCGCATCTCCATAACCACCGCTGACAACAACCAGAGTGGACATGCGCAGCAGTAGGATCGTTGTCGTTCGTAAAGGATTGTGGTCAATGTAGTTTTATATACGTTGCAAGTAGCTTTTGAAAACAACCATTGTTTGTTTAAAGCCACAAACCCAGCTTGACATGACCCGCCCCTGATAGTTTAATGTTTCTACTTACATATTAAAAGAGCTGTCATATCAATACACATTCAAAATACATCTTATAATGCGTTTTCATAACTTCTTCCTGGTTCTCGTGCCACTCCATGGATGATGTGCCAGTCAATGCAGGTGGTCGTGTCTAGAAGGGAGAGCGCAAACTGCGAAATCCGATCTGAGATCTGCAAAAACTTGAAGAAACTCTCGCGAGTTTCCCTGATGGATCGCGTATCCTTATCTTAACTGTTCGAGATCAATGGCGAACCTTAACACACTCGCGAGAGTTTTCCCAGTTTGCGGGGTCCCTTCTTTTTCAGCCACTATCCTACCGGTCACTTCAGGAAGTCATACATTTTGTCTCCAAAATAAAGGCATAGCATGTAGCCGTGACTTTGTAAACTCGTTAGCTCGTACAATATTGCAGTAAATCTTTTGGGGCAAGCAAATCTAATTTTATCGAATAAAAATATTCCACAAAACTAAAAAGAAAATATGCCACAAATTCACACGAAATGTATACGCCTTATAAAGAGAACTCACAATTCTGTATTGATTTAAGTTTTCAAAGTAGTACTCATACTTCTGAGTTACATTTCGATTATAATTAATTGGTATATTGAGGCAGACGTCCATTTATCATCCACAAACCAGTACTATACCAAAACCATGCTAATTTATTTTGAAATATTACACCGGGTGTCATGTATTTTAGGGTTACCTTGACAGCTAGTGTCCAACGCGCCAATAAACACTAACGAAGAAGAAGCGGTGCAATGGATGACATGGAGAAATGGCCAGAAATAGAGAAAGCAGCGACAGAGATGAGACGTGAACTGGTTTTCCAGGGTCCAGCTATCGACAAGAGGATTTCCTCTAACGGCGGACTCGCCTCTGCTCTGTACTCCCTCACACTGCTGAATTATCTGGAAGTTAGCCAGTGCCCGAGTTTGACTGAGATCCACGCGGACATCCAACATCTGACAAACCTCCAAAGCCTCATCCTGTGCAGGAACAAGCTCGCCTCCATCCCTAATGTTGTCGGTAAGCTCAAGTCCCTGAAGGTCCTGGACCTTTCAGTCAACAACCTCAGCGTTTTCCCGGAGGGAATCACTCAGCTAAAGGAGCTAAACACTCTCAATGTGAGCTGTAACAACCTGGAGGTCCTACCAGAGGGACTGAGCCAGTGCACCAAGCTCTCCACCATCAACATCTCCAAGAATCGCATCACCGGTTTCCCCGCTGATTTCTACTCCGAGAGACTGGATCTCCTCAGCACACTGATCGCCTCTGACAACTCCATTGAACATCTGAGTGGAGATGTCCACAAGCTGGCAGCTCTAAAGGCGAGTCCTCCTAGCACCCCAGGTCATCTTTAAGTGGCCATTTTCTTTGAGAAGTGCTTTTGTGTGGATCAAATGAACGCCGAATTTAAAACGAGCTGTCACTATGTTTCTAATGTATTTGAAATTATAGTTAACGAAGTTTCATCTTTGCTAATACGCAATTCAGCACGAAAATGTCAGATTTTAAAACAGAGTTTGGCAGGTCGTGTCTTTTTTTTCTTTAAGTACCACTTAAAATGATTGGGGTATCTAATAATCTTTTCCAAAGTACCAAACTCAACGTATGCAGTTTGTTTTATCCTCCTCGCACTCGGGCTGCACAATGATTTTTTTAATCAATATTGATATCACGATTATTTATTACAATTATTATATTTTAATTGCACTTTTTAATTAACATAAACAAAGCAATGCATTCACTTCTGTTCTGTGCTACATTCCTGCTAATGTACAAATTAGGGCTACATGATGTTGGAAAAAAAACATATACTATATACAGTATATTGCAATATGAAAAATATTCAAAATATTCACCCTACCCTTTTGTTAGCTATATTTTAAAGATAAAAGCTTTAATCTGGTACCCTTCCAGAGCAAAATTCGCAACAATTTTGTGCTCTCAATTTAGTAATAAACATATTGGTTGTGTAGATGATATCTAAAACTGATAAAAAACTGATAAAACTGAATTTCCCCACTGTGGGACTAATAAAGGAATATCTTCTTCTTCTTCTTTTTCTATACCCAAAAGTGAGGCCAAAACATCTTGATCACCGGCTGTTGGCTGGCTTGATTTGATATGTAGCAGAGATTTCTATAACATATTTTAAAGGTCAATATTGCAGGAGACCATGTTCATTTAATAGTGGGAAGCCTATATTGTGATTGCAGTTAATAGTCGATTAATTGTGCAGCCCTGCCTCACACCTGTCTTCCCAGGTGCTGGACCTCTCCAACAACAAGCTGAGTGAGATTCCCTCTGATCTGAGTGACTGCCCCAAGCTAAAGGAGATCAACTTCAAAGGCAACAAGTTGAACGACAAACGTCTGGAGAAGATGGTCAACGGCTGCCAGACCAAGTCCATCCTCGACTATGTCAGAGGAAAAGGAAAAGGAAGACAGGGAGAGGACGGAGGTGATGCAGATGGGGGTCGCAAGGTAGATAAGGGGAAAAGACAGCAGAGGAAGAAGAAGGAAAAAGTGGCAGATGAACAGGATGAGGTGGAGGACCTGAACAAGATGGTGGTGAGGATTCTCCATGTTTCAGATGCTCCGACAGCACTCACAGTCACAGTGAGCGCAGAGGTTAAAGATGTTCGACCGTACTTGGTGTGCTGTGTGGTCAGAGGCATGAACCTAAAGTCTGGGAATGCTCTCAAGCGGTTCCTGGTGGCTCAGGTAAGGTCAGATCTGTCACGAGGTGGTACACATTGGACCGTTTTAGTGGTGCATGACTAATAAAATAATGATGTTATTCTAGACAAAGCTTCATGATGACTTGTGTGGCAAAAGGACCACAGCAACAATTGCAACTCATGATGTGCAGCTTCTCAAAGCTCCCCTAATGTATGAAGTCAAACCACCAACCCAGCTGAAGGTAACGCAGATTGATTGGCCCATTATTTTCAGATTTCAATCCAATTCTTGTGCATCCTTGTCATTTTCAATTTCACACAATGTTTGTTAGGTTGTGCCGCTGGGTCGGAAGGAGATGACAGCCGTCGAGCTAATAAGACACCTTCAGCTGGAGGCTGATGAGCTGAGGAAGCAGAAGAAGAGGCAGAACGTCACTGGCCTCCACAAGTCAGTCCGACTCTTCTGTATAATATGAGCTCTGTTGGGGAAAATGTAAAAATCATTGCTAGTTAACGGCAGGCTTAAGTCGAGGGAGTTTGGGTTAAAACCTTTGTGTTGAAGACAAACAAAAGACAATGTATATGAAAAATCTGTATCACTTGCTTGCAGCTATGTTTGAACTAGGGCTGTTGTAGTGGGCTCAGTTTTAAAGCTAGAGATGAAATTCTGGTATATATATGAAACTAGAGTGTAAGCTACCTACCGATCCATTGATACCAACCATGTCAAACTAGCTTGTTGTGAAGAAGGTTAGCTTACGTAAAATGCAGCATCATGTTTTTTAAAACAACAAGCTGATAAGATTAAAAGGTGTATTGTTTCCACATTTTAATTCCTAGCTTTGCAGATCAGACATTAACATGATAATAATGTGTTAAAACATTTTACTGCCACTAATTAAGAAGAGAACCTAGATGAAGATACTGGCATTATATGAAACCAGAAAAACTCAGCATTTCTCACTAATTTGTCTTGAAGGAGGTTAAATAACGCTCCAAACTTGCGCAAAAATTTTGGAGAGGAAAAACTGGCACGGCCATTTTCAAAGAGGTCCCTTGACCTCTGACCTCAAGATATGTGAATGTAAATGGGTTCTATGGAAAATATTTTAATCAACTGAGAGAGTGCAAGTCTGCTGAACCACAGCTTTAATCTGATTTATTTTAACCTCCATGTTTTAATTGTAAGAAGTTGTTAACACATTTTAAGGCATCACAAGCTGGTTAAGCCCACATTCCTGCAGGTAGTCGCAAACGGTGTGTAATAATAAACATGACATGACTGACTTATAACTTCATCTACACCACTAATGTTTTTTCAATCTGTGGTAAATGCACCACCAAGTTTATCACTGAAACATTGAAAGAATATCACCTGCTGTGCATCTATTGCATTTGCTTTGCCCTTTTGTAACGTTGTCTCCCAACTATTTTTGTTTTTTCCAGATATCTGCAGCTTCTGCAGGGAAAAGCAATGTATCCCTGCCTAGTGGATGCAGAGGGACATGTGATCTCATTCCCACCTATTACCAACAGTGAGAAAACCAAGGTGTGTTTTCTGTTTTCCTCCTGGTTATCAAAATTGTGTCCTCCTGTTAGAGAGGATTTCATATTAAATACCGTCATACAGTGGAAATTATTTTGAGAGAGAAAACTAATAACACATCTGACGTGCTACATTGTCCTATTGTTGCCCACAGTTGTCTCTATCTTTTCATGATATAATAAAATAATTACATGATCAACTGATTGCACTTTACAGATCAAGAAAACGACCAAAGAGTTGTTCTTGGAGGTGACGAGTGCAGCCAGCCTGCAGACCTGTAAAGATGTTATGGACGCTCTGATTGTAGTAAGCTTTGATTTTTCTCTCTCTTTTCTCTGTCATTAATGAATGACACAAGTTTATTTTCATAGATTTGGCCATTTTTCTTTGTTATAACTTCTATCTTCCTCTAAATGAGTCTGTGTCCAAGACTGGACCTTTGTCATTGCAATTCACATGAAAACTAAAATACATCATCTGTTTAAGATGATCTTGTCACGTGTAGATGATTTTGATTGATCAATAGCTTTGAAGTAACTTTATGTAGAAGATTTGTAGCGCTAGAGGAAAGTTCAGGAAAAGTTTACGCCAATATTTCCTACAGGCGTGGCAATTTTGGCCTGATGGAGGCTCTTTGGATGAAGTTGGTCATGAAGTTCCACAGGTACCTTCATGAAAATGTGTCATCAGGACAAAACAGTTGAACAGATGGTCTGATATCACAATGTTTAGTCCCTATTTTTCTTCTTCACACTGGTAAAACAATACACAATTACAATTAGCATGTAGTCTGTCCTGTATAGAAATTATATAGTATTATGTGAATACTTCATTATTATAGTATGAATTTGGGACATACAGTATCCTCTGTCTTATGTCCAGTGCATCCTCCTTTCTCCACTCCTGTTTTCCTGTTTTGGGTGTATTTGACTTTTTAGTGTTTGAGTTTTCGTCTCATTCTTGAGTGAAATGCATCAAAGAAAACAATCTCAGAATTTTTTGTTCAGTGTCTTTGCTGTATTTTTTTCTGTTTTGAAATACTGTTTACTAATACTGTTTTGTTTTTGAATTTCTCCACTGTGGGACCAATAAAGGAATATCTTATCTTATCTTATCTTAAAGGAGCTAAATTGAAAATTCAGAGCATATCTTTGATTGAGGGATTGCCTCCACACAGCTCTCAACATGGTGACTGAGCTAGCAGCTAATGGTTCTTTAAGTGTTAACCTGGATGGGGACGGAGGGAAGACTTTACGCTTCCAAGACGACGCCGTGGGTCGGGACAGCGTCATCTACGGAAACCGCTGTATGAGCACAGTACAGAGAGGTTACTGTTACTGGCACATCCAAGGCAGAAAGTGTTGACTTATATTGTATGACTAACATTTAGCCCAAAAACAGAAGTCCTTCCCTAATCTTAAATGTGCTCAATTCAAAATTCAGAGTGTATCTTTGATTGAGTGAGTGCCTCCATACGGTTCTCAACATGGGGATGGCTGACCCAGCAGCTAGCATCTAATGGTGCATGAACAATGCTGACAGATAACAGGGTATCTGTTAGGGTCGGCGTTACACTTCCAGGACAGTGTTATCAGCGGTGACCACCGTTGAAGTGCAGTGCAGAGCAGCTGTGATTATCTAGCCAGTCAGGATCAGACACTGGGACCAGACCGGCTACGTAAACAAAGCAAATAGTTGTTTGTTGCTTTTGTAATGGTCTGAATTTTGAATTAAGCACCCTTAAGTTCATCTCATACAACAACTAATACGGGCATTTAAATTGTATTTCCGGTTTCATCACAAGGCTGGGACACAGGTTTTGGAGTATGGGGTATAACGCATGGACCGTTGTGCGTTGTGATTGACTGCAGATCAGATTTTACTGTGTGTTGTACCCCAAACATAAGATGCGCTTAACGCGTGACATCTCCTTTTGTAACCCTCCTTGTTTCATCACAGAAAATGGCAGAGTTGAACAAGTTTACGACGGGGCAGCGGGAGGAGGCGGGGTCAGGCGGGGAAGCAGACGGCCCTCAGGAGCCGGCCGCCGACGCTGAGACTTCCAGCGAGTTGATCGTGCAACAGGTCCGTACAGTGGACCGGGACGGAAACCTGAAGGTGGTCTACCCGTCAAAGACCGACCTCTCCAACGACATCAGCAACTTGACTGTCATTTGGTAGTCGTTGCTGTAGATAAATTCTGATGTTTCCACTCATTCACATGCTACATGAAGTCATTTTAATAGATAAAAAATATGGGATATTAAGGCTAAAGTCTGACAGCATGCAACAAAATTATTTCCTATAAGTTTAGGGAGCACAGGCAATCTGATCCTGTAGGATCTGAAGTGTTGCTTGTTGACAAATGTTAACATTTCTGATTAATGTACAGCTTTTTGAACCACATGTAATAACATGTTAATAAATGCTTTTGCAGCTTCCTGAAAGCATGATCAATGTGACAAACTCTGTGTCCAGATATCTTTATTTCTGTTGTATTCACAAACTGAAGATAAGTTGGTCACTTGCCGCACTGGAAGATTTACTTAACTAAAAGTCTTGGCATTTTCCCTTTAGGCAGCAGCAAATAATGAGACTTAATAAAATGTTCTCCTTGTTTAAGTCATTTTATTTCATATGCCACACACAGTGTTTACTACTTTGCTTGTACAAGTACTATTAATTACCCAGAATGCATGAAAACATAAAATCACCTTTTAACCACATACCTTGATTTTCAAGAAAAAACACTCTGATTACAGATAATGAGTAATTTTAAATGCAGTTCTTAATTATTACCAGGAAAAATCTGTAAAACATGATCTCATATTTAATGTAAAACTACACTTACAATTTATTCTCATACAATACATTGTTAAAGAAAATCATTGTCATGAGATTACTTGAATTATTGTCAATTACAATTTTAAAGGTTAATTTGAAATCAGTGCAAATATCTGTAGATCTACATTCATTGTTTTATGAAAATTTCCTGTAAAATAACCTTTTTTCAGTGTATCTGTAGGTTTGTGTTTTTTCTGTTAAGCCATTGTAGCTGCAGATAGCGTTGATTGATAGTTTATAGAACATGATTGGAAGGTTTGGTGTGTGATATATAGGCATATTTCAGTATGTTATAGCATAGTCGCTTAATGACGATGATAACGGTGACGGTGACGGTAATGGTAACGGCGATAGTAGTAGGTCTTCGGATCTACAAAAGAACAGAAAACATTAAATTAAGACAAATAATTTAAGCAATTGATTGCACAAGTAGCATGGCTTTGATTTTTAATGCTGTGAGATATTTTTCACAGCAGGAAGTATGTTGACATACCCCACAACATATTGTACACCACACATTTAACTGTTCATCAGAGTGAACAGGTGAACATGTGAAAGAAAATTCATAGTATATATGATGAAAAAAGTTTTTAAAATGTCACGTTATAGTAGGTTGAAACATAAAACAGTCATAGTATAGTATGCTACAAAAGATTTTTTTAAAAATCATGTTATAGTATGTTGAAAAAAGTAAAAAGTCCGAATGGTCAAAAAAAATTATTTTCAACATATACTATGACTTTTTTTCCACAGATTAGAGTAAACAGCCAAATGGGCCTTTAAGATACTTACATTCACAAACGTAAGCCACCTCCAGGTACTTGTAAGTCGTTTCACAGGGATCTTTAAACTGTGTGTCTGACACGTCGATGGTACAGCTGTTTTTCTCATCACAACTGTGGATGCAGAGTGACAAGTGAAAACAGGCTCTAATACACCTTGGAGCATATGAAATTTGGTATAGCTGTGTTATAAAGGTGGTTTATTTTGGTGTAAAATCGGTTACTATAAAATCACAGTGATCCCTTTCTTTCTCTATTTCAATTTCTCTCGAAATGAAGCCTTGCAAGAATACCAGTTTAGTTAGACATATCTGTGCCAATAGGAAATAGTTTCTTGAAGTCTTGATTTAGTCCTTATGTTTAGCAGACGGTGTGCGGCCGTACCGGTCAGACACTATCTTAGTGACTGAGTTGAAGCAGTCGACCGTATCAGTAACAGTAACAGTCATAGCAGTCATGTCTGTGTTCTCATCTGTAGAGTTTCTGAAAGAGCAGATGGTCCGGTCAGTGCGTCCATAGTGAGCACCGTACACAGATATAACCTGTCCCGGAGCTGTCAAAAAGAGGAGGAACAATTGTCACGGTGGAGAAGACAGAAATTTAAGATTTAGAGAGTAATATAATTGTATGATGTTTAATGTAAAAAAAAGAAAAAAAAATATATTACTGCATTGGAGGTATGCCACTGAGCCCTCACATACAGTCAAGTGAGCTGTCAAAATAACATGAAGGAATCACATTAGACATCACACAGTAAAACTTGCAGGTTTTTTTCACTGATTGTTTCAGACATGTGACTGACTTGCTGGGAAGCAGCTGTAGGTGGTGTTCAGGTATTTGGAGGTGTCAGAGCAGGGATCGGGGTCGCTCACAAGGGTTATGTTTAGTTCACACTCCTTCCTGCCATCACACCTGGAGGAGACACATTAAGAGTGTGTTTTCAGCACAAAGTAAAAGCAAACTAAAACTAAAATAAATACCTTGTTTTCTCCAGGTTCTCTAGCTTCCTCCCACAGTCCAAAGACATACAGGAGAGTTGATGACTCTAAATTGCCGTAGGTGTGAATGTGAGCGTGAATGGTTGTGTGTCTCTATGTGTCAGCCCTGTGATAGTCTGGTGACCTGTCCAGGGTGAACCCCGCCTTCGCCCAATGTCAGCTGGGATCAGCTCTACTTTAAGAACTTCATGTTCTTTATTTTATCCTGTCTGCAACTTCCCACTTCATCTGTGCTGCACATAGTAGCAAATATCCATCCATCCATCTTCAACCGCTTATCCCATTAGAGGTCAAGGGAGGGATGGAGCCGATCCCAGCTGGCATTGGGCGAAGGCGGGGTACACCCTGGACTGGTGGCCAGTCCATCGCAGGGTACATAGAAACAGTCAACCATTCATGCTCACATTCACACCTCCAGGCAATTTAGAGTCATCAACTATCCTGCATGTCTTTGGACTGTGGGACGAAGCTGGAGCACCCGGAGAAAACCCATGCTAACATGGGGAGAACATGCAGGCTTCACACATGTATATGTATATATATATATATATATATATATATATATATATATATATATATATATATATATATATATATATATATAAAGAGAGAGAGAGAGAGAGAGAGAGAGAGAGAGAGAGAGAGAGAGAGAGAGAAGATCTCCTGTAGTTGGCAGGCTGCATACTTTCCTGTTATAGCTCATCAACATACTACATATGAGTGACAATTTTCAAAGCTCAGCAACATTGAATCCTTGAGTGATTGTAGTGAACTAGGAGACTAGGAGAGACAAGGAGGAGACTTGGAGACTCACTGCCAGCAGTACAGCCACATTTAGAAAACATGAAATGAAAAAACAGTGTACTTTTATTTTATTATTGTACATGTAATGCGTACCTGCTCTTGAGGACGTCCACTGTGCCATCTTGAGAGCAGTCTGTGTTAGCTTGCTCTTCTGAAGATTCTCCTGGACAGATATCACTGTCTTGACGTCCATACAGCGCCTCTTTCACTCTGATCACTCCGTAACCTGTTACACACCAAGGGAGAAATTAAGAGACAAGTTCATTGCATTTGTTTGTGTGGGGATGAAATACTGTCACAGTGGACAGAAAGACTCAGTCGTACCACAGCTCAGGCGCTGGACGTTACCGCCGTCGCCCTGACAGGTGACAGCTCTCTGTACGGAAGGAACTAAAACCACAGATATCACAGCATCAGTTGAAGTGTGTTCAAGCCGCATCATGTATGTTGAAAATAAATGCAAGCTTCATCATTAACACATTCACTCAGGTATTTACCTGCTGCCATGAGCGAGCACATTGCTGCCAGCACTGAAAAAGAAACATCACTGTCAAACTGTATCAGCCAAACATAAGCAAACATTTGCACTTGTTCCATGTCAGAGAGTCTAATGTTGGCTACTCTTCACTAAGCTTTCCAGCTACTTCACCTGTCTGCCTGTTAACTGTATGACCTCCTTACCAAAAAGAAGTTTACTCAAGTCTGCTATTTGTATATAGTATACTTAAAGTATACTTAGCATATACTGACACATATACAGAAACATCTAAGTATATCTGGTTAATGTTTACTTTTTGATAGAGTAGCAATGTGAGAGTTTGTAAGCGTATGTTTTGATATTAAACATTATTAAATCTTCAAGAATTTTCTATATTTTCTGTTCACCATGAGAAATATCAAGTCAAATAGCAAAAGTCTCTTTATATAATGCATAAATCATTCACTAAGTACTACAACTTAAAGACAACTTACTGTACTTGCAGTAAAACTAATAAAATTAACAAAAAGATTATACTTTAAAGTGAACTTCCATAAACTAAAAAGTGGCATAAAAGTATATAAAGAGTAAACTAACAGCGTACCTTTAAGATCACTTGCAGTATAGCATACTATTCTTACACTTAAAATACACTTAAATGTATACTTTTATAAAACAGTCAGTCAATTTAGTTCTAAGAAATAATGAAGTGGTATACACTGATATTAGTATACTGACTACATAAAGTATACATGGGAAATATAATTGAACTTATAAAATAAACTTGAAGTATATTTTTTTTAAGGGCGATTGCCTTCACTTTGGACTCATGCCTTTTTTTGCTTACTTACAGCCTGGTTACGTTTAAATGTCTGGTTTTAGTGAAGATGATGATTAGTTGTAGGGATGCACCAAAACCAATGCCGGCTCAGATATCGGGCTGTTACTGACTCATATAGTTGGATGAGACAGAGTCCTCTAAAGTGATTAACATACAAATAGCTAAAACTGATGAGAGGATGCTATTAAATCTGGTCTTTTTATGCATAACCTTAAACTGCACAAGCTGAGGATCCTCTCCATCCCAAAGCTCCTCAGATATCTCAGAGTCAATTCCCTTAATACAGTAATAAAAAACATCATCATAAAAACATCTACACACTATGATTAAATGTTTAGAGGTCTGGACGTCAGAAATGTTATCACAGAAATGTTGGAAGGGTTAAAAAAAAACAAAACGGTGGGTAACAAAATGTATTTACCAACTGGTAATGACAAACTTACCACCCTCTCTTAAAAAATGAGAAAATACAGCATCTGCCTGACTGAACTTATTTTGTCAAATAAACTGAAATATCTGCTCCTAAATTTACATGAACCACCATAATGATTGTAGTCAGTTGTGTACTCACAGAGTGTGGTGCTGAGTCCGAAGCAGAGCATGGTTTCAGATGATCTGGTCTGAGATGAGCAGTGGATTGATGGTTGCTGGAGGAGAGATAACTGTCTGTTCTGCCAGGTGAAGATCTCTCTTCCCTTTTTATGCAAAACCACAACTCAATCTCAGCCGATTGGCTCCTATTCAGGTATGCAAAAATGTGTGTATGCATAAACAATAAACTCAGGTCAGCATGTACTTTTGAAAGGTGTGACGCGGATGAAAGAGGACAGTGGACTACACCCATGACAAAAACATTTCTTAAGATGCTGAGTGATGTAACAGGAGGTTCATGCAGAAATACCTCTGTTTTGTACTGCTGTCATTTAACTTGTTGGGTGGTGATGCTGCGAGTAAGAGATCTTTTTCCATCTTGACCACAAAGACCCTCATTTCTGTCTCTCCTTCATGTCACACATACTCGTCCTTAAAGGAGGGCACCTTGTTGTTGGGGGCTCAGCCTGGGGAATTAGCTTGGATGCACATCCTACCAGTACCTACACTCTTCCACAAGTGGGGTCAAAAATGACCCCAATTAAAATCAATGGGTTTTGCTATAAACTGGGTTGTTATTCTTCAAAATCTTTAAAACAAAGAGTTGTAGTATTTTCATATTCCAGGTATTCCTCATAAAACATGTTTGTGACATGAGGCCATTTGCATTTTTATTTATTTTTTCATTAATTTTAAGAAATTACAGTTTTTGTATCACTGCCCCACTCTTCCCCACACAATGAGGGGATGAGTTTCGGCCTGCAGTTGACCAGGAACAGGTTCCATATGTAGCGGAAAGCTGCCATGTGGTCTGTTTTCAGTCGGTAAGCTCTTGTCCTCTTGTCATCAAAGCACAAGAAACGTTGAATATCTTCAAATTTTTGAATTGGCATGGTGGCCTTGTATACTGGGTTCTGCAGAGGACTCCCAAAAAACACATGGACTGGTACATCCCAGTTCTTCTCACTTCCTGCAAGAATGGTCAATCCAATGAAGGCCATGAGCTCATGTTTGGTTACATTTTTCCACTCTTTCCCCCTGTCTGTGGCTACTCTTCGTCCCTCCATGTTTGTGTATTTTAGTACCTCTACTATTATATTAGACGTGAACAGCTTCCATGCATCTATTGGGGAGACAGTACTAAACCCAGGTGCAGGCCCTGGCCGACTACTTAGAATATTGTGGCTCTAAATCGCCTGTAGGGGTGAATGTGAGTGTGAATGGTTGTCTGTCTTATATGTTTTCTGTCTCTATGTGCCCTGCGATGGACTGGCGACCTGTCCAGAGTGAACCCAGTCCCCGAAACAATGGATGGACAAAAGTCGTTCAATATTTGGATGGACACTAGAGAGGACAACGTTTAAAATGCACATAATACTATAAATCCTATAAAAAAAATAGCTAATATAACATGAGCCTACTTTTGAATTAGTTAGGTACAAAGTGTGTGTGTGTGTGTGTGTGTGTGTGTGTGTGTGTGTGGTTGCCAACAATACTGTTGGCTACTGTTAGCTAACACAATACTGTTACCTACCTAAACACAATACTGTAAGCTAACAGCAAAGCAGGCTAATCTGATCACACATTTGACCACTAATTTGATCACACATTATAATCTGTTAATGAAAACTAAGTTCATAAATGGAGATAATACTTACATGTATGTTGCTGTGTAAAAATGGTGTTGAGACTGCTGACATCAGATGTGTAAGTGGGACAGTCAGAGCTGCTAAGAAATAAAGGTTCATAGAAGCTTCCACAGGAACTGCTCGGGGTCATTTTTGACTCCACTTGTGGAAGAGTGAATTTATGAAAAAATCAATAAAAATGCAAATGACCTCATGTCACAAACATGTTTTATGAGGAATACCTTGAATATCAATATATTACAACTTTTCATTTTAAAGATTTTGAAGAATTACAACCCGTGGGGTCATTTTTGACACCACGGGTGCATCTAAGGGTTAAATCAAACTAGGTGAAGGTACATACCTGTGTGATTAATCAGTCATCTTAATGACTGTACACTCCTCACATTACCGTATATCATAATGCCATGCCTATTCAATTACATGCTTAGGGACCAGTAATAAAGCCAGAACTAGAGCTGCAATACTTAGCTGTCAACTATTAAATGACTCTGTAACTATAGTATTTTGATAATTACAGTCATTAAAATATTTATATAATTCGATAAAATAATTGTGTAATTATAGTAATTATATATCATGTGACCCAACACTGGATCAGCAGATGAAAATAAGGGAGTGAGTGTCATAATTATACTCTTAGCTATTTTCAGTGACCTGAATGTCTTTGACATTTGAGGACGTTGTGTTTGAGAAACACTGATTGTTTTTCATTTTTCATTTTTCTAACATTTTACAGAGCAAACAGCTATATGACTAATTGAGAAAATAATTAACAGACAAATCAGTGATGACAATAATCGTTAGTTGCAGCCCTACAGCGAAGTGCAGAGGAGCCAGACCAGGACTGTCAATTGATTAAAATATTTACTTGCCATTAATCGCAATTTAATTTCACATAGATTTTATGTCTGTTCAAAGTAAGATTTGTCAAGTATTTAATACTTTTTTCAAAATGGGAGTGGACAAATATGCAAATGTATGTATATATTGTAAATCAATTCATAACACAAAACAATGACAAATATTGTCCAGAAACCCTCACAGGTACTATATTAAGCATAAGCAAGTATGCTCAAATCATAACATGGCAAACTGCAGCCCAACAGGTAACAGCTGTCAGTGTATCAGTGTGCTGACTTGACTATGACTTGATCCAAACTGCATGTGATTATCATAAAGTGATCATGTCTGTAAAGGGGAGACTCGTGGGTACCCAGAGAACCTACTTACATTTACATATCTTGAGGTCAGAGGTCAAGAGACGCCTTTGAAAATGGCCATGACAGTTTTTCTTAACCAAATTTAGCCTAAATTTGGAGTGTTGTTTAACTGCCTTCATGACGGTGATATGAAATGGTTGGCTTCATAAGGTTTTCAAGTTTCATATAATGCCAGCATCTTTAACAGCTGTTGTTTCCTGTTGGGCTGCAGTTTGCCATGTTATGATTGAGCATATTTTTATGTTAAATGCAGAACCTGTGAGGGCTTCTGGACAACATTTGTCATTGTTTTGTGTTGTTAATGTATTTACAATAATAAATATATACTGTACATACATTTGCATAAAGCAAGCATATTTTCAAACTCCCATGTTGAAAAGCGTATTAAATACTTGACAAATCTCCCTCTAAGGTAGATTTGAACAGATCCAAAATGTGCAATTAATCATGATTGAAATATTTTAATCAACTGAGAGAGTGCAAGTATGCTGAACCACAGCTTTAATCTGATTTATTTTAATCTCAATGTTTAATTGTGAGAAGTTGTTAACACATTTTAAGGCATCACAAGCTGGTTAAGCCCACATTTCTGCAGCTAGTCGCAAACGGTGTGTAATAATAAACATGACATGACTGACTTATATCTTAACCTAAACCACTAATGTTTTTTCAATCTGTGGTAAATGCACCACCAAGTTTATCA
Organism: Pterois miles; assembly: GCA_947000775.1. Taxonomy (NCBI): domain Eukaryota; kingdom Metazoa; phylum Chordata; class Actinopteri; order Perciformes; family Scorpaenidae; genus Pterois; species Pterois miles. The sequence continues at coordinate 3,937,015 of CAMQGK010000571.1, read as the reverse complement.
CTGAAACATTGAAAGAATATCACCTGCTGTGCATCTATTACATTTGCTTTGCCCTTTTGTAACGTTGTCTCCCAACTATTTTTGTTTTTTCCAGATATCTGCAGCTTCTGCAGGGAAAAGCAATGTATCCCTGCCTAGTGGATGCAGAGGGACATGTGATCTCATTCCCACCTATTACCAACAGTGAGAAAACCAAGGTGTGTTTTCTTTTTTCCTCCTGGTTATCAAAATTGTGTCCTCCTGTTAGAGAGGATTTCATATTAAATACCATCATACAGTGGAAATTATTTTGAGAGAGAAAACTAATAACATATCTGACGTGCTACATTGTCCTATTGTTGCCCACAGTTTGTCTCTATCTTTTCATGATATAATAAAATAATTACATGATCAACTGATTGCACTTTACAGATCAAGAAAACGACCAAAGAGTTGTTCTTGGAGGTGACGAGTGCAGCCAGCCTGCAGACCTGTAAAGATGTTATGGACGTTCTGATTGTAGTAAGCTTTGATTTTTCTCTCTCTTTTCTCTGTCATTAATGAATGACACAAGTTTATTTTCATAGATTTGGCCATTTTTCTTTGTGATAACTTCTATCTTCCTCTAAATGAGTCTGTGTCCAAGACTGGACCTTTGTCATTGCAATTCACATGAAAACTAAAATACATCATCTGTTTAAGATGATCTTGTCACGTGTAGATGATTTTGATTGATCAATAGCTTTGAAGTAACTTTATGTAGAAGATTTGTAGCGCTAGAGGAAAGTTCAGGAAAAGTTTACACTAATATTTCCTACAGGCGTGGCAATTTTGGCCTGATGGAGGCTCTTTGGATGAAGTTGGTCATGAAGTTCCACAGGTACCTTCATGAAAATGTGTCATCAGGACAAAACAGTTGAACAGATGGTCTGATATCACAATGTTTAGTCCCTATTTTTCTTCTTCACACTGGTAAAACAATACACAATGACAATTAGCATGTAGTCTGTCCTGTATAGAAATTATATAGTATTATGTGAATACTTCATTATTATAGTATGAATTTGGGACATACAGTATCCTCTGTCTTATGTCCAGTGCATCCTCCTTTCTCCACTCCTGTTTTCCTGTTTTGGGTGTATTTGACTTTTTAGTGTTTGAGTTTTCGTCTCATTCTTGAGTGAAATGCATCAAAGAAAACAATCTCAGAATTTTTTGTTCAGTGTCTTTGCTGTATTTTTTTCTGTTTTGAAATACTGTTTACTAATACTGTTTTGTTTTTGAATTTCTCCACTGTGGGACCAATAAAGGAATATCTTATCTTATCTTATCTTAAAGGAGCTAAATTGAAAATTCAGAGCATATCTTTGATTGAGGGATTGCCTCCACACAGCTCTCAACATGGTGACTGAGCTAGCAGCTAATGGTTCTTTAAGTGTTAACCTGGATGGGGACGGAGGGAAGACTTTACGCTTCCAAAACGACGTCGTGGGTCGGGACAGCGTCATCTACGGAAACCGCTGTATGAGCACAGTACAGAGAGGTTACTGTTACTGGCACATCCAAGGCAGAAAGTGTTGACTTATATTGTATGACTAACATTTAGCCCAAAAACAGAAGTCCTTCCCTAATCTTAAATGTGCTCAATTCAAAATTCAGAGTGTATCTTTGATTGAGGGAGTGCCTCCATACGGTTCTCAACATGGGGATGGCTGACCCAGCAGCTAGCATCTAATGGTGCATGAACAATGCTGACAGATAACAGGGTATCTGTTAGGGTCAGCGTTACACTTCCAGGACAGTGTTATCAGCGGTGACCACCGTTGAAGTGCAGTGCAGAGCAGCTGTGATTATCTAGCCAGTCAGGATCAGACACTGGGACCAGACCGGCTACGTAAACAAAGCAAATAGTTGTTTGTTGCTTTTGTAATGGTCTGAATTTTGAATTAAGCACCCTTAAGTTCATCTCATACAACAACTAATACGGGCATTTAAATTGTATTTCCGGTTTCATCACAAGGCTGGGACACAGGTTTTGGAGTATGGGGTATAACGCATGCACCGTTGTGCGTTGTGATTGACTGCAGATCAGATTTTACTGTGTGTTGTACCCCAAACATAAGATGCGCTTAACGTGTGACATCTCCTTTTGTAACCCTCCTTGTTTCATCACAGAAAATGGCAGAGTTGAACAAGTTTACGGCGGGGCAGCGGGAGGAGGCGGGGTCAGGTGGGGAAGCAGACGGCCCTCAGGAGCCGGCCGCCGACGCTGAGACTTCCAGCGAGTTGATCGTGCAACAGGTCCGTACAGTGGACCGGGACGGAAACCTGAAGGTGGTCTACCCGTCAAAGACCGACCTCTCCAACGACATCAGCAACTTGACTGTCATTTGGTAGTCGTTGCTGTAGATAAATTCTGATGTTTCCACTCATTCACATGCTACATGAAGTCATTTTAATAGATAAAAAATATGGGATATTAAGGCTAAAGTCTGACAGCATGCAACAAAATTATTTCCTATAAGTTTAGGGAGCACAGGCAATCTGATCCTGTAGGATCTGAAGTGTTGCTTGTTAACAAATGTTAACATTTCTGATTAATGTACAGCTTTTTGAACCACATGTAATAACATGTTAATAAATGCTTTTGCAGCGTCCTGACAGCGTGATCAATGTGACAAACTCTGTCCAGATATCTTTATTTCTGTTGTATTCACAAACTGAAGATAAGTTGGTCACTTGCCGTATTGGAAGATTTACTTAACTAAAAGTCTTGGCATTTTCCCTTTAGGTAGCAGCAAATAATGAGACTTAATAAAATGTTCTCCTTGTTTAAGTCATTTTATTTCATATGCCACACACAGTGTTTACTACTTTGCTTGTACAAGTACTATTAATTACCCAGAATGCATGAAAACATAAAATCACCTTTTAACCACATACCTTGATTTTCAAGAAAAAACACTCTGATTACAGATAATGAGTAATTTTAAATGCAGTTCTTAATTATTACCAGGAAAAATCTGTAAAACATGATCTCATATTTAATGTAAAACTACACTTACAATTTATTCTCATACAATACATTGTTAAAGAAAATCATTGTCATGAGATTACTTGAATTATTGTCAATTACAATTTTAAAGGTTAATTTGAAATCAGTGCAAATATCTGTAGATCTACATTCATTGTTTTATGAAAATTTCCTGTAAAATGACCTTTTTTCAGTGTATCTGTAGGTTTGTGTTTTTTCTGTTAAGCCATTGTAGCTGCAGATAGCGTTGATTGATAGTTTATAGAACATGATTGGAAGGTTTGGTGTGTGATATATAGGCATATTTCAGTATGTTATAGCATAGTCGCTTAATGACGACGATAACGGTGACCGTAACGGTAACGGTAATGGTAACGGCGATAGTAGTAGGTCTTCGGATCTACAAAAGAACAGAAAACATTAAATTAAGACAAATAATTTAAGCAACTGATTGCACAAGTAGCATGGCTTTGATTTTTAATGCTGTGAGAAATTTTTCACAGCAGGAAGTATGTTGACATACCCCACAACATATTGTACACCACACATTTAACTGTTCATCAGAGTCAACAGGTGAACATGTGAAAGAAAATTCATAGTATATATGATGAAAAAAGTTTTTAAAATGTCACGTTATAGTAGGTTGAAACATAAAACAGTCATAGTATAGTATGCTACAAAAGATTTTTTTTTAAATCATGTTATAGTATGTTGAAAAAAGTAAAAAGTCCGAATGGTCAAAAAAAATTATTTTCAACATATACTATGACTTTTTTTCCACAGATTAGAGTAAACAGCCAAATGGGCCTTTAAGATACTTACATTCACAAACGTAAGCCACCTCCAGGTACTTGTAAGTCGTTTCACAGGGATCTTTAAACTGTGTGTCTGACACGTCGATGGTACAGCTGTTTTTCTCATCACAACTGTGGATGCAGAGTGACAAGTGAAAACAGGCTCTAATACACCTTGGAGCATATGAAATTTGGTATAGCTGTGCTATAAAGGTGGTTTATTTTGGTGTAAAATCGGTTACTATAAAATAACAGTGATCCCTTTCTTTCTCTATTTCAATTTCTCTCGAAATGAAGCCTTGCAAGAATACCAGTTTAGTTAGACATATCTGTGCCAATAGGAAATAGTTTCTTGAAGTCTTGATTTAGTCCTTATGTTTAGCAGACGGTGTGCGGCCGTACCGGTCAGACACTATCTTAGTGACTGAGTTGAAGCAGTCGACCGTATCAGTAACAATCGTAACAGTCATAGCAGTCATGTCTGTGTTCTCATCTGTAGAGTTCCTGAAAGAGCAGATGGTCCGGTCAGTGCGTCCATAGTGAGCACCGTACACAGATATAACCTGTCCCGGAGCTGTCAAAAAGAGGAGGAACAATTGTCACGGTGGAGAAGACAGAAATTTAAGATTTAGAGAGTAATATAATTGTATGATGTTTAATGTAAAAAAAGAAAAAAAAATATATTACTGCATTGGAGGTATGCCACTGAGCCCTCACATACAGTCAAGTGAGCTGTCAAAATAACATGGAGGAATCACATTAGACATCACACAGTAAAACTTGCAGGTTTTTTTCACTGATTGTTTCAGACATGTGACTGACTTGCTGGGAAGCAGCTGTAGGTGGTGTTCAGGTATTTGGAGGTGTCAGAGCAGGGATCGGGGTCGCTCACAAGGGTTATGTTTAGTTCACACTCCTTCCTGCCATCACACCTGGAGGAGACACATTAAGAGTGTGTTTTCAGCACAAAGTAAAAGCAAACTAAAACTAAAATAAATACCTTGTTTTCTCCAGGTTCTCTGGCTTCCTCCCACAGTCCAAAGACATACAGGAGAGTTGATGACTCTAAATTGCCGTAGGTGTGAATGTGAGCGTGAATGGTTGTGTGTCTCTATGTGTCAGCCCTGTGATAGTCTGGTGACCTGTCCAGGGTGAACCCCGCCTTCGCCCAATGTCAGCTGGGATCAGCTCTACTTTAAGAAATTCATGTTCTTTATTTTATCCTGTCTGCAACTTCCCACTTCATCTGTGCTGCACATAGTAGCAAATATCCATCCATCCATCTTCAACCGCTTATCCCATTAGAGGTCAAGGGGGGATGGAGCCGATCCCAGCTGGCATTGGGCGAAGGCGGGGTACACCCTGGACTGGTGGCCAGTCCATCGCAGGGTACATAGAAACAGTCAACCATTCATGCTCACATTCACACCTCCAGGCAATTTAGAGTCATCAACTATCCTGCATGTCTTTGGACTGTGGGACGAAGCTGGAGCACCCATGCTAACATGGAAAGAACATGCATGCTTCACACATGTATATGTATATATATATATATATATATATATATATATATATATATATATATATATATATATATATATAGAGAGAGAGAGAGAGAGAGAGAGAGAGAGAGAGAGAGAGAAGATCTGCTGTAGTTGGCAGGCTGCATACTTTCCTGTTATAGCTCATCAACATACTACACATGAGTGACAATTTTCAAAGCTCAGCAACATTGAATCCTTGAGTGATTGTAGTGAACTAGGAGACTAGGAGAGACAAGGAGGAGACTTGGAGACTCACTGCCAGCAGTACAGCCACATTTAGAAAACATGAAATGAAAAAACAGTGTACTTTTATTTTATTATTGTACATGTAATGCGTACCTGCTCTTGAGGACGTCCACTGTGCCATCTTGAGAGCAGTCTGTGTTAGCTTGCTCTTTTGAAGATTCTCCTGGACAGATATCACTGTCTTGACGTCCATACAGCGCCTCCTTCACTCTGATCACTCCGTAACCTGTTACACACCAAGGGAGAAATTAAGAGACAAGTTCATTGCATTTGTTTGTGTGGGGATGAAATACTGTCACAGTGGACAGAAAGACTCAGTCGTACCACAGCTCAGGCGCTGGACGTTACCGCCGTCGCCCTCACAGGTGACAACTCTCTGTACGGAAGGAACTAAAACCACAGATATCACAGCATCAGTTGAAGTGTGTTCAAGCCGCATCATGTATGTTGAAAATAAATGCAAGCTTCATCATTAACACATTCACTCAGGTATTTACCTGCTGCCATGAGCGAGCACATTGCTGCCAGCACTGAAAAAGAAACATCACTGTCAAACTGTATCAGCCAAACATAAGCAAACATTTGCACTTGTTCCATGTCAGAGAGTCTAATGTTGGCTACTCTTCACTAAGCTTTCCAGCTACTTCACCTGTCTGCCTGTTAACTGTATGACCTCCTTACCAAAAAGAAGTTTACTCAAGTCTGCTATTTGTATATAGTATACTTAAAGTATACTTAGCATATACTGACACATATACAGAAACATCTAAGTATATCTGGTTAATGTTTACTTTTTGATAGAGTAGCAATGTGAGAGTTTGTAAGCGTATGTTTTGATATTAAACATTATTAAATCTTCAAGAATTTTCTATATTTTCTGTTCACCATGAGAAATATCAAGTCAAATAGCAAAAGTCTCTTTATATAATGCATAAATCATTCACTAAGTACTACAACTTAAAGACAACTTACTGTACTTGCAGTAAAACTAATAAAATTAACAAAAAGATTATACTTTAAAGTGAACTTCCATAAACTAAAAAGTGGCATAAAAGTATATAAAGAGTAAACTAACAGCGTACCTTTAAGATCACTTGCAGTATAGTTTACTATTCTTACACTTAAAATACACTTAAATGTATACTTTTATAAAACAGTCAGTCAATTTAGTTCTAAGAAATAATGAAGTGGTATACACTGATATTAGTATACTGACTACATAAAGTATACATGGGAAATATAATTGAACTTATAAAATAAACTTGAAGTATATTTTTTTATAAGGGCGATTGCCTTCACTTTGGACTCATGCCTTTTTTTGCTTACTTACAGCCTGGTTACGTTTAAATGTCTGGTTTTAGTGAAGATGATGATTAGTTGTAGGGATGCACCAAAACCAATGCCGGCTCAGATATCGGGCTGTTACTGACTCATATAGTTGGATGAGACAGAGTCCTCTAAAGTGATTAACATACAAATAGCTAAAACTGATGAGAGGATGCTATTAAATCTGGTCTTTTTATGCATAACCTTAAACTGCACAAGCTGAGGATCCTCTCCATCCCAAAGCTCCTCAGATATCTCAGAGTCAATTCCCTTAATACAGTAATAAAAAACATCATCATAAAAACATCTACACACTATGATTAAATGTTTAGAGGTCTGGACGTCAGAAATGTTATCACAGAAATGTTGGAAGGGTTAAAAAAAACAAAACGGTGGGTAACAAAATGTATTTACCAACTGGTAATGACAAACTTACCACCCTCTCTTAAAAAATGAGAAAATACAGCATCTGCCTGACTGAACTTATTTTGTCAAATAAACTGAAATATCTGCTCCTAAATTTACATGAACCACCATAATGATTGTAGTCAGTTGTGTACTCACAGAGTGTGGTGCTGAGTCCGAAGCAGAGCATGGTTTCAGATGATCTGGTCTGAGATGAGCAGTGGATTGATGGTTGCTGGAGGAGAGATAACTGTCTGTTCTGCCAGGTGAAGATCTCTCTTCCCTTTTTATGCAAAACCACAACTCAATCTCAGCCGATTGGCTCCTATTCAGGTATGCAAAAATGTGTGTATGCATAAACAATAAACTCAGGTCAGCATGTACTTTTGAAAGGTGTGACGCGGATGAAAGAGGACAGTGGACTACACCCATCACAAAAACATTTCTTAAGATGCTGAGTTATGTAACAGGAGGTTCATCCAGAAATACCTCTGTTTTGTACTGCTGTCATTTAACTTGTTGGGTGGTGATGCTGCGAGTAAGAGATCTTTTTCCATCTTGACCACAAAGACCCTCATTTCTGTCTCTCCTTCATGTCACACATACTCGTCCTTAAAGGAGGGCACCTTGTTGTTGGGGGCTCAGCCTGGGGAATTAGCTTGGATGCACATCCTACCAGTACCTACACTCTTCCACAAGTGGGGTCAAAAATGACCCCAATTAAAATCAATGGGTTTTGCTATAAACTGGGTTGTTATTCTTCAAAATCTTTAAAACAAAGAGTTGTAGTATTTTCATATTCCAGGTATTCCTCATAAAACATGTTTGTGACATGAGGCCATTTGCATTTTTATTTATTTTTTCATTAATTTTAAGAAATTACAGTTTTTGTATCACTACCCCACTCTTCCCCACACAATCACTGGGGATGAGTTTCGGCCTGCAGTTGACCAGGAACAGGTTCCATATGTAGCGGAAAGCTGCCATGTGGTCTGTTTTCAGTCGGTAAGCTCTTGTCCTCTTGTCATCAAAGCACAAGAAACGTTGAATATCTTCAAATTTTTGAATTGGCATGGTGGCCTTGTATACTGGGTTCTGCAGAGGACTCCCAAAAAACACATGGACTGGTACATCCCAGTTCTTCTCACTTCCTGCAAGAATGGTCAATCCAATGAAGGCCATGAGCTCATGTTTGGTTACATTTTTCCACTCTTTCCCCCTGTCTGTGGCTACTCTTCGTCCCTCCATGTTTGTGTATTTTAGTACCTCTACTATTATATTAGACGTGAACAGCTTCCATGCATCTATTGGGGAGACAGTACTAAACCCAGGTGCAGGCCCTGGCCGACTACTTAGAATATTGTGGCTCTAAATCGCCTGTAGGGGTGAATGTGAGTGTGAATGGTTGTCTGTCTTATATGTTTTCTGTCTCTATGTGCCCTGCGATGGACTGGCGACCTGTCCAGAGTGAACCCAGTCCCCGAAACAATGGATGGACAAAAGTCGTTCAATATTTGGATGGACACTAGAGAGGACAACGTTTAAAATGCACATAATACTATAAATCCTATAAAAAAAATAGCTAATATAACATGAGCCTACTTTTGAATTAGTTAGGTACAAAGTGTGTGTGTGTGTGTGTGTGTGTGTGTGTGTGTGTGTGTGTGTGTGTGTGTGTGTTGCCAACAATACTGTTGGCTACTGTTAGCTAACACAATACTGTGTTACCTACCTAAACACAATACTGTTAGCTAACAGCAAAGCAGGCTAATCTGATCACACATTTGACCACTAATTTGATCACACATTATAATCTGTTAATGAAAAATAAGTTCATAAATGGAGATAATACTTACATGTATGTTGCTGTGTAAAAATGGTGTTGAGACTGCTGACATCAGATGTGTAAGTGGGACAGTCAGAGCTGCTAAGAAATAAAGGTTCATAGAAGCTTCCACAGGAACTGCTCGGGGTCATTTTTGACTCCACTTGTGGAAGAGTGAATTTATGAAAAAATCAATAAAAATGCAAATGACCTCATGTCACAAACATGTTTTATGAGGAATACCTGGAATATCAATATATTACAACTTTTCATTTTAAAGATTTTGAAGAATTACAACCCGTGGGGTCATTTTTGACACCACGGGTGCATCTAAGGGTTAAATCAAACTAGGTGAAGGTACATACCTGTGTGATTAATCAGTCATCTTAATGACTGTACACTCCTCACATTACCGTATAACATAATGCCATGCCTATTCAATTACATGCTTAGGGACCAGTAATAAAGCCAGAACTAGAGCTGCAATACTTAGCTGTCAACTATTAAATGACTCTGTAACTATAGTATTTTGATAATTAGAGTCATTAAAATATTTATATAATTAGATAAAATAATTGTGTAATTATAGTAATTATATATCATGTGACCCGACCCTGGATCAGCAGATGAAAATAAGGGAGTGAGTGTCATAATTATACTCTTAGCTATTTTCAGTGACCTGAATTTTTCTTTGACATATGAGGACGTTGTGTTTGAGAAACACTGATTGCTTTTCATTTTTCATTTTTCTAACATTTTATAGAGCAAACAGCTCTATGACTAATTGAGAAAATAATTAACAGACAAATCAGTGATGACAATAATCGTTAGTTGCAGCCCTACAGTGAAGTGCAGAGGAGCCAGACCAGGACTGTCAATTGATTAAAATATTTAATTGCCATTAATCGCAATTTAATTTCACATAGATTTTATGTCTGTTCAAAGTAAGATTTGTCAAGTATTTAATACTTTTTTCAAAATGGGAGTGGACAAATATGCAAATGTATGTATATATTGTAAATCAATTCATAACACAAAACAATGACAAATATTGTCCAGAAACCCTCACAGGTACTATATTCAGCATAAGCAAGTATGCTCAAATCATAACATGGCAAACTGCAGCCCAACAGGTAACAACAGCTGTCAGTGTGTCAGTGTGCTGACTTGACTATGACTTGATCCAAACTGCATGTGATTATCATAAAGTGATCATGTCTGTAAAGGGGAGACTCGTGGGTACCCAGAGAACCTACTTACATTTACATATCTTGAGGTCAGAGGTCAAGAGACCCCTTTGAAAATGGCCATGACAGTTTTTCTTAACCAAAATTTAGCCTAAATTTGGAGTGTTGTTTAACTGCCTTCATGACAGTGATATGAAATGGTTGGCTTCATAAGGTTTTCAAGTTTCATATAATGCCAGCATCTTTAACAGCTGTTGTTTCCTGTTGGGCTGCAGTTTGCCATGTTATGATTGAGCATATTTTTATGTTAAATGCAGAACCTGTGGGGGCTTCTGGACAACATTTGTCATTGTTTTGTGTTGTTAATGTATTTACAATAATAAATATATACTGTACAGTACATTTGCATAAAGCAAGCATATTTTCAAACTCCCATGTTGAAAAGCGTATTAAATACTTGACAAATCTCCCTCTAAGGTAGATTTGATCAGATCAAAAATGTGCAATTAATCATGATTGAAATATTTTAATCAACTGAGAGAGTACAAGTATGCTGAACCACAGCTTTAATCGGATTTATTTTAACCTCAGTGTTTAATTGTGAGAAGTTGTTAACACATTTTAAGGCATCACAAGCTGGTTAAGCCCACATTTCTGCAGCTAGTCGCAAACGGTGTGTAATAATAAACATGACATGACTGACTTATAACATCATACCTAAACCACTAATGTTTTTTCAATCTGTGGTAAATGCACCACCAAGTTTATCACTGAAACATTGAAAGAATATCACCTGCTGTGCATCTATTACATTTGCTTTGCCCTTTTTCATATTAAATACCATCATACAGTGGAAATTATTTTGAGAGAAAACTAATAACACATCTGACATGCTATATTGTCCTATTGTTGCCCACAGTTTGTCTCTATCTTTTCATAACATAATAAAATAATTACATGATCAACTGATTGCACTTTACAGATCAAGAAAACGACCAAAGAGTTGTTCTTGGAGGTGACGAGTGCAGCCAGCCTGCAGACCTGTAAAGATGTTATGGACGCTCTGATTGTAGTAAGCTTTGATTTTTCTCTCTCTTTTCTCTGTCATTAATGAATGACACAAGTTTATTTTCATAGATTTGGCCATTTTTCTTTGTTATAACTTCTATCTTCCTCTAAATGAGTCTGTGTCCAAGACTGGACCTTTGTCATCGCAATTCACATGAAAACTAAAATACATCATCTGTTTAAGATGATATTGTCACTTGTAGATGATTTTGATTGATCAATAGCTTTGAAGTAACTTTATGTAGAAGATTTGTAGCGCTATAGAGGATATATTTCCTACAGACAGGTGGCAGTTTTGGCCTGATGGAGGCTCGAGAGTTCCACAGGTACCTTCATGAAAAGGTGTCATCAGGACAAAACAGTGATGACAATTAGCATGTAGTCTGTCCTGTATAGAAACTATATATAGTATGAATTTGGGACATACAGTATCCTCTGTCTGATGTCCACTGCATCTCCCTTCTCCACTCCTGTTTTCCTGTTTTTGGTGTATTTGACTTTTTAGTGTTTGAGTTTTCATCTCATTTTTGAGAGAAATGCACCAAAAAAAAAAAAAAAAAAACAATCTAAGAAATTAAATGGTAGATTTTTTTCAGTCATTGCTGCAGTTTTGCTAAATTAAAAATTCAAAAAAAATGTACTCATTTTTTCAGTCATTTTATTTCATATGCCACACACAGTGTTTACTACTTTGCTTGTACAAGTACTATTAATTACCTTTAACATGCGAAAACATAAAATCACTTTTTTACCACATCCTTTGATTTTAAAGAAAAAGCACTTTCACTACAAATAATGTGTAATTTTAAATGTATGTCTTCATTATGAACAGGAAAAAAATCTGTAAAATATTATCTCACATTTAATGTAAAATTACACTTACAATGTATACAGATACACTGTTATTAACAAACAAAATCACTGTAATAAAATGACTTAAATTATCATCAATTACTTACAATTCAAAGGATTAACTGTTAAATTACTGCAAATCTCTGTAAATCTAACGTCATTCATTGTTTTATGGAAAAGGGAAAAATAACATTTCCTGTAAAATAACATTTTTTCAGTGTATCTGTAGGTTTGTGGTTTTTTTTTGTTAAGCCATTGTAGCTGCAGATAGTGTTGACTGATAGTTTATAGAACATGATTTGAATGTTAGGTACATCACATAGAGGTATATTTCAGTATGTTGTAACATAGGTTAATGCTTAATGCTTTGAATCAAGCTCCAATGCAGGGATCCAAGGATCTGCAAAAGAACAGACAATATTAAATTCAGACAAATAATTTAAGCAACTAATTGTATAAGTAGCATGGCTTTGTTTTTTAATGCTGTGAGATATTTTTCACAGCAGGAAATATGTTGACATACCCCACAACATATTGTACACCACATATTTAACTGTTCATCAGAGTGAACAGGTGAACATGTGATAGAAAATTCATAGTATATATGGCGAAAAAAGTTTTTAAAAAGTCCCGTTATAGTATGTTGGAACATAAAAAAGTCATAGTACAGTATGCTACAAAGGTTTTTTAAAAATTCATGTTACAGTACGTTGAAAAAAGTAAAAAAGTCAGTGTAGAATCTCAAAAAAATAATAATTTTCAACATATACTATGACTTTTCTGATTTTTCTTTCCAACATATTAGAGTAAACAGCCAAATGGGCCTTTAAGATACTTACATTCACAAACATAAGCTGCCTCCAGGTACTTGTAAGTCCTGCGACAGGGATCTCCAAACAGTGTGTCTGACACGTCGATGGTACAGTTGTTTTTCCCATTACAACTGTGGATACAGAGTGACAAGTGAAAACAAGCTCTAATACACCTTGGAGCATATGAAATTTGGTATAGCTGTATTATAAAGGTGGTGATTTTTTTGTTACATATATGGTACAAGTGGTATGGTACAGTTATTCCATCACCACGGAAAATCGCCATCCACTGTTTGTCGTAGCTGTTATCATATTTTTTAAATGCTTCCCATCTTTAATCCCTTTTTCTATATTTCAGTTTCTTTCAAAATGAAGCCTTGCAAGAATACCAATTTGTTCAGACATATCTACACTGCTCAAAAATAAATAAATAAATACAAAAAATAAAGGGAACAACAAAATGTAACTCTATGTCAATCACCCTTCTGTGAAATCAACCTGTCCAGTTAGGAAGCAACGCTGATTGTGAATCAGTTTCACCTACTGTTGTGCAAATAGAGCAGACAACAGGTGGAAATGAGGCAATAGCAACACAAATCCATATAAAGGAGTGGTTCTGCAGGTGGTGACCACTGCCCATTTCTCTGTTCTCATCCTTTCTGGCTGATGTTTTGGTCACTTTTGCATTTAGAAAAAAAAATTTTTTTTTTTTATTCCACGGGTAAAATTTTTTTTTTTTTTTTTTTTTTTTTTTTTTTATTTTTTAAAAAAAAAAACACACACACATATATAATTAATTAGAGAGGGGGGTTCCCCACAAAAACCCCCCCCAGTTTTTGGGGTTTTTTTCCTTTCTCAGGGGCACCCCGGCATTCCCCAAAAGGTTAAATAGCCCCCCCCCCACTTCCATTTTCCCCTTTTTTTTTTTTCCTTTTTGGGATTTTAACCGTACCCCCCCTTCCCAACCCAACCCCCTACAACTGAGCTACTGCCGCCCCATTTATCAGTGCTCTCACCCCTAGAGGTAGCATGAGGCGATGTCTACAACCTACAGAAGTTGCTCAGGTAGTGCCGCTCATCCAGGATGGCCCGTCAATACGAGCTGTGGCCCAAAGGTTTGCTGTGTCTGTCAGCACAGTGTCCAGAGCAAGGAGGAGATACCAGGAGACATGCCAGTACACCAGGAGACGTGGAGGGGGCCGTAGGAGGGCAACAACCCAGCAGCAGGACCGCTTCCCCCTCCTTTGTGCAAGGTGGAACAGGAGGAGCACTGCCAGAGCCCTGCAAAATGACCTCCAGCAGGCCACTAACATGCATGTTTCTGCTCAAACTGTCCAAACAGACTGCATAAGAGTGGTATGAGGGCCCAACATCCTGACGTGGGGCTTGTGCTTACAGCCCGACACCATGCAGGGTGATTAGCATTTGCCAGAGAACACCAAGACTAGCAGATTCGCCACTGGCGCCCTGTGCTCTTTCACGGATGTGAGCAGGTTCACACTGAGCACATGTGACAGACATGACAGACTCCGGAGACGCCGTGGAGAACGTTCTGCTGCCTGCAACATCCTCCAGCATGACCGGTGGCAGTGGGTCAGTAATGGTGTGGGGAGGCATTTCTCTGGAGAGCCGCACAGCCCTCCATGTGCTAGCCAGAGCTGCCCTGACTGCCATTAGGTACCGGGGTGAGATCCTCAGTCCCATTGTGAGACCATATGCTGGTGCAGTGTGCCCTGGGTTCCTTCTGATACATGACAATGCTAGGCCTCATGTGGTTGAAGCGTGTCAGCAGTTCCTGCACGATGAAGGTGTAGCAGCATAGAGGTGTGTTTCCTCTATGAGCCGCTGCTCATAATGAGCGCTGCTGGTGGGCTGGTATAAAAGCGGCTGTCCTCCCACCGGCTCTTCCTTTGCGCCTCCCTCCGTCATCACCGGCGCGTCATTTCCGTGTCGTAGGTCGCTTGACCAACCGGCATGTCTGCACGCTGCTTCACCTCGCAGGTTGTTTGTGTCTGTTTGTGTGCTCATGGCATTGTTGTTGTGTTGTAGGGCATCTGCCGTTGTGCGCTGCTCCATGCCCCGTGCGTGCTGTTGTGTGTTGGCCGTGGGAAAACGCTGGTGGCTGCCTGAAGTCCTCACTCTCCCTCCCTCCTCTCGTGCGTGTCTGTGTGTGTGTCCCGGCTGTGACCGAAAGGGTGTTACTGTAATCAGCTGATCGGGGCCGCTGCTGTTTTGTTCTTTTTTTTATATATATATATATTTTTTGCCCTGCTGCTGCTTGGCCTCCACCGGCACGGCGTGAAAGCACAATTGTTTAACTGTCCTGTGCATGACGGCTGCTCGGCCGTACGCCACGGCCGAAGCACAATTTTAAATGTGTGCCTGAGTGTGTGACTGTGTGAAGTGTGGGTTACGTTCGATTACTTTTGAACTATTTGTATGGGTTAAATTGTATTCTTTTCTCAGACTAATCCTGATTTTGGTTATTTATGTCATTGATTTGTTAATTAGATTAATTTGAAAGATTGTTTGGGTTTTGTTTTCTTTTCTTTAGCCTTTCTTTTATTGATTGGTTACATTTATCTAAGTTTTGTTTGGGCAGTTATTGATTGGTAAATTTTGTTAAGTTTAAGCTTGTGACCTGCCCATTAATTATAATTTGTTAGATTCTGATTTATATTTGTTTATTTTGTTGCAACCCCACTAATTTGTTTAATTTCCCTGTTTTCAGTTGCTGACGGCCGGTGGTGGCGGTGCTGGTGTTGGTGGTGGTCTCCCCTGTCTGCTGTGTCCCTGGGGGTGGGTTTCTTCACTGAGAGAGTCTGTCATGTGTGCCTGGTGATTTAAGTTGGTCCCCTTTAATCCCCTTTATTTATTTATTTATTTTTTTTGGGTGGATTCCTCCCCTGCACTAGCTCTCGTTCACCCACTAGGCCTCAGCCCCGATTAAGTTTTTCCCTTCCCCCTTTATGGTGTGAATGCTTGCTTTAATGTCTCTTTTTAAAATGATTATTTCAATAAAATGTGTTTTAATTTTTGGAATCGCGTCTCTGGCCTCCTGAGTTAACGGATCTGTGTGCCTTAAGTTGTAAAATTAATTCTCTGGGTGAAATTCCCAGGGTGGCGTTGTCGAGCTCCCTTTTCTTTGGTAACAGTATTATTCTTACATTTATTCACCCCTATCTGGGATATCATGTCTCGTTCCATAATATCAGGAATACATTAGGAATTGACTGATGCTTTAATCCAGGTCTGGGAGAAGATCCCTCAGGAGAACATCCACTGCCTCATCAGGAGTATGCCCAGGTGCTGTGGGGAGGTCATACAGGCACGTGGAGGCCAGATACACTACGGAGCCTCATTTTGACTTGTCTTGAGGAATTTCCACTCAAGTTGGATCAGCCTGTAATGTGACTTTCCACTTTTATTTTGAGTATGATTCCAAATCCAGACCTCTATGGGATAAGAATTTTGATTTACATTGATCAATTTTATGTGATTCTGTTCTCACTGTATTCCACTATGTAATGAATAAAGATTCTCAGCTTGAATATTTCATTCATTGAGATCTAGGATGTGTTACTTTAGTGGTCCCTTTATTTTTTGAGCAGCATATCTGTGCCAATAGGAAATAGTTTCTTGAAGTCTTGATTTAGTCCTTATATTTAGCAGAAGGTGTGCAGCCGTACCTGTCAGACACTTTTTTAGTGACTGAGCGTGAGCAGTTGACCCTTCGAGTCTGAGAGCTACGCCTCCTGAAAGAGCAGGTGGTCCGGTCAGTGCGTCCATAGTGAGCACCGTACACAGATATAATCTGTCCTGGAGCTGTCAAAAAGAGGAGGAACAATTGTCACGATGCAGAAGACAGACATTTAAGATTTAGAGAGTAATGTAATTATGCTTATGTTTAATGCAAAAAAAGAAAAAAATATATATTACCACAATAGAGGTGTGCTGATGAGCCCTCACATGCAGTCAAGTGAACTGTCAAAGTAACATGAAGGAATCACATTAGACATCACACGATAAAACTTGGAGGTTTTTTTCACTGATTGTTTCAGACATGGGACTGACTTGCTGGGAAGCAGCCGTAGGTGGTGTTCAGGTATTTGAAGGTGCCAGGGCAGGGATTGGGCCTGCGTACCACGTTTATGTTTAGTTCACACTCCTTCTTGCCATCACACCTGGAGGAGACACATTAAGAGTGTGTTTTCAGCACAAAGTAAAAGCAAACTAAAACTAAAATAAATACCTTGTTTTCTCCAGGTTCTCCGGCTTCCTCCCACAGTCCAAAGACATACAGGAGAGTTGATGACTCTAAATTGCCGTAGGTGTGAATGTGAGCGTGAATGGTTGTGTGTCTCTATGTGTCAGCCCTGTGATAGTCTGGTGACCTGTCCAGGGTGAACCCCGCCTTCGCCCAATGTCAGCTGGGATCAGCTCTACTTTAAGAACTTCATGTTCTTTATTTTAACCTGTCTGCAACTTCCCACTTCATCTGTGCTGCACATAGTAGCAAATATCCATCCGTCCACCTTCAACCGCTTATCCCATTAGAGGTCAAGGGGGGATGGAGCCGATCCCAGCTGGCATTGGGCGAAGGCGGGGTACACCCTGGACTGGTGGCCAGTCCATCGCAGGGTACATAGAAACAGTCAACCATTCATGCTCACATTCCCACCTAAAGCATAAGCCTAAAACCAACAAAAACGATATATATATATATATATATACATATATATATATATATATATATATATATATATATATATATATAGTGGAGATCTGCTGTAGTTGGCAGTCTGCATACTTTCCTGTTATAGCTCATCAACATACTACATTTGAGTGACAATTTTCAAAGCTCAGCAACATTGAATCCTTGAGCGATTGTAGTGAACTAGGAGACTAGGAGAGACAAGGAGGAGACTAGGAGACTCACTGCCAGCAGTACAGCCACATTTAGAAAACATGTTATTAAAATACAGTGTACTTTTATTTTATTATTGTACATGTAATGCGTACCTGCTCTTGAGGACGTCCACTGTGCCATTTTGAGAGCACTTTGTGTTTGCTAGCTGTCTCGAAGGTCTTCCTTCACTGCAGGTCTCACTGTCTTGACGTCCATACAGCACCTTCTTCACTCTGATCACTCCGTAACCTGTTACACACCATGGGAGAAATTAAGAGACAAGTTCATTGCATTTGTTTGTTTGGGGATGAAATACTGTCACAGTGGACAGAAAGACTCAGTCGTACCACAGCTCAGGCGCTGGACGTTTCTGCGGCCCTGACAGGTGACAATGCTCTCTATTGAAGAAACTAAAACCACAGATATCACAGCATAAGTTGAAGTGTGTTCAAGCCGCATCATGTATGTTGAAAATAAATGCAAGCTTCATCATTAACACATTCACTCAGGTATTTACCTGCTGCCATGAGCGAGCACATTGCTGCCAGCACTGGAAAAGAAACATCACTGTCAAACTGTATCAGCCAAACATAAGCAAACATTTGCACTTGTTCCATGTCAGACAGTCTAATGTTGGCTACTCTTCACTAAGCTTTCCAGCTACTTCACCTGTCTGCCTGTTAACTGTATGACCTCCTTACCAAAAAGAAGTTTACTCAAGTCTGCTATTTGTATATAGTATACTTAAAGTATACTTAGCATATACTGACACGTATACAGAAACATCTAAGTATATCTGGTTAATGTTTACTTTTTGATAGAGTAGCAGTGTGAGAGTTTGTAAGCGTATGTTTGGATATTAAACATTAAATCTTCAAGAATTTTCTATATTTTCTGTTCACCATGAGAAATATCAAGTCAAATAGCAAAAGTGTCTTTATATAATGCATAAATCATTCACTAAGTACTACAACTTAAAGACAACTCAGTATACTTGCAGTTTCAAGTCTGCTATTAGTATACTTCTTTTAAACCTAAAATAAGAGAGTATACTTTCAGTTGACCTTTTCTATACTTATCATAGGTATACTTAACAAAATTATACTTAAAGTATACTTAGTTTATACTAACAAGTATACAGAAAAGTATAAGTATATCTGGTTA
Organism: Pterois miles; assembly: GCA_947000775.1. NCBI lineage: Eukaryota > Metazoa > Chordata > Actinopteri > Perciformes > Scorpaenidae > Pterois > Pterois miles. The sequence goes on along the minus strand of CAMQGK010000571.1, from coordinate 3,917,870 downwards.
ATGTTTACTTTTTGAGTAGCAGTGTGAGAGTTTGTAAATGTATGTTTGGATATTAAACATTATTAAATCTTCAAGTATTTTCTATATTTTCACATTTTCCATTCACCATGAGAAATAAGTCAAATAGAAAACGACTATTGAAATAGGGTTAGGCTCCAAATATTACAGCTGCCCAAAGATAAAGGTGGCTTGGCTCTGCCCTGCCTGGAGTCTTATTATAGAGCAGCACAACGACGATACCTGGTGTGTTGGTGTGACCATAAATGTGATGCCAGATTGAAAGATATGGAGCACAACCAACTGGGTATATCGCTTCAGTCTATACTGGGGGATAAGACTCTCCTCAAGAAATATTTGGATTGGCTTTCCAGATGGACTGCCCTCTGTTTGGGTATCTGGCACAAAAATCTCAAAAATCAGGAATTTGAAAGAAATGTCAGAATATTACGATGGGTGGCCTGTGACACTGATTTTGTGCCAGTTAGGCTAGACAGCAGACTTAAATACTGGACAAACAAGGGCCTCACGTGATTTTGCTTAATATCCTCCAGTAAAGGGCTAAATATTTTCCAACAGCTTATAGAAATCATTTGGAGAAGCATGACTTTTTTTCAGATATCTTCAGTAAAGAACTTACTTTGATAAAAATATCCAAACTATTGAGGATGGAGAGTTGTGTCTGATTAATATATTTGTTGACGCACTCAAAGGCAAAACTGGAAAAAAAGACTGATTTCTAGGATCTATGTTTCCTTACAGCTGGAGAGAGGTCTTTCGACACTGTATGTGAAATTGTGATGGGAGGAAATATAAAATCAGCTGACGACAACTGGCTAAACATTTGTAGGACACAGTCCTCAAGCCCCAGCCAAAACCTTTGGAGAAAATTTACCTGGAAAAACATTATTCAAGATTTTTTTATAACTCCAAAAATCAAAGAGTCACAAACCAGAGCTTGGTCAGTGTTGGAGACATACTGGAGGAACTGGAAATCATACTGGAACCTGATATGAACCAAGGGGTGAGGGGAATATATGCTCCATGTGATGGAGGACTTGGCTTGGGGGGTTGGACTGAGGGGACATCTAAGACTATAAAAGACATTCAGAGATGCAAAGGACCATGGATTTGTATTTGGTGATCCCTAACCATTACTATGATTCTATGTACCCCCCCCCCCCACCAAAACACACTCATGATGACCTGTCTGTCCCCTGTTGTTGCCTTTGTTGTAGTTTTTGTTTTTATTTGTTCATTGTCTGTTAACTAAAATACAATAAAAAGTAAGTATATAAAAATGTCTCTTTATAAAATGTATAAATCATTCACTAACCACCATAAGTTAAAGAAAACTTACTATACTTGCAATAAAAACTAATAACATAAACAAAAAGAGTATACTGTACTTTAAAGTGAACTTCCATAAACTAAAGAGTGAGCTACAAGTATATAAAGAGTAAACTATCAGCGTACCTTTAAGTTCACTTGCAGTATATTTCACTTAATAATATAGTTGCAGAACAAAATACAACTTTGATGTAAACTAGTTGTGGACTCAAAGTTTACTATTCGTTCACTTAAAATACACTTAAATGTATACTTTTTTTAAACTAAAAAAGTCAGCCAATTTAGTTCCAAGAAGTAATGAAGTAGTATACACAGATATTAGTATACTTACTACATAAAGTATACTTGGGAAATACACTTGAACTTAATTTTACATCATAAAATAAACTTGAAGTACATTACGTATTTGAAGGGCGATTGCCTTCACTTTGGACTCATGCCTTCTTTGCTTACTTGTAGCCTGGTTACGTTTGCCTGTCTGGTTTCAGTAAAGATGATGATTATTAGTAGGGATGCACTGATACCAATGCCAGCTCAGATATTGGGCCGATACTGACTCATATAGCTGGAGTGGGCATCTGTGAAAATCAGGTTGACGGCCGGACGCTGTGGCTGGTGGATTCCAAAATGTACCAGCCACTCAACAGATTGTCATTTTCTTTATTGACTGGTGAGCGAATCAAATCTAGCAGCTACTTGCATATTTTAGTCAGACTAGTGGGGACTAGTCAGACTGTTGCCTTCGAACTGATGAAGCCACTTGGATAAGAGGCGAAAGGTCTTCAGAGACAAATCTAAGTCCAGTTGCCTTTGATTCAGTTGTTGCCAGAATGCATATTTTACCCACATTTGGCTGGTGGCTGATGCTATTTTCCAACCCTGTTGACAATGGGGCCGATCTGTTCAATTCAGTCTGATGTTTATATACTATATACTGTATATTATCTACTGGAATTTTAATTCCTGTTTATGTTTTGACCAATTTGTTGCTGTATTAAAAAGGTTTACACTTGAATTTGTAGATTTTATTTTTTGTTGTTTTTTTACAAAGTTACTCGTGCATGATTTATTATTTTAATAATAAATAATTCTGTGGGCTGCACAGTGGTGAAGTGGTTCGCACCGTTGCCTCACAGGTTTGAATCCGGCTTGGGACTCTTCTGTGAGGAGTTTGCATGTTCTGCCCGTGTTAGCATGGGTTTTCTCCGGGTTCTCCAGCTTCCTCCCACAGTCCAAAGACATGCAGGTTAACTGATAAGTCTAACTTCCCTGTAGGTGTGAATGCGAGCGTGAATGGTTGTCTGTCTTTATGTGTCCTGTGATGGACTGGCGACCTGTCCAGGGTGAACCCCGCCTTCGCCCAATGACAGATGGGATCAGCTCCAGCCCCCTCGTGACCCCTAATGGGATAAGCGGTGAAGATGGATGGATAATTCAGTAAATTTATTTCTAGTCAGGAAAGCAATTTTAAGTCAAGCGTGATGCTGCCTTACATATAAAAGAATGATCCCAGTCAGAGTGAGGCATACAGCTTATCACTGATATCAGCTGATACCCAGAGCCCAGGTATCGCTATTGTTATCAGGACTGAAAAAGTCAGATCTGTGCATCCCCAACCTGCTTGGTTTTTGAGTCCTGCTTTTGGGTGCAAACCTGTGTTCACTAAATCCTTACACACAGTCTGGAACAAACTTCCCTTAATGGCTATACTGACTACATGAAATGTTTCTAGACATCATTTTAACTGAAGGTAAAAAACACAAAAGATGAGACAGAGTCCTCTGAAGTGATTAACATACAAATAGCTAAAACTGATGAGAGGATGCTATTAAGTCTGGTCTTTTTATGCATAACTTTAAACTGCACAAGCTGAGGATCCTCTCCATCCCAAAGCTCCTCAGATATCTCAGAGACAATTCCCTTAATACAGTAATAAGGTTAGAGGAGGAGTAAATAAAAAGATCTACACACTGTGATATTAGATGTTTAGACGTCTGGATGTCAGAAATGTAATCACAGAAATGTTGGTAGGGTTAAAAAGAAAAAAAAACGGTGCGTAACAACTTAATTGACCAGGTTAAAACTTGTTATTTTGGCAAATGAAAAGAAATTTCTGCTCCTAAATTTAAACAAACCACCATAATGATAGTAGTCAGTTGTGTACTCACAGAGTGTGGTGCTGAGTCTGAAGCAGACCATGGTTTCAGATGATCTGGTCTGAGATGAGCAGTGGACTGAGAGACAACTGTGTCTGTTCTGCCAGGTGAAGAGCTCTTTTGTCCTTATATGCAAATTCACAGCTCAATCTCGGACTATTGGCTCCTATTCAGGTATGCAAAAATGTGAGCACACAACTCAAGTCAGAATGTTTTCTTTAGAAAGATGTAATGCGGATGAAAGAGCAAAATAGACCACAAGCACAGACAAAGGATTTCTTAAAATGCCGACTGAGATAACGGGAAGATCATGCGGAAATTCCCCTTTGTTTTGCTCTACTTTCATTTCACTTGTTGTGTGGTGATGCTGTGATGAGGAGATGTTTTTCCAGCTTGACCACAAAGACACTCATTTCCGTCTCTGTCCAATTCCCAGACATCCCTCATTTCATTTGACTCGTTCTTAAAGGAGAGCACCTTGTTGTGAGATCAGCCTGTGAAATTAGGTTGTTATATTAATCTAGGTTAGGTCAAATACCTGTGTGATTAATCAATCCTCTTCATGACTCTAAACTCCTCACATCACCATATGACATAATGCCACGCCTATTCAATTACATGTTTAGATGGACCAGATTTGAATAATAAAATAGAGTTGCAATAAATTATTGTCAACTAAATGAATCAGCAACTACTGTATTTTCTTAATTTTAGTAACTAAGATATTTATATAATTATATAAAATAACTGTATAATTATATAAGTCATTTTTTTCTGGTTTCTCTACTCCTCTATGGCAGTGACCAGAAAATCATTGATATTTGAGGACATCGTCTTGGGCTTTGAGAAACACTGATCGTCATTTTTAATTTTTCTAACATTTTATACATCAAACAACTAATTAACTAAACAAGAAAAGACTTAACAGGCTAATCATCAATGACAGTAATTGTTAGTTGCAGCCCTACAGCGAAGTGCCGAGGAGCCAGACCAGGGCTGTCAATCAATTAATATTTACTGGCATTAACTGCATTGTCATTTCAAATTGCTTTTATATCCATTCAAAATAAGATCTGTCAAATATTTAATACAGGCCAGAGGGCAAATATGCTGCTTTATGCACATGTATGTATCTATCTATTATTGTAAATTAAAATATAACACAGCAATGACAAATATTGTCCAGAATCACTGACAGGTACAACATTTTGCATAAAAATATGCTCATCATAACATGGCAAACTCAAACCCAACAGGCAACAACAGCTGTCAGAAATAGAAAAAGCAGCAATCTGGATCTCCTCAGCACACTGATCGCCTCTGACAACTCCACTGAACATCTAATACCCCAGGTCACCTTTAAGTGGCGATTTTCTTTGAGAAAACTGCTTTTGTGTGGATCAAATGTACGATGAATTGAAAAGGAGCTGTCACTATGATTGTAGAGTGTTTGAAATTATAGTTAACAAGGTTTCACATTTGCTAATATGCAATTCAGCCCGAAAATGTCAGATTTTTAAACATTTTTTGGCAGGTCGTGTTGTTTTTTCTTTACATACCACTTAAAATTATTGGGGTATCTAATAATCTTTTCCAAAGTACCAAATTCAACTTATGCAGTTTGTTTCATCCTCCTCACACGAGGTGCATGATTATTTTTATCAATATTAATATCACGATTATTCACTGATTTTAACGACAACATATTTTATTTGCACTTTTGTTATTAACATAAAGAGAGCACTGCTTTCACTTCTATGCTGTGCTACATTCCTGCTCATGCACAAATTAGGGCTGCACGATGTTGGAAAAAAATGACATTACAATGTGTAATATACTCGCTGGCCACTATATTAGGTACACCTGTTCAATTGCTTGTTAACACAAATAGCTAATCAGCCAATCACATGGCCTCAACTCAATGCATTCAGTCATGTAGACGTGGTCAAGACAACTTGCTGAAGTTCAAACCGAGCATCAGAATGAGGAAGAAAGGGGAATTAAGTGACTTTGAACATGGCATGGTTGTTGGTGCCAGACAGACTGGTCTGAGTATTTCACAAACTATTACGACTGGAGTCAGAGACAAGTTTGGACTCAAAGGCATAACTCAGATATCAGGTACTTCAAAACAATCAGCGTCTTTAATACAAAAACTGGATCGTACACAGTTGGTCAAAATAGCGAGCTAACAAGTCCAAAAAGGGGCTAGGCAGAGCAAGGTCAAAAAACAGGCAGAGATTCAAAAAACACAAGAGATCTAACATGAGGAAGAATTCTGGTACGCTTGACACTACAGACAAAGACCAACTGGCAGAGAAGGAAGCAGTGTCACATATTAAATACTGGTGAGGGGAGTGGTTGACAAGAGACAGGTGGACACAATCAGGGGTGGGGATGACGATCAGACACCTGTGCGTGATAACAGAAAGTAGATCAGTAATCTGTCAGTCAACCAGGGAGCAGGAAACACGAGGAGAGGAAGTGAAGTGTTCTTAAATGAATGTTAGAATACCAAATAAAAAAAAAAAAAAGACAAGATGACATGACCTAAGACCTGACGACTGTGACAAACTGCTGACCTACTGGGATTTTCACACACAACCATGTCCACGGTTTACAGAGAATGGTCTGAAAAAGAGAAAATATCCAGCAAGCGGCAGTTGTGTGGACGAAAATGCCTCGTTGATGTGAGAGGTCAGAGGAGAATGGGCAGACTGCTTGGAGATGATAGAAAGGAAACAGTAACTCAAATAATCACTCATTACAACCAAGGAATGTAGAATACCATCTCTGAACACACAACATGTCGAACCTTGAAGAAGATGGGCTACAGCAGCAGAAGACCACATAGGGCGTCACTCTTGTCAGCTAAGAACAGGAAACTGAGACTACAACTCACACAGACTCACCAAAACTGGACAACCGAAGACTGGAAAAATGTCGCCTGGTCTGATGAGTCTCGATTTCAGCTGCAACATTCTTTTACTGATACGGTGTACCTAATAAAGTGGTTGGTGTGTATACACACACACACACACACACACACACACACACACACACACACACATATAATCTGAGTTCGGTCAAATACTTGTGTGATTAATTAATCCTCTTAATGACTCTACACTCCTCATATCACCATATGACATAATGCCACACCTATTCAATTACATGTTTAGATGGACCAGATTTGAATAGCAAAGTAGAGCTGCAATAAAACAAAATTGGACAACAGAAGATTGGGAAGGAACGTCGCCTGGGCTGACGAGTCTTGATTTCAGCAGCAACATTCAGATGGCAGGGTCAGAATTTGACGTAAACAACATGAAAGCATGGATCCATCCTGCCTTGTATCAATGGTTCAGGCTGGTGGTGGTAGTGTAAGGGTGTGGGGGACATTTTCTTGACACACATTGGACCCCTTAGTACCAACTGAGCATTGTTTAAATGCCGCAGTCTACCTGAGTATTGTTGCTGACCATGTCCATCCCTTTATGACCACAGTGTACCATCTTCTGATGGCTACTTCCAGCAGGATAATGCACCGTGTCACAAAGCTCATTTCATCTCAAACTGGTTTCTTGAACATGACAATGAGTTCACTGTAGTCTAATGGCCTCCACAGTCACCAGATCTCAATGGTTGAAAAGGAGATTTGCATCATAGATGTGCAGCCGACAAGTCTGCAATAACTGTGTGATGCTATCATGTCAAAATGTACCAAAACCTCTCTCTCTATATATAGTGCTGTGAAAACGTATTTGCCGCCTTCCTGATTTCTTATATTTTTGCATATTTGTCACACTTAAATGTTTTAGATCAAAAAAATTTCAACATCAGACAAAGATAACCTGAGTAAATACAAAATGCAGTTTTTAAATGATGATATTTTTTATTAGGAGAAAAAAAGCTATTCAAACCAACCTGGCCCTATGTGAAATAGTAATTGCCCCCCTTGTTAAATCTTGAATTAACTGTGATTAACCACATTTTTGTTGGAAAGCTGATTTCAAATTCACTCGCCACACCCAGACCTGATTACTGCCAGACCTGTTGAATCAAGAAATCACTTAAATAGAACCTGTCTGACAAAGTGAAGGAGGCTAAAATATCAAGTAACACATCATGCTGCGATCTAAAGAAATTCAAGAACAGATGAGAAACAAAGTCACTGACATCTATCAGTTCAATCTATCATTTCTAAGGCTTTGGGACTCCAGCGAACCACGGTGAGAGCCATCATCCACAAATGGAGAAAACTTGGGACGGTGGTGAGCCTCCACAGGATCGGCAGGCCGACCACAAATTACTCCGAGAGCATCGAGGACTCATCCAGGAGGTCACAAAAGAACCAGAACAACATCTAAAGAACTGCAGGCCTCACTGCCTCAGTTAAGGTCAGTGTCCATGATTCAACAATAAGACAGAGACCAGGCAACAATGGCATCATGGGAGAGATCCAAGGAGAAAACCACTGCTGACCAAAAACAACACAAAGCCTTTGTCAAAAAACATCTTGATGATCTGAAGACTTTTGGAAAAAATCTGGAGACTGATGAGACAACAGATTGAACTTTAAGGCGTGTTTCCTTTTACAGCTGACGTAAAACTAACATAGCATTTCATAAAAACAGCATCATACCAGCAGTCAGACCTGGTGGTGGTAGTGTGATGGTCTGGGTCTACCTTGCTGCTTCAGGACCTGGACGACTTGCTGTAATTGATGGAACTATGAATTCTTCTCTCTGCCAGAAAATCCTGAAGGAAAATGTCCGGCCATCAGTTTGTGACCTCAAGCTCAAGCCCACTTGGGATCTGCAGCAGGACAAGGATCCGAAACACACCAGCAAGTCCACCTCTGAATGGCTTAAAACAAATAAAATTAAGGTTTTGGAGTGGCCTAGTCAAAGTCCAGACTTCAATCTGATTGAGATGCTGCAACATGACCTTAAACAGGCTGTTCATGGTCAAAAACCCAAGTTATGGCAAATGCTTGTTTGCAGTTGTTGCCGCCAAGGGTGGCACAACCAGTAATTAGGTTTAGGGGGTAATTACTTTGGTTTGGATAGCTTTTTTCCCTTAATAAATGAAATCAACATTTAAAAACTGCAAAGCTGCCCTGCCATATTAAAAACACACATCAGTTTTGAGTTAGCTGTTCTCAAGAAGCATTGCCTGATGTGAACCATGCCTCACACAACAGAGCTCTCAGAAGACCTACGATCAATAATTGTTTACTCATATGAAGCTGGAAAATAGTCTCTCTAAAAGCCTTGACGTTCATGTGTCCACGGTAAGACAGACTGTCTACAAATGGAGAAAGTTCAGCACTGTTGCTACTCTCCCTAAGCGCGGTAAAGATGAGCACAGCGCAGGATGCTCAATGAGATGAAGAAAAATCCAGCTAAAGACTTACAGAAATCTCTGGCACATGCTAAGATTTTTGTTGACAAATCTACAATAAGTTAAACATTAAAGAAGAATGGAGTTCATGGGAGGACACCATGGAGGAAGCCACTGCTGTCCAAAAAAAAAGAATTACTGCACGTTTGCAAGAGTTTGAGAGTTGCAAGTTTGCAAAAGAGCACCTGGATGTTAAACAGCACTACTGGCAAAATATTCTGTGGACAGATGAAACCAAAACTGAGTTGTTTGGAAGGAACACACAGCACTATGTGTGGAGAAAAAAAGGCACAGCACACCAACATCAAAACCTCATACCAGCTGTGAAACATGGTGGAGCCCCCAACATGGTTTGGGGCTGCTTCGCTGCCTCAGGGCCTGAACGGATTGCTGTCATTGACAGAAAAATGAATTCCAGATTTTATCAAGAGATTTTGCTGGAAAACTTAAGACCATCTGTCCGACAACTGAAGCCCAACAGAGGATGGGTGATGCAACAGGACAACAACCCAAAGCATAAAAGTAGTGACCCAGTCAGAGTCCTGACCTCAACCCGACTGAGATGCTCTGGCATGACTTTAAGAGAGCGATTCACACCAAACATCCCAAGAATATTGCTGAACTGAAACAGATTTGAAGAGGAATGGTCCAAAATTCCTCCTGACCGATGTGCAAGTCTGATTTTCAACTACAGGAAACATTTGGTTGAGGTTATTGCTGCCAAACGAGGGTCAACCATTTATTAAATCCAAAGGTTCACATACTTTTTCCACCCTGCACTGTGAATGTTTACATGTTGTGTTCAATAAAAATATGAAAACATAATTTTTTTTGTGCGGTATTACTGTAGTTTATGCAAACTGTGTTTGTCTATTGTTGTGACTTAGATGAAGATCAGAACACATTTTATGACCAATTTATGCAGAAATCCAAGTAATCCCAAAGGGTTCACATACTTTTTTTTACAACTGTTTGTTTGAACTAGGGCTGCTGTAGCAGGCTCACTTTTAAAGCCAGAGACAAGATTCTGGTATATAGGAAACTACAGTCTAAGCTACCTACTGATCCGTCGGTACCAGCCATGTCATACCAGCTTGTTGCAAAGAAAGTTAAATAACCTTCCAAACTTATGCAAAATTTTGGGGAGGAAAAACCTGTCATGACCATTTTCAAAGGGGTCCCTTGATCTCTGACCTCAAGATATGTAAATGTAAATGGGTTCTATGGGAACCCACCAGTCTCCCCTTTACAGACATGATCACTTTATGATAATCACATGCAGTTTGGGGCAAGTCATAGTCAAGTCAGCACACTGACACACTGACAGCTGTTGTTTCCTGTTGGGCTGCAGTTTGCCATGTTATGATTTGAGTATATTTTATGCTAAATGCAGAACCTGTGAGGGTTTCTGGACAATATTTGTCACTGTTTTGTGTTGTTGATTTCCAGTTATGGATATATACATACATTTGTATAAAACAGCATATGTGTCTACATCCAAGTTGATAAGTGTACTAAATACATGACAAATCTCCCTTTAAGGTAAATCTTAAACAGATCAAAATCGATTGACAGCCCTGCATGCAACACATCACAACATTTTTACACAGCATGAAATACGTCTATCACCTGCAGACTTGTAAAAACTTCCTTGACAAATCTTTAAGGTACATTTTGAACTGAAGAACTTTTTTAATCAATTAAAATTGAGCCCTAGTTTAAACACAAAGGCAGTGCAGCGTTTAGGCTGTGACTAGTTAGCCAGTCAGGACCAGACACTGGGACCAGACCAGCTATGTAAACAAAACACAAAAAACAAAGCAAACAAAGTAAACAAAGCACAGAAAAGCTTGGATTACACAGAGGGAGAGGACGGTATACTCCTCTATATCTTTACATAGCAAATAGTTGTTTGTTGCTTTTGTAATGCTCTGAATTTTGAATTAAGCACCCTTAAGTTCATCTCATACAACAACTAATACGGGCATTTAAATTGTATTTCCTGTTTCATCACAAGGCTGGGACACAGGTTTTGGAGTATGGGGTAAAACGCATGGACCGTTGTGCGTTGTGATTGGCTGCAGATCAGATTTTACTGTGTGTTGTACCCCAAACATAAGATGCGGTTGACACGTGACATCTCCTTTTGTAACCCTCCTTGTTTCATCACAGACAATGGCAGAGTTGAACAAGTTTACAGCGGAGCATCGGGAGGAGGCGGGGTCAGATGAGGCTAAAGTCTGACAGCATGCAACAAAATTATTTCCTATAACTTTAGGGAGCACAGCAATCTGATCCTGTAGGATCTGAAGTGTTGCCTGTTGACAAATGTTAATATTCCTGATTAATGTACTTTTAACCACATGTAATAACATGTTAATAAATGCTTTTGCAGCTTCCTGAAAGCATGATCAATGTGACAAACTCTGTGTCCAGATATCTTTATTTCTGTTGTATTCACAAACTGAAGACAAGTTGGTCACTTGCTGTACTGGAAGATTTACTTAACTTAAAGTCTTGGCATTTTCCCTTTAAGCAGCAGCAAATAATGAGACTTAATAAAATGTTCTCCTTGTTTAAGTCATTTTATTTCATATGCCACACACATTGTTTACTATTTAGCTTGTACAAGTACTATTAATTACCCAGAACGTGTGAAAACATAAAATCACTTTTTAACCACACACCTTGATTTTAAAGAAAAAAAAAAAACACTGACTACAGATAATGGGTAAATGTAAATGTATTACCAGGAAAAATCTGTGAAATATCATCTCATATTCGTATACAAATACAATACATTGTTAAAAAACAAAATCAATGTGATGAAATTACTTAAATTATTGTCAATTACTTACAATTTTAAAGATTAACTATTAAATTACTGCAAATATCTGTAAATCTACAGACATTCACTGTTTTATAGAAAAGGGAAAAATAACTTTTTTAAGTGTATCTGTAGGTTTGTGTTTTCTTTTTGTTAAGCCCTTGTAACTGCAGATAGTGTTGACTGATGTCATGTTACATATTTGATATATTCGTGGGTTCTGACAAACATTTGAATCGAAGGCAACTGGACTTAGATTTGTCTCTTTAGACAAATCTAATTCCAGTTGGCTTTGATTCAATGGTTGTCAGAATGAATATGACCTGGATGAATGAGAACATTCACAGAACTATATACGTAGGTATAGTTCAGTGTTTTAGAGCACAGGTTAATGCTTAATGCGGTGAATGATAATAAGGCCACACAGGGAACCTAGGATCTGCAAAAGAACAGAAAATATTAAATTCAGACAAATAATTAAGCAACTAATTGCATAAGTAGCATGGCTTTGATTTTTTTAATGCTGTGAGATATTTTTCATAGCACGGAGTATGTTGACATACCCCACAACATATTGTACACCACATATTTAACTGTTCATCAGAGTGAACAGGTGAACATGTGATCGAAACATAAAAAAGTCATAGTATAGTATGTTACAAAAGCTTTTTAAAACGTCATGTTATAGTATGCTGAGAAAAGTAAAAACTCAGTATAGAATGTTAAAAAAAAATATTTTCAACACATATACCATGACTTTTAGGACTTTTTTGTCAACATATTAGAGTAAACAGCAAAATGGGCCTTTAAGATACTTACATTCACAAATGTAAGCTGCCTCCAGGTACTTGTAAGTCTTGCTACAGGGATCTCCAAACACTGAGTTGGACACGTCGAAGGTACACCTGTTTTTCCCATTACAACTGTGGATGCAGAGTGACAAGTGAAAACAAGCTCTAATACACCTTGGAGCATATGAAATTTGGTACAGCTGTGTTATAAAGGTGGTGATTTTTTATTTTGCATATATATATACAGTACAGGGCTGCACGGTGGTGCAGTGGTTAGTACTCTCGCCTCACAGCAAGAGGGTCGCAGGTTCAATTCCGGCTTGGGGCTCTTCTGTGTGGAGTTTGCATGTTCTCCCCGTGTAAGCGTGGGTTTTCTCCGGGTACTCCGGCTTCCTCCCACAGTCCAAAGACATGCTGTTTAGGTTAATTGATGACTCTAAATTGCCCGTAAGTGTGGATGTGAGCGTGAATGGTTGTCTGTCCAGGGTGAACGCCGCCTTCGTCCAATGTCAGCTGAGGCTGTACACTAAGTGGAAAGAGGGAGGCTGAGGACTAGTGAGCATCAGAGCCACAGTCCAGGATGAAACATCGAAACTCAAAGAGTACATCAGGAAGACCGCCCCCAAAGACGAACTGCTCAGTGAATGCCTCAGACAGCAGAAACCTGAAGAGAGTGACGAAAATGAGGAACAAGCCCCTACACGGCATGTACCACCGCCAGATAGAGGAAGTGGCTGACATCACAAAGACCTACAAATGGCTGGACAAAGCTGGACTGACAGACAGCACAGAGGCACTGATCATGGCAGCACATGAACAATCCCAGTACCAAGGTCATAGAGGCCAGAATCTACCAGAGTAGATCTGACCCAAGGTGCAGGCTGTGTTCCCGGAGGTGGAGGCTGAGGTTAGTGTGGAGGGGTGCTCGCCAACTGCTACTCAAGAGTTTGACTTGTTACAAGAGGATGGCTGACTGTCAGCAGGCTCCAGCCCCTTCCTACCGGCCTGGTCAAAAGGTGTGGCTGTCAACACGGGACTTCCCTTTACATGTGGAATTGTGTAAGCCGGCCCCCAGGTTCGTGGGGCCCTTTCCAATCTCTAAGATAATCTTACATTCCATGTGGGCCACCTCAAGCCCTCAAAGGAGAGTCCCTTTACTAACATTTGCATCAGTTCACCATGTCTATCTTCTATGGCTTCTATGACACATCGTCAGCTCCGTCAGCTCCATCAGCTCCCTCAGCATCCTTAGCTCCCAAAGCATCCTCAGCATCTTCAGAATCTTCAGCTCCCTCAGCATCCTCATCTTCACTGTCACTACTGCTTGTATTTGCTGACTTTTCCTTTTCTAGAAACCATTCACTCACTCACTTGACTCAGATGGTATTTGCTCCAATATCCTGTAGGCCTTTCTATCACGCACTGCACTTGAGCTCTACAACATATAAACACATAGACTCTTACTCACATAATGGGATTAATCCACACAAAGTATTATTTTTGTTACAAAAACAGCAAGTTACATTCTAATAACATAAATAAATTGATTTTCAGCCAAAAAAGTTACAGCAAAGGAAGAATTTTCAAGAACAAAGTTGCAATAATAGTATGAATTGTAGTTGAAATATAACCAGCGATGCATGATGTCCAATTTAGTGGACAGATGAATAATCATAATTTCCTCCCAACATAAAATCAATACTTCAACATTTTAACAATTATATTACTCTTAAGATCTTACTTGATGTTAACATTTTTTTTTTTACCTGCAAGGGTCTCCTGCTATAGAAGGATTGGGAAGATATTCTTGAGCTTTTCAGCATTTCTGACTTTCTGTCGGCCATGTTGGATTTGAGGATTTTTTTTTTTTCTGGCCAGTGGGTGGCAGTGTATGGAATGATGCACAAGGGTCCACTGTGGTGGCTGATGTGCAACCATACCATCAAAACCCATGAAAATAAAAGAAAATAGCTTTGAAATAGCTATAGTGAACACTGCAGTGACCACTATGCTTGAAAGATTTATGACTCTACATTCCTCACAGCACCATATGACATAATGCCACACCTATTCACTTATTTTTTTAGAACCATATTTGAATAACAGTGGAGTTGCAACAATTAGTTGTCAACTAAATGAATCTGCAACTATATAAAATAACTGTATAATTATATAATTAACTATTTTCTGGTTTCTCTACTCCTCTATGACAGTGACCTGAATATCGTTGATGACTGAGGACGTCGTCTTGGGCTTTGAGAAACACTGATCGACATTTTTCATTTTTCTAACATTTTATACACCAAACAACTAATTAACTAAACAAGAAAAGATTTAACAGACTAATCAGCAATGACAGAAATTGTTAGTTGCAGCTGTGAGGTACTGGAGAACAGGCTGGACTCAAACGCACGACAAGGAGAGCAGGTCAAAGTTAACAATAATCTTTAATACAATAGCAAATGGTCGGTACACAGGAGATCAGTCCAACAGGCTAACAAATCCAAATCGCTAGGCACAGACAGGGTCAACAAACGAGCAGAGAATCAAAAACACGAGGAGATTAGATCACTGGGAAAATAAGAGGACGCTTGCACTCTGGGGGATACTAAGACAAACTAGCACAGAAGGGAAGGGGAGCACAGCTTAAATACTAAAGAGGGGAGTGACTAACTATGAACAGGTGAACACAATCAGGGCGGGGAGACGATCAGACACAAGTGAGAGTAGTTGGAAAGTAGGTCAGGGAATCTCATTCATTCAAAACGTGGAAGAACAGGAGGGCAGGAAGTGACGTGCTCTGAAATGAGAGGGAGAGTTAGACTTCTCAACCTCTGGGAATAGCGGGGGTTGATACCCATACGCGCACTGAAAAGGAGGAGTCCAGAAGAAGAGCAAGGCAGGGAGTTATGAACGTATTCCACCCAAATCAAATTTTTGCTCCACGAGGAGGGATTTTGAGAGACCAGGCACCTCAAGCCTGTCTCTAATTCCTGATTTAACCTCTCAGATTGACCGTTGGACTGGGGATGGTAGCCGGAGGAAAGACTCACGGAGGCTCCTATCAGGGCGCAAAACTCCTCCCAGAAATGAGACACGAACTGGGGACCTCGATCTGAAACCATGTCTCTGGGGAAACCATGTAAGGGGAAAATGTGAGACAACAAGACCTCCGCTGTCTTCTTGGCAGAGGGTAATTTTGACAGGGGAATGAAGTGTACCATTTTAGAAAATCTATCTACCACTGTGAGGATGGTTGTGTTACCATCGGAGACCGGAAGTCCTGTAACGAAGTCTAGCAAGATGTCTGACCAGGGGCGACTCGGAACGGGGTGAAGGAGTCCTGAGGGGGGTTGGTGTGAGGATTTGCAAAATAAAACAGGAGGTGGACAACATTCACAACCACAAAGACAAAAATGTAACTTAACCATTTCGGGGCGTGACAGCAGCCCGACAGCATCAAATAATCTTTTCCAAAGTACCAAATTCATTTTATCCAGGATATCCAGTTTTATCCTCCTCACACTAGGTGCATGATTATTTTTATCAATATTAATATCACAATTATTTATCACGATTATTCATTGACTTTATCAACAACTTATTTTATTTGCACTTTCTTATTAACATAAAGAGAGCACTGCTTTCACTTCTATGCTGTGCTACATTCCTGCTAATGCATCAATTAGGGCTGCACGATGTTGGAAAAAAAATGACATTACAATGTGTAATATACACCTGTTCAATTGCTTGTTAACACAAATAGCTAATCAGCCACTCACATGGCAGCAACTCAATGCATTTAGGCATGTAGATGTGGTCAAGACAACTTGCTGAAGTTCAAACTGAGCATCAGAATGAGGAAGAAAGGGGAATTAAGTGACTTTGAACGTGGCATGGTTGTTGGTGCCAGACGGACTGGTCTAAATATTTCACAGACTGCTGATCTACTGGGATTTTCACACACAACCATCTGCAGGGTTTACAGAGAATGGTCTGAAAAAGAGAAAATATCCAGCGAGCGGCAGTTGTGTGGACAAAAATGTGTTGTTGATGTGAGAGGTCAGAGGAGAATGGGCAGACTGCTTGGAGATGATAGAAAGGCAACAGTAACTCAAATAATCACTCGTTACAACCAACACACAACATGTCGAACCTTGAAGAAGATGGGCTACAGCAGCAGAAGACCACATAGGGTGTCACTCCTGTCAGCTAAGAACAGGAAACTGAGACTACAACTCACACAGACTCAACAAAATTGGACAATAGAAGATTGAAAAATTGTCGCCTGGTCTGACGAGTATTAATTTCAATTGCAACATTCAGATGGCAGGGTCAGAGTTTGGCATCAACAACATGAAAGCATGGATCCATCCTGCCTTGTATCAATGGTTCAGGCTGGTGGTGGTGGTGGTGTAATGGTGTGGGGGACATTTTCTTGACACACATTGGACCCCTTCGTACCAAATGAGCATTGTTTAAATGCTGCAGTCTACCTGAGTATTGTTGCTGACCATGTCCATCCCTTTATGACCACAGTGTACCATCTTCTGATGGCTACTTCCAGCAGGATAATGCACCGTGTCACAAAGCTCATTTCATCTCTAATTGGTTTCTTGAACATGACGATGAGTTTACTGTACTCCAATGGCCTCCACAGTCACCAGATCTCATTCCAATAGAGCACCTTTGGTATGTGGTGGAATGGGAGATTCGCATCATAGATGTGCAGCCAACAAATCTGCAGCAACTGCATGATTATAAGCTGGCCAAAAGAGGAGATAGAAGCCACAGATATCAAGACAAGAAAGCCCCTCACCATGCTTTCACCCGAAGTCCAGCACCCTGAAACTGTACACTAAGTGGAAAGAGGGAGGCTAAGGACTAGTGAGCGTCAAGGCCACGATCCTGGATGAAACATCAAAAATCCAAGAATACATCAAGAAAATGGCCCTAAAAAAGGAGCTGCAAAGTGAATGTCTCAGGCAGCAGAAACCTGATGAGAATGCAGAGGAGGAAGAGGAGCAAACAACCTGGAGGGACAAGCTCCTACTTGGAGTGTACCACTGTCAAATCGAAGAAGTGGCTGATATCAAGAAAACCTAGCAATGGCTGGAAAAAGCACGGAGGCACTAATCATGGCAGGACAAGAGCAGGTCCTAAGTACAAGAGCCATAGAGGCTGACTTCACAAATCTCCCTTTAAAGTACATTTTGAACTGAAAAAAATGTGTAATTAATTTGCGATTAGTCAGGATTAACAATATTAATCAATTAAAATTTCGAGTTTGAACATGAGGGCAGTGCAAGTATGCTGAACCACAGCTTTAATCTGATTTATTTTAACCTCCACCACCCACCAACCATATTTTAAGTGTAAGAAGTTGTTAACACATTTAAGGCATCACAAGCTGGTTAAGCCCACATTTCTGCAGGTAGTTGCAATCGATGTGTAATAATAAAAAGAAAAGGCAGGAAAATTAGGATTTAAAGATATAATTGATATATTGATCTTGAGTATAATAATAGACATGACTGACTTATAACATCATCTAAACCACTGTTTTTTCAATCTGTGGTAAATGCACCACCAAGTTTATCATTGAAAGAATATCACCTGCTGTGCATCTATTACATCTGCTTTGCCCTTTTGTAATGTTGTCTCCCACCTATGTTTTTTTTTTTTTTTTTTTTTTTTTTTTAACAGATATCTGGAGCTTCTGCAGGGAGAAGCAATGTATCACAGCCTAGTTGATGCAGAGAGACATGTGATCTCATTCCCACCATTACCAACAGCGAGAAAACCAAGGCATGTTTGTTTAATTTCTTCCTGCTTATCACAATTGAGAGACTTCCAGCAAATTGATCGTGCAGCAGGTCCACACAGTGGACCGGGACGGAAACCTGAAGGTGGTCTACCCGTCAAAGACCGACCTCATTTCGTTGCTGTAGATAAATTCTGATGTTTCCACTCATTCACATGCTACATAAAGTCATTTTAATAGATAAAAAATATGGGATATTAAGGCTAAAGTCTGACAGCATGCAACAAAATTATATCCTATAACTTTAGGGAGCACAGGCAATCTGATCCTGTAGGATCTGAAGTGTTGCTTGTTGACAAATGTTAACATTTCTGATTAATGTACAGCTTTTTGAACCACATGTAATAACATGTTAATAAATGCTTTTGCAGCTTCCTGAAAGCATGATCAATGTGACAAACTCTGTCCAGATATCTTCATTTCTGTTGTATTCACAAACTGAAGATAAGTTTGTCACTTGCCGCACTGGAAGATTTACTTAACTTAAAGTCTTGGCATTTTCCCTTTAGGTAGCAGCAAATAATGAGACTTAATAAAATGTACTCCTTTTTTAAGTCATTTTATTTCATATGCCACACACATTGTTTACTATTTAGCTTGTACAAGTACTATTAATTACCCAGAATGCATGAAAACATAAAATCACCTTTTAACCACATACCTTGATTTTCAAGAAAAAAACATTCTGATTACAGATAATGAGTAATTTTAAATGCAGTTCTTAATTATTACCAGGAAAAATCTGTAAAACATGATCTCATATTTAATGTAAAACTACACTTACAATTTATACTCATACAATACATTGTTAAACAAAATCATTGTCATGAGATTACTTGAATTATTGTCAATTATAATTTCAAAGGTTAATTTGAAGTCAGTGCAAATATCTGTAGATCTACATTCATTGTTTTATGAAAATTTCCTGTAAAATAACCTTTTTTCAGTGTATCTGTAGGTTTGTGTTATTTTGTTAAGCCATTGTAGCTGCAGATAGCGTTGATTGATAGTTTATAGAACATGATTGGAAGGTTTGGTGTGTGATATATAGGCATATTTCAGTATGTTATAGCATAGTCGCTTAATGACGATGATAACGGTAACGGTGACGGTAATGGTAACGGGGGCGATAGTAGTAGGTCTTCGGATCTACAAAAGAACAGAAAATATTAAATTCAGACAAATAATTTAAGCAACTGATTGCACAAGTAGCATGGCTTTGATTTTTAATGCTGTGAGATATTTTTCACAGCAGGAAGTATGTTGACATACCCCACAACATATTGTACACCACACATTTAACTGTTCATCAGAGTGAACAGGTGAACATGTGAAAGAAAATTCATAGTATATATGATGAAAAAAGTTTTTAAAATGTCACATTATAGTAGGTTGAAACATAAAAAAGTCATAGTATAGTATGCTACAAAAGATTTTTTTTAAAATCATGTTATAGTATGTTGAAAAAAGGAAAAAGTCCGAATAGTCAAAAAAAAAAAAAAAAAAAAAAAAAACTTATTTTCAACATATACTATGACTTTTTTTCAATTAGAGTAAACAGCCAAATGGGCCTTTAAGATACTTACATTCACAAACGTAAGCCACCTCCAGGTACTTGTAAGTCGTTTCACAGGGATCTTTAAACTGTGTGTCTGACACGTCGATGGTACAGCTGTTTTTCTCATTACAACTGTGGATGCAGAGTGACAAGTGAAAACAGGCTCTAATACACCTTGGAGCATATGAAATTTGGTATAGCTGTGTTATAAAGGTGGTGATTTTGGTGTAAAATCGGTTACTATAAAATCACAGTGATCCCTTTCTTTCTCTATTTCAATTTCTCTCGAAATGAAGCCTTGCAAGAATACCAGTTTAGTTAGACATATCTGTGCCAATAGGAAATAGTTTTTTGAAGTCTTGATTTAGTCCTTATGTTTAGCAGACGGTGTGCGGCCGTACCGGTCAGACACTATTTTAGTGACTGAGTTGAAGCAGTCGACCGTATCAGTAGTAATCGTAACAGTCATAGCAGTCGGGTCTGTGTTCTCATCTGTAGAGTTCCTGAAAGAGCAGATGGTCCGGTCAGTGCGTCCATAGTGAGCACCGTACACAGATATAACCTGTCCCGGAGCTGTCAAAAAGAGGAGGAACAATTGTCACGGTGGAGAAGACAGAAATTTAAGATTTAGAGAGTAATATAATTGTATGATGTTTAATGTAAAAAAAGAAAAAAATATATATTACTGCATTGGAGGTATGCCACTGAGCCCTCACATACAGTCAAGTGAGCTGTCAAAATAACATGAAGGAATCACATTAGACATCACACAGTAAAACTTGCAGGTTTTTTTCACTGATTGTTTCAGACATGTGACTGACTTGCTGGGAAGCAGCTGTAGGTGGTGTCCAGGTATTTGGAGGTGTCAGAGCAGGGATCGGGGTCGCTCACAAGGGTTATGTTTAGTTCACACTCCTTCCTGCCATCACACCTGGAGGAGACACATTAAGAGTGTGTTTTCAGCACAAAGTAAAAGCAAACTAAAACTAAAATAAATACCTTGTTTTCTCCAGGTTCTCCGGCTTCCTCCCACAGTCCAAAGACATACAGGATAGTTGATGACTCTAAATTGCCGTAGGTGTGAATGTGAGCGTGAATGGTTGTGTGTCTCTATGTGTCAGCCCTGTGATAGTCTGGTGACCTGTCCAGGGTGAACCCCGCCTTCGCCCAATGTCAGCTGGGATCAGCTCTACTTTAAGAACTTCATGTTCTTTATTTTAACCTGTCTGCAACTTCCCACTTCATCTGTGCTGCACATAGTAGCAAATATCCATCCGTCCATCTTCAACCGCTTATCCCATTAGAGGTCAAGGGAGGATGGAGCCGATCCCAGCTGGCATTGGGCGAAGGCGGGGTACACCCTGGACTGGTGGCCAGTCCATCGCAGGGTACATAGAAACAGTCAACCATTCATGCTCACATTCACACCTACAGGCAATTTAGAGTCATCAACTATCCTGCATGTCTTTGGACTGTGGGACGAAGCTGGAGCACCTGGAGAAAACCCATGCTAACATGGGGAGAACATGCAAACTTCACACATATATATGTGTACATATATATATATCGTGGAGATCTGCTGTAGTTGGCAGGCTGCATACTTTCCTGTTATAGCTCATCAACATACTACATTTGAGTGACAATTTTCAAAGCTCAGCGACATTGAATCCTTGAGTGATTGTAGTGAACTAGGAGACTAGGAGAGACAAGGAGGAGTCTAGGAGACTCACTGCCAGCAGTACAGCCACATTTAGAAAACATGAAATGAAAAAACAGTGTACTTTTATATTATTATAGTACATGTAATGCGTACCTGCTCTTCAGGACATTCACTGTGCCATCTTGAGAGCAGTCTGTGTCAGGTTGCTCTTTTGAAGATTCTGAAGATGCCCAAGATCCCCAAGATCCCCAAGATCCCGAAGCTTCTTCTGCTACTGCACAGATCTCACTGTCTTGACGTCCATACAGCGCCTTCTTCACTCTGATCACTCCGTAACCTGTTACACACCAAGGGAGAAATTAAGAGACAAGTTCATTGCATTTGTTTGTGTGGGGATGAAATACTGTCACAGTGGACAGAAAGACTCAGTCGTACCACAGCTCAGGCGCTGGACGTTACCGCCGTCGCCCTCACAGGTGACAGCTCTCTGTACGGAAGGAACTAAAACCACAGATATGACAGCATCAGTTGAAGTGTGTTCAAGCCGCATCATGTATGTTGAAAATAAATGCAAGCTTCATCATTAACACATTCACTCAGGTATTTACCTGCTGCCATGAGCGAGCACATTGCTGCCAGCACTGGAAAAGAAACATCACTGTCAAACTGTATCAGCCAAACATAAGCAAACATTTCCACTTGTTCCATGTCCGACAGTCTAATGTTGGCTACTCTTCACTAAGCTTTCCAGCTACTTCACCTGTCTGCCTGTTAACTGTATGACCTCCTTACCAAAAAGAAGTTTACTCAAGTCTGCTATTTGTATATAGTATACTTAAAGTATACTTAGCATATACTGACACGTATACAGAAACATCTAAGTATATCTGGTTAATGTTTACTTTTTGATAGAGTAGCAATGTGAGAGTTTGTAAGCGTATGTTTGGATATTAAACATTATTAAATCTTCAAGAATTTTCTATATTTTTGCATTCACCATGAGAAATATCAAGTCAAATAGCAAAAGTGTCTTTATATAATGCATAAATCATTCACTAAGTACTACAACTTAAAGACAACTTACTATACTTGCAGTAAAAACTAATAAAATTAACAAAAAGATTATACTTTAAAGTGAACTTCCATAAACTAAAAAGTGGTATAAGAGTATATAAAGAGTAAACTAACAGCGTACCTTTAAGATCACTTTCAGTATAGTTTAATATTCTTACACTTAAAATACACTTAAATGTATACTTTTATAAAACAGTCAGTTAATTTAGTTAAAAGAAGTAATGAAGTGGTATACACTGATATTAGTATACTGACTACATAAAGTATACATGGGAAATATAATTGAACTTATAAAATAAACTTGAAGCATATATTTTTTTGTAAGGGCGATTGCCTTTACTTTGGACTCATGCCTTTTTTGCTTACTTACAGCCTGGTTACGTTTAAATGTCTGGTTTCAGTGAAGATGATGATTAGTTGTAGGGATGCACCAAAACCAATGCCGGCTCAGATATCGGGCTGTTACTGACTCATATAATTGGATGAGACAGAGTCCTCTAAAGCAGTGTTTTTCAACCTTTTTTGAGCCACGGCACATTTTTTACACCGGCAAAATCCTGGGGCACACCACCAACCATAATGACACAAAATGACACTCTATGGTCTAACACAGTACATATAATGAAACATAGTTAGTAATATAGTTTATAAATGTTTCTATACTCACTTAATGCGACCCCTGGGCCTGTTTAGATGAACACAAGGCTGATATTCTGGCAGGAACTGAAGACAGACATACACAGAGCTCTTCCTCAACAGCTCTCAGTCTCTCTCTGTTTTTAGTTTTTATCACAGTCAGGCTTGAAAAGCTTAGCTCACACAGATATGTTGTGGAAAATGGGAGCAATGCTGAAATAGCTTTGTTGGCCAGAATGGGGAACTCCTTGGCAGCAGTTAACCAAAAACTGTCCAAAGGAAGATCAGCAAAGTTTAGCTTTAAACTCCGATTTTGTTTCAGTTCAATGAGTTGCTCTTGCTCATGTAAAGTCATGTCCATTCCAACAACTGATGCTGAGCTGTATGGGTCCCTCACCCAGTCGAGGTGTTCTGTGCTGACTGAAGGGAAATAAAATGACAACTTCTCCTGAAGTGTTTTCAAATGTGTGCCTATTACCTCGCACAGTGCAGCAGTGTTGACATCACTCCGTTTCTCTGTGAGTGGGAACATCTCAAGGTTGCCATGCTGCACATGTTGTTGCCAGAGCTGGACCTTTAAACGGAATCCATTCATTTTATCTGTGCTTGTGAGCAGGTTTTCATTCCGGCCTTGCATCCGTGTGTTCAATTCATTCAGATGATGAAATATATCAGCCAGGTATGCCAGCTTTGCACACCACTCATCAGTTGCAAGTAGCTTTGAGTAATCAGACTTCTCATTTGTCAGAAATATTTTAAGTTCCTCTCGCAGCTCATACACACGCGCCAGCACCTTGCCGCGCGACAACCATCGGACCTCCGTATGGAGCAGCAACGTTTTATGCTCCGCTCCCATTTCCTCACACAAGGATGCAAACATGCGACTTTTCAAAGGTCGTGTCTTCACAAAGTTGACTATACGTACAACATCATCCAACACATGAGCTAGATCTGCTGGTAAGGTTTTTGCAATGAGAGCCTCACGGTGTAAAAAACAGTGCGTAATGGTAACATTTGGGTTTTTTTCTTTCACTCTGCTTACGAAGCCTTTGGTGCGCCCGACCATGGCTGCTGCTCCATCAGTGCAAACACTTGTACAGTTTTCCCACGGAAGTCCTCCTTTGTCAAAATATTCCGACGTGACCCGAAAAATTTCCTCTCCTCTTGTTTTTTCTGGCAGTGCCTTGCAAAAGAGGGAGTTTTCTCGAATTACATCTCCATCCACAAAACGCACGTTGGCCAAGAGCTGAGAATGTCCACTAATATCAGTTGACTCATCAAGTTGCAATGCAAATTTCTTACTGACGTGTATCTTTTTCAAAACAACAGTTTCAATGTCTGCAGACATGTCATTAATACGTCTGTTATCTGAGAGAGGGACTTTAGTGATTTCTTTGGCGGTGTCAGGGCCAAGCATCTCATTTACAATGGCTTTACAGGCAGGCAGTATTAATGTTTCTGCCACAGAGTGTGACTTTTTTGATTTAGCTACGACTTCAGCAACAAGGTAGCTTGCTTTAAGGGCTCTCTCATTTGCCGTTGTGGTTTTCCTCAGAAAAGTTGCCTGTTTCTCTGTGTTTTTACGTAGGCGTACCGGCTTGTCTTGAAGGGACGGGTGTTTTGTTTGTAGATGGCGTTTAAGCTTGCTTGGCACCATGCCGCTGTCAGCTAGCTTCTCGCCGCACACCAGGCATAACGGAGACGGTGCCGTTGCATCCCCGGTGAAAGTAAATCCAAAGGACAGGTAGCTTTCGCTGTACTGCCGTGAGCTCATCGTCTTGTCTTTCTTCTTTTGTCCACCACTCATACTAGGGCCTTCGTCTGGGTCAGCATTTTGTCCAGAACCCTGTTCAGAGTTAGCATTTCCCCTTCTCACAAACTTCTCCATCACTGTCACTGTAAATCTGTCAAGCGCAAGTCTAATTCTATTGTCTTTTTACTGGTAATTAGCCGTCTGCTGCCACCTGCTGACAGAAGAGTATTACTCTGCCACTTACTTGCAGCACAGACACTCTTCAATGGCACAATAGTACAATATTATTTGCCGGTAATTAATTTTCAAACATCTAATGACTAATTAAGTGAAATTGGATAATTTCTCGCGGCACACCTGACGGTCTCTCACGGCACAGCAGTGTGCCACGGCACACGGGTTGAAAAAGACTGCTCTAAAGTGATTAACATACAAATAGCTAAAATTGATGAGAAGATGCTATTAAATTTGGTCTTTTTATAACTTTAAACTGCACAAGCTGAGGATCCTCTCCATCCCAAAGCTCCTCAGATATCTCAGAGTCAGTTCCCTTAATGCAGTAATAAGGTTAGAGGAGGAGTAAATAAAAAGATCTACACACTATGATTAAATGTTTAGAGGTCTGGACGTCAGAAATGTTATCACAGTGTCAGGGAAAGCTGGGTATTTAACCAAAAGGGGAAGAGAGAGAGAGAGACAGACAGAGAGAGAGAGAGAGAAACCCCACACGCAGAGACACACCAATAGACGGATTAAACAAAAGACGAGTCTTTAATGATAGACTGTTTTAAACCAATTCTTACAGTAATACAAAATAAACTACACTAGAAAGAAATAATAACTAAACACAAAGAAACAACTAGGAAACTAAATACACCAGTACTATGATTTAACTAGATCTATAGTGCACAGAGAGATACAAGTACACAAACACAGACAAGTTAAACACAGGAACACCAGGAGTGCACAGGAAGACAGGGAAAAAACCTACCATAAAGAAAGAGATGTGAGACTACACGAGGAGAAGTGAGTTTAAAGGGAATCCAGGGAGAACACGAAGAAACATGCAAGTCAAAGGAACACAGACCACAGGGAGATCACAAGGGCTTTAGACAAATGAGTCGACAAGAACAGAGGGAAAGGGAGTGGTTTAAATACAGAGGGTGATGACACACAGGTGGAAACAATCAGGCAATCAAAAAAGGAGGGAAAATAGACAAAGACAGGAACAAAAGCTCAAAACGACACAGAGACACAAGACTTTCAAATTAAAACAGGAAACCACCAAAGACAAGACATCAGGACAGTGAGTGAAACGCAAACAATATACTAGAACAGAAACTCAGTAACAAAACAGAACTAAATAATGAACTTATCAAAAAACTAACTAACATAGAAGACCATAACTGTGACACACAGAAATGTTGGAAGGTTAAAAAAAAAAAAAAACGGTGGGTAACTAAAATGTGTTTACCAACTGGTAATGAAAAACTTACCACCCTTTCTTGAAAAATGAGAAAATACAGCATCTAAATGACCAGGTTAATACTTGTTATTTTGTCAAATAAACTGAAATATCTGCTCCTAAATTTACATGAACCACCATAATGATTGTAGTCAGTTGTGTACTCACAGAGTGTGGTGCTGAGTCCGAAGCAGAGCATGGTTTCAGATGATCTGGTCTGAGATGAGCAGTGGATTGATGGTTGCTGGAGCAGAGATAAATGTCTGTTCTGCCAGGTGAAGATCTCTCTTCCCTTTTTATGCAAAACCACAACTCTATCTCAGCCGATTGGCTCCTATTCAGGTATGCAAAAATGTATGTATGCATAAACAATAAACTCACGTCAGCATGTACTTTTGAAAGGTGTGACGCGGATGAAAGAGGACAGTGGACTACACCCATCACAAAAACATTTCTTAAGATGCTGAGTGATGTAACAGGTGGTTCATGCAGAAATACCTCTGTTTTGTACTGCTGTCATTTAACTTGTTGGGTGGTGATGCTGCGATGAAGAGATCTTTTTCCATCTTGACCACAAAGACCCTCATTTCTGTCTCTCCTTCATGTCACACATACTCGTCCTTAAAGGAGGGCACCTTGTTGTTGGGGGCTCAGCCTGGGGAATTAGCTTGTTAAATCAAACTAGGTGAAGGTACATACCTGTGTGATTAATCAGTCATCTTAATGACTGTACACTCCTCACATTACCGTATATCATAATGCCATGCCTATTCAATTACATGCTTAGGGACCAGTAATAAAGCCAGAACTAGAGCTGCAATACTTAGCTGTCAACTATTAAATGACTCTGTAACTATAGTATTTTGATAATTAGAGTCATTAAAATATTTATATAATTATGTAACATAATAATACATTCTAATTGTTATTTTCATCTGTTAAACTGGGGTTGGGTAATTATATAGTAACCCCCGGATTAGCAGATGAAAATAAGGGAGTGAGTGTTAGAATTATACTCTTAGCTATTTTCAGTGACCTGAATTTTTCTTTGACATTTGAGGACGTTGTGTTTGAGAAACACTGATTGTTTTTTATTTTTCATTTTTCTAACATTTTATAGAGCAAACAGCTATATGACTAATTGAGAAAATAATTAACAGACAAATCAGTGATGACAATAATCGTTAGTTGCAGCCCTACAGTGAAGTGCAGAGGAGCCAGACCAGGACTGTCAATTGATTAAAATATTTAATTGCCATTAATCGCAATTTAATTTCACATAGATTTTATGTCTGTTCAAAGTAAGATTTGTCAAGTATTTAATACTTTTTTCAACATGGAAGTGGACAAATATGCAAATGTATGTATATATTGTAAATCAATTCATAACACAAAACAATGACAAATATTGTCCAGAAACCCTCACAGGTACTATATTCAGCATAAGCAAGTATGCTCAAATCATAACATAGTGCAAACTGCAGCCCAACAGCTAACAACAGCTGTCAGTGTGTCAGAGTGCTGACTTGACTATGACTTGATCCAAACTGCATGTGATTATCATAAAGTGATCATGTCTGTAAAGGGGAGACTCGTGGGTACCCAGAGAACCTACTTACATTTACATATCTTGAGGTCAGAGGTCAAGAGACCCCTTTGAAAATGGCCATGACAGTTTTTCCTCACCAAAATTTAGCCTAAATTTGGAGTGTTGTTTAACTGCCTTCATGACGGTGATATGAAATGGTTGGCTTCATAAGGTTTTCAAGTTTCATATAATGCCAGCATCTTTAACAGCTGTTGTTTCCTGTTGGGCTGCAGTTTGCCATGTTATGATTGAGCATATTTTTATGTTAAATGCAGAACCTGTGAGGGCTTCTGGACAACATTTGTCAATGTTTTGTGTTGTTAATGTATTTACAATAATGAATATATACTGTACTGTACATTTGCATAAAGCAAGCATATTTTCAAACTCCCATGTTGAAAAGCGTATTAAATACTTGACAAATCTCCCTTTAAGGTAGATTTGACCAGATCAAAAATGTGCAATTAATCATGATTGAAATATTTTAATCAACTGAGAGAGTACAAGTATGCTGAACCACAGCTTTAATCTGATTTATTTTAACCTCAATGTTTAATTGTGAGAAGTTGTTAACACATTTTAAGGCATCACAAGCTGGTTAAGCCCACATTTCTGCAGCTAGTCGCAAACGGTGTGTAATAATAAACATGACATGACTGACTTATAACTTAACCTAAACCACTAATGTTTTTTCAATCTGTGGTAAATGCACCACCAAGTTTATCACTGAAACATTGAAAGAATATCACCTGCTGTGCATCTATTACATTTGCTTTGCCCTTTTTCATATTAAATACCATCATACAGTGGAAATTATTTTGAGAGAGAAAACTAATAACACATCTGACGTGCTACATTGTCCTATTGTTGCCCACAGTTTGTCTCTATCTTTTCATAATATAATAAAATGATTACATGATCAACTGATTGCACTTTACAGATCAAGAAAACGACCAAAGAGTTGTTCTTGGAGGTGACGAGTGCAGCCAGCCTGCAGACCTGTAACGATGTTATGGACGCTCTGATTGTAGTAAGCTTTGATTTTTCTCTCTCTTTTCTCTGTCATTAATGAATGACACAAGTTTATTTTCATAGATTTGGCCATTTTTCTTTGTTATAACTTCTATCTTCCTCTAAATGAGTCTGTGTCCAAGACTGGACCTTTGTCATCGCAATTCACATGAAAACTAAAATACATCATCTGTTTAAGATGATCTTGTCACTTGTGATGATTTTGATTGAAGTAACTTTATGTAGAAGATTTGTAGCGCTATAGAGGATATATTTCCTACAGACAGGTGGCAGTTTTGGCCTGATGGAGGCTCGAGAGTTCCACAAGTACCTTCATGAAAATGTGTCATCAGGACAAAACAGTTGAACAGATGGTCTGATATCACAATGTTTAGTCCCTATTTTTCTTCTTCACACTGGTAAAACAATACACAATGACAATTAGCATGTAGTCTGTCCTGTATAGAAATTATATATAGTATGAATTTGGGACATACAGTATCCTCTGTCTGATGTCCACTGCATCTCCCTTCTCCACTCCTGTTTTCCTGTTTTTGGTGTATTTGACTTTTTAGAGTTTTCATCTCATTTTTGAGAGAAATGCATCAAAAAAAAAAAAAAACAACAATCTAAGAAATTAAGTTGTAGATTTTTTTTTCAGTCATTGCTGTAGTTTTTTCTGTTGTAAAGTAGTTTAAAGGTGCTAAATTAAAAATGAAAAAAAATGTACTCATTTTTTCAGTCATTTTATTTCATATGCCACACACAGTGTTTACTACTTTGCTTGTACAAGTACTATTAATTACCTTTAACATGTGAAAACATAAAATCACTTTTTTACCACATCCCTTGATTTTAAAGAAAAAGCACTTTCACGACTAATAATGTGTAATTTTAAATGTATGTCTTCATTATGAACAGGAAAAATATATCTTATATTATCTCACATTTAATGTAAAATTACACTTACAATGTATACAGATACATTGTTATTAACAAACAAAATCACTGTAATAAAATGACTTAAATTATCATCAATTACTTGCAATTCTAAGGATTAACTGTTAAATTACTGCAAATCTCTGTAAATCTAACGTCATTCATTGTTTTATGGAAAAGGGAAAAATAACATTTCCTGTAAAATAACATTTTCAGTGTATCTGTAGGTTTGTGGTTTTTTTTGTTAAGCCATTGTAGCTGCAGATAGTGTTGACTGATAGTTTATAGAACATGATTTGAATGTTAGGTACATCACATAGAGGTATATTTCAGTATGTTGTAACATAGGTTAATGCTTAATGCTTTGAATCAAGCTCCAATGCAGGGATCCAAGGATCTGCAAAAGAACAGACAATATTAAATTCAGACGAATAATTTAAGCAACTGATTGTATAAGTAGCATGGCTTTGTTTTTTAATGCTGTGAGATATTTTTCACAGCAGGAAGTATGTTGACATACCCCACAACATATTGTACACCACATATTTAACTGTTCATCAGAGTGAACAGGTGAACATGTGATAGAAAATTCATAGTATATATGGCGAAAGATGTTTTTAAAAAGTCCCGTTATAGTATGTTGGAACATAAAAAAGTCATAGTATAGTATGCTACAAAGGTTTTTTAAAAATTCATGTAACAGTACGTTGAAAAAAGTAAAAAAGTCAGTATAGAATCTCAAAAAAATAATAATTTTCAACATATACTATGACTTTTCTGATTTTTCTTTCCAACATATTAGAGTAAACAGCCAAATGGGCCTTTAAGATACTTACATTCACAAACATAAGCTGCCTCCAGGTACTTGTAAGTCCTGCGACAGGGATTTCCAAACAGTGTGTCTGACACGTCGAAGGTACAGTTGTTTTTCCCATTACAACTGTGGATGCAGAGTGACAAGTGAAAACAAGCTCTAATACACCTTGGAGCATATGAAATTTGGTACAGCTGTGTTATAAAAGGTGTTGATTTTTTTTTTATATATATATATATATATATATATATATATATATATATATATATATATATATATATATATATATATATATATATATATATATATATATATATATATATATATATATATATATATATATATATATATATATATTTATAAAATCCATCCAAATCCAAAATATGGTATAAAATCACAGTTATTCCATCACCAAGGAAAATCAGCATCCACGCATACAGACTGTTTGTCGTAGCTGTTATCATATTTTTTAAAAGCTTCCCATCTTTGATCCCTTTTTCTTTATTTCAATTTCTTTCAAATTGAAGCCTTGCAAGAATACCAATTTGTTTAGACATATTTACACTGCTCAAAAATAAATAAATAAATACAAAAAATAAAGGCAACAACAAAATATAACTCTAAGTCAATCACCCTTCTGTGAAATCAACCTGTCCAGTTAGGAAGCAACGCTGATTGTGAATCAGTTTCACCTACTGTTGTGCAAATAGAGCAGACAACAGGTGGAAATGAGGCAATAGCAACACAAATCCATATAAAGGAGTGGTTCTGCAGGTGGTGACCACTGCCCATTTCTCTGTTCTCATCCTTTCTGGCTGATGTTTTGGTCACTTTTGCATTTAGTCAGTGCTCTCACCCCTAGAGGTAGCATGAGGCGATGTCTACAACCTACAGAAGTTGCTCAGGTAGTGCCGCTCATCCAGGATGGCCCGTCAATACGAGCTGTGGCCCAAAGGTTTGCTGTGTCTGTCAGCACAGTGTCCAGAGCAAGGAGGAGATACCAGGAGACATGCCAGTACACCAGGAGACGTGGAGGGGGCCGTAGGAGGGCAACAACCCAGCAGCAGGACCGCTACCCCCTCCTTTGTGCAAGGTGGAACAGGAGGAGCACTGCCAGAGTCCTGCAAAATGACCTCCAGCAGGCCACTAATATGTATATTTCTGCTCCCAGGGGCGCATGCACATGCAGCGACCCGTCAGAGAGTTTGGCGTCCTCCTGTTTTTATGTTTTGTTGTTTTTATTTGTCTGTAAGTTGTTTTATGTGCTGTTTTATACCCCTCATGGAGCCGTGATAAAACAGTGTGGCTAAAAATGGACTTTCTTCGCCCTACGATGTGTTCCTGGTTACTGCTTCTACTGCTACTGCTCGTCCTGAATGACAGCTGGACTGTCTGCGGTGACAGGCTGCAGTATAGCAGGAATGAACTGCTGCTCCTTAAACACACGGTGCCAGCTGGCGTGTCAGATATTACGGCACAGATACCGGATCACATCCTAAGACTTCCTAACTTAAGAAGCGGTGGTGAAAAACGGAGAGAGAGAAGCCGAAGGAGGAAGCGTGGAAAGAGGGGAGGCGTGCGGTCACGCGTGAGGAAGCTGAGGCTCAACCGGGTTCCCCTGCCTTCGATGATCCTAGGGAACGCCCAGTCCCTCCGGAATAAGATGGACGAACTTCAAGGAAACGTCCGCTTTCTGAAGGATTTTAAAGACTGTGGGATTCTGACGTTCACAGAATCCTGGCTCACTGAACGTGATCGGGACGCAGACCTGCACGTTGATGGCTTCGGTGCACCGCTCCGCTTGGACAGAGACGCAGAGGTAACAGGGAAATCACAAGGAGGCGGAGTCTGCCTCTATGTAAATCAACGGTACTGCCATCCCAAATCCGTGACAGTCAGAGAGCGCATCTGCACCCCAGATGTTGAACTTCTGTGTGTATCTTTGCGGCCATTCTACCTGCCCCGTGAGTTCCCGCAACTGTTTATCATAACAGTCTACATACATCCCAAAGCCAATGCCTCTCCTGCCTGCAGTGTCATCCATGATGTGGTGCAGAAACTGCAATCTGTTTCACCTGATGCACCAATCTTCTTACTGGGTGATTTTAACCATGTCTCCCTTAAAAAGACACTGCCTGACTTTTATCAATATATAACCTGTCCAACCAGACGGGATAAAATTATTGATCTGTGCTATGGGTCTGTTAAGGAGGCATACAAATCTCTCCCATTACCACCCCTAGGCTCAGGGGATCACAACTGTGTGCATCTTCTGCCTACATACAGAACCGTGTTGAAAAGGGAGAAGGTCCAGATGAGAGACATTAAAGACTGGTCTGAAGAGGCTGTGTTCTGCTTGCAGGAGTGCTATGAATGCACTGATTGGACCATGTTTAAAGAAGCCTGTGGTGATGATCTGGATGAACTTGCTGATGTCACTTGTTCATACGCCGCCTTCTGCAGGGACATGATCATTCCCTGTAGGCGTGTAAAAGTGTTTCCCAACAATAAGCCATGGGTCACCAGGTCAGTTAAGGCTTCTATGCAGGCCAAGAGACATGCTTTTAAACATGGAGTAGCCTATGAACTGAACACAGCCACTAAGGAGGTGAAAATTGGGATTTTAAAAGCAAAGCAGAACTATAAATCGAAGCTGGAGAACAAAATGGCTATGAACAATCTTGGATCTGCTTGGTCAAGCATGAAAACCATCGCAGGCCTCCAACATTCGACATCCAGCAGCGTCATTTCTGTTGACGGCTTCGAGTCGGACATTGAATTGGCAAATGCTCTTAACTGTTTTTATACACGTTTTGATGCTTTTAATTTTAGTCAAGAAATACAGGAAATGAGTCATAAAGTGAGAGACAACAAGCACTTTTTTATTTCCCAGAGGGATGTTGAAAAATCCTTTTGTTCCCTTAAGCCAAAGAAAAGCTTTGGCCCTGATAACATTTGTGGCCGCTTGCTGAAGTCTTGTGCTAAAGAGCTGAGCTCTATTTTTCAGCATATTTTTAACCAGTCTCTAAAGATGCAGCATGTGCCAAGAGTCTGGAAGGACGCTGTTGTTATTCCAGCCCCAAAAATCAGTTCTCCCAAGACCCTCAATGATTTCAGACCAATTGCACTGACATCAATTGTAATGAAATCTTTTGAGAAACTTGTGAGAACTGAAATACTAAAGGCAACTGAGCGTGACCTTGATCCCATGCAATTCGCCTACAGGCCCAACAGAGGGGTACAGGATGCTACTGTCACCTTGTTACATCTGCTTTTCAAACACCTGGAAGGGAAAGGAACACATGCTAGGCTTTTATTCGTGGATTTCTCATCTGCTTTTAATACACTCCAACCCCTTGTTTTAGCCTCTAGGATTTTAGAACATTTTACCTTAAGCAACAACCTTGTTGGTTGGATTTTGAACTTTTTAACTAGCAGGACACAGAAAGTGAGAGTTAATGGAAGTGTTTTGGATCAGGTGACATCCTCCACTGGCTCCCCACAAGGATGTGTGCTGTCTCCTCTCCTGTTCATCCTCTATACCAACATGTGCCGAAGCACCAGAGCGGATAGAACAATCTTAAAGTATGCAGACGACACAGTTATTGTCAGCCTGCTGAAAAACAATGACACAAGCCATGGACCAGTTGTTCAGGACTTTCTTGACTGGTGCAATAAGTCCTTCCTTGAGATGAATATCTCTAAAACAAAAGACATGATCATTGATTTCCGGAAGAACAGAGCTTCCAACCAAGAGGCAACAGTTTTAAAAGGTCAGAGTGTGGAGTGTGTCGTCACTTACAAATATCTGGGAACTGTCATTGACAATAAACTTAATTTTGAGGCAAACTGCGAAGCTGTGTGCAAAAAGGGACGCCAGCGCTTGTTTTGTCTGACAAAACTGTCCAGTTTTAACATTGACAGAACCATGCTGACCTTGTTTTATCGTGCTTTTATAGAATCTGTTTTAACTTTCTGTCTTATCTCATGGTTTGGAAACGTGTCCCTAAAAAACAAAAACAGCTTAAATCAAATTGTTAAATGGTCAAGCAAGCTGATCGGAGAGTCTCAGCTCCATCCAGAAGCCCTGTATGCCAAACAGCTACAGAGGACAGCTGACTCTATTATAAGAGACGACTCCCACCCTCTTAATGGCGAATTTAAGCTGCTCCCATCAGGTAGGCGGTTCATGGTACCTGCCTGTAAGTCTAAGCGCTACAAAAGCAGCTTTATACCAGCAGCCATTACTACTATAAACAAGTAAGAAACTGCAATTTTAATTTTATGTATTTATTTCTTTCACTGGTTCGCTTATCTTGTCTTAAAGAATGGCACTTTTTGGCTTGGTTTTGACATATTTTTTATGACTTTTATGGCTTTTATGGCTTTTTATCCACTGATGTTTTACCTTATCTTGTTTTTTTCTTTTTTTATCAATACGGCCGTTCTTCCTGCCCTTTTTAGCCTAAGCACTGTTGTCACTTTGTCACTTTGTCTTGTATTGTGTTGTGTTGTTTCTGTGTTCACAATTACGAGATGACTCACTCACTGCAAACCAAATTTACCTACAGGTACAAATGAATATTCTGATTTTGATTCTGATTCAAACTGTCCAAACAGACTCCATGAGGGTGGTATGAGGGCCCAACATCCTGACGTGGGGCTTGTGCTTACAGCCCAACACCATGCAGGGTGATTAGCATTTGCCAGAGAACACCAAGACTGGCAGATTCGCCACTGGCGCCCTGTGCTCTTTCACGGATGTGAGCAGGTTCACACTGAGCACATGTGACAGACATGACAGACTCCGGAGACGCTGTGGAGAACGTTCTGCTGCCTGCAACATCCTCCGGCATGACCGGTTTGGCAGTGGGTCAGTAATGGTGTGGGGAGGCATTTCTTTGGAGGGCCGCACAGCCCTCCATGTGCTAGCCAGAGGTTCCCTGACTGCCATTAGGTGCCGGGGTGAGATCCTCAGACCCATTGTGAGACCATATGCTGGTGCAGTGGGCCCTGGGTTCCTTCTGATACATGACAATGCTAGGCCTCATGTGGTTGAAGTGCATCAGCAGTTCCTGCACGATGAAGGCATTGATGCTATGGACCAGCCTGCCCGTTCCCCAGACCTGAATCGAATCGAGCACATCTGGGATATCATGTCTCGTTCCATAAACCAATGCCATGTTGCATGCCATGTGCCCTGGGAGGGTGCAGTGGAGGAGGCCTATGAGCGGAAGAAGATGAGGTATGCCGACCTCGCTGTGGATGCTCAACAACAAGGCTGGAAAGCCAAGATCCGCCCAGTGGAAGTCGGCTGCAGAGGTTTCGTAGCCACCTCAACATCCAGGCTACTCAGGGAAGTGGGAGTGTGAGGGAAGGCCCACAGGCAGGCAGTCAAGAACCTCTCCAGAGCTGCTGAGAAGGGAAGCCAGTGGCTGTGGATGAAGAGAAAGGATCCGACTTGGGCCTTCAAGTGAGCTTATAGCCTCTAGGGAGTGAACCTGGGACACTGGGACTCACTGCTGAACTCTCTGGAGGTGTCGTGGGTCAATCAGGGAAACACCTGTGAAGAAGGGCGCCCACTTGATAAGCCGAAGGATGCCACCACTCACTTGAACTCCACAGAGTTTCATAGGTAAGTATGCTTCTATTGAGGGATATCAACACCTAGTCTTACACAACAGATCTGATCACCTGGTTAACTAGTGACTGCTGTGAAAGTGCAGCTGGCAACAAGGGAAAGACCTTGTGATGGTATGGAAAGACAGCTGACAGGAGGTAATAGACCCCAACGCGGCCACCATGGGCTAGCTCCCCGTGGTGGCGGGATCCAGCACAAGCGGTGTATGGGTCCGACCCAAATTTGCTACAAAAAGTTCGAAGAAGAAAACACCCCTTGAGCCTGCGAGAGCGGGGTGGAAGATGGCTCATCGGCAGATAACACGGCAACGAACACAGGAATGGAACAGACTACGAGATTGATGAGAAGCATACCTGAGGCTCCAACAGTCACAGCAGGACATAAGCTCCAGAACTGCATTTGTGGCTGGACAAAGGTTACTTCCACCCTTGGTCTGAGGATACACCAGGGCAAGAAAGGGTACCTAAAGAAGGGACAACAGGGAAGTCGTATCGACAGCTACCTTTTGAGAAGCAGGCCGAATCAGTCGACTGAAGTTCAGCAGCAGGACACACACCACGGTCTGCAGGACATCAACACCCCTGTCCCAGAGGAGGAAGAGCAAGGTACAGAAGAGCAACCTGAATCCAATACATCACGCCCACCAGCAGAGAAGAAGATCCCGGTGCAAAGACCATTAGTCAAGTGGCCAAAGTCCTGCGACAAGACGCTGTGGAAGGAGATCAACTCTGATCTCTGCAACATCCTAGAAGGGATCAAAGGTACCACCATGAAGAAATTGGAGAGAATGGGCAGCCTGATCTACGGCTATGGAGCGGAACGGTTTGGAGTGATCGAAGACAAACGATACACGACATCTAGTCCCACTAAGTCCAGAAGGCAGACAGAAATAGACCGCCTTGTTAAGGAGAGGAGGCAGCTGAAGAAGCAGTGGAGGAAGGCCACAGAGGAGGAGAAGGAGGGAATAAACCTGCTGCAGGAAGAGATTCAGAGTAGGCTTAGAACACTGAGAAGAGCCGAAAACCTCCTGAAGAAACACAGAAGGAAGGAGCACACAAGATCACGCTTCTATAAAGACCCTTTCAAATTTGTGAAGAATCTCTTCACAAAGGAGAAGAGCGGAAGTCTCACAGTGTCAAAGGCTGGTCTGTAAGAACATCTGAAAAAGACCTGCACAGATGTCCGACGCCACAAAAGGGTTACACTCCCAGCTGACATGCCACCAGTCAATCCACCAGTGCACGAGTTAGACATCAACCCACCCAGGTGGAGTGAAGTGGACAAAACTGTGCGAAGAGCAAGGGCCGCATCAGCTCCAGGTCCCAACGGAGTTGTGTTACTTTAGTGGTCCCTTTTTTTGTTGAGCAGCATATCTGTGCCAATAGGAAATAGTTTCTTGAAGTCTTGATTTAGTCCTTATATTTAGCAGAAGGTGTGCAGCCGTACCTGTCAGACACTTTTTTAGTGACTGAGCGTGAGCAGTTGACCCTTCGAGTCTGAGAGCGACGCCTCCCGAAAGAGCAGGTGGTCTGGTCAGTGCGTCCATAGTGAGCACCGTACACAGATATAATCTGTCCTGGAGCTGTCAAAAAGAGGAAGAACAATTGTCACGGTGGAGAAGACAGACATTTAAGATTTAGAGAGTAATGTAATTATGCTTATGTTTACTGCAAAAAACGAAAAATATATATTACCACAATAGAGGTGTGCTGATGAGCCCTCACATGCAGTCAAGTGAACTGTCAAAGTAACATGAAGGAATCACATTAGACATCACACAGTAAAAGTTGCAGGTTTTTTCACTGATTGTTTCACACATGTGACTGACTTGCTGGGAAGCAGCCATAGGTGGTGTTCAGGTATTTGAAGGTGCCAGGGCAGGGATTGGGCCTGCGTACCACGTTTAAGTTTAGTTCACACTCCTTCTTGCCATCACACCTGGAGGAGACACATTAAGAGTGTGTTTTCAGCACAAAGTAAAAGCAAACTAAAACTAAAATAAATACCTTGTTTTCTCCAGGTTCTCCAGCTTCCTCCCACAGTCCAAAGACATACAGGATAGTTGATGACTCTAAATTGCCCGTAGGTGTGAATGTGAGCGTGAATGGTTGTGTGTCTCTATGTGTCAGCCCTATGATAGTCTGGTGACCTGATCTGGTGAGTCATCAGCTATCCTGCATGTCTTTGGACTGTGGGACGAAGCTGGAGCACCTGGAGAAAACCCATGCTAACATGAGGAGAACATGCAAACTTCACACATATATATATATATATATATAGATATATTGGAAATCTGCTGTAGTTGGCAGTCTGCATACTTTCCTGTTATAGCTCATCAACATACTACATATGAGTGACAATTTTCAAAGCTCAGCGACATTGAATCCTTGAGTGATTGTAGTGAACTAGGAGACTAGGAGAGACAAGGAGGAGACTAGGAGACTCACTGCCAGCAATACAGCCACATTTAGAAAACATGTAATTAAAAAACAGTGTACTTTTGTTTTATTATTGTACATGTAATGCGTACCTGCTCTTGAGGACGTCCACTGTGTTAGCTTGAGAGCACTTTGTGTTTGCTAGCTGTCTCGAAGGTCTTCCTTCACTGCAGGTCTCACTGTCTTGACGTCCATACAGCACCTTCTTCACTCTGATCACTCCGTAACCTGTTACACACCATGGGAGAAATTAAGAGACAAGTTCATTGCATTTGTTTGTTTGGGGATGAAATACTGTGACAGTGGACAGAAAGACTCAGTCGTACCACAGCTCAGGCGCTGGACGTTACTGCAGCCCTGACAGGTGACAATGCTCTCTATTGAAGAAACTAAAACCACAGATATGACAGCATCAGTTGAAGTGTGTTCAAGCCGCATCATGTATGTTGAAAATAAATGCAAGCTTCATCATTAACACATTCACTCAGGTATTTACCTGCTGCCATGAGCGAGCACATTGCTGCCAGCACTGAAAAAGAAACATCACTGTCAAACTGTATCAGCCAAACATAAGCAAACATTTCCACTTGTTCCATGTCAGAGAGTCTAATGTTGGCTACTCTTCACTAAGCTTTCCAGCTACTTCACCTGTCTGCCTGTTAACTGTATGACCTCCTTACCAAAAAGAAGTTTACTCAAGTCTGCTATTTGTATATAGTATACTTAAAGTATACTTAGCATATACTGACACGCATACAGAAACATCTAAGTATATCTGGTTAATGTTTACTTTTTGATAGAGTAGCAGTGTGAGAGTTTGTAAGCGTATGTTTGGATATTAAACATTATTAAATCTTCAAGAATTTTCAATATTTTCTGTTCACCATGAGAAATATCAAGTCAAATAGCAAAAGTGTCTTTATATAATGCATAAATCATTCACTAAGTACTACAACTTAAAGACAACTTACTATACTTGCAGTTTCAAGTCTGCTATTAGTATACTTCTTTTAAACCTAAAATAAGAGAGTATACTTTCAGTTGACCTTTTCTATACTTATCATAGGTATACTTAACAAAATTATACTTAAAGTATACTTAGTTTATACTAACAAGTATACAGAAAAGTATAAGTATATCTGGTTAATGTTTACTTTTTCAGTAGCAGTGTGAGAGTTTGTAAATGTATGTTTGGATATTAAACATTATTAAATCTTCAAGTATTTTCTATATTTTCACATTTTCCATTCACCATGAGAAATAAGTCAAATAGAAAACGACTATTGAAATAGGGTTAGGCTCCAAATATTACAGCTGCCCAAAGATAAAGGTGGCTTGGCTCTGCCCTGCCTGGAGTCTTATTATAGAGCAGCACAACGACGATAGCTGGTGTGTTGGTGTGACCCTAAATGTGATGCCAGATTGAAAGATATGGAGCACAACCAACTGGGTATATCGCTTCAGTCTATACTGGGGGATAAGACTCTCCTCAAGAAATATTTGGATTGGCTTTCCAGATGGACTACCCTCTGTTTGGGTATCTGGCACAAAAATCTCAAAAATCAGGAATTTGAAAGAAATGTCAGAATATTACGATGGGTGGCCTGTGACACTGATTTTGTGCCAGCTAGGCTAGACAGCAGACTTAAATACTGGACAAACAAGGGCCTCACGTGATTTTGCTTAATATCCTCCAGTAAAGGGCTAAATATTTTCCAACAGCTTATAGAAATCATTTGGAGAAGCATGACTTTTTTTCAGATATCTTCAGTAAAGAACTTACTTTGATAAAAATATCCAAACTATTGAGGATGGAGAGTTGTGTCTGATTAATATATTTGTTGACGCACTCAAAGGCAAAACTGGAAAAACAGACTGATTTCTAGGATCTATGTTTCCTTACAGCTGGAGAGAGGTCTTTCGACACTGTATGTGAAATTGTGATGGGAGGAAATATAAAATCAGCTGACGACAACTGGCTAAACATTTGTAGGACACAGTCCTCAAGCCCCAGCCAAAACCTTTGGAGAAAATTTACCTGGAAAAACATTATTCAAGATTTTTGTATAACTCCAAAAATCAAAGAGTCACAAACCAGAGCTTGGTCAGTGTTGGAGACATACTGGAGGAACTGGAAATCATACTGGAACCTGATATGAACCAAGGGGTGAGGGGAATATATGCTCCATGTGATGGAGGACTTGGCTTGGGGGGTTGGACTGAGGGGACATCTAAGACTATAAAAGACATTCAGAGATGCAAAGGACCATGGATTTGTATTTGGTGATCCCTAACCATTACTATGATTCTATGTACCCCCCCCTTTAAATTAAATCCTTTTCCTTTTTTTTTTAGTTGCAGAACAAAATACAACTTTGATGTAAACTAGCTGTGGACTCAAAGTTTACTATTCGTTCACTTAAAATACACTTAAATGTATATTTTTTTTAAACTAAAAAAGTCACCCAATTTAGTTCCAAGAAGTAATGAAGTAGTATACACAGATATTAGTATACTTACGACATAAAGTATACTTGGGAAATACACTTGAACTTAATTTTACATCATAAAATAAACTTGAAGTACATTACGTATTTGAAGGGCGATTGCCTTCACTTTGGACTCATGCCTTCTTTGCTTACTTGTAGCCTGGTTACGTTTGCCTGTCTGGTTTCAGTCAAGATGCTTTTTTGTTAACCTTGGATAAGGGGAAATTTTCAAAAAATCTAATCCATTCCTTTTATTCATTTTTCCAAATACATATTTTACCCACATTTGCTGTGCTATCTATTTTCCAACCCTTAGGGCCGATCTGTTCAATTCAGTCTGATGTTTATATACTATATACTGTATATTATCTACTGGAATTTTAATTCCTGTTTATGTTTTGACCAATTTGTTGCTGTATTAAAAATGTTTACACTTGAATTTGTAGATTTTATTTTTTGTTGTTTTTTTACAAAGTTGCTCGTGCATGATTTATTATTTTAATAATAAATAATTCTGTGGGCTGCACAGTGGTGAAGTGGTTCGCACCGTTGCCTCACAGGTTTGAATCCGGCTTGGGACTCTTCTGTGAGGAGTTTGCATGTTCTGCCCGTGTTAGCGTGGGTTTTCTCCGGGTTCACCAGCTTCCTCG
The DNA here is from genome assembly GCA_947000775.1 of Pterois miles. NCBI lineage: Eukaryota > Metazoa > Chordata > Actinopteri > Perciformes > Scorpaenidae > Pterois > Pterois miles. The sequence goes on along the minus strand of CAMQGK010000571.1, from coordinate 3,875,803 downwards.
CACAGTCCAAAGACATGCAGGTTAACTGATAAGTCTAACTTCCCTGTTGGTGTGAATGCGAGCGTGAATGGTTGTCTGTCTTTATGTGTCTTGTGATGGACTGGCGACCTGTCCAGGGTGAACCCCGCCTTCGCCCAATGACAGATGGGATCAGCTCCAGCCCCCTCGTGACCCCTAATGGGGAAAGCGGTTGAAGATGGATGGATAATTCAGTAAATTTATTTCTAGTCTAGCGTGATGCTGCCTTACATATAAAAGAATGATCCCAGTCAGAGTGAGGCATACAGCTTATCACTGATATCAGCTGATACCCAGAGCCCAGGTATCGCTATTGTTATCAGGACTGAAAAAGTCAGATCTGTGCATCCCCAACCTGCTTGGTTTTTGAGTCCTGCTTTTGGGTCCAAACCTGTGTTCACTTAATCCTTACACACAGTCTGGAACAAACTTCCCTTAATGGCTATACTGAATACATGAAATGTTTCTAGACATCATTTTAACTGAAGGCAAAAAACACAAAAGATGAGACAGAGTCCTCTGAAGTGATTAACATACAAATAGCTAAAACTGATGAGAGGATGCTATTAAGTCTGGTCTTATTATGCATAACCTTAAACTGCACAAGCTGAGGATCCTCTCCATCCCAAAGCTCCTCAGATATCTCAGAGACAATTCCCTTAATACAGTAATAAGGTTAGAGGAGGAGTAAATAAAAAGATCTACACACTGTGATATTAGATGTTTAGATGTCTGGACATGTAATCACAGAAATGTTGGATGGGTTAAAAAGAAAAAAAAACGGTGCGTAACAACTTAATTGACCAGGTTAAAACTTGTTATTTAGGCAAATGAACTGACATATCTGCTCCTAGATTAAAACAAACCACCATAATGATAGTAGTCAGTTGTGTACTCACAGAGTGTGGTGCTGAGTCTGAAGCAGACCATGGTTTCAGATGATCTGGTCTGAGATGAGCAGTGGACTGAGAGACAACTGTGTCTGTTCTGCCAGGTGAAGAGCTCTTTTGTCCTTATATGCAAATTCACAACTCAATCTTGGACTATTGGCTCCTAATTCAGGTGTGCAAAAATGTGAGCACACAACTCAAGTCAGAATGTTTTCTTCAGAAAGATGTAATGCGGATGAAAGAGCAAAATAGACCACAAGCACAGACAAAGGATTTCTTAAAATGCCGACTGAGATAACGGGAAGATCATGCGGAAATTCCCCTTTGTTTTGCTCTACTTTCATTTCACTTGTTGTGTGGTGATGCTGTGATGAGGAGATGTTTTTCCAGCTTGACCACAAAGACACTCATTTCCGTCTCTGTCCAATTCCCAGACATCCCTCATTTCATTTGACTCGTTCTTAAAGGAGAGCACCTTGTTGTGAGATCAGCCTGTGAAATTAGGTTGTTATATTAATCTAGGTAAGGTCAAATACCTGTGTGATTAATCAATCCTCTTCATGACTCTAAACTCCTCACATCACCATATGACATAATGCCACGCCTATTCAATTACATGTTTAGATGGACCAGATTTGAATAATGAAATAGAGTTGCAATAAATTATTGTCAACTAAATGAATCAGCAACTACTGTATTTTCTTAATTTTAGTAACTAAGATATTTATATAATTATATAAAATAACTGTATAATTATATAAGTCATTTTTTTTGGTTTCTCTAGTCCTCTATGGCAGTGACCAGAAAATCATTGATATTTGAGGACGTCATCTTTGGCTTTGAGAAACACTGATCGTCATTTTTAATTTTTCTAACATTTTATACACCAAACAACTAATTAACTAAACAAGAAAAGACTTAACAGGCTAATCATCAATGACAGTAATTGTTAGTTGCAGCCCTACAGCGAAGTGCCGAGGAGCCAGACCAGGGCTGTCAATCAATTCATATTTACTGGCATTAACTGCATTGTCATTTCAAATTGCTTTTATATCCATTCAAAATAAGATCTGTCAAATATTTAATACAGGCCAGAGGGCAAATATGCTGCTTTATGCACATGTATGTATCTATCTATTATTGTAAATTAAAATATAACACAGCAATGACAAATATTGTCCAGAATCACTGACAGGTACAACATTTTGCATAAAAATATGCTCATCATAACATGGCAAACTCAAACCCAACAGGCAACAACAGCTGTCAGAAATAGAGAAAGCAGCGATCTGGATCTCCTCAGCACACTGATTGCCTCTGACAACTCCACTGAACATCTAATACCCCAGGTCACCTTTAAGTGGCGATTTTCTTTGAGAAAACTGCTTTTGTGTGGATCAAATGTACGATGAATTGAAAAGGAGCTGTCACTATGATTGTAGAGTGTTTGAAATTATAGTTAACAAGGTTTCACATTTGCTAATATGCAATTCAGCCCGAAAATGTCAGATTTTTAAACATTTTTTGGCAGGTCGTGTCTGTTTTTTTTTTACATACCACTTAAAATTATTGGGGTATCTAATAATCTTTTCCAAAGTACCAAATTCAACTTATGCAGTTTGTTTCATCCTCCTCACACGAGGTGCATGATTATATTAATATCACGATTATTCACTGATTTTAACGACAACATATTTTATTTGCACTTTTGTTATTAACATAAAGAGAGCACTGCTTTCACTTCTATGCTGTGCTACATTCCTGCTCATGCACAAATTAGGGCTGCACGATGTTGGAAAAAAATGACATTACAATGTGTAATATACTCGCTGGCCACTATATCAGGTACACCTGTTCAATTGCTTGTTAACACAAATAGCTAATCAGCCAATCACATGGCCTCAACTCAATGCATTCAGTCATGTAGACGTGGTCAAGACAACTTGCTGAAGTTCAAACCGAGCATCAGAATGAGGAAGAAAGGGGAATTAAGTGACTTTGAACATGGCATGGTTGTTGGTGCCAGACAGACTGGTCTGAGTATTTCACAAACTATTACGACTGGAGTCAGAGACAAGTTTGGACTCAAAGGCATAACTCAGATATCAGGTACTTCAAAACAATCAGCGTCTTTAATACAAAAACTGGATCGTACACAGTTGGTCAAAATAGCGAGCTAACAAGTCCAAAAAGGGGCTAGGCAGAGCAAGGTCAAAAAACAGGCAGAGATTCAAAAAACACAAGAGATCTAACATGAGGAAGAATTCTGGTACGCTTGACACTACAGACAAAGACCAACTGGCAGAGAAGGAAGCAGTGTCACATATTAAATACTGGTGAGGGGAGTGGTTGACAAGAGACAGGTGGACACAATCAGGGGTGGGGATGACGATCAGACACCTGTGCGTGATAACAGAAAGTAGATCAGTAATCTGTCAGTCAACCAGGGAGCAGGAAACACGAGGAGAGGAAGTGAAGTGTTCTTAAATGAATGTTAGAATACCAAATAAAAAAAAAAGAAAAGACAAGATGACATGACCTAAGACCTGACGACTGTGACAAACTGCTGACCTACTGGGATTTTCACACACAACCATGTCCACGGTTTACAGAGAATGGTCTGAAAAAGAGAAAATATCCAGCGAGCGGCAGTTGTGTGGACGAAAATGCCTCGTTGATGTGAGAGGTCAGAGGAGAATGGGCAGACTGCTTGGAGATGATAGAAAGGAAACAGTAACTCAAATAATCACTCGTTACAACCAACACACAACATGTCGAACCTTGAAGAAGATGGGCTACAGCAGCAGAAGACCACATAGGGCGTCACTCTTGTCAGCTAAGAACAGGAAACTGAGACTACAACTCACACAGACTCACCAAAACTGGACAACCGAAGACTGGAAAAATGTCGCCTGGTCTGATGAGTCTCGATTTCAGCTGCGACATTCTTTTACTGATACGGTGTACCTAATAAAGTGGTCGGTGTGTATACACACACACACACACACACACACACACACACACACACACACACACACACACACACACACACACACTATAATCTGATTTCCTTCAAATACTTGTGTGATTAATTAATCCTCTTAATGACTCTACACTCCTCATATCACCATATGACATAATGCCACACCTATTCAATTACATGTTTAGATGGACCAGATTTGAATAGCAAAGTAGAGCTGCAATAAAACAAAATTGGACAACAGAAGATTGGGAAGGAACGTCGCCTGGGCTGAGGAGTCTTGATTTCAGCAGCAACATTCAGATGGCAGGGTCAGAATTTGACGTAAACAACATGAAAGCATGGATCCATCCTGCCTTGTATCAATGGTTCAGGCTGGTGGTGGTAGTGTAAGGGTGTGGGGGACATTTTCTTGACACACATTGGACCCCTTAGTACCAACTGAGCATTGTTTAAATGCCGCAGTCTACCTGAGTATTGTTGCTGACCATGTCCATCCCTTTATGACCACAGTGTACCATCTTCTGATGGCTACTTCCAGCAGGATAATGCACCGTGTCACAAAGCTCATTTCATCTCAAACTGGTTTCTTGAACATGACAATGAGTTCACTGTAGTCTAATGGCCTCCACAGTCACCAGATCTCAATGGTTGAAAAGGAGATTTGCATCATAGATGTGCAGCCGACAAGTCTGCAATAACTGTGTGATGCTATCATGTCAAAGTGTACCAAAACCTCTCTCTCTATATATAGTGCTGTGAAAACGTATTTGCCGCCTTCCTGATTTCTTATATTTTTGCATATTTGTCACACTTAAATGTTTTAGATCAAATACATTTTAACATCAGACAAAGATAACCTGAGTAAATACAAAATGCAGTTTTTAAGTGATGACATTTTTTATTAGGAGAAAAAAAGCTATTCAAACCAACCTAGCCCTATGTGAAATAGTAATTGCCCCCCTTGTTAAATCTTGAATTAACTGTGATTAACCACATTTTTGTTGGAAAGCTGATTTCAATTTCACTCGCCACACCCAAACCTGATTACTGCCAGACCTGTTGAATCAAGAAATCACTTAAATAGAACCTGTCTGACAAAGTGAAGGAGGCTAAAATATCAAGTAACACATCATGCTGCGATCTAAAGAAATTCAAGAACAGATGAGAAACAAAGTCACTGACATCTATCAGTTCAATCTATCATTTCTAAGGCTTTGGGACTCCAGCGAACCACGGTGAGAGCCATCATCCACAAATGGAGAAAACTTGGGACGGTGGTGAGCCTCCACAGGAGTGGCCGGCTGACCACGAATTACTCCGAGAGCATCGAGGACTCATCCAGGAGGTCACAAAAGAACCAGAACAACATCTAAAGAACTGCAGGCCTCACTGCCTCAGTTAAGGTCAGTGTCCATGATTCAACAATAAGACAGAGACCAGGCAACAATGGCATCATGGGAGAGATCCAAGGAGAAAACCACTGCTGACCAAAAACAACACAAAGGTTCATCTCAACAGCATCATACCAGCAGTCAGACCTGGTGGTGGTAGTGTGATGGTCTGGGTCTACCTTGCTGCTTCAGGACCTGGACGACTTGCTGTAATTGATGGAACTATGAATTCTTCTCTCTGCCAGAAAATCCTGAAGGAAAATGTCCGGCCATCAGTTTGTGACCTCAAGCTCAAGCCCACTTGGGTTCTGCAGCAGGACAAGGATCTGAAACACACCAGCAAGTCCACCTCTGAATGGCTTAAAACAAATAAAATTAAGGTTTTGGAGTGGCCTAGTCAAAGTCCAGACTTCAATCTGATTGAGATGCTGCAACATGACCTTAAACAGGCTGTTCATGGTCAAAAACCCAAGTTATGGCAAACGCTTGTTTGCAGTTGTTGCCACCAAGGGTGGCACAACCAGTAATTAGGTTTAGGGGGTAATTACTTTGGTTTGGATAGCTTTTTTCCCTTAATAAATGAAATCAACATTTAAAAACTGCAAAGCTGCCCTGCCATATTAAAAACACACATCAGTTTTGAGTTAGCTGTTCTCAAGAAGCATTGCCTGATGTGAAGCATGCCTCACACAACAGAGCTCTTAGAAGACCTACGATCAATAATTGTTTACTCATATGAAGCTGGACAATAGTCTCTCTAAAAGCCTTGACGTTCATGTGACCACGGTAAGACAGACTGTCTACAAATGGAGAAAGTTCAGCACTGTTGCTACTCTCCCTAAGCGCGGTAAAGATGAGCACAGCGCAGGATGCTCAATGAGATGAAGAAGAATCCAGCTAAAGACTTACAGAAATCTCTGGCACATGCTAAGATTTTTGTTGACAAATCTACAATAAGTTAAACATTAAAGAAGAATGGAGTTCATGGGAGGACACCATGGAGGAAGCCACTGCTGTCCAAAAAAAGAATTACTGCACGTTTGCAAGAGTTTGAGAGTTGCAAGTTTGCAAAAGAGCACCTGGATGTTAAACAGCACTACTGGCAAAATATTCTGTGGACAGATGAAACCAAAACTGAGTTGTTTGGAAGGAACACACAGCACTATGTGTGGAGAAAAAAATCACAGCACACCAACATCAAAACCTCATACCAGCTGTGAAACATGGTGGAGCCCCCAACATGGTTTGGGGCTGCTTCGCTGCCTCAGGGCCTGAACGGATTGCTGTCATTGACAGAAAAATGAATTCCAGATTTTATCAAGACATTTTGCTGGAAAACTTAAGACCATCTGTCCCACAACTGAAGCTCAACAGAGGATGGGTGATGCAACAGGACAAGGACCCAAAGCATAAAAGTAGTGACCCAGTCAGAGTCCTGACCTCAACCCGACTGAGATGCTGTGGCATGACTTTAAGAGAGCGATTCACACCAGACATCCCAAGAATATTGCTGAACTGAAACAGATTTGAAGAGGAATGGTCCAAAAGTCCTCCTGACCGATGTGCAGGTCTGATTTTCAACTACAGGAAACACTTGGTTGAGGTTATTGCTGCCAAACGAGGGTCAACCATTTATTAAATCCAAAGGTTCACATACTTTTTCCACCCTGCACTGTGAATGTTTACATGTTGTGTTCAATAAAAATATGAATTGATATGAATTTTTTTTGTGCGGTATTACAGTAGTTTATACAAACTGTGTTTGTCTATTGTTGTGACTTAGATGAAGATCAGAACACATTTTATGACCAATTTATGCAGAAATCCAAGTAATCCCAAAGGGTTCACATACTTTTTTTTACAACTGTTTGTTTGAACTAGGGCTGCTGTAGCAGGCTCACTTTTAAAGCCAGAGACAAGATTCTGGTATATAGGAAACTACAGTCTAAGCTACCTACTGATCCGTCGGTACCAGCCATGTCATACCAGCTTGTTGCAAAGAAAGTTAAATAACCTTCCAAACTTATGCAAAATTTTTAGGAGGAAAAACCTGTCATGACCATTTTCAAAGGGGTCCCTTGACCTCTGACCTCAAGATATGTAAATGTAAATGGGTTCTATGGGAACCCACCAGTCTCCCCTTTACAGACATGATCACTTTATGATAATCACATGCAGTTTGGATCAAGTCATAGTCAAGTCAGCACACTGACACACTGACAGCTGTTGTTTCCTGTTGGGCTGCAGTTTGCCATGTTATGATTTGAGTATATTTTATGCTAAATGCAGAACCTGTGAGGGTTTCTGGACAGTATTTGTCACTGTTTTGTGTTGTTGATTTCCAGTTACGGATATATACATACATTTGTATAAAACAGCATATGTGTCTACATCCAAGTTGATAAGTGTACTAAATACATGACAAATCTCCCTTTAAGGTACATTTTAAACAGATCAAAATCGATTGACAGCCCTGCATGCAACAAATCACAACATTTTTACACAGCATGAAATACGTCTATCACCTGCAGACGTGTAAAAACTTCCTTGACAAATCTTTAAGGTACATTTTGAACTGATTCACTTTTTTAATCAATTAAAATTGAGCCCTAGTTTAAACACAAAGCAGTGCAAGTATGCTGAACCACAGCTTTAATCTGATTTATTTTAACCTCCATGTTTTAATTGTAAGAAGTTGTTAACACATTTAAGGCATCACAAGCTTGTTCAGCCCACATTTCTGCAGCTAGTTGCAAATGGTGCGTAATAAGAAAAAGAAAATTCAGGAAAGTTAGGATTTAAAGATATTATTGATATATTGATCTTGAGTATTATAATAGACATGACTGACTTATAACATCATCTAAACCACTAATGTTTTTTCAATCTGTGATAAATGCACCACCAAGTTTATCATTGAAAGAATATCACCTGCTGTGCATCTATTACATCTGCTTTGCCCTTTTGTAATGTTGTCTCCCAACTATTCTGTCTAACTATTCTGCAGGGAGAAGCAATGTATCCCTGCCTAGTGGATGCAGAGGGACATGTGATCTCATTCGCACCTATTACCAACAGCAAGAAAACAAAGGTGTGTTTGTCTATTTTCCTCCTCTTTATCACAATTGTGTCTCCTGAGGACTTCATACTGAATACCGTCATACCGTGGAAATTATTTTCAGAGAGAGAAAACTAACACATCTGACGTGCCACATTGTTCTATTGTTGGCTATTAATGGTTGTCTATCTTTTCATGATATAATAGAAAAGTTACATGATCAACTGATTGCACTTTACAGATCAAGAAAACGACCAAGAGTGGGGGGGACCAGAGTGTTGGCTTTATGCTTCCAGGACAGCGTTATTGGCTGTGACTAGCTAGCCAGTCAGGACCAGACACTGGGACCAGACCAGCTACGTAAACAAAGCACAGAAAAGCTTGGATTACACATAGGGAGAGGACGGCATACTCCTCTATATCTTTACATAGTGTGGCGATTGGGGTAGAATGATGAATAGTAAAATTAGAAATTAGTTAATTATCCTGCCGACAACGCCAAGTTTGTGGCGATCGGGGAAGAATGGTGAATAGTCAAATTAGAAATTAGTTACTTGTGTTGCCAACAACGCCACCCCCAGGAATTTCACCTGGAGAATTATATCAACACTTTCAACAAGATTTAAAGCACACAGGTTCGTTGCTATTGAAGACTTGAGACTGGGTCCAGTATACAATTTAAGTTAAATTTATTCAACATTTTATTTTTAGCACAGTTTTCAATAAAATCAATTTATAAATATCTTCACCTACACACACACACACACACTCTCACACACACACACACACACACATGCACTCACCTCTAAAACCCTGAAAATAAACAGAAAAGGTAAATAACTAAATTAAGTTTTAAATCAAGGTTAAATAATTAACCACACCAAACTTAACAGAACTCAACAAAATACACAAGAAAAAGCAGCAGGCAACCCACATCAAATAAATGCAAATAATGAAAAGAAATCTTGAAATTATCCAAACTTACAAGCAAGGCAAGCCATGCAAAGCAACCAAAACCACAAGCGGAAAAATAGTAATATTCACAAGCACTTAAATCCCTCTAACATGCAACCCACTTAAAATCAGTCCATGCATAGTTTAAAAGAAGTTGTTTATATATATATACATATATATACATATATATATATATATATATATATATATATATATATATACATGCATATATATATATATATATATATATATATGGGCTGCACGGTGGTGCAGTGGTTAGCGCTGTCGCCTCACAGCAAGAGGGTCGCAGGTTCGAATCCGGGCTTGGGACTCTGTGTGGAATTTGCACATGTAAGCGTGGGTTTTCTCCAGGTACTCCAGCTTCCGCTTCCTCCCACCGTCCAAAGACATGCTGTTTAGGTTACTGTGACTCTAAATTGCCCGTAGGTGTGGATGTGAGCGTGAATGGTTGTCTGTCTATGTCTGTCTCTATGTGCCCTGCAATGGACTGGCGACCTGTCCAGGGTGTAACCCGCCTTCGCCCAATGCCAGCTGGGATCGGCTCCAGCCCCCCCGCGACCCCTAACGGGATAAGCGGTTGACGATGGATATATATATCCATCCATATATATATATATATATATATATAAAGCGCCACCCAGGGTCAGGGCAACAGCCACCTTACTGAGTGCTGAAACAACGCAGTTGGAGATGCAGAGTTGGATGAATGAGACCACCGCCACACAAAACAGCAGCCGGCCTATACGTCGAGAGGAGGGGCGGGGCTTAGTGCTGGAAGCGCACACACATTAACCCTGCCATAGAAATACACATTTTAGAAGCTTAATAACAGCGGTTGGTAATGTAGCGTCATCACACTTACCTACCGTCAGGCATTGAATGAGCATCACGAAGGTGAGGAAAACGAGCACACCCTGCCACAGCGGCAGAGAGCAGCTGATCGCCACACACAGGAGGCACACACACGTGTCCTGTGTTTAGCTCCAACAATGGAGCGGGGGGGACTCTATATCTTTACATAGCAAATAGTTGTTTGTTGCTTTTGTAATGCTCTGAATTTTGAATTAAGCACCCTTAAGTTCATCTCATACAACAACTAATACGGGCATTTAAATTGTATTTCCTGTTTCATCACAAGGCTGGGACACAGGTTTTGGAGTATGGGGTATAACGCATGGACCGTTGTGCGTTGTGATTGGCTGCAGATCAGATTTTACTGTGTGTTGTACCCCAAACATAAGATGCGTTTGACGCGTGACATCTCCTTTTGTAACCCTCCTTGTTTCATCACAGAAAATGGCAGAGTTGAACAAGTTTACGGCGGAGCATCGGGAGGAGGCGGGGTCAGATGAGGCTAAAGTCTGACAGCATGCAACAAAATTATTTCCTATTACTTTAGGGAGCACAGGCAATCTGATCCTGTAGGATCTGAAGTGTTGCCTGTTGACAAATGTTAACATTTCTGATTAATGTACTTTTAACCACATGTAATAACATGTTAATAAATGCTTTTGCAGCTTCCTGAAAGCATGATCAATGTGACAAACTGCGTCCAGATATCTTTATTTCTGTTGTATTCACAAACTGAAGACAAGTTGTCTGCAGGTAAAATTTATTTTGTTCAACTTAAATTGGTCATTCGCCGTACTGGAAGATTTACTTAACTGAAAGTCTTGGCATTTTCCCTTCAAGAAGCAGCAAATAATGAGACTTAGTGAAATGTTCTCCTTTTTTAAGTCATTTTATTTCATATGCCACACACATTGTTTACTATTTATTTTGTACAAGTACTATTAATTACCCAGAACTTGTGAAACATAAAGTCACTTTTTAACCACACACCTTGATTTAAAAGAAAAAAAGCAAAGCAAAACGCTGACTACAGATAATGGGTCATTTTAAATGTATTTCCTCATTATTACCAGGAAAAATCTGTGAAATATCATCTCATATTTAATGTAAAGTTACACTACAATGTATACAAATACAATACTTTGTTAAAAAAACAAAATCATTGTGATGAAATTACTTAAATTATCGTCAATTACTTACAATTTAAATATTAACTATTAAATTACTGCAAATATCTGTAAATCTACAGACATTCACTGTTTTATAGAAAAGAGAAAAATAACTTTTTTAAGTGTATCTGTAGGTTTGTGTTTTTTTTTTGTTAAGCCCTTGTAGCTGCAGATAGTGTTGAATGATGTCAGGTTAGATATATGATATATACGGAGGTATATTTCAGTGTTTTAGAGCACAGGTTAATGCTTAATGCGGTGAAAGATAATAAGGCCACACAGGGAACCTAGGATCTGCAAAATAACAGAAAATATTAAATTCAGACAAATAATTAGGCTACTAATTGCATTTTGCAGTAGCATGGCTTTGATTTTTTAATGCTGTGAGATATTTTTCATAGCATGGAGTATGTTGACATACCCCACAACATATTGTACACCACATATTTAACTGTTCATCAGAGTGAACAGGTGAACATGTGATCAAAACATAAAAAAGTCATAGTATAGTATGTTACAAAAGCTTTTTAAAAAGTCATGTTATAGTATGCTGAAAAAAGTAAAAACTCAGTATAGAATGTTAAAAAAAATATTTTCAACACATATACCATGACTTTTAGGACTTTTTTTTTCAACATATTAGAGTAAACAGCCAAATGGGCCTTTAAGATACTTACATTCACAAACATAAGCTGCCTCCAGGTACTTGTAAGTGTTGCTACAGGGATCTTCAAACACTGAGTCTGACACGTTGATGGTACAGTTGTTTTTCCCATTACAACTGTGGATGCAGAGTGACAAGTGAAAACAGGCTCTAATACACCTTGGAGCATATGAAATTTGGTATAGCTGTATTATAAAGGTGGTGATTTTTTTGTTACATATATGGTACAAGTGGTATGGTACAGTTATTCCATCACCACGGAAAATCGCCATCCACTGTTTGTCGTAGCTGTTATCATATTTTTTAAATGCTTCCCATCTTTAATCCCTTTTTCTATATTTCAGTTTCTTTCGAAATGAAGCTTTGCAAGAATGCCAATTTGTTTAGACTTATCTATCTGTGCCAATAGGAAATAGTTTTGTCTTGTCTTGATTTAGTCCTCATATTTAGCAGGTGTGCAGCCGTACCTGTCAGAAATTGTTTTAGTGACTGAGCGTGAGCAGTTGACCCTTTGAGTCTGAGAGCTAGGCCTCCCGAAAGAGCAGGTGGTCCGGTCAGTGCGTCCATAGTGAGCACCGTACACAGATATCATCAGTCCCGGAGCTGTCAAAAAGAGGAGGAACAATTGTCACGGTGGAGAAGACAGACATTTAAGATTTAGAGAGTAATGTAATTATGCTTATGTTTAATGCAAGAAACAAAAAATATATGTTACCACAACAGAGCTGTGCAGATGAGCCCTCACATGCAGTCAAGTGAGCTGTCAAAGTAACATGAAGGAATCACATTAGACATCATACAGTAAAACTTGCAGGTTTTTTTCACTGATTGTTTCAGACATGGGACTGACTTGCTGGGAAGCAGCCGTAGGTGGTGTCCAGGTATTTGGAGGTGCCAGTGCAGGGATTGGGCCTGCGTACCACGTTTATGTTTAGTTCACACTCCTTCTTGCCATCACACCTGGAGGAGACACATTAAGAGTGTGTTTTCAGCACAAAGTAAAAGCAAATTAAAACTAAAATAAATACCTTGTTTTCTCCAGGTTCTCTGGCTTCCTCCCACAGTCCAAAGACTGCAGATTAATTGTTAACTATAAGTACCTACTAAATTGCCCGTAGGTGTGAATGTGGTGACCTGTCCAGGGTGAACTCCACCTTCGTCCAATGTCAGCTGAGGCTGTACACTAAGTGGAAAGAGGGAGGCTGAGGACTAGAAGGCATCAGAGCCACTGTCCAGGATGAAACATCGAAACTCCAAGAGTACATCAGGAAGACCGCCCCTAAAGACGAACTGCTCAGTGAATGCCTCAGACAGCAGAAACCTGAAGAGAGTGACGAAGATGAGGAACAAGCTCCTACACGGCATGTACTACCGCCAGATAGAGGAAGTGGCTGACATCACAAAGACCTACAAATGGCTGGACAAAGCTGGACTGACAGACAGCACAGAGGCACTGATCATGGCAGCACATGAACAAGCCCTAAGTACCAGGGTCATAGAGGCCAGAATCTACCAGAGTAGATCTGACCCAAGGTGCAGGCTGTGTAAAGATGCCCCTGAGACAGTCCAGCACATAGTAGCGGGGGTGTAAGATGCTAGCAGGATCAGCGTAAATGGAGAGGCACAACCAAGTGGCTGGGATAGTGTAAAGGAACATCTGCACCCAGTATGGACTAGAAGTACCCAAATCCCAATGGGATGTACCACCGAAGGTGGTGGAGAACAACAGGGCTAAGATCCTGTGGGACATCAGCTTCCAGACTGACAAACAGCTGCTGGCTAACCAACCGGACATAGTGGTGGTGGACAAAGAGCAGAAGAGGGCAGTGGTGACAGTTGTGGTGATACCAGCTGACGCCAACATCAGGAAGAAGGAGCACGAAAAGGTTGACAAGTACCAAGGGTTGAGAGAACAGTTGGAACAGATGTGGAAGATCAAGGCTAACGTGGTCCCCGTGGTAGTAGGAACACTCGGGGCGGTGACCCCCAAACTGGGAGAGTGGCTCCAGCAGATTCCGGGAACGACATCTGAAGCTTCAGTCCAGAAGAGCGCTGTCTATATATATATATATATATATATATATATATATATATATATATATATATATATATATATAGTCCTCAAAGTTATTCATACCCCTGTCTCCACTGAGCGCTTTCTTCTTTACCATGAGGACTAGAAATTGGGAATGACCAGAACATTTTTCCTCAATTTATACTTTTCTGAAAAGATGCTATTTATTAATTTTTTGAAATCATTGTTTAAATCTTGGTTAATAACAAAGCTAATTTTCCATTGTAGCATCTTGAAATAACTACAGGCCAAAGATTCATACATTTTGTTGGGATATTGTCAGTGGTTTGAATAATTCTGAACATGAGCAAAATATCTCTCTTGGTCATATCTATTAAAATACAAATAAAGTTTAACCAACTCATATGTGGATTTGTGCATAACAACAAGTAGAAAACAGATACACAAGAAGTACCATCATAGTAACTTTTACAAAGGAGGAATCTAAAAAAGAATGTTATTTTCCATGGGGTATGAATAATTTTGAGGACAAGTGTATATATACTCACACACGCACTTAATATAGTGGAGATCTGCTGTAGTTGGCAGGCTGCATACTTTCCTGTTATAGCTCATCAACATACTACATTTGAGTGACAATTTTCAAAGCTCAACAACATTGAATCCTTGAGTGATTGTAGTGAACTTGGAGACTAGGAGAGACAAGGAGGAGACTAGGAGACTCACTGCCAGCAGTACAGCCACATTTAGAAAACATGTAATTAAAAAACAGTGTACTTTTATTTTATTATTGTACATGTAATGCGTACCTGCTCTTGAGGACGTCCACTGTGCCATTTTGAGAGCAGTCTGTGTTGGCTAGCTGTTCTGGAGCTCTTCCTTCACTGCAGGTCTCACTGTCTTGACGTCCATACAGCGCCGTCTGCACTCTGATCACTCCGTAACCTGTTACACACCATGGGAGAAATTAAGAGGCAAGTTCATTGCATTTGTTTGTGTGGGGATGAAATACTCTCGCAGTGAACAAAAAGACTCAGTCGTACCACAGCTCAGGCGCTGGACGTTTCTGCGGCCCTGACAGGTGACAATGCTCTCTATTGAAGGAACTAAAACCACAGATATGACAGCATCAGTTGAAGTGTGTTCAAGCTGCATCATGGATGTTGAAAATAAAGGAAAGCTTCATCATTAACACATTCACTCAAGTATTTACCTGCTGCCATGAGCGAGCACATTGCTGCCAGCACTGAAAAAGAAACATCACTGTCAAACTGTATCAGCCAAACATAAGCAAACATTTGCACTTGTTCCATGTCAGAGAGTCTAATGTTGGCTACTCTTCACTAAGCTTTCCAGCTACTTCACCTGTCTGCCTGTTAACTGTATGACCTCCTTACCAAAAAGAAGTTTTACTCAAGTCTGCTATTAGTATACTTCTTTTAAACCTAAAATAAGAGAGTATACTTTCAGTTTACCTTTTCTATACTTATCATAAGTATACTTAACAAAATCATACTTAAAATATACTTAGTTTATACTAACAAGTACACAGAAAAGTCTAAGTATATCTGTTTAAGGTTTACTTTTTGATAGATTAGCAGTGTGAGAGTTTGTAAACGTATGTTTATGTTTTGCATTTTCTGTTCACCATGAGAAATATCAACTCAAATAGAAAAGGTCTCTTTATATAATGCATAAATCATTCACTAACTACCATTAGTTAAAGAAAACTTACTATACTTGCAGTAAAAAAGTAATGAAATAGTAGTTTACTGTGATTATTCTTTAAAGTGAACTTCCATAAACTAAAGAGTGAGCTACTAGTATATAAAGCGTAAACTATCAGCGTGCCTTTAAGTTCACTTCCAGTATATTTCACTTCATAATATAGTTGCAGTACAAAATACAACTCAGATTTAATCTAGTTGTGGACTCAAAGTTTACTATTCTTGCACTTAAAATACACTTAAATGAAACTATATACTGTACATTATATACTGGAATTTCAATAAAGGTTTTGAACAAGTTGCTGCATTAAAAAGCTTAACACTTGAATTTGTAAGATTTTCTCTTTTACCACGTTGCTGGTGCATGATTTATTACTTTAATAATGAATAATTCAGTAAATTTATTTCTACAGATTTATTTGATACATTTTGCAATGTTTTGGTGCTATTAAGTTTGGTCTTTTTTATGCAATGCATAACCTTAAACTACACAAGCTGAGGATCCTCTCCATCCCAAAGCTCCTCAGATATCTCAGAGTCAATTCCCTTAATGCAGTAATAAGGTTAGAGGAGGAGTAAATAAAAAGATCTACACGCTGTGATTAAATGTTTAGAGGTCTGGACGTCAGAAATGTTATCACAGAAATGTTGGACGGGTTAAAAAGAAAACGGTGCGTAACAAAATGTATTTACCAACTGGTAATGAAAAACTTACAACATAAACCCTTTCTTGACAAAAGAGAAAATACAGCATCTAAATGACCAGGTTAATACTTGTTATTTTGTCAAATAAACTGAAATATCTGCTCCTAAATTTACATGAACCACCATAATGATTGTAGTCAGTTGTGTACTCACAGAGTGTGGTGCTGAGTCCGAAGCAGAGCATGGTTTCAGATGATCTGGTCTGAGATGAGCAGTGGATTGATGGTTGCTGGAGGAGAGATAACTGTCTGTTCTGTCTGCCAGGTGAAGAGCTCTCTTCCCTTTTTATGCAAACTCACAACTCAATCTCAGCCGATTGGCTCCTATTCAGGTATACAAAAATGTGAGCACACTACTGAACAGGTAGATCATCCGGAAATACCTCTGTTTTGCACTACTTTCATTTAACTTGTTGTGTGGTGATGCTGTGATGAAGAGATCGTCAACATCCCCAGATTTCCCTCTGACATTTCACACAAACTCATCCTTGAAGTAGAGCACCTTGTTGTTGTGAGGTCACCCTGTGAAATTAGGTCAAACTGGGTTAGGTCACATACCTGTGTGATTTATTCATCATCTTAACCCTTTCATGCCTGAATTATGATAACTTCAGTCAGGATTTTTTGCCAACTGTTTTTATACATTCTAAGGCATAAAAAAAATCATCTTTCATTTTTTTTTTTCATTTTTTTAACACATTTTTCAAAGAGTTTTTATATGTCAACTTTGTTGGACAGCATGTGTTGAAGTTTTCAACTGAAGAACTATGTTTTTTCCAAACCAGTGAATAAAATGATAAATTGTGTAAAAACTATAAAATCATGTTTATTTTTAAGGCTGCTTCACTATTGTGTTCACATACTTACACAAACATATTCTAACACTATTCGATTCAAGAAGGTAGAACCTTGTTCCTGAATCCACAGCCTCTCCCTTCTCTCGTTCTGCTTTTTGGTCCTCACTCCGTCCTGCCATGCCTATCTCCTCTTAGGTTTTGTTTTTATACTTTCATTCATTAGTATTTGTGTCTCCTGTTTTACTTTGTTAGTAAGCTTGCCTCTCGTTTGCGGACACTTCACTTCCTGCCCTTGTGTGTTTCCCTCCTTTGACAGCCCTGCCCTGACTGACCTCACCTGCGACTGATTGTGATTGTTTTCCCTGCCACCATCCGAGCACAGGGGAAATGGATTCAACACCGCAAGGAGCAGCTCACCGCAGTTTGTACATGGGTTCAACAACTTACCGGCTCCGGGAGAGTTTCCAAGCCTCCATTGGCGGTCAGGTGAATTTTCTGGGGTCCCAGCTTCAACTCCTGATGAACCGCTTTGAATTGTTTCTTCTATCATCTCCCGCTCCTGGGTCTGCCTCAACACCCGCTGAGTATAATTTTTGATCACACCACCCCTGGTGGTGACGCAGCATGGGCACTGGTGGTGATCCACCAAGGCAAGAGGCAGGTTACTAACTATGCCATTGAGTTTCGCACCCTGGCAGCTGACAGTGGCTGGAACGATGCCTTGATACCTTCCTCCATGGCCTGGCAGATCAAATAAAGGACCAATTGGCTCCTCTAGAGCTCCCAGGGACTGGTACTCTGTAATTGCTATTCACATCAAAAAGCACCTGTTGGGCACTTCCGGTGACGTCATGAAGGAGACAGCAGCATAGAGACGGAGCTCCGTCGGATAAAACTTAAAATCATTGACAACAATAATTATCAGACGTCCTGAGCATAAGAGAGTACTCCTGCAAGATGCACTCATCTACGAGACATAAGGGCTCCAGCAGACAAGATGCCACAAAAGAAAAAGACGATAAACAGCAGAGAATGGCTAGCCCCGTTAACGCTAGCTTAGATGCTACAAGCAACACGTGTCCACGGAACCAAGAGCTACTACTGGAGGAATTGAGGAAACTCCGTAAGGAAAATCAGGAGGGGCACAATCATACTAAAATGTCCCTCGAAAGACTGGAACAAGTTGTGGCAGATATAAAATAACAGGTGGGTGAACATGAACAAAGAATTGGAAAGTTAGAGGAAAGAGTTGGCATGGCGGAAGATATGGCAATTCAACAACAGAGGGCGCTGCAATACCTGATCCACCGTGAGATTGATCTGTCAATCACATGCAACGATCTCCAAAACAAATTGAGACGGAACAACTTGAGAAGGTACCAAAAAAAGGAAGCGAGGGAGGAAACACGGCTGGATTTGTGAAAGAATTGTTACAGAAAGTGCTCAAACTGACATCAGAAATGGATATTAGGATTGAAAGGGCACATCGCTCCCTCACGTCTAAACCTCAAGATCCTGCAGCCCCTCCCAGATCAATTATTGTGAGATTTCTGGATGCAGCGGTAAAAGATGTGGTTATAAGGCAAGCATGGAGTCAGGGACAGGTCATGTTTCAAGATAAACTGATCTTTTTTGACCACGATTATTCTCCTGAGCTACAAAAGAAGCGAGCAAAAGTCCACGAAGTCATCAAGCAGCTTAAAGGCATGGACATAGAGGCAAAATGCTTCTATCCAGCAAGGCTAAAACTTAAGCTGAATACGGGAGAAAAGACCTTCACCTCACTGACGAGGGCCGCAGCGGTACTGAAGGACCTGGGAGACGAGGTGCGAAGTGGAGAAAGGGAGCGCTTTGAGGAGGAGCTGAAGGAAGGATGGAGGAGCGGTGCGAAGAGGAAGAGGGACAAGGTTTTGTCAGCATCAGATCTTAAGACCTTTCTACATGGAGAAGATTAAACCGCCTTTAGGTAGCTCAAAGAACTATAATGACTGAAATAGTAACAGGAGTTGACTGTGGTTTACATATAGCAACATTAAGAAAAGGACGATGAACATATAACGAAGCAATAGGCAAATACCTGAGTTGTTGTCATAAGTAATTTCAAAATAAGTCGTAAAATTCCGACGGACAATGTTTCTTTTACGTATGGGTGGATTACACTCATTTAGACCTTTCTTACACGTGGGTGTCATAATCGTAATATTTGCACATTATGTGGTCACATCTCTTTGTCCCAGTACCAACGGGGATCAGCAACAGTTAGGGTTAAACTGCTGTTGCTGGTGGGTAAGTTGGAAGTTCAGTTTTGTGTTATTGTTGTCTTATGTTTTCCTCCGACATATGCTATGGACCACAGTTTGTTTGTGTGTATTCAGTATAGGTTAAGGTCTTTTTCTCTAACAGATGTTTTCAAGTAGGTAGGGCAGTGTATCCGCAAACACAGCAGAGACAATGGCTTACTTAAATTTTGTTAGCTATAATATAAAAGGAATCAATAACCCAATTAAAAGAAAAAAAGATACTGGGGCAACTAAGGCAATTGCAGTGTTCAGTAGCTCTGATTCAAGAAACACCTGTCAGAACTGGAACATTTAAAACTAAGAAGAGAGTGGGTCGACCAGGTCTATAGTGCATCATATGGGAAGAGAAAAAGAGAGGGGTGTCTATTTTATTTAACAAATCTGTACATTACAATAACGAAAAGGTTTTCCAAGACATAGAAGGCCGTTATATTATGGTGGTGGAATAATTGCGGGAGTGAAAATAACTATTTTAAATATATATGCACCAAATGAAGACTGCCCACATTTCTTTAAAAAGATTGCAGCCCTTGTGGCAGATAAATCAGAGGGAATTATACTTAAAGGGGGGGACTTCAACTGTGTATTAAACAACAAATTAGACAGACTACCCACAACAATAAGGCCACAATCTAAAATGTCAAAAAATCTATTGAATATGATAAAGGAGCTGGGATTAGTGTGGCGCCACCTTCACCCGAGTTACAGAGACTTTACATTTATGTCCCAAGTACATGGTAGTTACTCAAGGCTAGATTACTTTTTCATATCAAAAAATTATATATACAGAATAAAAGATAGTACAATCGGATTGATAACAATTTCAGACCACAGTCCAATCACTATGAAAATAAATATGGGGGTAGACAATCACTTTAAATATTGGAGGCTCAATATCTCGCTGCTAACAGACACCCGTATAAAGCAAGAAATACAATCAGCTCTATCTGAATATTTTGCCCTGAATGACAATGGTGCTGTTTCTCCTTCAACATTATGGGATGCAGGAAAGGCCACAATAAGGGGGAAGATCATCTCAATAGGCTCTAGATTAAAGAAACAAAGACTAATGAAACAGCTAGAATTAGAAACAGAAATAAAAATACTAGAGAGAACATAAACAAAGCAAAATGGGGGAGGTGCTTAAACAGTTAAAGGAAGTTAGACTAAAACTGGATGAGATGTTAACATATAAAGCAGAGGGATCTCTTAGCATTTCAACTCCGGAAAGCCCAATCTAGTCGTATAATCCCCAGAATTAGACACCCGGAGACCAACCAGATTGGGACTCACCCAAAAGAAATATCAGAAGCCTTTGCTAAATACTATAAACAACTGTATAAAGGTCAAGATATGGAATGTAAAAGAGAAAAAATATGTAAGTTTTTGAAACCCCTTGACATGGTTAAATTAACAGTTGAGGAAATAAATAAACTAACTGAACCAATCAGAGAAGATGAAATTAAAGAAAGTAATAAATCACCAAGAGTAGATGGATTTGCAGGAGAATATTATAAAACTTTTGTGAACGACCTCTCTCCTATACTACGCAAAGTATATAATTATATACTGGACTCAGGAGACCCCCCAGATCGTGGTCAGAAGCCATTATAACAGTTTTACATAAGGAGGGAAAAGACCCCTCACAGTGTAATAGTTATCGCCCCATAAGTCTTTTATGTGTGGACTATAAAATATTAACTTTAATTTTGGCAACCAGAATACAAAAATACATTCATTCATTCATTCATCGTCAACCGCTTATCCCGTTAGGCTGGAGCCGATCCCAGCTGCATAGGGCGAAGGCAGGGTACACCCTGGACAGGTCGCCAGTCCATTGCAGGGCACATAGAGACAGACAACCATTCACACTCAATTCCACACCTAGGGGCAATTTAGAGTAATCAATTAACCTAAACAGCATGTCTTTGGACGGTGGGAGGAAGCCGGAGTACCCGGAGAAAACCCACACTTACACAGGGAGAACATGCAAACTCCACACAGAAGAGCAAGCTGGAATCGAACCTGCGACCCTCTTGCTGTGAGGCGACAGCGCTAACCACTACACCACCGTGCAGCCCACAAAAATACATAAAGAAATTAATCAAACCAGACCAAACAAGTTTTATTTCAGGCCGTCAAGGAACCAACAATGTTAGGAGAGCTTTGAACCTGCAGTCAACAGCAGCAAAAGACAAACAATCTTCAATGCTTCTCAGCTTAGATGCTGAGAAGGCATTTGATAGAGTTGATTGGTTATTCCTTGAACAAACACCGTTGGAAATGGGTTTCGGAGAAAAATTTATTAATTGGATTAATGTGCTTAATAAGGACCCTCAGTCAAAAGTAAGAATAAATGGTCACTGTTCCGATTTCTTTAAGGTGGAGAGAGGCGTCAGACAAGGAGACTCATTGTCTCCCATCCTTTTTGCTTTCAGTATTGAACCTTTAGCAGAAGCTATACGCCAAAATGTGGAAATTCAAGGGTTAACAGACGATACAGGGTTGACTCATAAAATAGCTCTCTTTGCTGATGATGTTCTGCTTTTTCTAAAACACCCGCTCACCTCTATCCCAGCTCTTTTACATTGTCTAGATGAATATGGGGAAATATCAGGATACAGCATTAATAATAACAAATCAGAAGCAATGATGATATCGGGGAACTGGCCTACACAATTAAATAAAGAGGTTTCTTTTCGTTGGTCTAAAGAGGGATTTAGATATTTAGGAATTATTATCACACCTCATCCCACACAGTTATTTAATGCAAACTACAATGAAATTAATAACACAAATAAAAAAATGATATGGCACGATGGGAGATCCTACCTCTCTCTCTATTTGGTAGGGTGGAGACAATAAAAATGAATCTGCTCCCTCGACTTCTTTTCTTATTCCAATCTCTTCCCGTAGGAGTGCCTGTCACCATTTTCAATTTGTTGAACAAATTAATCTCCAAGTTTATTTGGCAGAATAAGAAAGCTAGGATAAGACTTAAAACCCTTTTCATGCCAAAAGATAAGGGAGGTCTGGATTTACCCAATTTTAAAAAAATACTACTGGGCAGCTCAACTGACGGCAATAGTGACATGGATAACAAAGGATAAGGAAACTGGGTGGATGACAGTAGAACAAAGTACAAGTAAGAGTATAGCCTTGGCAATATTGCCTTTTCTTAATATCAAGTCTATTAATAAATTTAAAATAGAAAACGAATGGATAAAACACACTCTGAAAGTATGGACTACAGTAAAAAAATGTTTAAGAGCCCAGAGTCAATCTCAAAGGCCATGCCTATTCTGGGCAATCCAGAGTTTCCTCCCTTTGTATGGGACAGTGGATTTCAAAAATGGGCTGATGATGGACTTATTACTATCAATCAATTATTTGATGGAACAGAAATTAAAAGTTTTTCCCAACTTCAAGAACAATTTCGCCTTCCATCAAATGACTTATAAGTACCTTCAAATACGACATTATATAACGAGCCATAAAGAGAAGGAAATAATTTGTAAAAATCCAAATGCAATTGAAGAATATTTTATTACTATTACAGAAAAAGGCTTTCCGACTAAAAAGCATGTCTCTCGTATATATAAAAGACTCATGGCTGATATAAATACCGGGAAAATCAAAGAAATATGGGAATTAGAATTAAATGCCATCATTTGGGAATGGGAAGATCTATGTTCTAGTAGCCATAAGGGGATAAATTGCCAATTGTGGAAAGAATTTGATTGGAAACTAAAAATGAGATATTTCAATACACCTTTTAACATTTCTTAATACATTAAGGAATCTTCAATAGCTTTTTGCTGGAGGAATTGTGGAAAGATAGGGGATCATACACATGTGTGTTGGGATTGCCCAGTAATTCAAGAGTTTTGGAAAACTGTTCGAAAGGAAATGGAAAACATCTTAAAAGTGAATGTCCCCCTGGATCCTAAGTTGTTAATGCTGGGAGCTTTTCCTAAGGAGATGTACAGTACTGATCAGAGCTACATATTGCGGATTCTTTCACTGATCGCCAAGAAAATGATAACGGTGAACTGGAAAGATGTGAAATCACCAACAATAACTCAGTGGATGCAGAGACTTAAACAAGTTTACATAATGGAACAAATGACTGCAAGCCTTCAATTGAAGATGAACATCTTAACCCAAAAGTGGAGCTGTGTTACAACATACTTGGGTGTTAAGTGACAAAAGCTGTAACAGAATGGATAAAATTAGTCGGTAGTCTTATGTCGGGGAATGTTCTGTGTTATGTATGTGTCATATGTGTTGCATATATGTTCTATAAAAATGAAAAATAAAAAGTTCCAAAAAAAAAAAAAAGAGAAAAAAAAAAGCACCTGTTGGACAGAGAGGAGAGGCGTAGACCTGTTGCAGCCAGGTTGGGCAGCCGTCTTGCTACCGGCCGTTCTGGCAATTGTCTCCCCAGGTCTCCCCAGACAACCCTTCATCGCCCCCTGATATTCCGGAGGAGCCTTTGTAGGTGGGCAGAGCGAGGCTCACTCTAGAGGAATGACAGCGCCGCCTGCAGGAAGGTCGATGCATCTACTTTCCCCAGCTGGGCCATTTCCTGTAATCATACCCAGTAAAAGGCAAGGCTCTCCAGTGAGAAAGGGGGTGCTGGTGAGCCAAACAACGTCTACCTCTTATTCCTCTCGGTCCCTTTGCTAAGCTCAACACATCTCCCCTTCCATGACCCTCTATCATCCAGGGCTGATGAGAGCTTTATGGACAGCAGTTTGGCCAAAACCCTGCCCATGGAGGCCAGCGCTCTGGATGTTCACCTGTTATGCCGAGTTACTCACCGCACACAACCTCATTGCTGCTGGGAATCTCTCCAAGTTCCTGTGCTTTCACATTTTTGGGTCTACCATGGCTAATTCATCACAATCCTCACATGAACTGGTCTACTGGCAAGGTTATGGGCCTGGGAGAAGGATATACTCCAGCCTGCTTCTAATCTGCTCCACCTTCTGAGCTTCCTGACCCCCCAGCTTCTCTGTCCTCTGAGGTTCCCAATTCAACTGGAAACACAGTGTTCCCCCGCTCCTGTATCGCCTGATCCTGAGTTTCCGGACCTGTCCAGTGTTCCTAACTTCTACCTTGACCTCAGGGAGGTTTTCAACAAGGCTGGTGCCATCTCGATGCCTCCTTACTGGCCTTATGACTGTGGCATAGACCTAGTATAATAATAGACATGACTGACTTATAACATCATCTAAACCACTAATGTTTTTTCAATCTGTGGTAAATGCACCACCAAGTTTATCACTGAAAGAATATCACCTGCTGTGCATCTATTACATCTGCTTTGCCCTTTTGTAATGTTGTCTCCCAACTGTTTTTTTTTTTTTTTTTTTTTAACAGATATCTGGAGCTTCTGCAGGGAGAGGCAATGTATCACAGCCTAGTTGATGCAGAGTGACATGTGATCTCATTCCCACCATTACCAACAGCGAGAAAACCAAGTTTGATTAATTTCTTCCTGCTTATCACAATTGAGGGACTTCCAGCGAATTGATCGTGCAGCAGGTCCGCACAGTGGACCGGGACGGAAACCTGAAGGTGGTCTACCCGTCAAAGACCGACCTCATTTCGTTGCTGTAGATAAATTCTGATGTTTCCACTCATTCACATGCTACATAAAGTCATTTTAATAGATAAAAAATATGGGATATTAAGGCTAAAGTCTGACAGCATGCAACAAAATTATATCCTATAACTTTAGGGAGCACAGGCAATCTGATCCTGTAGGATCTGAAGTGTTGCTTGTTGACAAATCTTAACATTTCTGATTAATGTACAGCTTTTTGAACCACATGTAATAACATGTTAATAAATGCTTTTGCAGCTTCCTGAAAGCATGATCAATATGACAAACTCTGTGTCCAGATATCTTTATTTCTGTTGTATTCACAAACTGAAGACAAGTTGGTCACTTGCCGTACTGGAAGATTTACTTAACTAAAAGTCTTGGCATTTTCCCTTTAGGTAGCAGCAAATAATGAGACTTAATAAAATATTCTCCTTGTTTAAGTCATTTTATTTCATATGCCACACACAGTGTTTACTACTTTGCTTGTACAAGTACTATTAATTACCCAGAACGCATGAAAACATAAAATCACCTTTTAACCACATACCTTGATTTTCAAGAAAAAACACTCTGATTACAGATAATGAGTAATTTTAAATGCAGTTCTTAATTATTACCAGGAAAAATCTGTAAAACATGATCTCATATTTAATGTAAAACTACACTTACAATTTATTCTCATACAATACATTGTTAAAGAAAATCATTGTCATGAGATTACTTGAATTATTGTCAATTACAATTTTAAAGGTTAATTTGAAATCAGTGCAAATATCTGTAGATCTATATTCATTGTTTTATGAAAATTTCCTGTAAAATAACCTTTTTTCAGTGTATCTGTAGGTTTGTGTTATTTTGTTAAGTCATTGTAGCTGCAGATGGTGTTGATTGATAGTTTATAGAACATGATTGGAAGGTTTGGTGTGTGATATATAGGCATATTTCAGTATGTTATAGCATAGTCGCTTAATGACGATGATAACGGTAACGGTGACGGTAATGGTAACGGCGATAGTAGTAGGTCTTCGGATCTACAAAAGAACAGAAAACATTAAATTCAGACAAATAATTTCAGCAACTGATTGCACAAGTAGCATGGCTTTGTTTTTTAATACTGTGAGATATTTTTCACAGCAGGAAGTATGTTGACATACCCCACAACATATTGTACACCACACATTTAACTGTTCATCAGAGTGAACAGGTGAACATGTGAAAGAAAATTCATAGTATATATGACGAAAAAAGTTTTTAAAATGTCACATTATAGTAGGTTGGAACATAAAAAAGTCATAGTATAGAATGCTACAAAAGATTTTTTTTTTAAATCATGTTATAGTATGTTGAAAAAAGTAAAAAGTCCGAATGGTCATAAAAAAATTATTTTCAACATATACTATGACTTTTTTTCCACAGATTAGAGTAAACAGCCAAATGGGCCTTTAAGATACTTACATTCACAAACGTAAGCCACCTCCAGGTACTTGTAAGTCGTTTCACAGGGATCTTTAAACTGTGTGTCTGACACGTCGATGGTACAGCTGTTTTTCTCATTACAACTGTGGATGCAGAGTGACAAGTGAAAACAGGCTCTAATACACCTTGGAGCATATGAAATTTGGTATAGCTGTGCTATAAAGGTGGTGATTTTGGTGTAAAATCGGTTACTATAAAATCACAGTGATCCCTTTCTTTCTCTATTTCAATTTCTCTCAAGAATACCAGTTTAGTTAGACATATCTGTGCCAATAGGAAATAGTTTCTTGAAGTCTTGATTTAGTCCTTATGTTTAGCAGACGGTGTACGGCCGTACCGGTCAGACACTATTTTAGTGACTGAGTTGAAGCAGTCGACCGTATCAGTAGTAATCGTAACAGTCATAGCAGTCGGGTCTGTGTTCTCATCTGTAGAGTTCCTGAAAGAGCAGATGGTCCGGTCAGTGCGTCCATAGTGAGCACCGTACACAGATATAACCTGTCCCGGAGCTGTCAAAAAGAGGAGGAACAATTGTCACGATGGAGAAGACAGAAATTTAAGATTTAGAGAGTAATATAATTGTATGATGTTTAATGTAAAAAAAAGAAAAAAATATATATTACTGCATTGGAGGTATGCCACTGAGCCCTCACATACAGTCAAGTGAGCTGTCAAAATAACATGAAGGAATCACATTAGACATCACACAGTAAAACTTGCAGGTTTTTTTCACTGATTGTTTCAGACATGTGACTGACTTGCTGGGAAGCAGCTGTAGGTGGTGTCCAGGTATTTGGAGGTGTCAGAGCAGGGATCGGGGTCGCTCACAAGGGTTATGTTTAGTTCACACTCCTTCCTGCCATCACACCTGGAGGAGACACATTAAGAGTGTGTTTTCAGCACAAAGTAAAAGCAAACTAAAACTAAAATAAATACCTTGTTTTCTCCAGGTTCTCTGGCTTCCTCCCACAGTCCAAAGACATACAGGATAGTTGATGACTCTAAATTGCCCGTAGGTGTGAATGTGAGCATGAATGGTTGTGTGTCTCTATGTGTCAGCCCTGTGATAGTCTGGTGACCTGTCCAGGGTGAACCCCGCCTTCGCCCAATGTCAGCTGGGATCAGCTTTACTTTAAGAACTTCATGTTCTTTATTTTAACCTGTCTGCAACTTCCCACTTCATCTGTGCTGCACATAGTAGCAAATATCCATCCGTCCACCTTCAACCGCTTATCCCATTAGAGGTCAAGGGGGGATGGAGCCGATCCCAGCTGGCATTGGGCGAAGGCGGGGTACACCCTGGACTGGTGGCCAGTCCATCGCAGGGTACATAGAAACAGTCAACCATTCATGCTCACATATATATATATATATATACATATATATATATATATATATATATATATATATATATATATATATATATATATATATATATATATATATATAGAGAGAGAGAGAGAGAGAGAGAGAGAGAGAGAGAGAGAGATAGAAGATCTGCTGTAGTTGGCAGGCTGCATACTTTCCTGTTATAGCTCATCAACATACTACATTTGAGTGACAATTTTCAAAGCTCAGCAACATTGAATCCTTGAGCGATTGTAGTGAACTAGGAGACTAGGAGAGACAAGGAGGAGACTAGGAGACTCACTGCCAGTAATACAGCCACATTTAGAAAACATGAAATGAAAAAACAGTGTACTTTTATTTTATTATTGTACATGTAATGCGTACCTGCTCTTGAGGACGTCCACTGTGCCATCTTGAGAGCAGTCTGTGTCAGGTTGCTCTTCTGAAGATTCTACTTCTACTGGACAGATCTCACTGTCTTGACGTCCATACAGCGCCTTCTTCACTCTGATCACTCCGTAACCTGTTACACACCAAGGGAGAAATTAAGAGATAGGTTCATTGCATTTGTTTGTGTGGGGATGAAATACTGTCACAGTGGACAGAAAGACTCAGTCGTACCACAGCTCAGGCGCTGGACGTTACCGCCGTCGCCCTGACAGGTGACAGCTCTCTGTACGGAAGGAACTAAAACCACAGATATGACAGCATCAGTTGAAGTGTGTTCAAGCCGCATCATGTATGTTGAAAATAAATGCAAGCTTCATCATTAACACATTCACTCAGGTATTTACCTGCTGCCATGAGCGAGCACATTGCTGCCAGCACTGGAAAAGAAACATCACTGTCAAACTGTATCAGCCAAACATAAGCAAACATTTGCACTTGTTCCATGTCAGACAGTCTAATGTTGGCTACTCTTCACTAAGCTTTCCAGCTACTTCACCTGTCTGCCTGTTAACTGTATGACCTCCTTACCAAAAAGAAGTTTACTCAAGTCTGCTATTTGTATATAGTATACTTAAAGTATACTTAGCATATACTGACACGTATACAGAAACATCTAAGTATATCTGGTTAATGTTTACTTTTTGGTAGAGGAGCAGTGTGAGAGTTTGTAAGCGTATGTTTGGATATTAAACATTATTAAATCTTCAAGAATTTTCTATATTTTCTGTTCACCATGAGAAATATCAAGTCAAATAGCAAAAGTCTCTTTATATAATGCATAAATCATTCACTAAGTACTACAATTTAAAGACAACTTACTATACTTGCAGTAAAAACTAATAAAATTAACAAAAAGATTATACTTTAAAGTGAACTTCATTCCATAAACTAAAAAGTGGTATAAAAGTATATAAAGAGTAAACTAACAGCGTACCTTTAAGATCACTTGCAGTATAGTTTACTATTCTTACACTTAAAATACACTTAAATGTATACTTTTATAAAACAGTCAGTCAATTTAGTTCTAAGAAGTAATGAAGTGGTATACACTGATATTAGTATACTGACTACATAAAGTATACATGGGAAATATAATTGAACTTATAAAATAAACTTGAAGCATATTTTTTTTGTAAGGGCGATTGCCTTCACTTTGGACTCATGCCTTTTTTTGCTTACTTACAGCCTGGTTACGTTTAAATGTCTGGTTTTAGTGAAGATGATGATTAGTTGTAGGGATGCACCAAAACCAATGCCGGCTCAGATATCGGGCTGTTACTGACTCATATAGTTGGATGAGACAGAGTCCTCTAAAGTGATTAACATACAAATAGCTAAAACTGATGAGAGGATGCTATTAAATCTGGTCTTTTTATGCATAACCTTAAACTGCACAAGCTGAGGATCCTCTCCATCCCAAAGCTCCTCAGATATCTCAGAGTCAATTCCCTTAATACAGTAATAAAAAACATCATCATAAAAACATCTACACACTATGATTAAATGTTTAGAGGTCTGGACGTCAGAAATGTTATCACAGAAATGTTGGAAGGGTTAAAAAAAAAAAAACGGTGGGTAACAAAATGTATTTACCAACTGGTAATGACAAACTTACCACCCTCTCTTAAAAAATGAGAAAATACAGCATCTACCTGACTGAACTTGTTATTTTGTCAAATAAACTGAAATATCTGCTCCTAAATTTACATGAACCACCATAATGATTGTAGTCAGTTGTGTACTCACAGAGTGTGGTGCTGAGTCCGAAGCAGAGCATGGTTTCAGATGATCTGGTCTGAGATGAGCAGTGGATTGATGGTTGCTGGAGCAGAGATAAATGTCTGTTCTGCCAGGTGAAGAGCTCTCTTCCCTTTTTATGCAAAACCACAACTCAATCTCAGCCGATTGGCTCCTATTCAGGTATGTAAAAATGTATGTATGCATAAACAATAAACTCAGGTCAGCATGTACTTTTGAAAGGTGTGACGCGGATGAAAGAGGACAGTGGACTACACCCATCACAAAAACATTTCTTAAGATGCTGAGTGATGTAACAGGTGGTTCATGCAGAAATACCTCTGTTTTGTACTGCTGTCATTTAACTTGTTGGGTGGTGATGCTGCGAGTAAGAGATCTTTTTCCATCTTGACCACAAAGACCCTCA
Organism: Pterois miles; assembly: GCA_947000775.1. NCBI lineage: Eukaryota > Metazoa > Chordata > Actinopteri > Perciformes > Scorpaenidae > Pterois > Pterois miles. The sequence continues at coordinate 3,845,186 of CAMQGK010000571.1, read as the reverse complement.
TTTCTGTCTCTCCTACATGTCACACATACTCGTCCTTAAAGGAGGGCACCTTGTTGTTGGGGGCTCAGCCTGGGGAATTAGCTTGGATGCAAAACCTACCAGTACCTACACTCTTCCACAAGTGGGGTCAAAAATGACCCCAATTAAAATCAATGGGTTTTGCTATAAACTGGGGTGTTATTCTTCAAAATCTTTAAAACAAAGAGTTGTAGTATTTTCATATTCCAGGTATTCCTCATAAAACATGTTTGTGACATGAGGCCATTTGCATTTTTATTTATTTTTTCATTAATTTTTAAGAAATTACAGTTTTTGTATCACTACCCCACTCTTCCCCACACAATCACTGGGGATGAGTTTCGGCCTGCAGTTGACCAGGAACAGGTTCCATATGTAGCGGAAAGCTGCCATGTGGTCTGTTTTCAGTCGGTAAGCTCTTGTCCTCTTGTCATCAAAGCACAAGAAACGTTGAATATCTTCAAATTTTTGAATTGGCATGGTGGCCTTGTATACTGGGTTCTGCAGAGGACTCCCAAAAAACACATGGACTGGTACATCCCAGTTCTTCTCACTTCCTGCAAGAATGGTCAACTCTTTCCCCCTGTCTGTGGCTACTCTTCGTCCCTCCATGTTTGTGTATTTTAGTACCTCTACTATTATATTAGACGTGAACAGCTTCCATGCATCTATTGGGGAGACAGTACTAAACCCAGGTGCAGGCCCTGTGTGTGTGTTTGCCAACACTACTGTTGGCCACTGTTAGCTAACACAATACTGTGTTACCTACCTAAACACAATACTGTTAGCTAACAGCAAAGCAGGCTAATCTGATCACACATTTGATCACTAATTTGATCACACATTATAATCTGTTAATGAAAACTAAGTTCATAAATGGAGATAATACTTACATGTATGTTGCTGTGTAAAAATGGTGTTGAGACTGCTGACATCAGATGTGTAAGTGGGACAGTCAGAGCTGCTAAGAAATAAAGGTTCATAGAAGCTTCCACAGGAACTGCTCGGGGTCATTTTTGACCCCACTTGTGGAAGAGTGGGGTAGTGATACAAAAACTACAATTTCTTAAAATTTATGAAAAAATCAATAAAAATGCAAATGACCTCATGTCACAAACATGTTTTATGAGGAATACCTGGAATATCAATATATCACAACTTTTCATTTTAAAGATTTTGAAGAATTACAACCCGTGGGGTCATTTTTGACACCACGGGTGCATCTAAGGGTTAAATCAAACTAGGTGAAGGTACATACCTGTGTGATTAATCAGTCATCTTAATGACTGTACACTCCTCACATTACCGTATATCATAATGCCATGCCTATTCAATTACATGCTTAGGGACCAGTTATAAAGCCAGAACTAGAGCTGCAATACTTAGCTGTCAACTATTAAATGACTCTGTAACTATAGTATTTTGATAATTACAGTCATTAAAATATTTATATAATTAGATAAAATAATTGTGTAATTATAGTAATTATATATCATGTGACCCAACCCCGGATCAGCAGATGAAAATAAGGGAGTGAGTGTCATAATTATACTCTTAGCTATTTTCAGTGACCTTAATTTTTCTTTGACATATGAGGACGTTGTGTTTGAGAAACACTGATTGCTTTTCATTTTTCATTTTCTAACATTTTATAGAGCAAACAGCTATATGACTAATTGAGAAAATAATTAACAGACAAATCAGTGATGACAATAATCGTTAGTTGCAGCCCTACAGTGAAGTGCAGAGGAGCCAGACCAGGACTGTAAATTGATTAAAATATTTAATTGCCATTAATCGCAATTTAATTTCACATAGATTTTATGTCTGTTCAAAGTAAGATTTGTCAAGTATTTAATACTTTTTTCAAAATGGGAGTGGACAAATATGCAAATGTATGTATATATTGTAAATCAATTCATAACACAAAACAATGACAAATATTGTCCAGAAACCCTCACAGGTACTATATTCAGCATAAGCAAGTATGCTCAAATCATAACATAGTGAACTGCAGCCCAACAGGTAACAACAGCTGTCAGTGTGTCAGAGTACTGACTTGACTATGACTTGATCCAAACTGCATGTGATTATCATAAAGTGATCATGTCTGTAAAGGGGAGACTCGTGGGTACCCAGAGAACCTACTTACATTTACATATCTTGAGGTCAGAGGTCAAGAGACGCCTTTGAAAATGGTCATGACAGTTTTTCTTAACCAAAATTTAGCCTAAATTTGGAGTGTTGTTTAACTGCCTTCATGACAGTGATATGAAATGGTTGGCTTCATAAGGTTTTCAAGTTTCATATAATGCCAGCATCTTTAACAGCTGTTGTTTCCTGTTGGGCTGCAGTTTGCCATGTTATGATTGAGCATATTTTTATGTTAAATGCAGAACCTGTGAGGGCTTCTGGACAACATTTGTCATTGTTTTGTGTTGTTAATGTATTTACAATAATAAATATATACTGTACGTACAGTACAGACCAAAAGTTTGGACACACTTTCTCATTCAATGAGTTTCCTTTCTTTTCATGAGTATTGACATTGTAGATTCACACTGAAGGCATCAAAACTATGAATGAACACATGTGGAAATATGTACTTAACAAAAAAGTGTAAAACAACTGAAAATATGCTTTATATTGTAGTTTCTTCAAAGTAGCCACCTTTTGCTCTGATTACTGCTTCACACACTCTGCATTCTCTCGATGAGGTTCAAGAGGTCGTCACCTGAAATGGTCTTCACTTCACAGGTGAGCCCTGTCAGGTTTAATCAGTGGGATTTCTTGCCTTATAAATGGGGTTGGGACCATCAGTTGTGTTGTGCAGAAGTCAGGTGGATACACAGCTGATAGTCCTACTGAATAGACTGTTAGAATTTGTATTATGGCAAGAAAAAAAGCAGCTAAGTAAAGAAAAACGAGTGGCCATCATTACTTTAAGAAATGAAGGTCAGTCACTCCGAACAATTGGGAAAACTTTGAAAGTGTCCCCAAGTGCAGTCGCAAAAACCATCAAGCGCTTCAAAGAAACTGGCTCACATGAGGACCGCCCCAGGAAAGGAAGACCAAGAGTCACCTCTGCTGCGGAGGATAAGTTCATCCGAGTCACCGGCCTCAGAAATGGCAGGTTAACAGCAGCTCAGATTAGAGACCAGGTCAATGCCACACAGCGTTCTAGCAGCAGACACATCTCTAGAACAACTGTTAAGAGGAGACTGTGTGAATCAGGCCTTCATGGTAGAAGAGCTGCTAGGAAACCACTGCTAAGGACAGGCAACAAGCAGAAGAGACCTGTTTGGGCTAAAGAACACCAGGAATAGACATTAGACCAGTGGAAATCTGTGCTTTGGTCTGATGAGTCCAAATCTGAGATCTTTGGTTCCAACCACTGTGTCTTTGTGGAACCAGAAAAGGTGAACGGATGGACTCTACATGCCTGGTTCCCACCGTGAAGCATGGAGGAGGAGGTGTGATGGTGTGGGGGTGCTTTGCTGGTGACACTGTTGGGGATTTATTCAAATTGAAGGCATACTGAACCAGCATGGCTACCACAGCATCTTGCAGCGGCATGCTATTCCATCCGGTTTGCGTTTACTTGGGCCATCATTTATTTTTCAACAGGACAATGACCCCAAACACACCTCCAGGCTGTGTGAGGGCTATTTGACCAAGAAGGAGAGTGATGGGGTGTTTCGCCAGATGACCTGGCCTCCACAGTCACCGGACCTGAACCCGATCCAGATGGTTTGGGGTGAGCTGGACCACAGAGTGAAGGCAAAAGGGCCAACAAGTGCTAAGCATCTCTGGGAACTCCTTCAAGACTGTTGAAAACCATTTCAGGTGACGACCTCTTAAAGCTCATCAAGAGAATGCAGAGTGTGTGAAGCAGTAATCAGAGCAAAAGGTGGCTAATTTGAAGAAACTACAATATAAGACATATTTTCAGTTTTTTCACACTTTTTTGTTAAGTACCGGTATATAATTCCACAGGTGTTAATTCATAGTTTTGATGCCTTCAGTGTGAATCTACAATTTTCATAGTCATGAAAATAAAGAAAACTCTTTGAATGAGAAGGTGTGTAAAACTTTTGGTCTGTACTGTACATTTGCATAAAGCAAGCATATTTTCAAACTCCCATGTTGAAAAGAAAAAAGTGGATGCAGAGAGACATGTGATCTCATTCCCACCTATTACCAACAGTGAGAAAACCAAGGTGTGTTTGTCTGTTTTCCTCCTGGTTTTCAGAATTGTGTCCTCCTGTTAGAGAGGATTTCATATTAAATACCGTCATACAGTGGAAATTATTTTGAGAGAGAAAACTAATAACACATCTGACGTGCTACATTGTCCTATTGTTGCCCACAGTTTGTCTCTATCTTTTCATAATATAATAAAATAATTACATGATCAACTGATTGCACTTTACAGATCAAGAAAACGACCAAAGAGTTGTTCTTGGAGGTGACGAGTGCAGCCAGCCTGCACACCTGTAAAGATGTTATGGACGCTCTGATTGTAGTAAGCTTTGATTTTTCTCTCTCTTTTCTCTGTCATTAATGAATGACACAAGTTTATTTTCATAGATTTGGCCATTTTTCTTTGTTATAACTTCGATCTTCCTCTAAATGAGTCTGTGTCCAAGACTGGACCTTTGTCATCGCAATTCACATGAAAACTAAAATACATCATCTGTTTAAGATGATCTTGTCACTTGTAGATGATTTTGATTGATCAATAGCTTTCTAGTAACTTTATGTAGAAGATTTGTAGCGCTATAGAGGATATATTTCCTACAGACAGGTGGCAGTTTTGGCCTGATGGAGGCTCGAGAGTTCCACAAGTACCTTCATGAAAAGGTGTCATCAGGACAAAACAGTGATGACAATTAGCATGTAGTCTGTCCTGTATAGAAACTATATATAGTATGAATTTGGGACATACAGTATCCTCTGTCTGATGTCCACTGCTTATCCACTCCTGTTTTCCTGTTTTTGGTGTATTTGACTTTTTAGTGTTTGAGTTTTCATCTCATTTTTGAGAGAAATGCACCAAAAAAAAAAAAAAAAAAAAAACAATCTAAGAAATTCAGTGGTAGATTTTTTTTTTTCAGTCATTGCTGCAGTTTTGCTAAATTAAAAATTCAAAAAAATGTACTCATTTTTTCAGTCATTTTATTTCATATGCCACACACAGTGTTTACTACTTTGCTTGTACAAGTACTATTAATTACCTTTAACATGCGAAAACATAAAATCACTTTTATACCACATCCCTTGATTTTAAAGAAAAAGCACTTTCACTACAAATAATGTGTCATTTTAAATGTATGTCTTCATTATGAACAGGAAAAATCTGTAAAATATTATCTCACATTTAATGTAAAATTACGCTTACAATGTATACAGATACACTGTTATTAACAAACAAAATCACTGTAATAAAATGACTTAAATTATCATCAATTACTTACAATTCTAAGGATTAACTGTTAAATTACTGCAAATCTCTGTAAATCTACAGACATTCATTGTTTAATGGAAAAGGGAAAAATAACATTTCCTGTAAAATAACATTTTCAGTGTATCTGTAGGTTTGTGTTTTTTTTTTGTTAAGCCATTGTAGCTGCAGATAGTGTTGACTGATAGTTTATAGAACATGATTTGAATGTTAGGTACATCCCATAGAGGTATATTTCAGTATGTTGTAACATAGGTTAATGCTTAATGCTTTGAATCAAGCTCCAATGCAGGGATCCAAGGATCTGCAAAAGAACAGACAATATTAAATTCAGACAAATAATTTAAGCAACTGATTGTATAAGTAGCATGGCTTTGTTTTTTAATGCTGTGAGATATTTTTCACAGCAGGAAATATGTTGACATACCCCACAACATATTGTACACCACATATTTAACTGTTCATCAGAGTGAACAGGTGAACATGTGATAGAAAATTCATAGTATATATGGCGAAAGATGTTTTTAAAAAGTCCCGTTATAGTATGTTGGAACATAAAAAAGTCAGAGTACAGTATGCTACAAAGGTTTTTTAAAAATTCATGTTACAGTACGTTGAAAAAAGTAAAAAAGTCAGTATAGAATCTCAAAAAAATAATAATTTTCAACATATACTATGACTTTTCTGATTTTTCTTTTCAACATATTAGAGTAAACAGCCAAATGGGCCTTTAAGATACTTACATTCACAAACATAAGCTGCCTCCAGGTACTTGTAAGTCCTGCGACAGGGATTTCCAAACAGTGTGTCTGACACGTCGAAGGTACAGCTGTTTTTCTCATTACAACTGTGGATGCAGAGTGACAAGTGAAAACAAGCTCTAATACACCTTGGAGCATATGAAATTTGGTATAGCTGTATTATAAAGGTGGTGATTTTTTTGTTACATATATGGTACAAGTGGTATGGTACAGTTATTCCATCACCACGGAAAATCGCCATCCACTGTTTGTCGTAGCTGTTATATTTTTTAAATGCTTCCCATCTTTAATCCCTTTTTCTATATTTCAGTTTCTTTCAAAATGAAGCCTTGCAAGAATACCAATTTGTTCAGACATATCTACACTGCTCAAAAATAAATAAATAAATGAACATGACAATGAGTTCACTGTAGTCTAATGGCGTCCACAGTCGCCAGATCTCAATGGTTGAAAAGGAGATTTGCATCATAGATGTGCAGCCGACAAGTCTGTTATAACTGTGTGATGCTATCATGTCAAAATGGACCAAAACCTCTCTCTCTATATATAGTGCTGTGAAAACGTATTTGCCGCCTTCCTGATTTCTTATATTTTTGCATATTTGTCACACTTAAATGTTTTAGATCAAACAAATTTCAACATCAGACAAAGATAACCTGAGTAAATACAAAATGCAGTTTTTAAATGATGATATTTTTTATTAGGAGAAAAACAGCTATTCAAACCTACCTGGCCCTATGTGAAATAGTAATTGCCCCCCTTGTTAAATCTTGAATTAACTGTGATTAACCACATTTTTGTTGGAAAGCTGATTTCAATTTCACTCGCCACACCCAAACCTGATTACTGCCAGACCTGTTGAATCAAGAAATCACTTAAATAGAACCTGTCTGACAAAGTGAAGGAGGCTAAAATATCAAGTAACACATCATGCTGCGATCTAAAGAAATTCAAGAACAGATGAGAAACAAAGTCACTGACATCTATCAGTTCAATCTATCATTTCTAAGGCTTTGGGACTCCAGCGAACCACGGTGAGAGCCATCATCCACAAATGGAGAAAACTTGGGACGGTGGTGAGCCTCCACAGGATCGGCAGGCCGACCACAAATTACTCCGAGAGCATCGAGGACTCATCCAGGAGGTCACAAAAGAACCAGAACAACATCTAAAGAACTGCAGTCCTCACTGCCTCAGTTAAGGTCAGTGTCCATGATTCAACAATAAGACAGAGACCAGGCAACAATGGCATCATGGGAGAGATCCAAGAAGAAAACCACTGCTGACCAAAAACAACACAAAGGTTCGTCTCATTTTTAAAAAACTTTTTATTATTTTAAAAATTTTTGGGAAATTTTTTTTTAAATTATTAAAAAAAAATTTAAATTTTAAGGTTTTTTTCCTTTTACACTGGCGTAAAACTAACACAGCATTTCATAAAAACAGCATCATACCAGCAGTCAGACCTGGTGGTGGTAGTGTGATGGTCTGGGTCTACCTTGCTGCTTCAGGACCTGGACGACTTGCTGTAATTGATGGAACTATGAATTCTTCTCTCTGCCAGAAAATCCTGAAGGAAAATGTCCGGCCATCAGTTTGTGACCTCAAGCTCAAGCCCACTTGGGTTCTGCAGCAGGACAAGGATCCGAAACACACCAGCAAGTCCACCTCTGAATGGCTTAAAACAAATAAAATTAAGGTTTTGGAGTGGCCTAGTCAAAGTCCAGACTTCAATCTGATTGAGATGCTGCAACATGACCTTAAACAGGCTGTTCATGGTCAAAAACCCAAGTTATGGCAAACGCTTGTTTGCAGTTGTGGCCGCCAAGGGTGGCACAACCAGTAATTAGGTTTAGGGGGTAATTACTTTGGTTTGGATAGCTTTTTTCCCTTAATAAATGAAATCAACATTTAAAAACTGCAAAGCTGCCCTGCCATATTAAAAACACACATCAGTTTTGAGTTAGCTGTTCTCAAGAAGCATTGCCTGATGTGAAGCATGCCTCACACAACAGAGCTCTCAGAAGACCTACGATCAATAATTGTTTACTCATATGAAGCTGGAAAATAGTCTCTCTAAAAGCCTTGACGTTCATGTGTCCACAGTAAGACAGACTGTCTACAAATGGAGAAAGTTCAGCACTGTTGCTACTCTCCCTAAGCGCGGTAAAGATGAGCACAGCGCAGGATGCTCAATGAGATGAAGAAGAATCCAGCTAAAGACTTACAGAAATATCTGGCACATGCTAAGATTTTTGTTGACAAATCTACAATAAGTTAAACATTAAAGAAGAATGGAGTTCATGGGAGGACACCATGGAGGAAGCCACTGCTGTCCAAAAAAAAGAATTACTGCACGTTTGCAAGAGTTTGAGAGTTGCAAGTTTGCAAAAGAGCACCTGGATGTTAAACAGCACTACTGGCAAAATATTCTGTGGACAGATGAAACCAAAACTGAGTTGTTTGGAAGGAACACACAGCGCTATGTGTGGAGAAAAAAATCACAGCACACCAACATCAAAACCTCATACCAGCTGTGAAACATGGTGGAGCCCCCAACATGGTTTGGGGCTGCTTCGCTGCCTCAGGGCCTGAACGGATTGCTGTCATTGACAGAAAAATGAATTCCAGATTTTATCAAGACATTTTGCTGGAAAACTTAAGACCATCTGTCCCACAACTGAAGCTCAACAGAGGATGGGTGATGCAACAGGACAAGGACCCAAAGCATAAAAGTAGTGACCCAGTCAGAGTCCTGACCTCAACCCGACTGAGATGCTGTGGCATGACTTTAAGAGAGCGATTCACACCAGACATCCCAAGAATATTGCTGAACTGAAACAGATTTGAAGAGGAATGGTCCAAAAGTCCTCCTGACCGATGTGCAGGTCTGATTTTCAACTACAGGAAACATTTGGTTGAGGTTATTGCTGCCAAACGAGGGTCAACCATTTATTAAATCCAAAGGTTCACATACTTTTTCCACCCTGCACTGTGAATGTTTACATGTTGTGTTCAATAAAAATATGAAAACATAATTTTTTTTGTGCGGTATTACAGTAGTTTATACAAACTGTGTTTGTCTATTGTTGTGACTTGATGAAGATCAGAACACATTTTATGACCAATTTATGCAGAAATCCAAGTAATCCCAAAGGGTTCACATACTTTTTTTTACAACTGTTTGTTTGAACTAGGGCTGCTGTAGCAGGCTCACTTTTAAAGCCAGAGACAAGATTCTGGTATATAGGAAACTACAGTCTAAGCTATCTACTGATCCGTCGGTACCAGCCATGTCATACCAGCTTGTTGCAAAGAAAGTTAAATAACCTTCCAAACTCATGCAAAATTTTGGGGAGGAAAAACCTGTCATGACCATTTTCAAAGGGGTCCCTTGATCTCTGACCTCAAGATATGTAAATGTAAATGGGTTCTATGGGAACCCACCAGTCTCCCCTTTACAGACATGATCACTTTATGATAATCATGTGCAGTTTGGGGCAAGTCATAGTCAAGTCAGCACACTGACACACTGACATCTGTTGTTTCCTGTTGGGCTGCAGTTTGCCATGTTATGATTTGAGTATATTTTATGCTAAATGCAGAACCTGTGAGGGTTTCTGGACAGTATTTGTCACTGTTTTGTGTTGTTGATTTCCAGTTACGGATATATACATACATTTGTATAAAACAGCATATGTGTCTACATCCAAGTTGATAAGTGTACTAAATACATGACAAATCTCCCTTTAAGGTAAATTTTAAACAGATCAAAATCGATTGACAGCCCTGCATGCAACAAATCACAACATTTTTACACAGCATGAAATACGTCTATCACCTGCAGACTTGTAAAAACTTCCTTGACAAATCTTTAAGGTACATTTTGAACTGATTAACTTTTTTAATCAATTAAAATTGAGCCCTAGTTTAAACACAAAGGCAGTGCAGCGTTTAGGCTGTGACTAGTTAGCCAGTCAGGACCAGACACTGGGACCAGAACAGCTATGTAAACAAAACACAAAAAACAAAGCAAACAAAGTAAACAAAGCACAGAAAAGCTTGGATTACACAGAGGGAGAGGACGGTATACTCCTCTATATCTTTACATAGCAAATAGTTGTTTGTTGCTTTTGTAATGCTCTGAATTTTGAATTGAGCACCCTTAAGTTCATCTCATACAACAACTAATACGGGCATTTAAATTGTATTTCCTGTTTCATCACAAGGCTGGGACACAGGTTTTGGAGTATGGGGTATAACGCATGGACCGTTGTGCGTTGTGATTGGCTGCAGATCAGATTTTACTGTGTGTTGTACCCCAAACATAAGATGCGCTTGACGCGTGACATCTCCTTTTGTAACCCTCCTAGTTTCATCACAGAAAATGGCAGAGTTGAACAAGTTTACGACGGGGCAGCGGGAGGAGGCGGGGTCAGGCGGGGAAGCAGACGGCCCTCAGGAGCCGGCCGCCGACGGTGAGACTTCCAGCGAGTTGATCGTGCAACAGGTCCGTACAGTGGACCGGGACGGAAACCTGAAGGTGGTCTACCCGTCAAAGACCGACCTCTCCAACGACATCAGCAACTTGACTGTCATTTGGTAGTCGTTGCTGTAGATAAATTCTGATGTTTCCACTCATTCACATGCTACATGAAGTCATTTTAATAGATAAAAAATATGGGATATTAAGGCTAAAATCTGACAGCATGCAACAAAATTATTTCCTATAACTTTAGGGAGCACAGGCAATCTGATCCTGTAGGATCTGAAGTGTTGCTTGTTGACAAATGTTAACATTTCTGATTAATGTACAGCTTTTTGAACCACATGTAATAACATGTTAATAAATGCTTTTGCAGCTTCCTGAAAGCATGATCAATGTGACAAACTCTGTCCAGATATCTTTATTTCTGTTGTTTCAAACCTACCTGGTTGGTCACTTGCTGTACTGGAAGATTTACTTAACTTAAAGTCTTGGCATTTTCCCTTTAGGTAGCAGCAAATAATGAGACTTAATAAAATGTTCTCCTTGTTTAAGTCATTTTATTTCATATGCCACACACAGTGTTTACTACTTTGCTTGTACAAGTACTATTACTTACCCAGAACGCATGAAAACATAAAATCAACTTTTAACCACATACCTTGATTTTCAAGAAAAAACATTCTGATTACAGATAATGAGTAATTTTAAATGCAGTTCTCAATTATTACCAGGAAAAATCTGTAAAACATGATCTCATATTTAATGTAAAACTACACTTACAATTTATACTCATGCAATACATTGTTAAAGAAAATCATTGTCATGAGATTACTTGAATTATTGTCAATTACAATTTTAAAGGTTAATTTGAAATCAGTGCAAATATCTGTAAATCTACATTCATTGTTTTATGAAAATTTCCTATAAAATGACCTTTTTTCAGTGTATCTGTAGGTTTATGTTTTTTTTGTTAAGCCATTGTAGCTGCAGATAGCGTTGATTGATAGTTTATAGAACATGATTGGAAGGTTTGGTGTGTGATATATAGGCATATTTCAGTATGTTATAGCATAGTCGCTTAATGACGACGATAATGGTGACGGTAACGGTAATGGTAAGGGCGATAGTAGTAGGTCTTCGGATCTACAAAAGAACAGAAAACATTAAATTCAGATAAATAATTTAAGCAACTGATTGCACAAGTAGCATGGCTTTGATTTTTAATGCTGTGAGATATTTTTCACAGCAGGAAGTATGTTGACATACCCCACAACATATTGTACACCACACATTTAACTGTTCATCAGAGTCAACAGGTGAACATGTGAAAGAAAATTCATAGTATATATGATGAAAAAAGTTTTTAAAATGTCACGTTATAGTAGGTTGAAACATAAAACAGTCATAGTATAGTATGCTACAAAAGATTTTTTTTTAAATCATGTTATAGTATGTTGAAAAAAGTAAAAAGTCCGAATGGTCAAAAAAAATTATTTTCAACATATACTATGACTTTTTTTCCACAGATTAGAGTAAACAGCCAAATGGGCCTTTAAGATACTTACATTCACAAACGTAAGCCACCTCCAGGTACTTGTAAGTCGTTTCACAGGGATCTTTAAACTGTGTGTCTGACACGTCGATGGTACAGCTGTTTTTCTCATCACAACTGTGGATGCAGAGTGACAAGTGAAAACAGGCTCTAATACACCTTGGAGCATATGAAATTTGGTATAGCTGTGCTATAAAGGTGGTGATTTTGGTGTAAAATCGGTTACTATAAAATCACAGTGATCCCTTTCTTTCTCTATTTCAATTTCTCTCGAAATGAAGCCTTGCAAGAATACCAGTTTAGTTACATATACAAACATATCTGTGCCAATAGGAAATAGTTTCTTGAAGTCTTGATTTAGTCCTTATGTTTAGCAGACGGTGTGCGGCCGTACCGGTCAGACACTATTTTAGTGACTGAGTTGAAGCAGTCGACCGTATCAGTAGTAATCGTAACAGTCATAGCAGTCGGGTCTGTGTTCTCATCTGTAGAGTTTCTGAAAGAGCAGATGGTCCGGTCAGTGCGTCCATAGTGAGCACCGTACACAGATATAACCTGTCCCGGAGCTGTCAAAAAGAGGAGGAACAATTGTCACGGTGGAGAAGACAGAAATTTAAGATTTAGAGAGTAATATAATTGTATGATGTTTAATGTAAAAAAAGAAAAAAAATATTTTACTGCATTGGAGGTATGCCACTGAGCCCTCACATACAGTCAAGTGAGCTGTCAAAATAACATGAAGGAATCACATTAGACATCACACAGTAAAACTTGCAGGTTTTTTTCACTGATTGTTTCAGACATGTGACTGACTTGCTGGGAAGCAGCTGTAGGTGGTGTCCAGGTATTTGGAGGTGTCAGAGCAGGGATCGGGGTCGCTCACAAGGGTTATGTTTAGTTCACACTCCTTCCTGCCATCACACCTGGAGGAGACACATTAAGAGTGTGTTTTCAGCACAAAGTAAAAGCAAACTAAAACTAAAATAAATACCTTGTTTTCTCCAGGTTCTCTGGCTTCCTCCCACAGTCCAAAGACATACAGGAGAGTTGATGACTCTAAATTGCCCGTAGGTGTGAATGTGAGCGTGAATGGTTGTGTGTCTCTATGTGTCAGCCCTGTGATAGTCTGGTGACCTGTCCAGGGTGAACCCCGCCTTCGCCCAATGTCAGCTGGGATCAGCTCTACTTTAAGAAATTCATGTTCTTTATTTTAACCTGTCTGCAACTTCCCACTTCATCTGTGCTGCACATAGTAGCAAATATCCATCCGTCCATCTTCAACCGCTTATCCCATTAGAGGTCAAGGGGGGATGGAGCCGATCCCAGCTGGCATTGGGCGAAGGCGGGGTACACCCTGGACTGGTGGCCAGTCCATCGCAGGGTACATAGAAACAGTCAACCATTCATGCTCACATTCCCACCTCCAGGCAATTTAGAGTCATCAGCTATCCTGCATGTCTTTGGACTGTGAGAGGAAGCTGGAGCACCCGTAGAAAACCCATGCTAACATGGGGAGAACATGCAGGCTTCACACATGTATATGTATATATATATATATATATATATATATATATATATATATATATATATATATATATATAAGAGAGAGAGAGAGAGAGAGAGAGAGAGAGAGAGAGAGAGAGAGAGAAGATCTGCTGTAGTTGGCAGGCTGCATACTTTCCTGTTATAGCTCATCAACATACTACATTTGAGTGACAATTTTCAAAGCTCAGCAACATTGAATCCTTGAGTGATTGTAGTGAACTAGGAGACTAGGAGAGACAAGGAGGAGACTAGGAGACTCACTGCCAGCAATACAGCCACATTTAGAGAACATGAAATGAAAAAACAGTGTACTTTTATTTTATTATTGTACTTGTAACGCGTACCTGCTCTTGAGGACGTCCACTGTGCCATCTTGAGAGCAGTCTGTGTCAGGTTGCTCTTTTGAAGATTCTACTGGACAGATATCACTGTCTTGACGTCCATACAGCGCCTCCTTCACTCTGATCACTCCGTAACCTGTTACACACCAAGGGAGAAATTAAGAGACAAGTTCATTGCATTTGTTTGTGTGGGGATGAAATACTGTCACAGTGGACAGAAAGACTCAGTCGTACCACAGCTCAGGCGCTGGACGTTACCGCCGTCGCCCTCACAGGTGACAGCTCTCTGTACGGAAGGAACTAAAACCACAGATATGACAGCATCAGTTGAAGTGTGTTCAAGCCGCATCATGTATGTTGAAAATAAATGCAAGCTTCATCATTAACACATTCACTCAGGTATTTACCTGCTGCCATGAGCGAGCACATTGCTGCCAGCACTGGAAAAGAAACATCACTGTCAAACTGTATCAGCCAAACATAAGCAAACATTTGCACTTGTTCCATGTCAGACAGTCTAATGTTGGCTACTCTTCACTAAGCTTTCCAGCTACTTCACCTGTCTGCCTGTTAACTGTATGACCTCCTTACCAAAAAGAAGTTTACTCAAGTCTGCTATTTGTATATAGTATACTTAAAGTATACTTAGCATATACTGACACGTATACAGAAACATCTAAGTATATCTGGTTAATGTTTACTTTTTGATAGAGTAGCAGTGTGAGAGTTTGTAAGCGTATGTTTGGATATTAAACATTATTAAATCTTCAAGAATTTTCTATATTTTCTGTTCACCATGAGAAATATCAAGTCAAATAGCAAAAGTCTCTTTATATAATGCATAAATCATTCACTAAGTACTACAACTTAAAGACAACTTACTATACTTGCAGTAAAAACTAATGAAATTAACAAAAAGATTATACTTCAAAGTGAACTTCCATAAACTAAAAAGTGGTATAAAAGTATATAAAGAGTAAACTAACAGCGTACCTTTAAGATCACTTGCAGTATAGTTTACTATTCTTACACTTAAAATACACTTAAATGTATACTTTTATAAAACAATCAGTCAATTTCGTTCTAAGAAGTAATGAAGTGGTATACACTGATATTGGTATACTGAGTACATAAAGTATACATGGCAAATATAATTGAACTTATAAAATAAACTTGAAGTATATTTTTTTTTAAGGGCGATTGCCTTCACTTTGGACTCATGCCTTTTTTTGCTTACTTACAGCCTGGTTACGTTTAAATGTCTGGATTTAGTGAAAATGATGATTAGTTGTAGGGATGCACCAAAACCAATGCCGGCTCAGATATCGGGCTGTTACTGACTCATATAGTTGGATGAGACAGAGTCCTCTAAAGTGATTAACATTCAAATAGCTAAAACTGATGAGAAGATGCTATTAAGTCTGGTCTTTTTATGCATAACCTTAAACTGCACAAGCTGAGGATCCTCTCCATCCCA
This sequence comes from Pterois miles, assembly GCA_947000775.1. Classification (NCBI taxonomy): domain Eukaryota; kingdom Metazoa; phylum Chordata; class Actinopteri; order Perciformes; family Scorpaenidae; genus Pterois; species Pterois miles. The sequence continues at coordinate 3,829,539 of CAMQGK010000571.1, read as the reverse complement.
AAGCTCCTCAGATATCTCAGAGTCAATTCCCTTAATATAGTAATAAGGTTAGAGGAGGAGTAAATAAAAAGATCTACACACTATGATTAAATGTTTAGAGGTCTGGACGTCAGAAATGTTATCAAAGAAATGTTGGAAGGGTTAAAAAAACAAAACGGTGGGTAACAAAATGTATTTACCAACTGGTAATGAAAAACTTACCACCTTTTCTTAAAAAATGAGAAAATACAGCATCTACCTGACTGAACTTATTTTGTCAAATAAACTGAAATATCTGCTCCTAAATTTACATGAACCACCATAATGATTGTAGTCAGTTGTGTACTCACAGAGTGTGGTGCTGAGTCCGAAGCAGAGCATGGTTTCAGATGATCTGGTCTGAGATGAGCAGTGGATTGATGGTTGCTGGAGGAGAGATAAATGTCTGTTCTGCCAGGTGAAGATCTCTCTTCCCTTTTTATGCAAAACCACAACTCAATCTCAGCCGATTGGCTCCTATTCAGGTATGTAAAAATGTATGTATGCATAAACAATAAACTCAGGTCAGCATGTACTTTTGAAAGGTGTGACGCGGATGAAAGAGGACAGTGGACTACACCCATGACAAAAACATTTCTTAAGATGCTGAGTGATGTAACAGGAGGTTCATCCAGAAATACCTCTGTTTTGTACTGCTGTCATTTAACTTGTTGGGTGGTGATGCTGCGAGTAAGAGATCTTTTTCCAGCTTGACCACAAAGACCCTCATTTCTGTCTCTCCTTCATGTCACACATACTCGTCCTTAAAGGAGGGCACCTTGTTGTTGGGGGCTCAGCCTGGGGAATTAGCTTGGATGCACATCCTACCAGTACCTACACTCTTCCACAAGTGGGGTCAAAAATGACCCCAATTAAAATCAATGGGTTTTGCTATAAACTGGGTTGTTATTCTTCAAAATCTTTAAAACAAAGAGTTGTAGTATTTTCATATTCCAGGTATTCCTCATAAAACATGTTTGTGACATGAGGCCATTTGCATTTTTATTTATTTTTTCATTAATTTTAAGAAATTACAGTTTTTGTATCACTACCCCACTCTTCCCCACACAATCACTGGGGATGAGTTTCGGCCTGCAGTTGACCAGGAACAGGTTCCATATGTAGCGGAAAGCTGCCATGTGGTCTGTTTTCAGTCGGTAAGCTCTTGTCCTCTTGTCATCAAAGCACAAGAAACGTTGAATATCTTCAAATTTTTGAATTGGCATGGTGGCCTTGTATACTGGGTTCTGCAGAGGACTCCCAAAAAACACATGGACTGGTACATCCCAGTTCTTCTCACTTCCTGCAAGAATGGTCAATCCAATGAAGGCCATGAGCTCATGTTTGGTTACATTTTTCCACTCTTTCCCCCTGTCTGTGGCTACTCTTCGTCCCTCCATGTTTGTGTATTTTAGTACCTCTACTATTATATTAGACGTGAACAGCTTCCATGCATCTATTGGGGCGGCAGTAGCTCAGTCTGTAGGGAGTTGGCTTGGGAACCGGAGGGTCACCGGTTCAAGTCCCGACATGGACCAAAAACTGAGTGTGAACTGGTAGCTGGAGAGGTGCCAGTTTACCTCTTGGGCACTGCCGAGGTGCCCCTGAGCAAGGCACCAAACCCCCAACTGCTCGGGGCGCTTGTCAGGAGCAGCCCCCTCACTCTGACATCTCTCCATTACTGCATGTATGTGTGTTTCAGGTCTGCATGTACCATGTATGAGTTTAACAGAGTGTAAATTGAATTTCCCCATTGTGGGACTAATAAAGGTAGATCTTCTTCTTCTTCTTCTAAACCCAGGTGCAGGCCCTGTGTGTGTGTTTGCCAACACTACTGTTGGCCACTGTTAGCTAACACAATACTGTGTTACCTACCTAAACACAATACTGTTAGCTAACAGCAAAGCAGGCTAATCTGATCACACATTTGATCACTAATTTGATCACACATTATAATCTGTTAATGAAAAATAAGTTCATAAATGGAGATAATACTTACATGTATGTTGCTGTGTAAAAATGGTGTTGAGACTGCTGACATCAGATGTGTAAGTGGGACAGTCAGAGCTGCTAAGAAATAAAGGTTCATAGAAGCTTCCACAGGAACTGCTCGGGGTCATTTTTGACCCCACTTGTGGAAGAGTGGGGTAGTGATACAAAAACTGCAATTTCTTAAAATTTATGAAAAAATCAATAAAAATGCAAATGACCTCATGTCACAAACATGTTTTATGAGGAATACCTGGAATATCAATATATTACAACTTTTCATTTTAAAGATTTTGAAGAATTACAACCCGTGGGGTCATTTTTGACACCACGGGTGCATCTAAGGGTTAAATCAAACTAGGTGAAGGTACATACCTGTGTGATTAATCAGTCATCTTAATGACTGTACACTCCTCACATTACCGTATATCATAATGCCATGCCTATTCAATTACATGCTTAGGGACCAGTAATAAAGCCAGAACTAGAGCTGCAATACTTAGCTGTCAACTATTAAATGACTCTGTAACTATAGTATTTTGATAATTACAGTCATTAAAATATTTATATAATTAGATAAAATAATTGTGTAATTATAGTAATTATATATCATGTGACCCAACACTGGATCAGCAGATGAAAATAAGGGAGTGAGTGTCATAATTATACTCTTAGCTATTTTCAGTGACCTGAATGTCTTTGACATTTGAGGACGTTGTGTTTGAGAAACACTGATTGTTTTTCATTTTTCATTTTCTAACATTTTATAGAACAAACAGCTATATGACTAATTGAGAAAATAATTAACAGACAAATCAGTGATGACAATAATCGTTAGTTGCAGCCCTACAGTGAAGTGCAGAGGAGCCAGACCAGGGATGTCAATTGATGAAAATATTTAATTGCCATTAATCGCAATTTAATTTCACATAGATTTTATGTCTGTTCAAAGTAAGATTTGTCAAGTATTTAATACTTTTTTCAAAATGGGAGTGGACAAATATGCAAATGTATGTGTATATTGTAAATCAATTCATAACACAAAACAATGACAAATATTGTCCAGAAACCCTCACAGGTACTATATTCAGCATAAGCAAGTATGCTCAAATCATTACATAGTGAACTGCAGCCCAACAGGTAACAGCTGTCAGTGTGTCAGAGTACTGACTTGACTATGACTTGATCCAAACTGCATGTGATTATCATAAAGTGATCATGTCTGTAAAGGGGAGACTCGTGGGTACCCAGAGAACCTACTTACATTTACATATCTTGAGGTCAGAGGTCAAGAGACCCCTTTGAAAATGGCCATGACAGTTTTTCCTCACCAAAATTTAGCCTAAATTTGGAGTGTTGTTTAACTGCCTTCATGACAGTGATATGAAATGGTTGGCTTCATAAGGTTTTCAAGTTTCATATAATGCCTGCATCTTTAACAGCTGTTGTTGCCTGTTGGGCTGCAGTTTGCCATGTTATGATTGAGCATATTTTTATGTTAAATGCAGTACCTGTGAGGGCTTCTGGACAACATTTGTCATTGTTTTGTGTTGTTAATGTATTTACAATAATAAATATATACTGTACGTACAGTACAGACTAAAAGTTTGGACCATCAGTTGTGTTGTGCAGAAGTCAGGTGGATACACAGCTGATAGTCCTACTGAATAGACTGTTAGAATTTGTATTATGGCAAGAAAAAAGCAGCTAAGTAAAGAAAAACGAGTGGCCATCATTACTTTAAGAAATGAAGGTCAGTCAGTCAGTCATTTCTAAGGCTTTGGGACTCCAGCGAACCACGGTGAGAGCCATCATCCACAAATGGAGAAAACTTGGGACGGTGGTGAGCCTCCACAGGATCGGCAGGCCGACCACAAATTACTCCGAGAGCATCGAGGACTCATCCAGGAGGTCACAAAAGAACCAGAACAACATCTAAAGAACTGCAGGCCTCACTGCCTCAGTTAAGGTCAGTGTCCATGATTCAACAATAAGACAGAGACCAGGCAACAACGGCATCATGGGAGAGATCCAAGGAGAAAACCACTGCTGACCAAAAACAACACAACTCACATTTGTCTCGTCTCACATTTGTCAAAAAACATCTTGATGATCTGAAGACTTTTGGGAAAATATTCTGTAGACTGATGAGACAAAGATTGAACTTTAAGGTGTGTGTCCTGTTACAGCTGGCGTAAAACTAACACAGCATTTCATAAAAACAGCATCATACCAGCAGTCAGACCTGGTGGTGGTAGTGTGATGGTCTGGGTCTACCTTGCTGCTTCAGGACCTGGACGACTTGCTGTAATTGATGGAACTATGAATTCTTCTCTCTGCCAGAAAATCCTGAAGGAAAATGTCCGGCCATCAGTTTGTGACCTCAAGCTCAAGCCCACTTGGGTTCTGCAGCAGGACAAGGATCCGAAACACACCAGCAAGTCCACCTCTGAATGGCTTAAAACAAATAAAATTAAGGTTTTGGAGTGGCCTAGTCAAAGTCCAGACTTCAATCTGATTGAGATGCTGCAACATGACCTTAAACAGGCTGTTCATGGTCAAAAACCCAAGTTATGGCAAACGCTTGTTTGCAGTTGTGGCCGCCAAGGGTGGCACAACCAGTAATTAGGTTTAGGGGGTAATTACTTTGGTTTGGATAGCTTTTTTCCCTTAATAAATGAAATCAACATTTAAAAACTGCAAAGCTGCCCTGCCATATTAAAAACACACAATCAGTTTTGAGTTAGCTGTTCTCAAGAAGCATTGCCTGATGTGAACCATGCCTCACACAACAGAGCTCTTAGAAGACCTACGATCAATAATTGTTTACTCATATGAAGCTGGAAAATAGTCTCTCTAAAAGCCTTGACGTTCATGTGTCCACAGTAAGACAGACTGTCTACAAATGGAGAAAGTTCAGCACTGTTGCTACTCTCCCTAAGCGCGGTAAAGATGAGCACAGCGCAGGATGCTCAATGAGATGAAGAAGAATCCAGCTAAAGACTTACAGAAATCTCTGGCACATGCTAAGATTTTTGTTGACAAATCTACAATAAGTTAAACATTAAAGAAGAATGGAGTTCATGGGAGGACACCATGGAGGAAGCCACTGCTGTCCAAAAAAAAAGAATTACTGCACGTTTGCAAGAGTTTGAGAGTTGCAAGTTTGCAAAAGAGCACCTGGATGTTAAACAGCACTACTGGCAAAATATTCTGTGGACAGATGAAACCAAAACTGAGTTGTTTGGAAGGAACACACAGCGCTATGTGTAGAGAAAAAAAATCACAGCACACCAACATCAAAACCTCATACCAGCTGTGAAACATGGTGGAGCCCCCAACATGGTTTGGGGCTGCTTCGCTGCCTCAGGGCCTGAACGGATTGCTGTCATTGACAGAAAAATGAATTCCAGATTTTATCAAGACATTTTGCTGGAAAACTTAAGACCATCTGTCCCACAACTGAAGCTCAACAGAGGATGGGTGATGCAACAGGACAAGGACCCAAAGCATAAAAGTAGTGACCCAGTCAGAGTCCTGACCTCAACCCGACTGAGATGCTGTGGCATGACTTTAAGAGAGCGATTCACACCAGACATCCCAAGAATATTGCTGAACTGAAACAGATTTGAAGAGGAATGGTCCAAAAGTCCTCCTGACCGATGTGCAGGTCTGATTTTCAACTACAGGAAACATTTGGTTGAGGTTATTGCTGCCAAAAGAGGGTCAACCATTTATTAAATCCAAAGGTTCAACATACTTTTTCCACCCTGCACTGTGAATGTTTACATGTTGTGTTCAATAAAAATATGAAAACATAATTTTTTTTGTGCGGTATTACAGTAGTTTATACAAACTGTGTTTGTCTATTGTTGTGACTTGATGAAGATCAGAACACATTTTATGACCAATTTATGCAGAAATCCAAGTAATCCCAAAGGGTTCACATACTTTTTTTTACAACTGTTTGTTTGAACTAGGGCTGCTGTAGCAGGCTCACTTTTAAAGCCAGAGACAAGATTCTGGTATATAGGAAACTACAGTCTAAGCTACCTACTGATCCGTCGGTACCAGCCATGTCATACCAGCTTGTTGCAAAGAAAGTTAAATAACCAAACTCATGCAAAATTTTGGGGAGGAAAAACCTGTCATGACCATTTTCAAAGGGGTCCCTTGATCTCTGACCTCAAGATATGTAAATGTAAATGGGTTCTATGGGAACCCACCAGTCTCCCCTTTACAGACATGATCACTTTATGATAATCACATGCAGTTTGGGGCAAGTTATAGTCAAGTCAGCACACTGACACACTGACAGCTGTTGTTTCCTGTTGGGCTGCAGTTTGCCATGTTATGATTTGAGTATATTTTATGCTAAATGCAGAACCTGTGAGGGTTTCTGGACAGTATTTGTCACTGTTTTGTGTTGTTGATTTCCAGTTACGGATATATACATACATTTGTATAAAACAGCATATGTGTCTACATCCAAGTTGATAAGTGTACTAAATACATGACAAATCTCCCTTTAAGGTAAATTTTAAACAGATCAAAATCGATTGACAGCCCTGCATGCAACAAATCACAACATTTTTACACAGCATGAAATACGTCTATCACCTGCAGACTTGTAAAAACTTCCTTGACAAATCTTTAAGGTACATTTTGAACTGATTAACTTTTTTAATCAATTAAAATTGAGCCCTAGTTTAAACACAAAGGCAGTGCAGCGTTTAGGCTGTGACTAGCTAGCCAGTCAGGACCAGACACTGGGACCAGAACAGCTATGTAAACAAAACACAAAAAACAAAGCAAACAAAGTAAACAAAGCACAGAAAAGCAAATAGTTGTTTGTTGCTTTTGTAATGCTCTGAATTTTGAATTGAGCACCCTCAAGTTCATCTCATACAACAACTAATACGGGCATTTAAATTGTATTTCCTGTTTCATCACAAGGCTGGGACACAGGTTTTGGAGTATGGGGTAAAACGCATGGACCGTTGTGCGTTGTGATTGGCTGCAGATCAGATTTTACTGTGTGTTGTACCCCAAACATAAGATGCGCTTGACGCGTGACATCTCCTTTTGTAACCCTCCTAGTTTCATCACAGAAAATGGCAGAGTTGAACAAGTTTACGACGGGGCAGCGGGAGGAGGCGGGGTCAGGCGGGGAAGCAGACGGCCCTCAGGAGCCGGCCGCCGACGGTGAGACTTCCAGCGAGTTGATCGTGCAACAGGTCCGTACAGTGGACCGGGACGGAAACCTGAAGGTGGTCTACCCGTCAAAGACCGACCTCTCCAACGACATCAGCAACTTGACTGTCATTTGGTAGTCGTTGCTGTAGATAAATTCTGATGTTTCCACTCATTCACATGCTACATGAAGTCATTTTAATAGATAAAAAATATGGGATATTAAGGCTAAAATCTGACAGCATGCAACAAAATTATTTCCTATAACTTTAGGGAGCACAGGCAATCTGATCCTGTAGGATCTGAAGTGTTGCTTGTTGACAAATGTTAACATTTCTGATTAATGTACAGCTTTTTGAACCACATGTAATAACATGTTAATAAATGCTTTTGCAGCTTCCTGAAAGCATGATCAATGTGACAAACTCTGTCCAGATATCTTTATTTCTGTTGTATTCACAAACTGAAGACAAGTTGGTCACTTGCTGTACTGGAAGATTTACTTAACTTAAAGTCTTGGCATTTTCCCTTTAGGTAGCAGCAAATAATGAGACTTAATAAAATGTTCTCCTTGTTTAAGTCATTTTATTTCATATGCCACACACAGTGTTTACTACTTTGCTTGTACAAGTACTATTAATTACCCAGAACGCATGAAAACATAAAATCAACTTTTAACCACATACCTTGATTTTCAAGAAAAAACATTCTGATTACAGATAATGAGTAATTTTAAATGCAGTTCTCAATTATTACCAGGAAAAATCTGTAAAACATGATCTCATATTTAATGTAAAACTACACTTACAATTTATACTCATGCAATACATTGTTAAAGAAAATCATTGTCATGAGATTACTTGAATTATTGTCAATTACAATTTTAAAGGTTAATTTGAAATCAGTGCAAATATCTGTAAATCTACATTCATTGTTTTATGAAAATTTCCTATAAAATGACCTTTTTTCAGTGTATCTGTAGGTTTATGTTTTTTTTGTTAAGCCATTGTAGCTGCAGATAGCGTTGATTGATAGTTTATAGAACATGATTGGAAGGTTTGGTGTGTGATATATAGGCATATTTCAGTATGTTATAGCATAGTCGCTTAATGACGACGATAATGGTGACGGTAACGGTAATGGTAAGGGCGATAGTAGTAGGTCTTCGGATCTACAAAAGAACAGAAAACATTAAATTCAGATAAATAATTTAAGCAACTGATTGCACAAGTAGCATGGCTTTGATTTTTAATGCTGTGAGATATTTTTCACAGCAGGAAGTATGTTGACATACCCCACAACATATTGTACACCACACATTTAACTGTTCATCAGAGTCAACAGGTGAACATGTGAAAGAAAATTCATAGTATATATGATGAAAAAAGTTTTTAAAATGTCACGTTATAGTAGGTTGAAACATAAAACAGTCATAGTATAGTATGCTACAAAAGATTTTTTTTTAAATCATGTTATAGTATGTTGAAAAAAGTAAAAAGTCCGAATGGTCAAAAAAAATTATTTTCAACATATACTATGACTTTTTTTCCACAGATTAGAGTAAACAGCCAAATGGGCCTTTAAGATACTTACATTCACAAACGTAAGCCACCTCCAGGTACTTGTAAGTCGTTTCACAGGGATCTTTAAACTGTGTGTCTGACACGTCGATGGTACAGCTGTTTTTCTCATCACAACTGTGGATGCAGAGTGACAAGTGAAAACAGGCTCTAATACACCTTGGAGCATATGAAATTTGGTATAGCTGTGCTATAAAGGTGGTGATTTTGGTGTAAAATCGGTTACTATAAAATCACAGTGATCCCTTTCTTTCTCTATTTCAATTTCTCTCGAAATGAAGCCTTGCAAGAATACCAGTTTAGTTACATATACAAACATATCTGTGCCAATAGGAAATAGTTTCTTGAAGTCTTGATTTAGTCCTTATGTTTAGCAGACGGTGTGCGGCCGTACCGGTCAGACACTATTTTAGTGACTGAGTTGAAGCAGTCGACCGTATCAGTAGTAATCGTAACAGTCATAGCAGTCGGGTCTGTGTTCTCATCTGTAGAGTTTCTGAAAGAGCAGATGGTCCGGTCAGTGCGTCCATAGTGAGCACCGTACACAGATATAACCTGTCCCGGAGCTGTCAAAAAGAGGAGGAACAATTGTCACGGTGGAGAAGACAGAAATTTAAGATTTAGAGAGTAATATAATTGTATGATGTTTAATGTAAAAAAAAGAAAAAAAATATATATTACTGCATTGGAGGTATGCCACTGAGCCCTCACATACAGTCAAGTGAGCTGTCAAAATAACATGAAGGAATCACATTAGACATCACACAGTAAAACTTGCAGGTTTTTTTCACTGATTGTTTCAGACATGTGACTGACTTGCTGGGAAGCAGCTGTAGGTGGTGTCCAGGTATTTGGAGGTGTCAGAGCAGGGATCGGGGTCGCTCACAAGGGTTATGTTTAGTTCACACTCCTTCCTGCCATCACACCTGGAGGAGACACATTAAGAGTGTGTTTTCAGCACAAAGTAAAAGCAAACTAAAACTAAAATAAATACCTTGTTTTCTCCAGGTTCTCTGGCTTCCTCCCACAGTCCAAAGACATACAGGAGAGTTGATGACTCTAAATTGCCCGTAGGTGTGAATGTGAGCGTGAATGGTTGTGTGTCTCTATGTGTCAGCCCTGTGATAGTCTGGTGACCTGTCCAGGGTGAACCCCGCCTTCGCCCAATGTCAGCTGGGATCAGCTCTACTTTAAGAAATTCATGTTCTTTATTTTAACCTGTCTGCAACTTCCCACTTCATCTGTGCTGCACATAGTAGCAAATATCCATCCGTCCATCTTCAACCGCTTATCCCATTAGAGGTCAAGGGGGGATGGAGCCGATCCCAGCTGGCATTGGGCGAAGGCGGGGTACACCCTGGACTGGTGGCCAGTCCATCGCAGGGTACATAGAAACAGTCAACCATTCATGCTCACATTCCCACCTCCAGGCAATTTAGAGTCATCAGCTATCCTGCATGTCTTTGGACTGTGAGAGGAAGCTGGAGCACCCGTAGAAAACCCATGCTAACATGGGGAGAACATGCAGGCTTCACACATGTATATGTATATATATATATATATATATATATATATATATATATATATATATATATATAAAGAGAGAGAGAGAGAGAGAGAGAGAGAGAGAGAGAGAGAGAGAGAGAGAGAAGATCTGCTGTAGTTGGCAGGCTGCATACTTTCCTGTTATAGCTCATCAACATACTACATTTGAGTGACAATTTTCAAAGCTCAGCAACATTGAATCCTTGAGTGATTGTAGTGAACTAGGAGACTAGGAGAGACAAGGAGGAGACTAGGAGACTCACTGCCAGCAATACAGCCACATTTAGAAAACATGAAATGAAAAAACAGTGTACTTTTATTTTATTATTGTACATGTAACGCGTACCTGCTCTTGAGGACGTCCACTGTGCCATCTTGAGAGCAGTCTGTGTCAGGTTGCTCTTTTGAAGATTCTACTGGACAGATCTCACTGTCTTGACGTCCATACAGCGCCTTCTTCACTCTGATCACTCCGTAACCTGTTACACACCAAGGGAGAAATTAAGAGACAAGTTCATTGCATTTGTTTGTGTGGGGATGAAATACTGTCACAGTGGACAGAAAGACTCAGTCGTACCACAGCTCAGGCGCTGGACGTTACCGCCGTCGCCCTCACAGGTGACAGCTCTCTGTACGGAAGGAACTAAAACCACAGATATGACAGCATCAGTTGAAGTGTGTTCAAGCCGCATCATGTATGTTGAAAATAAATGCAAGCTTCATCATTAACACATTCACTCAGGTATTTACCTGCTGCCATGAGCGAGCACATTGCTGCCAGCACTGGAAAAGAAACATCACTGTCAAACTGTATCAGCCAAACATAAGCAAACATTTGCACTTGTTCCATGTCAGAGAGTCTAATGTTGGCTACTCTTCACTAAGCTTTCCAGCTACTTCACCTGTCTGCCTGTTAACTGTATGACCTCCTTACCAAAAAGAAGTTTACTCAAGTCTGCTATTTGTATATAGTATACTTAAAGTATACTTAGCATATACTGACACGTATACAGAAACATCTAAGTATATCTGGTTAATGTTTACTTTTTGGTAGAGGAGCAATGTGAGAGTTTGTAAGCGTATGTTTGGATATTAAACATTATTAAATCTTCAAGAATTTTCTATATTTTCTGTTGAGAAATATCAAGTCAAATAGCAAAAGTGTCTTTATATAATGCATAAATCATTCACTAAGTACTACAATTTAAAGACAACTTACTGTACTTGAAGTAAAAACTAATAAAATTAACAAAAAGATTATACTTTAAAGTGAACTTCATTCCATAAACTAAAAAGTGGTATAAAAGTATATAAAGAGTAAACTAACAGCGTACCTTTAAGATCACTTGCAGTATAGTTTACTATTCTTACACTTAAAATACACTTAAATGTATACTTTTATAAAACAGTCAGTCAATTTAGTTCTAAGAAGTAATGAAGTGGTATACACTGATATTAGTATACTGACTACATAAAGTATACATGGGAAATATAATTGAACTTATAAAATAAACTTGAAGCATATATTTTTTTGTAAGGGCGATTGCCTTCACTTTGGACTCATGCCTTTTTTTGCTTACTTACAGCCTGGTTACGTTTAAATGTCTGGTTTTAGTGAAGATGATGATTAGTTGTAGGGATGCAGCAAAACCAATGCCGGCTCAGATATCGGGCTGTTACTGACTCATATAGTTGGATGAGACAGAGTCCTCTAAAGTGATTAACATACAAATAGCTAAAACTGATGAGAGGATGCTATTAAATCTGGTCTTTTTATGCATAACCTTAAACTGCACAAGCTGAGGATCCTCTCCATCCCAAAGCTCCTCAGATATCTCAGAGTCAATTCCCTTAATACAGTAATAAAAAACATCATCATAAAAACATCTACACACTATGATTAAATGTTTAGAGGTCTGGACGTCAGAAATGTTATCACAGAAATGTTGGAAGGGTTAAAAAAAAAAAAAACGGTGGGTAACAAAATGTATTTACCAACTGGTAATGACAAACTTACCACCCTCTCTTAAAAAATGAGAAAATACAGCATCTACCTGACTGAACTTATTTTGTCAAATAAACTGAAATATCTGCTCCTAAATTTACATGAACCACCATAATGATTGTAGTCAGTTGTGTACTCACAGAGTGTGGTGCTGAGTCCGAAGCAGAGCATGGTTTCAGATGATCTGGTCTGAGATGAGCAGTGGATTGATGGTTGCTGGAGGAGAGATAAATGTCTGTTCTGCCAGGTGAAGATCTCTCTTCCCTTTATATGCAAAACCACAACTCAATCTCAGCCGATTGGCTCCTATTCAGGTATGTAAAAATGTATGTATGCATAAACAATAAACTCAGGTCAGCATGTACTTTTGAAAGGTGTGACGCGGATGAAAGAGGACAGTGGACTACACCCATCACAAAAACATTTCTTAAGATGCTGAGTTATGTAACAGGTGGTTCATGCAGAAATACCTCTGTTTTGTACTGCTGTCATTTAACTTGTTGGGTGGTGATGCTGCGATGAAGAGATCTTTTTCCATCTTGACCACAAAGACCCTCATTTCTGTCTCTCCTACATGTCACACATACTCGTCCTTAAAGGAGGGCACCTTGTTGTTGGGGGCTCAGCCTGGGGAATTAGCTTGGATGCACATCCTACCAGTACCTACACTCTTCCACAAGTGGGGTCAAAAATGACCCCAATTAAAATCAATGGGTTTTGCTATAAACTGGGGTGTTATTCTTCAAAATCTTTAAAACAAAGAGTTGTAGTATTTTCATATTCCAGGTATTCCTCATAAAACATGTTTGTGACATGAGGCCATTTGCATTTTTATTTATTTTTTCATTAATTTTAAGAAATTACAGTTTTTGTATCACTACCCCACTCTTCCCCACACAATCACTGGGGATGAGTTTCGGCCTGCAGTTGACCAGGAACAGGTTCCATATGTAGCGGAAAGCTGCCATGTGGTCTGTTTTCAGTCGGTAAGCTCTTGTCCTCTTGTCATCAAAGCACAAGAAATGTTGAATATCTTCAAATTTTTGAATTGGCATGGTGGCCTTTTTATACTGGGTTCTGCAGAGGACTCCCAAAAAACACATGGACTGGTACATCCCAGTTCTTCTCACTTCCTGCAAGAATGGTCAATCCAATGAAGGCCATGAGCTCATGTTTGGTTACATTTTTCCACTCTTTCCCCCTGTCTGTGGCTACTCTTCGTCCCTCCATGTTTGTGTATTTTAGTACCTCTACTATTATATTAGACGTGAACAGCTTCCATGCATCTATTGGAGAGACAGTACTAAACCCAGGTGCAGGCCCTGTGTGTGTGTTTGCCAACAATACTGTTGGCTACTGTTAGCTAACACAATACTGTTACCTACCTAAACACAATGCTGTTAGCTAACAGCAAAGCAGGCTAATCTGATCACACATTTGATCACTAATTTGATCACACATTATAATCTGTTAATGAAAACTAAGTTCATAAATGGAGATAATACTTACATGTATGTTGCTGTGTAAAAATGGTGTTGAGACTGCTGACATCAGATGTGTAAGTGGGACAGTCAGAGCTGCTAAGAAATAAAGGTTCATAGAAGCTTCCACAGGAACTGCTCGGGGTCATTTTTGACCCCACTTGTGGAAGAGTGGGGTAGTGATACAAAAACTACAATTTCTTAAAATTTATGAAAAAATCAATAAAAATGCAAATGACCTCATGTCACAAACATGTTTTATGAGGAATACCTTGAATATCAATATATCACAACTTTTCATTTTAAAGATTTTGAAGAATTACAACCCGTGGGGTCATTTTTGACACCACGGGTGCATCTAAGGGTTAAATCAAACTAGGTGAAGGTACATACCTGTGTGATTAATCAGTCATCTTAATGACTGTACACTCCTCACATTACCGTATATCATAATGCCATGCCTATTCAATTACATGCTTAGGGACCAGTAATAAAGCCAGAACTAGAGCTGCAATACTTAGCTGTCAACTATTAAATGACTCTGTAACTATAGTATTTTGATAATTACAGTCATTAAAATATTTATATAATTAGATAAAATAATTGTGTAATTATAGTAATTATATATCATGTGACCCGACCCCGGATCAGCAGATGAAGATAAGGGAGTGAGTGTTATAATTATACTCTTAGCTATTTTCAGTGACCTGAATTTTTCTTTGACATTTGAGGACGTTGTGTTTGAGAAACACTGATTGTTTTTCATTTTTCATTTTTCTAACATTTTATAGAGCAAACAGCTATATGACTAATTGAGAAAATAATTAACAGACAAATCAGTGATGACAATAATCGTTAGTTGCAGCCCTACAGTGAAGTGCAGAGGAGCCAGACCAGGACTTTCAATTGATGAAAATATTTAATTGCCATTAATCGCAATTTAATTTCACATAGATTTTATGTCTATTCAAAGTAAGATTTGTCAAGTATTTAATACTTTTTTCAAAATGGGAGTGGACAAATATGCAAATGTATGTATATATTGTAAATCAATTCATAACACAAAACAATGACAAATATTGTCCAGAAACCCTCACAGGTACTATATTCAGCATAAGCAAGTATACTCAAATCATAACATGGCAAACTGCAGCCCAACAGGTAACAACAGCTGTCAGTGTGTCAGAGTACTGACTTGACTATGACTTGATCCAAACTGCATGTGATTATCATAAAGTGATCATGTCTGTAAAGGGGAGACTCGTGGGTACCCAGAGAACCTACTTACATTTACATATCTTGAGGTCAGAGGTCAAGAGACGCCTTTGAAAATGGTCATGACAGTTTTTCCTCACCAAAATTTAGCCTAAATTTGGAGTGTTGTTTAACTGCCTTCATGACAGTGATATGAAATGGTTGGCTTCATAAGGTTTTCAAGTTTCATATAATGCCAGCATCTTTAACAGCTGTTGTTTCCTGTTGGGCTGCAGTTTGCCATGTTATGATTGAGCATATTTTTATGTTAAATGCAGAACCTGTGAGGGCTTCTGGACAACATTTGTCATTGTTTTGTGTTGTTAATGTATTTACAATAATAAATATATACTGTACGTACAGTACAGACCAAAAGTTTGGACACACTTTCTCATTCAATGAGTTTCCTTTCTTTTCATGAGTATTGACATTGTAGATTCACGCTGAAGGCATCAAAACTATGAATGAACACATGTGGAAATATGTACTTAACAAAAAAGTGTAAAACAACTGAAAATACGCTTTAAATTCTAGTTTCTTCAAAGTAGCCACCTTTTGCTCTGATTACTGCTTCGTACACTCTGCATTCTCTCGATGAGGTTCAAGAGGTCGTCACCTGAAATGGTCTTCACTTCACAGGTGTGCCCTGTCAGGTTTAATCAGTGGGATTTCTTGCCTTATAAATGGGGTTGGGACCATCAGTTGTGTTGTGCAGAAGTCAGGTGGATACACAGCTGATAGTCCTACTGAATAGACTGTTAGAATTTGTATTATGGCAAGAAAAAAAGCAGCTAAGTAAAGAAAAACGAGTGGCCATCATTACTTTAAGAAATGAAGGTCAGTCAGTCCGAACAATTGGGAAAACTTTGAAAGTGTCCCCAAATGCAGTCGCAAAAACCATCAAGCGCTTCAAAGAAACTGGCTCACATGAGGACCGCCCCAGGAAAGGAAGACCAAGAGTCACCTCTGCTGCGGAGGATAAGTTCATCCGAGTCACCGGCCTCAGAAATGGCAGGTTAACAGCAGCTCAGATTAGAGACCAGGTCAATGCCACACAGCGTTCTAGCAGCAGACACATCTCTAGAACAACTGTTAAGAGGAGACTGTGTGAATCAGGCCTTCATGGTAGAAGAGCTGCTAGGAAACCACTGCTAAGGACAGGCAACAAGCAGAAGAGACCTGTTTGGGCTGAAGAACACCAGGAATAGACATTAGACCAGTGGAAATCTGGGCTTTGGTCTGATGAGTCCAAATCTGAGATCTTTGGTTCCAACCACTGTGTCTTTGTGGAACCAGAAAAGGTGAACGGATGGACTCTACATGCCTGGTTCCCACCGTGAAGCATGGAGGAGGAGGTGTGATGGTGTGGGGGTGCTTTGCTGGTGACACTGTTGGGGATTTATTCAAATTGAAGGCATACTGAACCAGCATGGCTACCACAGCATCTTGCAGCGGCATGCTATTCCATCCGGTTTGCGTTTACTTGGGCCATCATTTATTTTTCAACAGGACAATGACCCCAAACACACCTCCAGGCTGTGTGAGGGCTATTTGACCAAGAAGGAGAGTGATGGGGTGTTTCGCCAGATGACCTGGCCTCCACAGTCACTGGACCTGAACCCGATCCAGATGGTTTGGGGTGAGCTGGACCACAGAGTGAAGGCAAAAGGGCCAACAAGTGCTAAGCATCTCTGGGAACTCCTTCAAGACTGTTGAAAACCATTTCAGGTGACGACCTCTTAAAGCTCATCAAGAGAATGCAGAGTGTGTGAAGCAGTAATCAGAGCAAAAGGTGGCTACTTTGAAGAAACTACAATATAAGACATATTTTCAGTTTTTTCACACTTTTTTGATAAGTATATAATTCCACAGGTGTTAATTCATAGTTTTGAGGCCTTCAGTGTGAATCTACAATTTTCATAGTCATGAAAATAAAGAAAACTCTTTGAATGAGAAGGTGTGTAAAACTTTTGGTCTGTACTGTACATTTGCATAAAGCAAGCATATTTTCACACTCCCATGTTGAAAAGAAAAAAGTGGATGCAGAGAGACATGTGATCTCATTCCCACCTATTACCAACAGTGAGAAAACCAAGGTGTGTTTGTCTGTTTTCCTCCTGGTTTTCAGAATTGTGTCCTCCTGTTAGAGAGGATTTCATATTAAATACCGTCATACAGTGGAAATTATTTTGAGAGAGAAAACTAATAACACATCTGACGTGCTACATTGTCCTATTGTTGCCCACAGTTGTCTCAATCTTTTCATGATATAATAAAATAATTACATGATCAACTGATTGCACTTTACAGATCAAGAAAACGACCAAAGAGTTGTTCTTAGAGGTGACGAGTGCAGCCAGCCTGCACACCTGTAAAGATGTTATGGACGCTCTGATTGTAGTAAGCTTTGATTTTTCTCTCTCTTTTCTCTGTCATTAATGAATGACACAAGTTTATTTTCATAGATTTGGCCATTTTTCTTTGTGATAACTTCTATCTTCCTCTAAATGAGTCTGTGTCCAAGACTGGACCTTTGTCATCGCAATTCACATGAAAACTAAAATACATCATCTGTTTAAGATGATCTTGTCACTTGTGATGATTTTGATTGAATAGTAACTTTATGTAGAAGATTTGTAGCGCTATAGAGGATATATTTCCTACAGACAGGTGGCAGTTTTGGCCTGATGGAGGCTCGAGAGTTCCACAGGTACCTTCATGAAAAGGTGTCATCAGGACAAAACAGTGATGACAATTAGCATGTAGTCTGTCCTGTATAGAAACTATATATAGTATGAATTTGGGACATATAGTATCCTCTGTCTGATGTCCACTGCTTCTCCACTCCTGTTTTCCTGTTTTTGGTGTATTTGACTTTTTAGTGTTTGAGTTTTCATCTCATTTTTGAGAGAAATGCACCAAAAAAAAAAAAAAAAAAAAAAACAATCTAAGAAATTCAGTGGTAGATTTTTTTTTTCAGTCATTGCTGCAGTATTGCTAAATTAAAAATTCAAAAAAATGTACTCATTTTTTCAGTCATTTTATTTCATATGCCACACACAGTGTTTACTACTTTGCTTGTACAAGTACTATTAATTACCTTTAACATGCGAAAACATAAAATCACTTTTATACCACATCCCTTGATTTTAAAGAAAAAGCACTTTCACTACAAATAATGTGTCATTTTAAATGTATGTCTTCATTATGAACAGGAAAAATCTGTAAAATATTATCTCACATTTAATGTAAAATTACGCTTACAATGTATACAGATACACTGTTATTAACAAACAAAATCACTGTAATAAAATGACTTAAATTATCATCAATTACTTACAATTCTAAGGATTAACTGTTAAATTACTGCAAATCTCTGCAAATCTACAAACATTCATTGTTTTATGGAAAAGGGAAAAATAACATTTCCTGTAAAATAACATTTTCAGTGTATCTGTAGGTTTGTGGTTTTTTTTGTTAAGCCATTGTAGCTGCAGATAGTGTTGACTGATAGTTTATAGAACATGATTTGAATGTTAGGTACATCACATAGAGGTATATTTCAGTATGTTGTAACATAGGTTAATGCTTAATGCTTTGAATCAAGCTCCAATGCAGGGATCCAAGGATCTGCAAAAGAACAGACAATATTAAATTCAGACAAATAATTTAAGCAACTGATTGTATAAGTAGCATGGCTTTGTTTTTTAATGCTGTGAGATATTTTTCACAGCAGGAAGTATGTTGACATACCCCACAACATATTGTACACCACATATTTAACTGTTCATCAGAGTGAACAGGTGAACATGTGATAGAAAATTCATAGTATATATGGCGAAAAAAGTTTTTAAAAAGTCCCGTTATAGTATGTTGGAACATAAAAAAGTCATAGTACAGTATGCTACAAAGGTTTTTTAAAAATTCATGTTACAGTACGTTGAAAAAAGTAAAAAAGTCAGTATAGAATCTCAAAAAAATAATAATTTTCAACATATACTATGACTTTTCTGATTTTTCTTTTCAACATATTAGAGTAAACAGCCAAATGGGCCTTTAAGATACTTACATTCACAAACATAAGCTGCCTCCAGGTACTTGTAAGTGCCTGCGACAGGGATCTCCAAACAGTGTGTCTGACACGTCGAAGGTACAGTTGTTTTTCCCATTACAACTGTGGATGCAGAGTGACAAGTGAAAACAGGCTCTAATACACCTTGGAGCATATGAAATTTGGTACAGCTGTGTTATAAAGGTGGTGATTTTTTTGTTACATATCTGGTACAAGTGGTATGGTACAGTTATTCCATCACCACGGAAAATCGCCATCCACTGTTTGTCGTAGCTGTTATCATATTTTTTAAATGCTTCCCATCTTTAATCCCTTTTTCTATATTTCAGTTTCTTTCAAAATGAAGCCTTGCAAGAATACCAATTTGTTCAGACATATCTACACTGCTCAAAAATAAATAAATAAATACAAAAAATAAAGGGAACAACAAAATGTAACTCTAAGTCAATCACCCTTCTGTGAAATCAACCTGTCCAGTTAGGAAGCAACGCTGATTGTGAATCAGTTTCACCTACTGTTGTGCAAATAGAGCAGACAACAGGTGGAAATGAGGCAATAGCAACACAAATCCATATAAAGGAGTGGTTCTGCAGGTGGTGACCACTGCCCATTTCTCTGTTCTCATCCTTTCTGGCTGATGTTTTGGTCACTTTTGCATTTAGTCAGTGCTCTCACCCCTAGAGGTAGCATGAGGCGATGTCTACAACCTACAGAAGTTGCTCAGGTAGTGCCGCTCATCCAGGATGGCCCGTCAATACGAGCTGTGGCCCAAAGGTTTGCTGTGTCTGTCAGCACAGTGTCCAGAGCAAGGAGGAGATACCAGGAGACATGCCAGTACACCAGGAGACGTGGGGGGGGCCGTAGGAGGGCAACAACCCAGCAGCAGGACCGCTTCCCCCTCCTTTGTGCAAGGTGGAACAGGAGGAGCACTGCCAGAGTCCTGCAAAATGACCTCCAGCAGGCCACTAACATGCATGTTTCTGCTCAAACTGTCCAAACAGACTGCATAAGAGTGGTATGAGGGCCCAACATCCTGACGTGGGGCTTGTGCTTACAGCCCGACACCATGCAGGGTGATTAGCATTTGCCAGAGAACACCAAGACTAGCAGATTCGCCACTGGCGCCCTGTGCTCTTTCACGGATGTGAGCAGGTTCACACTGAGCACATGTGACAGACATGACAGACTCCGGAGACGCCGTGGAGAACGTTCTGCTGCCTGCAACATCCTCCAGCATGACCGGTGGCAGTGGGTCAGTAATGGTGTGGGGAGGCATTTCTCTGGAGAGCCGCACAGCCCTCCATGTGCTAGCCAGAGCTGCCCTGACTGCCATTAGGTACCGGGGTGAGATCCTCAGTCCCATTGTGAGACCATATGCTGGTGCAGTGTGCCCTGGGTTCCTTCTGATACATGACAATGCTAGGCCTCATGTGGTTGAAGCGTGTCAGCAGTTCCTGCACGATGAAGGTGTAGCAGCATAGAGGTGTGTTTCCTCTATGAGCCGCTGCTCATAATGAGCGCTGCTGGTGGGCTGGTATAAAAGCGGCTGTCCTCCCACCGGCTCTTCCTTTGCGCCTCCCTCCGTCATCACCGGCGCGTCATTTCCGTGTCGTAGGTCGCTTGACCAACCGGTATGTCTGCACGCTGCTTCACCTCGCAGGTTGTTTGTGTCTGTTTGTGTGCTCATGGCATTGTTGTTGTGTTGTAGGGTGTCTGCCGTTGTGCGCTGCTCCATGCCCCGTGCGTGCTGTTGTGTGTTGGCCGTGGGAAAACGCTGGTGGCTGCCTGAAGTCCTCACTCTCCCTCCCTCCTCTCGTGCGTGTCTGTGTGTGTGTGTCCCGGCTGTGACCGAAAGGGTGTTACTGTAATCAGCTGATCGGGGCCGCTGCTGTTTTGTTCTTTTTTTTATATATATATATTTTTTTTTTGTTGCCTCCGCTGCTGTTTCGTTTGTCTCCGCTGCCGCTTGTCTCCACCGCTTCTGCTTTGCCCTGCTGCTGCTTGGCCTCCACGGCACGGCGTGAAAGCATAATTGTTTAACTGTCCTGTGCATGACGGCTGCTCGGCCGTACGCCACGGCCGAAGCACAATTTTAAATGTGTGCCTGAGTGTGTGACTGTGTGAAGTGTGGGTTACGTTCGATTACTTTTGAACTATTTGTATGGGTTAAATTGTATTCTTTTCTCAGACTAATCCTGATTTTGGTTATTTATGTCATTGATTTGTTAATTAGATTAATTTGAAAGATTGTTTGGGTTTTGTTTTCTTTTCTTTAGCCTTTCTTTTATTGATTGGTTACATTTATCTAAGTTTTGTTTGGGCAGTTATTGATTGGTAAATTTTGTTAAGTTTAAGCTTGTGACCTGCCCATTAATTATAATGTTTCTGATTTATATTTGTTTATTTTGTTGCAACCCCACTAATTTGTTTAATTTCCCTGTTTTCAGTTGCTGACGGCCGGTGGTGGCGGTGCTGGTGTTGGTGGTGGTCTCCCCTGTCTGCTGTGTCCCTGGGGGTGGGTTTCTTCACTGAGAGAGTCTGTCACGTGTGCCTGGTGATTTAAGTTGGTCCCCTTTAATCCCCTTTATTTATTTATTTATTTATTTTTGGGTGGATTCCTCCCCTGCACTAGCTCTCGTTCACCCACTAGGCCTCAGCCCCGATTAAGTTTTTCCCTTCCCCCTTTATGGTGTGAATGCTTGCTTTAATGTCTTTTTTTAAAATGATTATTTCAATAAAATGTGTTTTAATTTTTGGAATCGCGTCTCTGGCCTCCTGAGTTAACGGATCTGTGTGCCTTAAGTTGTAAAATTAATTCTCTGGGTGAAATTCCCAGGGTGGCGTTGTCGAGCTCCCTTTTCTTTGGTAACAGTATTATTCTTACATTTATTCACCCCTATCTGGGATATCATGTCTCGTTCCATAAACCGACCAAATCATGTCCAGGAATTGACTGATACTTTAATCCAGGTCTGGGAGAAGATCCCTCAGGAGAACATCCACCGCCTCATCAGGAGTATGCCCAGGTGCTGTGGGGAGGTCATACAGGCACGTGGAGGCCAGATACACTACGGAGCCTCATTTTGACTTGTCTTGAGGAATTTCCACTCAAGTTGGATCAGCCTGTAATGTGACTTTCCACTTTTATTTTGAGTATGATTCCAAATCCAGACCTCTATGGGATAAGAATTTTGATTTACATTGATCAATTTTATGTGATTCTGTTCTCACTGTATTCCACTATGTAATGAATAAAGATTCTCAGCTTGAATATTTCATTCATTGAGATCTAGGATGTGTTACTTTAGTGGTCCCTTTATTTTTTGAGCAGCATATCTGTGCCAATAGGAAATAGTTTCTTGAAGTCTTGATTTAGTCCTTATATTTAGCAGAAGGTGTGCAGCCGTACCTGTCAGACACTTTTTTGGTGACTGAGCGTGAGCAGTTGACCCTTCGAGTCTGAGAGCTACGCCTCCTGAAAGAGCAGGTGGTCCGGTCAGTGCGTCCATAGTGAGCACCGTACACAGATATAATCTGTCCTGGAGCTGTCAAAAAGAGGAGGAACAATTGTCACGATGCAGAAGACAGACATTTAACATTTAGAGAGTAATATAATTGTATGATGTTTAATGTAAAAAAAGAAAAAAATATATATTACCACATTGGAGCTGTGCCACTGAGCCCTCACATACAGTCAAGTGAACTGTCAAAGTAACATGAAGGAATCACATTAGACATCACACGATAAAACTTGGATTGATTGACTGATTGTTTCAGACATGGGACTGACTTGCTGGGAAGCAGCCGTAGGTGGTGTTCAGGTATTTGAAGGTGCCAGGGCAGGGATTGGGCCTGCGTACCACGTTTATGTTTAGTTCACACTCCTTCTTGCCATCACACCTGGAGGAGACACATTAAGAGTGTGTTTTCAGCACAAAGTAAAAGCAAAAAAAACAAAATAAATACCTTGTTTTCTCCAGGTTCTCCGGCTTCCTCCCAACACTGAATAAAGGTCTCTATTTCAGCCTTTATCTGTGACCTTCCAGGTAACCCCCCTTCCCCTCCACAGCTATTTATTCTTATTTTAATTAATCCCATTCATTTTCAATAGCAATATCCATCCTCCACTTCAACGATCCTAGAGGCAGGGGGAGGAGCCGACCCAGCTGCATTGGGCAGCGGGGACACCCTACTTGCCATCCATCCAGGGTACATAAACATCCACACCACACCCACCTCCACAAAACATCAAAAAAAAATAAATAATATTTTTTTTTTTTTTTAAACACCCCCACCCTAAACCCCCTACTTAAACCCACCACATCCGCAAAACCTTATCACCCAACTCTCTCCTCTTTAACCCACCCCACCTCCATACAAAAACCCCAACAAACCATTATTCACCTCACCCCCCTCCCCCCCCCCCCCCATTTCCCAACCCCATCTTATGCACATGTATGTATCTATCTATTATTTAAATTAAAATATAACACAGCAATACAAATATTGTCCAGAATCACTACAGGTACAACATTTTGCATAAAAATATGCTCATCATAACATGGCAAACTCAAACCCAACAGCAACAACAGCTTCAAAATAGAAAAAGCAGCAATCTGGATCTCCTCAGCACACTGATCGCCTCTGACAACTCCACTAACATCTAATACCCCAGGTCACCTTTAAGTGGCGATTTTCTTTGAGAAAACTGCTTTTGTGTGGATCAAATGTACGATGAATTGAAAAGGAGCTGTCACTATATTTAGAGTACTTAAATTATAGTTAACAAGGTTTCACATTTGCTAATATCAATTCAGCACAAAATGTCAGATTTTTAAACATTTTTTGGCAGGTCGTGTTTTTTTTTTCACTTAAAATTATTGGGGTATCTAATAATCTTTTCCAAAGTACCAAATTCAACTTATGCAGTTTGTTTCATCCTCCTCACACGAGGTGCATATTATTTTTATCAATATTAATATCACGATTATTCACTGATTTTAACGACAACATATTTTATTTGCACTTTTGTTATTAACATAAAGAGAGCACTGCTTTCACTTCTATGCTGTGCTACATTCCTGCTCATGCACAAATTAGGGCTGCACGATTTGGAAAAAAATGACATTACAATGTGTAATATACTCGCTGGCCACTATATTAGGTACACCTGTTCAATTGCTTGTTAACACAAATAGCTAATCAGCCAATCACATGGCCTCAACTCAATGCATTCAGTCATGTAGACGTGGTCAAGACAACTTGCTGAAGTTCAAACCGAGCATCAGAATGAGGAAGAAAGGGGAATTAAGTGACTTTGAACATGGCATGGTTGTTGGTGCCAGACAGACTGGTCTTATTTCACAAACTATTACGACTGAGTCAGAGACAAGTTTGGACTCAAAGGCATAACTCAATATCGGGACTTCAAAACAATCAGCGCTTTAATACAAAAACTGGATCGTACACAGTTGGTCAAAATAGCGAGCTAACAAGTCCAAAAAGGGGCTAGGCAGAGCAAGGTCAAAAAACAGGCAGAGATTCAAAAAACACAAGAGATCTAACATGAGGAAGAATTCTGGTACGCTTGACACTACAGACAAAGACCAACTGGCAGAGAAGGAAGCAGTGTCACATATTAAATACTGGTGAGGGGAGTGGTTGACAAGAGACAGGTGGACACAATCAGGGGTGGGGATGACGATCAGACACCTGTGCGTGATAACAGAAAGTAGATCAGTAATCTGTCAGTCAACCAGGGAGCAGGAAACACGAGGAGAGGAAGTGAAGTGTTCTTAAATGAATGTTAGAATACCAAATAAAAAAAAAGAAAAGACAAGATGACATGACCTAAGACCTGACGACTGTGACAAACTGCTGACCTACTGGGATTTTCACACACAACCATGTCCACGGTTTACAGAGAATGGTCTGAAAAAGAGAAAATATCCAGCGAGCGGCAGTTGGGTGGACGAAAATGCCTCGTTTGTGAGAGGTCAGAGGAGAATGGGCAGACTGCTTGGAGATGATAGAAAGGAAACAGTAACTCAAATAATCACTCATTACAACCAACACACAACATGTCAACCTTGAAGAAGATGGGCTACAGCAGCAGAAGACCACATAGGGCGTCACTCTTGTCAGCTAAAACAGGAAACTGAGACTACAACTCACACAGACTCACCAAAACTGGACAACCGAAGACTGGAAAAATGTCGCCTGGCTGATGAGTCTCATTTCAGCTCACATTCTTTTACTTACGGTGACCTAATAAAGTGGTCGGTGGTATACACACACACACACACACACACACACACACACACACACACACACACACACAATATAATCTATTTCCTTCAAATACTTGTGTGATTAATTAATCCTCTTAATGACTCTACACTCCTCATATCACCATATGACATAATGCCACACCTATTCAATTACATGTTTAGATGGACCAGATTTGAATAGCAAAGTAGAGCTGCAATAAAACAAAATTGGACAACAGAAGATTGGGAAGGAACGTCGCCTGGGCTGACGAGTCTTGATTTCAGCAGCAACATTCAGATGGCAGGGTCAGAATTTGACGTAAACAACATGAAAGCATGGATCCATCCTGCCTTGTATCAATGGTTCAGGCTGGTGGTGGTAGTGTAAGGGTGTGGGGGACATTTTCTTGACACACATTGGACCCCTTAGTACCAACTGAGCATTGTTTAAATGCCGCAGTCTACCTAGTATTGTTGCTGACCATGTCCATCCCTTTATGACCACAGTGTACCATCTTCTGATGGCTACTTCCAGCAGGATAATGCACCGTATCACAAAGCTCATTTCATCTCAAACTGGTTTCTTGAACATGACAATGAGTTCACTGTAGTCTAATGGCCTCCACAGTCACCAGATCTCAATGGTTGAAAAGGAGATTTGCATCATAGATGTGCAGCCGACAAGTCTGCAATAACTGTGTGATGCTATCATGTCAAAATGGACCAAAACCTCTCTCTCTATATATAGTGCTGTGAAAACGTACTTGCCCCCTTCCTGATTTCTTATATTTTTGCATATTTGTCACACTTAAATGTTTTAGATCAAACAAATTTTAACATCAGACAAAGATAACCTGAGTAAATACAAAATGCAGTTTTTAAATGATGATATTTTTTATTAGGAGAAAAAAAGCTATTCAAACCAACCTGGCCCTATGTGAAATAGTAATTGCCCCCCTTGTTAAATCTTGAATTAACTGTGATTAACCACATTTTTGTTGGAAAGCTGATTTCACTTTCACTCGCCACACCCAGACCTGATTACTGCCAGACCTGTTGAATCAAGAAATCAATTAAATAGAACCTGTCTGACAAAGTGAAGGAGGCTAAAATATCAAGTAACACATCATGCTGCGATCTAAAGAAATTCAAGAACAGATGAGAAACAAAGTCACTGACATCTATCAGTTCAATCTATCATTTCTAAGGCTTTGGGACTCCAGCGAACCACGGTGAGAGCCATCATCCACAAATGGAGAAAACTTGGGACGGTGGTGAGCCTCCACAGGAGTGGCCGGCCGACCACAAATTACTCCGAGAGCATCGAGGACTCATCCAGGAGGTCACAAAAGAACCAGAACAACATCTAAAGAACTGCAGGCCTCACTGCCTCAGTTAAGGTCAGTGTCCATGATTCAACAATAAGACAGAGACCAGGCAACAACGGCATCATGGGAGAGATCCAAGGAGAAAACCACTGCTGACCAAAAACAACACAAAGGTTCAGTCTCACATTTGTCAAAAAACATCTTGCTGATCTGAAGATTTGGGAAAATATTCAGTACACTGATGAGACAAAGATTGAACTTTAAGGTGTGTGTCCTGTTACAGCTGGCGTAAAACTAACACAGCATCTCATAAAAACAGCATCATACCAGCAGTCAGACCTGGTGGTGGTAGTGTGATGGTCTGGGTCTACCTTGCTGCTTCAGGACCTGGACGACTTGCTGTAATTGATGGAACTATGAATTCTTCTCTCTGCCAGAAAATCCTGAAGGAAAATGTCTGGCCATCAGTTTGTGACCTCAAGCTCAAGCCCACTTGGGTTCTGCAGCAGGACAAGGATCCGAAACACACCAGCAAGTCCACCTCTGAATGGCTTAAAACAAATAAAATTAAGGTTTTGGAGTGGCCTAGTCAAAGTCCAGACTTCAATCTGATTGAGATGCTGCAACATGACCTTAAACAGGCTGTTCATGGTCAAAAACCCAAGTTATGGCAAACGCTTGTTTGCAGTTGTTGCCACCAAGGGTGGCACAACCAGTAATTAGGTTTAGGGGGTAATTACTTTGGTTTGGATAGCTTTTTTCCCTTAATAAATGAAATCAACATTTAAAAACTGCAAAGCTGCCCTGCCATATTAAAAACACACATCAGTTTTGAGTTAGCTGTTCTCAAGAAGCATTGCCTGATGTGAACCATGCCTCACACAACAGAGCTCTCAGAAGACCTACGATCAATAATTGTTTACTCATATGAAGCTGGAAAATAGTCTCTCTAAAAGCCTTGAGGTTCATGTGTCCACGGTAAGACAGACTGTCTACAAATGGAGAAAGTTCAGCACTGTTGCTACTCTCCCTAAGCGCGGTAAAGATGAGCACAAGAGCACAGCGCAGGATGCTCAATGAGATGAAGAAGAATCCAGCTAAAGACTTACAGAAATCTCTGGCACATGCTAAGATTTTTGTTGACAAATCTACAATAAGTTAAACATTAAAGAAGAATGGAGTTCATGGGAGGACACCATGGAGGAAGCCACTGCTGTCCAAAAAAAAGAATTACTGCACGTTTGCAAGAGTTTGAGAGTTGCAAGTTTGCAAAAGAGCACCTGGATGTTAAACAGCACTACTGGCAAAATATTCTGTGGACAGATGAAACCAAAACTGAGTTGTTTGGAAGGAACACACAGCGCTATGTGTGGAGAAAAAAAATCACAGCACACCAACATCAAAACCTCATACCAGCTGTGAAACATGGTGGAGCCCCCAACATGGTTTGGGGCTGCTTCGCTGCCTCAGGGCCTGAACGGATTGCTGTCATTGACAGAAAAATGAATTCCAGATTTTATCAAGAGATTTTGCTGGAAAACTTAAGACCATCTGTCCCACAACTGAAGCTCAACAGAGGATGGGTGATGCAACAGGACAAGGACCCAAAGCATAAAAGTAGTGACCCAGTCAGAGTCCTGACCTCAACCCGACTGAGATGCTGTGGCATGACTTTAAGAGAGCGATTCACACCAGACATCCCAAGAATATTGCTGAACTGAAACAGATTTGAAGAGGAATGGTCCAAAATTCCTCCTGACCGATGTGCAGGTCTGATTTTCAACTACAGGAAACATTTGGTTGAGGTTATTGCTGCCAAACGAGGGTCAACCATTTATTAAATCCAAAGGTTCACATACTTTTTCCACCCTGCACTGTGAATGTTTACATGTTGTGTTCAATGAAAATATGAAAACATAAATTTTTTTGTGCGGTATTACAGTAGTTTATACAAACTGTGTTTGTCTATTGTTGTGACTTAGATGAAGATCAGAACACATTTTATGACCAATTTATGCAGAAATCCAAGTAATCCCAAAGGGTTCACATACTTTTTTTTTACAACTGTTTGTTTGAACTAGGGCTGCTGTAGCAGGCTCACTTTTAAAGCCAGAGACAAGATTCTGGTATATAGGAAACTACAGTCTAAGCTACCTACTGATCCGTCGGTACCAGCCATGTCATACCAGCTTGTTGCAAAGAAAGTTAAATAACCTTCCAAACTTATGCAAAATTTTTAGGAGGAAAAACCTGTCATGACCATTTTCAAAGGGGTCCCTTGATCTCTGACCTCAAGATATGTAAATGTAAATGGGTTCTATGGGAACCCACCAGTCTCCCCTTTACAGACATGATCACTTTATGATAATCACATGCAGTTTGGGGCAAGTTATAGTCAAGTCAGCACACTGACACACTGACAGCTGTTGTTTCCTGTTGGGCTGCAGTTTGCCATGTTATGATTTGAGTATATTTTATGCTAAATGCAGAACCTGTGAGGGTTTCTGGACAATATTTGTCACTGTTTTGTGTTGTTGATTTCCAGTTACGGATATATACATACATTTGTATAAAACAGCATATGTGTCTACATCCAAGTTGATAAGTGTACTAAATACATGACAAATCTCCCTTTAAGGTAAATTTTAAACAGATCAAAATCGATTGACAGCCCTGCATGCAACAAATCACAACATTTTTACACAGCATGAAATACGTCTATCACCTGCAGACTTGTAAAAACTTCCTTGACAAATCTTTAAGGTACATTTTGAACTGATTAACTTTTTTAATCAATTAAAATTGAGCCCTAGTTTAAACACAAAGGCAGTGCAGCGTTTAGGCTGTGACTAGTTAGCCAGTCAGGACCAGACACTGGGACCAGACCAGCTATGTAAACAAAACACAAAAAACAAAGCAAACAAAGTAAACAAAGCACAGAAAAGCTTGGATTACACAGAGGGAGAGGACAGTATACTCCTCTATATCTTTACATAGCAAATAGTTGTTTGTTGCTTTTGTAATGCTCTGAATTTTGAATTGAGCACCCTTAAGTTCATCTCATACAACAACTAATACGGGCATTTAAATTGTATTTCCTGTTTCATCACAAGGCTGGGACACAGGTTTTGGAGTATGGGGTATAACGCATGGACCGTTGTGCGTTGTGATTGACTGCAGATCAGATTTTACTGTGTGTTGTACCCCAAACATAAGATGCGCTTGACGCGTGACATCTCCTTTTGTAACCCTCCTAGTTTCATCACAGAAAATGGCAGAGTTGAACAAGTTTACGACGGGGCAGCGGGAGGAGGCGGGGTCAGGCGGGGAAGCAGACGGCCCTCAGGAGCCGGCCGCCGACGCTGAGACTTCCAGCGAGTTGATCGTGCAACAGGTCCGTACAGTGGACCGGGACGGAAACCTGAAGGTGGTCTACCCGTCAAAGACCGACCTCTCCAACGACATCAGCAACTTGACTGTCATTTGGTAGTCGTTGCTGTAGATAAATTCTGATGTTTCCACTCATTCACATGCTACATGAAGTCATTTTAATAGATAAAAAATATGGGATATTAAGGCTAAAATCTGACAGCATGCAACAAAATTATTTCCTATAACTTTAGGGAGCACAGGCAATCTGATCCTGTAGGATCTGAAGTGTTGCTTGTTGACAAATGTTAACATTTCTGATTAATGTACAGCTTTTTGAACCACATGTAATAACATGTTAATAAATGCTTTTGCAGCTTCCTGAAAGCATGATCAATGTGACAAACTCTGTCCAGATATCTTTATTTCTGTTGTATTCACAAACTGAACATAAGTTGGTCACTTGCTGTACTGGAAGATTTACTTAACTTAAAGTCTTGGCATTTTCCCTTTAGGTAGCAGCAAATAATGAGACTTAATAAAATGTTCTCCTTGTTTAAGTCATTTTATTTCATATGCCACACACAGTGTTTACTACTTTGCTTGTACAAGTACTATTAATTACCCAGAACGCATGAAAACATAAAATCAACTTTTAACCACATACCTTGATTTTCAAGAAAAAACATTCTGATTACAGATAATGAGTAATTTTAAATGCAGTTCTCAATTATTACCAGGAAAAATCTGTAAAACATGATCTCATATTTAATGTAAAACTACACTTACAATTTATACTCATACAATACATTGTTAAAGAAAATCATTGTCATGAGATTACTTGAATTATTGTCAATTACAATTTTAAAGGTTAATTTGAAATCAGTGCAAATATCTGTAGATCTACATTCATTGTTTTATGAAAATTTCCTGTAAAATGACCTTTTTTCAGTGTATCTGTAGGTTTATGTTTTTTTTGTTAAGCCATTGTAGCTGCAGATAGCGTTGATTGATAGTTTATAGAACATGATTGGAAGGTTTGGTGTGTGATATATAGGCATATTTCAGTATGTTATAGCATAGTCGCTTAATGACGACGATAATGGTGACGGTAACGGTAATGGTAAGGGCGATAGTAGTAGGTCTTCGGATCTACAAAAGAACAGAAAACATTAAATTCAGATAAATAATTTAAGCAACTGATTGCACAAGTAGCATGGCTTTGATTTTTAATGCTGTGAGATATTTTTCACAGCAGGAAGTATGTTGACATACCCCACAACATATTGTACACCACACATTTAACTGTTCATCAGAGTGAACAGGTGAACATGTGAAAGAAAATTCATAGTATATATGATGAAAAAAGTTTTTAAAATGTCACGTTATAGTAGGTTGAAACATAAAACAGTCATAGTATAGTATGCTACAAAAGATTTTTTTTTTAAATCATGTTATAGTATGTTGAAAAAAGTAAAAAGTCCGAATGGTCAAAAAAAATTATTTTCAACATATACTATGACTTTTTTTCCACAGATTAGAGTAAACAGCCAAATGGGCCTTTAAGATACTTACATTCACAAACGTAAGCCACCTCCAGGTACTTGTAAGTCGTGTCACAGGGATCTTTAAACTGTGTGTCTGACACGTCGATGGTACAGCTGTTTTTCTCATCACAACTGTGGATGCAGAGTGACAAGTGAAAACAGGCTCTAATACACCTTGGAGCATATGAAATTTGGTATAGCTGTGCTATAAAGGTGGTTTATTTTGGTGTAAAATCGGTTACTATAAAATCACAGTGATCCCTTTCTTTCTCTATTTCAATTTCTCTCGAAATGAAGCCTTGCAAGAATACCAGTTTAGTTAGACATATCTGTGCTAATAGGAAATAGTTTCTTGAAGTCTTGATTTAGTCCTTATGTTTAGCAGACGGTGTGCGGCCGTACCGGTCAGACACTATTTTAGTGACTGAGTTGAAGCAGTCGACCGTATCAGTAGTAATCGTAACAGTCATAGCAGTCGGGTCTGTGTTCTCATCTGTAGAGTTTCTGAAAGAGCAGATGGTCCGGTCAGTGCGTCCATAGTGAGCACCGTACACAGATATAACCTGTCCCGGAGCTGTCAAAAAGAGGAGGAACAATTGTCACGGTGGAGAAGACAGAAATTTAAGATTTAGAGAGTAATATAATTGTATGATGTTTAATGTAAAAAAAGAAAAAAATATATATTACTGCATTGGAGGTATGCCACTGAGCCCTCACATACAGTCAAGTGAGCTGTCAAAATAACATGAAGGAATCACATTAGACATCACACAGTAAAACTTGCAGGTTTTTTTCACTGATTGTTTCAGACATGTGACTGACTTGCTGGGAAGCAGCTGTAGGTGGTGTCCAGGTATTTGGAGGTGTCAGAGCAGGGATCGGGGTCGCTCACAAGGGTTATGTTTAGTTCACACTCCTTCCTGCCATCACACCTGGAGGAGACACATTAAGAGTGTGTTTTCAGCACAAAGTAAAAGCAAACTAAAACTAAAATAAATACCTTGTTTTCTCCAGGTTCTCTGGCTTCCTCCCACAGTCCAAAGACATACAGGAGAGTTGATGACTCTAAATTGCCGTAGGTGTGAATGTGAGCGTGAATGGTTGTGTGTCTCTATGTGTCAGCCCTGTGATAGTCTGGTGACCTGTCCAGGGTGAACCCCGCCTTCGCCCAATGTCAGCTGGGATCAGCTCTACTTTAAGAAATTCATGTTCTTTATTTTAATCTGTCTGCAACTTCCCACTTCATCTGTGCTGCACATAGTAGCAAATATCCATCCATCCATCTTCAACCGCTTATCCCATTAGAGGTCAAGGGGGGATGGAGCCGATCCCAGCTGGCATTGGGCGAAGGCGGGGTACACCCTGGACTGGTGGCCAGTCCATCGCAGGGTACATAGAAACAGTCAACCATTCATGCTCACATTCCCACCTCCAGGCAATTTAGAGTCATCAACTATCCTGCATGTCTTTGGACTGTGGGAGGAAGCTGGAGCACCTGGAGAAAACCCATGCTAACATGGGGAGAACATGCAGGCTTCACACATGTATATGTATATATATATATATATATATATATATATATATATAAGAGAGAGAGAGAGAGAGAGAGAGAGAGAGAGAGAGAGACAAGATCTGCTGTAGTTGGCAGGCTGCATACTTTCCTGTTATAGCTCATCAACATACTACATTTGAGTGACAATTTTCAAAGCTCAGCAACATTGAATCCTTGAGTGATTGTAGTGAACTAGGAGACTAGGAGAGGGGCTCACTGCCAGCAATACAGCCACATTTAGAAAACATGAAATGAAAAAACAGTGTACTTTTATTTTATTATTGTACATGTAACGCGTACCTGCTCTTGAGGACGTCCACTGTGCCATCTTGAGAGCAGTCTGTGTCAGGTTGCTCTTTTGAAGATTCTACTGGACAGATCTCACTGTCTTGACGTCCATACAGCGCCTTCTTCACTCTGATCACTCCGTAACCTGTTACACACCAAGGGAGAAATTAAGAGACAAGTTCATTGCATTTGTTTGTGTGGGGATGAAATACTGTCACAGTGGACAGAAAGACTCAGTCGTACCACAGCTCAGGCGCTGGACGTTACCGCCGTCGCCCTCACAGGTGACAGCTCTCTGTACGGAAGGAACTAAAACCACAGATATGACAGCATCAGTTGAAGTGTGTTCAAGCCGCATCATGTATGTTGAAAATAAATGCAAGCTTCATCATTAACACATTCACTCAGGTATTTACCTGCTGCCATGAGCGAGCACATTGCTGCCAGCACTGGAAAAGAAACATCACTGTCAAACTGTATCAGCCAAACATAAGCAAACATTTGCACTTGTTCCATGTCAGAGAGTCTAATGTTGGCTACTCTTCACTAAGCTTTCCAGCTACTTCACCTGTCTGCCTGTTAACTGTATGACCTCCTTACCAAAAAGAAGTTTACTCAAGTCTGCTATTTGTATATAGTATACTTAAAGTATACTTAGCATATACTGACACATATACAGAAACATCTAAGTATATCTGGTTAATGTTTACTTTTTTGATAGAGTAGCAATGTGAGAGTTTGTAAGCGTATGTTTGGATATTAAACATTATTAAATCTTCAAGAATTTTCAATATTTTCTGTTCACCATGAGAAATATCAAGTCAAATAGCAAAAGTCTCTTTATATAATGCATAAATCATTCACTAAGTACTACAACTTAAAGACAACTTACTATACTTGCAGTAAAAACTAATAAAATTAACAAAAAGATTATACTTTAAAGTGAACTTCCATAAACTAAAAAGTGGTATAAAAGTATATAAAGAGTAAACTAACAGCGTACCTTTAAGATCACTTGCAGTATAGTTTACTATTCTTACACTTAAAATACACTTAAATGTATACTTTTATAAAACAGTCAGTCAATTTAGTTCTAAGAAGTAATGAAGTGGTATACACTGATATTAGTATACTGACTACATAAAGTATACATGGGAAATATAATTGAACTTATAAAATAAACTTGAAGCATATATTTTTTTGTAAGGGCGATTGCCTTCACTTTGGACTCATGCCTTTTTTTGCTTACTTACAGCCTGGTTACGTTTAAATGTCTGGTTTTAGTGAAGATGATGATTAGTTGTAGGGATGCAGCAAAACCAATGCCGGCTCAGATATCGGGCTGTTACTGACTCATATAGTTGGATGAGACAGAGTCCTCTAAAGTGATTAACATACAAATAGCTAAAACTGATGAGAGGATGCTATTAAATCTGGTCTTTTTATGCATAACCTTAAACTGCACAAGCTGAGGATCCTCTCCATCCCAAAGCTCCTCAGATATCTCAGAGTCAATTCCCTTAATACAGTAATAAAAAACATCATCATAAAAACATCTACACACTATGATTAAATGTTTAGAGGTCTGGACGTCAGAAATGTTATCACAGAAATGTTGGAAGGGTTAAAAAAAAA
The DNA here is from genome assembly GCA_947000775.1 of Pterois miles. Lineage (NCBI taxonomy): Eukaryota > Metazoa > Chordata > Actinopteri > Perciformes > Scorpaenidae > Pterois > Pterois miles. The sequence continues at coordinate 3,794,414 of CAMQGK010000571.1, read as the reverse complement.
AACGGTGGGTAACAAAATGTATTTACCAACTGGTAATGAAAAACTTACCACCCTCTCTTAAAAAATGAGAAAATACAGCATCTACCTGACTGAACTTATTTTGTCAAATAAACTGAAATATCTGCTCCTAAATTTACATGAACCACCATAATGATTGTAGTCAGTTGTGTACTCACAGAGTGTGGTGCTGAGTCCGAAGCAGAGCATGGTTTCAGATGATCTGGTCTGAGATGAGCAGTGGATTGATGGTTGCTGGAGGAGAGATAAATGTCTGTTCTGCCAGGTGAAGATCTCTCTTCCCTTTTTATGCAAAACCACAACTCAATCTCAGCCGATTGGCTCCTATTCAGGTATGTAAAAATGTATGTATGCATAAACAATAAACTCAGGTCAGCATGTACTTTTGAAAGGTGTGACGCGGATGAAAGAGGACAGTGGACTACACCCATCACAAAAACATTTCTTAAGATGCTGAGTGATGTAACAGGTGGTTCATGCAGAAATACCTCTGTTTTGTACTGCTGTCATTTAACTTGTTGGGTGGTGATGCTGCGAGTAAGAGATCTTTTTCCATCTTGACCACAAAGACCCTCATTTCTGTCTCTCCTACATGTCACACATACTCGTCCTTAAAGGAGGGCACCTTGTTGTTGGGGGCTCAGCCTGGGGAATTAGCTTGGATGCACATCCTACCAGTGCCTACACTCTTCCACAAGTGGGGTCAAAAATGACCCCAATTAAAATCAGTGGGTTTTGCTATAAACTGGTTTGTTATTCTTCAAAATCTTTAAAACAAAGAGTTGTAATATTTTCATATTCCAGGTATTCCTCATAAAACATGTTTGTGACATGAGGCCATTTGCATTTTTATTTATTTTTTCATTAATTTTAAGAAATTACAGTTTTTGTATCACTACCCCACTCTTCCCCACACAATCACTGGGGATGAGTTTCGGCCTGCAGTTGACCAGGAACAGGTTCCATATGTAGCGGAAAGCTGCCATGTGGTCTGTTTTCAGTCGGTAAGCTCTTGTCCTCTTGTCATCAAAGCACAAGAAATGTTGAATATCTTCAAATTTTTGAATTGGCATGGTGGCCTTGTATACTGGGTTCTGCAGAGGACTCCCAAAAAACACATGGACTGGTACATCCCAGTTCTTCTCACTTCCTGCAAGAATGGTCAATCCAATGAAGGCCATGAGCTCATGTTTGGTTACATTTTTCCACTCTTTCCCCCTGTCTGTGGCTACTCTTCGTCCCTCCATGTTTGTGTATTTTAGTACCACTATTATACTATTATATTAGACGTGAACAGCTTCCATGCATCTATTGGAGAGACAGTACTAAACCCAGGTGCAGGCCCTGTGTGTGTGTTTGCCAACAATACTGTTGGCCACTGTTAGCTAACACAATACTGTGTTACCTACCTAAACACAATACTGTTAGCTAACAGCAAAGCAGGCTAATCTGATCACACATTTGATCACTAATTTGATCACACATTATAATCTGTTAATGAAAACTAAGTTCATAAATGGAGATAATACTTACATGTATGTTGCTGTGTAAAAATGGTGTTGAGACTGCTGACATCAGATGTGTAAGTGGGACAGTCAGAGCTGCTAAGAAATAAAGGTTCATAGAAGCTTCCACAGGAACTGCTCGGGGTCATTTTTGACCCCACTTGTGGAAGAGTGGGGTAGTGATACAAAAACTGCAATTTCTTAAAATTTATGAAAAAAATCAATAAAAATGCAAATGACCTCATGTCACAAACATGTTTTATGAGGAATACCTGGAATATCAATATATCACAACTTTTCATTTTAAAGATTTTGAAGAATTACAACCCGTGGGGTCATTTTTGACACCACGGGTGCATCTAAGGGTTAAATCAAACTAGGTGAAGGTACATACCTGTGTGATTAATCAGTCATCTTAATGACTGTACACTCCTCACATTACCGTATATCATAATGCCATGCCTATTCAATTACATGCTTAGGGACCAGTTATAAAGCCAGAACTAGAGCTGCAATACTTAGCTGTCAACTATTAAATGACTCTGTAACTGTCGTATTTTGATAATTACAGTCATTAAAATATTTATATAATTAGATAAAATAATTGTGTAATTATAGTAATTATATATACTGCGACCCAACCCTGGATCAGCAGATGAAAATAAGGGAGTGAGTGTTATAATTATACTCTTAGCTATTTTCAGTGACCTGAATGTCTTTGACATTTGAGGACGTTGTGTTTGAGAAACACTGATTGTTTTTCATTTTTCATTTTTCTAACATTTTATAGAGCAAACAGCTATATGACTAATTGAGAAAATAATTAACAGACAAATCAGTGATGACAATAATCGTTAGTTGCAGCCCTACAGTGAAGTGCAGAGGAGCCAGACCAGGACTGTCAATTGATTAAAATATTTAATTGCCATTAATCGCAATTTAATTTCACATAGATTTTATGTCTGTTCAAAGTAAGATTTGTCAAGTATTTAATACTTTTTTCAAAATGGGAGTGGACAAATATGCAAATGTATGTATATATTGTAAATCAATTCATAACACAAAACAATGACAAATATTGTCCAGAAACCCTCACAGGTACTATATTCAGCATAAGCAAGTATGCTCAAATCATAACATGGCAAACTGCAGCCCAACAGCCAACAGCTGTCAGTGTGTCAGTGTGCTGACTTGACTATGACTTGATCCAAACTGCATGTGATTATCATAAAGTGATCATGTCTGTAAAGGGGAGACTCGTGGGTACCCAGAGAACCTACTTACATTTACATATCTTGAGGTCAGAGGTCAAGAGACGCCTTTGAAAATGGTCATGACAGTTTTTCCTCACCAAAATTTATCCTAAATTTGGAGTGTGAAAGTTTGGAGTGAAATGGTTGGCTTCATAAGGTTTTCAAGTTTCATATAATGCCAGCATCTTTAACAGCTGTTGTTGCCTGTTGGGCTGCAGTTTGCCATGTTATGATTGAGCATATTTTTATGTTAAATGCAGAACCTGTGAGGGCTTCTGGACAACATTTGTCATTGTTTTGTGTTGTTAATGTATTTACAATAATAAATATATACTGTACGTACAGTACAGACCAAAAGTTTGGACACACTTTCTCATTCAATGAGTTTCCTTTCTTTTCATGAGTATTGACATTGTAGATTCACGCTGAAGGCATCAAAACTATGAATGAACACATGTGGAAATATGTACTTAACAAAAAAGTGTAAAACAACTGAAAATATGCTTTATATTCTAGTTTCTTCAAAGTAGCCACCTTTTGCTCTGATTACTGCTTCACACACTCTGCATTCTCTTGATGAGCTTCAAGAGGTCGTCACCTGAAATGGTCTTCACTTCACAGGTGAGCCCTGTCAGGTTTAATCAGTGGGATTTCTTGCCTTATAAATGGGGTTGGGACCATCAGTTGTGTTGTGCAGAAGTCAGGTGGATACACAGCTGATAGTCCTACTGAATAGACTGTTAGAATTTGTATTATGGCAAGAAAAAAGCAGCTAAGTAAAGAAAAACGAGTGGCCATCATTACTTTAAGAAATGAAGGTCAGTCAGTCCGAACAATTGGGAAAACTTTGAAAGTGTCCCCAAGTGCAGTCGCAAAAACCATCAAGCGCTTCAAAGAAACTGGCTCACATGAGGACCGCCCCAGGAAAGGAAGACCAAGAGTCACCTCTGCTGCGGAGGATAAGTTCATCCGAGTCACCGGCCTCAGAAATGGCAGGTTAACAGCAGCTCAGATTAGAGACCAGGTCAATGCCACACAGCGTTCTAGCAGCAGACACATCTCTAGAACAACTGTTAAGAGGAGACTGTGTGAATCAGGCCTTCATGGTAGAAGAGCTGCTAGGAAACCACTGCTAAGGACAGGCAACAAGCAGAAGAGACTTGTTTGGGCTAAAGAACACCAGGAATAGACATTAGACCAGTGGAAATCTGTGCTTTGGTCTGATGAGTCCAAATCTGAGATCTTTGGTTCCAACCACTGTGTCTTTGTGGAACCAGAAAAGGTGAACGGATGGACTCTACATGCCTGGTTCCCACCGTGAAGCATGGAGGAGGAGGTGTGATGGTATGGGGGTGCTTTGCTGGTGACACTGTTGGGGATTTATTCAAATTGAAGGCATACTGAACCAGCATGGCTACCACAGCATCTTGCAGCGGCATGCTATTCCATCCGGTTTGCGTTTACTTGGGCCATCATTTATTTTTCAACAGGACAATGACCCCAAACACACCTCCAGGCTGTGTGAGGGCTATTTGACCAAGAAGGAGAGTGATGGGGTGTTTCGCCAGATGACCTGGCCTCCACAGTCACTGGACCTGAACCCGATCCAGATGGTTTGGGGTGAGCTGGACCACAGAGTGAAGGCAAAAGGGCCAACAAGTGCTAAGCATCTCTGGGAACTCCTTCAAGACTGTTGAAAACCATTTCAGGTGACGACCTCTTGAAGCTCATCAAGAGAATGCAGAGTGTGTGAAGCAGTAATCAGAGCAAAAGGTGGCTACTTTGAAGAAACTACAATATAAGACATATTTTCAGTTTTTTCACACTTTTTTGTTAAGTATATAATTCCACATGTGTTAATTCATAGTTTTGAGGCCTTCAGTGTGAATCTACAATTTTCATAGTCATGAAAATAAAGAAAACTCTTTGAATGAGAAGGTGTGTAAAACTTTTGGTCTGTACTGTACATTTGCATAAAGCAAGCATATTTTCACACTCCCATGTTGAAAAGAAAAAAGTGGATGCAGAGAGACATGTGATCTCATTCCCACCTATTACCAACAGTGAGAAAACCAAGGTGTGTTTGTCTGTTTTCCTCCTGGTTTTCAGAATTGTGTCCTCCTGTTAGAGAGGATTTCATATTAAATACCGTCATACAGTGGAAATTATTTTGAGAGAGAAAACTAATAACACATCTGACGTGCTACATTGTCCTATTGTTGCCGACAGTTTGTCTCTATCTTTTCATAATATAATAAAATGATTACATGATCAACTGATTGCACTTTACAGATCAAGAAAACGACCAAAGAGTTGTTCTTGGAGGTGACGAGTGCAGCCAGCCTGCAGACCTGTAAAGATGTTATGGACGCTCTGATTGTAGTAAGCTTTGATTTTTCTCTCTCTTTTCTCTGTCATTAATGAATGACACAAGTTTATTTTCATAGATTTGGCCATTTTTCTTTGTTATAACTTCTATCTTCCTCTAAATGAGTCTGTGTCCAAGACTGGACCTTTGTCATCGCAATTCACATGAAAACTAAAATACATCATCTGTTTAAGATGATCTTGTCACTTGTGATGATTTTGATTGAAGTAACTTTATGTAGAAGATTTGTAGCGCTATAGAGGATATATTTCCTACAGACAGGTGGCAGTTTTGGCCTGATGGAGGCTCGAGAGTTCCACAACTACCTTCATGAAAATGTGTCATCAGGACAAAACAGTTGAACAGATGGTCTGATATCACAATGTTTAGTCCCTATTTTTCTTCTTCACACTGGTAAAACAATACACAATGACAATTAGCATGTAGTCTGTCCTGTATAGAAATTATATATAGTATGAATTTGGGACATACAGTATCCTCTGTCTGATGTCCACTGCTTCTCCACTCCTGTTTTCCTGTTTTTGGTGTATTTGACTTTTTAGTGTTTGAGTTTTCATCTCATTTTTGAGAGAAATGCACCAAAAAAAAAAAAAAAAAAAAAACAATCTAAGAAATTCAGTGGTAGATTTTTTTTTTCAGTCATTGCTGCAGTATTGCTAAATTAAAAATTCAAAAAAATGTACTCATTTTTTCAGTCATTTTATTTCATATGCCACACACAGTGTTTACTACTTTGCTTGTACAAGTACTATTAATTACCTTTAACATGCGAAAACATAAAATCACTTTTATACCACATCCCTTGATTTTAAAGAAAAAGCACTTTCACTACAAATAATGTGTCATTTTAAATGTATGTCTTCATTATGAACAGGAAAAATCTGTAAAATATTATCTCACATTTAATGTAAAATTACGCTTACAATGTATACAGATACACTGTTATTAACAAACAAAATCACTGTAATAAAATGACTTAAATTATCATCAATTACTTACAATTCTAAGGATTAACTGTTAAATTACTGCAAATCTCTGCAAATCTACAAACATTCATTGTTTTATGGAAAAGGGAAAAATAACATTTCCTGTAAAATAACATTTTCAGTGTATCTGTAGGTTTGTGGTTTTTTTTTTTGTTAAGCCATTGTAGCTGCAGATAGTGTTGACTGATAGTTTATAGAACATGATTTGAATGTTAGGTACATCACATAGAGGTATATTTCAGTATGTTGTAACATAGGTTAATGCTTAATGCTTTGAATCAAGCTCCAATGCAGGGATCCAAGGATCTGCAAAAGAACAGACAATATTAAATTCAGACAAATAATTTAAGCAACTGATTGTATAAGTAGCATGGCTTTGTTTTTTAATGCTGTGAGATATTTTTCACAGCAGGAAGTATGTTGACATACCCCACAACATATTGTACACCACATATTTAACTGTTCATCAGAGTGAACAGGTGAACATGTGATAGAAAATTCATAGTATATATGGCGAAAAAAGTTTTTAAAAAGTCCCGTTATAGTATGTTGGAACATAAAAAAGTCATAGTATAGTATGCTACAAAGGTTTTTTTAAAAATTCATGTTACAGTACGTTGAAAAAAGTAAAAAAGTCAGTATAGAATCTCAAAAAAATAATAATTTTCAACATATACTATGACTTTTCTGATTTTTCTTTTCAACATATTAGAGTAAACAGCCAAATGGGCCTTTAAGATACTTACATTCACAAACATAAGCTGCCTCCAGGTACTTGTAAGTCCTGCGACAGGGATCTCCAAACAGTGTGTCTGACACGTCGAAGGTACAGTTGTTTTTCCCATTACAACTGTGGATGCAGAGTGACAAGTGAAAACAGGCTCTAATACACCTTGGAGCATATGAAATTTGGTACAGCTGTGTTATAAAGGTGGTGATTTTTTTGTTACATATATGGTACAAGTGGTATGGTACAGTTATTCCATCACCACGGAAAATCGCCATCCACTGTTTGTCGTAGCTGTTATCATATTTTTTAAATGCTTCCCATCTTTAATCCCTTTTTCTATATTTCAGTTTCTTTCAAAATGAAGCCTTGCAAGAATACCAATTTGTTCAGACATATCTACACTGCTCAAAAATAAATAAATAAATACAAAAAATAAAGGGAACAACAAAATGTAACTCTATGTCAATCACCCTTCTGTGAAATCAACCTGTCCAGTTAGGAAGCAACGCTGATTGTGAATCAGTTTCACCTACTGTTGTGCAAATAGAGCAGACAACAGGTGGAAATGAGGCAATAGCAACACAAATCCATATAAAGGAGTGGTTCTGCAGGTGGTGACCACTGCCCATTTCTCTGTTCTCATCCTTTCTGGCTGATGTTTTGGTCACTTTTGCATTTAGTCAGTGCTCTCACCCCTAGAGGTAGCATGAGGCGATGTCTATAACCTACAGAAGTTGCTCAGGTAGTGCCGCTCATCCAGGATGGCCCGTCAATACGAGCTGTGGCCCAAAGGTTTGCTGTGTCTGTCAGCACAGTGTCCAGAGCAAGGAGGAGATACCAGGAGACATGCCAGTACACCAGGAGACGTGGGGGGGGGGGCGTAGGAGGGCAACAACCCAGCAGCAGGACCGCTTCCCCCTCCTTTGTGCAAGGTGGAACAGGAGGAGCACTGCCAGAGTCCTGCAAAATGACCTCCAGCAGGCCACTAACATGCATGTTTCTGCTCAAACTGTCCAAACAGACTGCATAAGAGTGGTATGAGGGCCCAACATCCTGACGTGGGGCTTGTGCTTACAGCCCGACACCATGCAGGGTGATTAGCATTTGCCAGAGAACACCAAGACTGGCAGATTCGCCACTGGCGCCCTGTGCTCTTTCACGGATGTGAGCAGGTTCACACTGAGCACATGTGACAGACATGACAGACTCCGGAGACGCCGTGGAGAACGTTCTGCTGCCTGCAACATCCTCCAGCATGACCGGTGGCAGTGGGTCAGTAATGGTGTGGGGAGGCATTTCTCTGGAGAGCCGCACAGCCCTCCATGTGCTAGCCAGAGCTGCCCTGACTGCCATTAGGTACCGGGGTGAGATCCTCAGTCCCATTGTGAGACCATATGCTGGTGCAGTGTGCCCTGGGTTCCTTCTGATACATGACAATGCTAGGCCTCATGTGGTTGAAGCGTGTCAGCAGTTCCTGCACGATGAAGGTGTAGCAGCATAGAGGTGTGTTTCCTCTATGAGCCGCTGCTCATAATGAGCGCTGCTGGTGGGCTGGTATAAAAGCGGCTGTCCTCCCACCGGCTCTTCCTTTGCGCCTCCCTCCGTCATCACCGGCGCGTCATTTCCGTGTCGTAGGTCGCTTGACCAACCGGTATGTCTGCACGCTGCTTCACCTCGCAGGTTGTTTGTGTCTGTTTGTGTGCTCATGGCATTGTTGTTGTGTTGTAGGGCGTCTGCCGTTGTGCGCTGCTCCATGCCCCGTGCGTGCTGTTGTGTGTTGGCCGTGGGAAAACGCTGGTGGCTGCCTGAAGTCCTCACTCTCCCTCCCTCCTCTCGTGCGTGTCTGTGTGTGTGTGTCCCGGCTGTGACCGAAAGGGTGTTACTGTAATCAGCTGATCGGGGCCGCTGCTGTTTTGTTCTTTTTTTTATATATATATATTTTTTTTGTTGCCTCCGCTGCTGTTTCGTTTGTCTCCGCTGCCGCTTGTCTCCACCGCTTCTGCTTTGCCCTGCTGCTGCTTGGCCTCCACGGCACGGCGTGAAAGCATAATTGTTTAACTGTCCTGTGCATGACGGCTGCTCGGTCGTACGCCACGGCCGAAGCACAATTTTAAATGTTGTGTGCCTGAGTGTGTGACTGTGTGAAGTGTGGGTTACGTTCGATTACTTTTGAACTATTTGTATGGGTTAAATTGTATTCTTTTCTCAGACTAATCCTGATTTTGGTTATTTATGTCATTGATTTGTTAATTAGATTAATTTGAAAGATTGTTTGTTTTCTTTTCTTTAGCCTTTCTTTTATTGATTGGTTACATTTATCTAAGTTTTGTTTGGGCAGTTATTGATTGGTAAATTTTGTTAAGTTTAAGCTTGTGACCTGCCCATTAATTATAATTTGTTAGATTCTGATTTATATTTGTTTATTTTGTTGCAACCCCACTAATTTGTTTAATTTCCCTGTTTTCAGTTGCTGACGGCCGGTGGTGGCGGTGCTGGTGTTGGTGGTGGTCTCCCCTGTCTGCTCTGTCCTTGGGGGTGGGTTTCTTCACTGAGAGTGTCTGTCATGTGTGCCTGGTGATTTAAGTTGGTCCCCTTTAATCCCCTTTATTTATTTATTTTTTTTTTGGGTGGATTCCTCCCCTGCACTAGCTCTCGTTCACCCACTAGGCCTCAGCCCCGATTAAGTTTTTCCTTTCCCCCTTTATGGTGTGAATGCTTGCTTTAATGTCTCTTTTTAAAATGATTATTTCAATAAAATGTGTTTTAATTTTTGGAATCGCGTCTCTGGCCTCCTGAGTTAACGGATCTGTGTGCCTTAAGTTGTAAAATTAATTCTCTGGGTGAAATTCCCAGGGTGGCGTTGTCGAGCTCCCTTTTCTTTGGTAACAGTATTATTCTTACATTTATTCACCCCTATCTGGGATATCATGTCTCGTTCCATAAATCATGTCCAGGAATTGACTGATGCTTTAATCCAGGTCTGGGAGAAGATCCCTCAGGAGAACATCCACCGCCTCATCAGGAGTATGCCCAGGTGCTGTGGGGAGGTCATACAGGCACGTGGAGGCCAGATACACTACGGAGCCTCATTTTGACTTGTCTTGAGGAATTTCCACTCAAGTTGGATCAGCCTGTAATGTGACTTTCCACTTTTATTTTGAGTATGATTCCAAATCCAGACCTCTATGGGATAAGAATTTTGATTTACATTGATCAATTTTATGTGATTCTGTTCTCACTGTATTCCACTATGTAATGAATAAAGATTCTCAGCTTGAATATTTCATTCATTGAGATCTAGGATGTGTTACTTTAGTGGTCCCTTTATTTTTTGAGCAGCATATCTGTGCCAATAGGAAATAGTTTCTTGAAGTCTTGATTTAGTCCTTATATTTAGCAGAAGGTGTGCAGCCGTACCTGTCAGACACTTTTTTAGTGACTGAGCGTGAGCAGTTGACCCTTCGAGTCTGAGAGCTACGCCTCCTGAAAGAGCAGGTGGTCCGGTCAGTGCGTCCATAGTGAGCACCGTACACAGATATAATCTGTCCTGGAGCTGTCAAAAAGAGGAAGAACAATTGTCACGATGCAGAAGACAGACATATAAGATTTAGAGAGTAATGCAATTATGCTTATGTTTAATGCAAAAAACGAAAAATATATATTACCACAATAGAGGTGTGCTGATGAGCCCTCACATGCAGTCAAGTGAACTGTCAAAGTAACATGAAGGAATCACATTAGACATCACACGATAAAACTTGGATTGATTGACTGATTGTTTCAGACATGGGACTGACTTGCTGGGAAGCAGCCGTAGGTGGTGTTCAGGTATTTGAAGGTGCCAGGGCAGGGATTGGGCCTGCGTACCACGTTTATGTTTAGTTCACACTCCTTCTTGCCATCACACCTGGAGGAGACACATTAAGAGTGTGTTTTCAGCACAAAGTAAAAGCAAAATAAAACTAAAATAAATACCTTGTTTTCTCCAGGTTCTCCGGCTTCCTCCCACAGTCCAAAGACATACAGGAGAGTTGATGACTCTAAATTGCCGTAGGTGTGAATGTGAGCGTGAATGGTTGTGTGTCTCTATGTGTCAGCCCTGTGATAGTCTGGTGACCTGTCCAGGGTGAACCCCGCCTTCGCCCAATGTCAGCTGGGATCAGCTCTACTTTAAGAACTTCATGTTCTTTATTTTAACCTGTCTGCAACTTCCCACTTCATCTGTGCTGCACATAGTAGCAAATATCCATCCGTCCACCTTCAACCGCTTATCCCATTAGAGGTCAAGGGGGGATGGAGCCGATCCCAGCTGGCATTGGGCGAAGGCGGGGTACACGCTGGACTGGTGGCCAGTCCATCGCAGGGTACATAGAAACAGTCAACCATTCATGCTCACATTCCCACCTAAAGGCAATTTAGAGTCATCAACTATCCTGCATGTCTTTGGACTGTGGGACGAAGCTGGAGCACCTGGAGAAAACCCATGCTAACATGAGGAGAACACGCAAACTTCATACATATATATGTGTGTGTGTATATATATATATATATATATATATGTATATATATATATATATATATATATATATATATATATATATATATGTATATATAGTGGAAATCTGCTGTAGTTGGCAGTCTGCATACTTTCCTGTTATAGCTCATCAACATACTACATTTGAGTGACAATTTTCAAAGCTCAGCAACATTGAATCCTTGAGCGATTGTAGTGAACTAGGAGACTAGGAGAGACAAGGAGGAGACTAGGAGACTCACTGCCAGCAGTACAGCCACATTTAGAAAACATGTTATTAAAATACAGTGTACTTTTATTTTATTATTGTACATGTAATGCGTACCTGCTCTTGAGGACGTCCACTGTGCCATTTTGAGAGCACTTTGTGTTTGCTAGCTGTCTCGAAGGTCTTCCTTCACTGCAGGTCTCACTGTCTTGACGTCCATACAGCACCTTCTTCACTCTGATCACTCCGTAACCTGTTACACACCATGGGAGAAATTAAGAGACAAGTTCATTGCATTTGTTTGTTTGGGGATGAAATACTGTCACAGTGGACAGAAAGACTCAGTCGTACCACAGCTCAGGCGCTGGACGTTTCTGCGGCCCTGACAGGTGACAATGCTCTCTATTGAAGAAACTAAAACCACAGATATCACAGCATAAGTTGAAGTGTGTTCAAGCCGCATCGTGTATGTTGAAAATAAATGCAAGCTTCATCATTAACACATTCACTCAGGTATTTACCTGCTGCCATGAGCGAGCACATTGCTGCCAGCACTGGAAAAGAAACATCACTGTCAAACTGTATCAGCCAAACATAAGCAAACATTTGCACTTGTTCCATGTCAGAGAGTCTAATGTTGGCTACTCTTCACTAAGCTTTCCAGCTACTTCACCTGTCTGCCTGTTAACTGTATGACCTCCTTACCAAAAAGAAGTTTACTCAAGTCTGCTATTTGTATATAGTATACTAAAAGTATACTTAGCATATACTGACACGCATGCAGAAACATCTAAGTATATCTGGTTAATGTTTACTTTTTGATAGAGTAGCAGTGTGAGAGTTTGTAAGCGTATGTTTTGATATTAAACATTAAATCTTCAAGAATTTTCTATATTTTCACATTTTCCATTCACCATGAGAAATAAGTCAAATAGAAAACGACTATTGAAATAGGGTTAGGCTCCAAATATTACAGCTGCCCAAAGATAAAGGTGGCTTGGCTCTGCCCTGCCTGGAGTCTTATTATAGAGCAGCACAACGACGATACCTGGTGTGTTGGTGTGACCCTAAATGTGATGCCAGATTGAAAGATATGGAGCACAACCAACTGGGTATATCGCTTCAGTCTATACTGGGGGATAAGACTCTCCTCAAGAAATATTTGGATTGGCTTTCCAGATGGACTGCCCTCTGTTTGGGTATCTGGCACAAAAATCTCAAAAATCAGGAATTTGAAAGAAATGTCAGAATATTACGATGGGTGGCCTGTGACACTGATTTTGTGCCAGCTAGGCTAGACAGCAGACTTAAATACTGGACAAACAAGGGCCTCACGTGATTTTGCTTAATATCCTCCAGTAAAGGGCTAAATATTTTCCAACAGCTTATAGAAATCATTTGGAGAAGCATGACTTTTTTCAGATATCTTACTTTGATAAAAATATCCAAACTATTGAGGATGGAGAGTTGTGTCTGATTAATATATTTGTTGACGCACTCAAAGGCAAAACTGGAAAAAAAGACTGATTTCTAGGATCTATGTTTCCTTACAGCTGGAGAGAGGTCTTTCAACACTCTATGTGAAATTGAGATGGGAGGAAATATAAAATCAGTTGACGACAACTGGCTAAACATTTGTAGGACACAGTCCTCAAGCCCCAGCCAAAACCTTTGGAGAAAATTTACCTGGAAAAACATTATTCAAGATTTTTTTATAACTCCAAAAATCAAAGAGTCACAAACCAGAGCTTGGTCAGTGTTGGAGACATACTGGAGGAACTGGAAATCATACTGGAACTTGATATGAACCAAGGGGTGAGGGGAATATATGCTCCATGTGATGGAGGACTTGGCTTGGGGGGTTGGACTGAGGGGACATCTAAGACTATAAAAGACATTCAGAGATGCAAAGGACCATGGATGTGTATTTGGTGATCCCTAACCATTACTATGATTCTATGTACCCCCCCCCCCCACCAAAACACACTCATGATGACCTGTCTGTCCCCTGTTGTTGCCTTTGTTGTATTTTTTGTTTTTATTTGTTCATTGTCTGTTAACTAAAATACAATAAAAAGTAAGTATATAAAAATGTCTCTTTATAAAATGCATAAATCATTCACTAACCACCATAAGTTAAAGAAAACTTACTATACTTGCAATAAAAACTAATAACATAAACAAAAAGAGTATACTGTACTTTAAAGTGAACTTCCATAAACTAAAGAGTGAGCTACAAGTATATAAAGAGTAAACTATCAGCGTACCTTTAAGTTCACTTGCAGTATATTTCACTTAATAATATAGTTGCAGAACAAAATACAACTTTGATGTAAACTAGTTGTGGACTCAAAGTTTACTATTCGTTCACTTAAAATACACTTAAATGTATACTTTTTTTAAACTAAAAAAGTCAGCCAATTTAGTTCCAAGAAGTAATGAAGTAGTATACACAGATATTAGTATACTTACTACATAAAGTATACTTGGGAAATACACTTGAACTTAATTTTACATCATAAAATAAACTTGAAGTACATTACGTATTTGAAGGGCGATTGCCTTCACTTTGGACTCATGCCTTCTTTGCTTACTTGTAGCCTGGTTACGTTTGCCTGTCTGGTTTCAGTAAAGATGATGATTATTAGTAGGGATGCACTGATACCAATGCCGGTTCAGATATTGGGCCGATACTGACTCATATAGCTGGAGTGGGCATCTGTGAAAATCAGGTTGACGGCCGGACGCTGTGGCTGGTGGATTCCAAAATGTACCAGCCACTCAACAGATTGTCATTTTCTTTATTGACTGGTGAGCGAATCAAATCTAGCAGCTACTTGCATATTTTAGTCAGACTAGTGGGGACTAGTCAGACTGTTGCCTTCGAACTGATGAAGCCACTTGGATAAGAGGCGAAAGGTCTTCAGAGACAAATCTAAGTCCAGTTGCCTTTGATTCAGTTGTTGCCAGAATGCATATTTTACCCACATTTGGCTGGTGGCTGATGCTATTTTCCAACCCTGTTGACAATGGGGCCGATCTGTTCAATTCAGTCTGATGTTTATATACTATATACTGTATATTATCTACTGGAATTTTAATTCCTGTTTATGTTTTGACCAATTTGTTGCTGTATTAAAAAGGTTTACACTTGAATTTGTAGATTTTATTTTTTGTTGTTTTTTTACAAAGTTGCTCGTGCATGATTTATTATTTTAATAATAAATAATTCTGTGGGCTGCACAGTGGTGAAGTGGTTCGCACCGTTGCCTCACAGGTTTGAATCCGGCTTGGGACTCTTCTGTGAGGAGTTTGCATGTTCTGCCCGTGTTAGCATGGGTTTTCTCCGGGTTCTCCAGCTTCCTCCCACAGTCCAAAGACATGCAGGTTAACTGATAAGTCTAACTTCCCTGTTGGTGTGAATGCGAGCATGAATGGTTGTCTGTCTTTATGTGTCTTGTGATGGACTGGCGACCTGTCCAGGGTGAACCCCGCCTTCGCCCAATGACAGATGGGATCAGCTCCAGCCCCCTCGTGACCCCTAATGGGATAAGCGGTGAAGATGGATGGATAATTCAGTAAATTTATTTCTAGTCTAGCGTGATGCTGCCTTACATATAAAAGAATGATCCCAGTCAGAGTGAGGCATACAGCTTATCATTGATATCAGCTGATACCCAGAGCCCAGGTATCACTATTGTTATCAGGACTGAAAAAGTCAGATCTGTGCATCCCCAACCTGCTTGGTTTTTGAGTCCTGCTTTTGGGTGCAAACCTGTGTTCACTAAATCCTTACACACAGTCTGGAACAATGGCTAAACTGAATACATGAAATGTTTCTAGACATCATTTTAACTGAAGTTTAACTGTCCTCTGAAGTGATTAACATACAAATAGCTAAAACTGATGAGAGGATGCTATTAAGTCTGGTCTTTTTATGCATAACTTTAAACTGCACAAGCTGAGGATCCTCTCCATCCCAAAGCTCCTCAGATATCTCAGAGACAATTCCCTTAATACATTAATAAGGTTAGAGGAGGAGTAAATAAAAAGATCTACACACTGTGATATTAGATGTTTAGATGTCTGGACATGTAATCACAGAAATGTTGGTAGGGTTAAAAAGAAAAAAAACGGTGCGTAACAACTTAATTGACCAGGTTAAAACTTGTTATTTTGGCAAATGAAAAGAAATTTCTGCTCCTAAATTTAAACAAACCACCATAATGATAGTAGTCAGTTGTGTACTCACAGAGTGTGGTGCTGAGTCTGAAGCAGACCATGGTTTCAGATGATCTGGTCTGAGATGAGCAGTGGACTGAGAGACAACTGTGTCTGTTCTGCCAGGTGAAGAGCTCTTTTGTCCTTATATGCAAATTCACAGCTCAATCTCGGACTATTGGCTCCTATTCAGGTATGCAAAAATGTGAGCACACAACTCAAGTCAGAATGTTTTCTTTAGAAAGATGTAATGCGGATGAAAGAGCAAAATAGACCACAAGCACAGACAAAGGATTTCTTAAAATGCCGACTGAGATAACGGGAAGATCATGCGGAAATTCCCCTTTGTTTTGCTCTACTTTCATTTCACTTGTTGTGTGGTGATGCTGTGATGAGGAGATGTTTTTCCAGCTTGACCACAAAGACACTCATTTCCGTCTCTGTCCAATTCCCAGACATCCCTCATTTCATTTGGCTCGTTCTTAAAGGAGAGCACCTTGTTGTGAGATCAGCCTGTGAAATTAGGTTGTTATATTAATCTAGGTTAGGTCAAATACCTGTGTGATTAATCAATCCTCTTCATGACTCTAAACTCCTCACATCACCATATGACATAATGCCACGCCTATTCAATTACATGTTTAGATGGACCAGATTTGAATAATAAAATAGAGTTGCAATAAATTATTGTCAACTAAATGAATCAGCAACTACTGTATTTTCTTAATTTTAGTAACTAAGATATTTATATAATTATATAAAATAACTGTATAATTATATAAGTCATTTTTTTCTGGTTTCTCTACTCCTCTATGGCAGTGACCAGAAAATCATTGATATTTGAGGACATCGTCTTGGGCTTTGAGAAACACCAATCGTCATTTTTAATTTTTCTAACATTTTATACATCAAACAACTAATTAACTAAACAAGAAAAGACTTAACAGGCTAATCATCAATGACAGTAATTGTTAGTTGCAGCCCTACAGCGAAGTGCCGAGGAGCCAGACCAGGGCTGTCAATCAATTAATATTTACTGGCATTAACTGCATTGTCATTTCAAATTGCTTTTATATCCATTCAAAATAAGATCTGTCAAATATTTAATACAGGCCAGAGGGCAAATATGCTGCTTTATGCACATGTATGTATCTATCTATTATTGTAAATTAAAATATAACACAGCAATGACAAATATTGTCCAGAATCACTGACAGGTACAACATTTTGCATAAAAATATGCTCATCATAACATGGCAAACTCAAACCCAACAGGCAACAACAGCTGTCAGAAATAGAGAAAGCAGCAATCTGGATCTCCTCAGCACACTGATCGCCTCTGACAACTCCACTGAACATCTAATACCCCAGGTCACCTTTAAGTGGCGATTTTCTTTGAGAAAACTGCTTTTGTGTGGATCAAATGTACGATGAATTGAAAAGGAGCTGTCACTATGATTGTAGAGTGTTTGAAATTATAGTTAACAAGGTTTCACATTTGCTAATATGCAATTCAGCACGAAAATGTCAGATTTTTAAAAATTTTTTGGCAGGTCGTGTTTTTTTTTTTTCACTTAAAATTATTGGGGTATCTAATAATCTTTTCCAAAGTACCAAATTCAACTTATGCAGTTTGTTTCATCCTCCTCACACGAGGTGCATGATTATATTAATATCACGATTATTCACTGATTTTAACGACAACATATTTTATTTGCACTTTTGTTATTAACATAAAGAGAGCACTGCTTTCACTTCTATGCTGTGCTACATTCCTGCTCATGCACAAATTAGGGCTGCACGATGTTGGAAAAAAATGACATTACAATGTGTAATATACTCGCTGGCCACTATATTAGGTACACCTGTTCAATTGCTTGTTAACACAAATAGCTAATCAGCCAATCACATGGCCTCAACTCAATGCATTCAGTCATGTAGACGTGGTCAAGACAACTTGCTGAAGTTCAAACCGAGCATCAGAATGAGGAAGAAAGGGGAATTAAGTGACTTTGAACATGGCATGGTTGTTGGTGCCAGACAGACTGGTCTGAGTATTTCACAAACTATTACGACTGGAGTCAGAGACAAGTTTGGACTCAAAGGCATAACTCAGATATCAGGTACTTCAAAACAATCAGCGTCTTTAATACAAAAACTGGATCGTACACAGTTGGTCAAAATAGCGAGCTAACAAGTCCAAAAAGGGGCTAGGCAGAGCAAGGTCAAAAAACAGGCAGAGATTCAAAAAACACAAGAGATCTAACATGAGGAAGAATTCTGGTACGCTTGACACTACAGACAAAGACCAACTGGCAGAGAAGGAAGCAGTGTCACATATTAAATACTGGTGAGGGGAGTGGTTGACAAGAGACAGGTGGACACAATCAGGGGTGGGGATGACGATCAGACACCTGTGCGTGATAACAGAAAGTAGATCAGTAATCTGTCAGTCAACCAGGGAGCAGGAAACACGAGGAGAGGAAGTGAAGTGTTCTTAAATGAATGTTAGAATACCAAATAAAAAAAAAGAAAAGACAAGATGACATGACCTAAGACCTGACGACTGTGACAAACTGCTGACCTACTGGGATTTTCACACACAACCATGTCCACGGTTTACAGAGAATGGTCTGAAAAAGAGAAAATATCCAGCGAGCGGCAGTTGTGTGGACGAAAATGCCTCGTTGATGTGAGAGGTCAGAGGAGAATGGGCAGACTGCTTGGAGATGATAGAAAGGAAACAGTAACTCAAATAATCACTCATTACAACCAACACACAACATGTCAAACCTTGAAGAAGATGGGCTACAGCAGCAGAAGACCACATAGGGCGTCACTCTTGTCAGCTAAGAACAGGAAACTGAGACTACAACTCACACAGACTCACCAAAACTGGACAACCGAAGACTGGAAAAATGTCGCCTGGTCTGATGAGTCTCGATTTCAGCTGCGACATTCTTTTACTGATACGGTGTACCTAATAAAGTGGTCGGTGTGTATACACACACACACACACACACACACACACACACACACACACACACACACACACACACACACACACGCATATAATCTGAGTTAGGTCAAATACTTGTGTGATTAATTAATCCTCTTAATGACTCTACACTCCTCATATCACCATATGACATAATGCCACACCTATTCAATTACATGTTTAGATGGACCAGATTTGAATAGCAAAGTAGAGCTGCAATAAAACAAAATTGGAAAACAGAAGATTGGGAAGGAACGTCGCCTGGGCTGAGGAGTCTTGATTTCAGCAGCAACATTCAGATGGCAGGGTCAGAATTTGACGTAAACAACATGAAAGCATGGATCCATCCTGCCTTGTATCAATGGTTCAGGCTGGTGGTGGTAGTGTAAGGGTGTGGGGGACATTTTCTTGACACACATTGGACTCCTTAGTACCAACTGAGCATTGTTTAAATGCCGCAGTCTACCTGAGTATTGTTGCTGACCATGTCCATCCCTTTATGACCACAGTGTACCATCTTCTGATGGCTACTTCCAGCAGGATAATGCACCGTATCACAAAGCTCATTTCATCTCAAACTGGTTTCTTGAACATGACAATGAGTTCACTGTAGTCTAATGGCCTCCACAGTCACCAGATCTCAATGGTTGAAAAGGAGATTTGCATCATAGATGTGCAGCCGACAAGTCTGCAATAACTGTGTGATGCTATCATGTCAAAATGGACCAAAACCTCTCTCTCTATATATAGTGCTGTGAAAACGTACTTGCCCCCTTCCTGATTTCTTATATTTTTGCATATTTGTCACACTTAAATGTTTTAGATCAAAAAAATTTTAACATCAGACAAAGATAACCTGAGTAAATACAAAATGCAGTTTTTAAATGATGATATTTTTTATTAGGAGAAAAAAAAGCTATTCAAACCAACCTGGCCCTATGTGAAATAGTAATTGCCCCCCTTGTTAAATCTTGAATTAACTGTGATTAACCACATTTTTGTTGGAAAGCTGATTTCACTTTCACTCGCCACACCCAAACCTGATTACTGCCAGACCTGTTGAATCAAGAAATCACTTAAATAGAACCTGTCTGACAAAGTGAAGGAGGCTAAAATATCAAGTAACACGTCATGCTGCGATCTAAAGAAATTCAAGAACAGATGAGAAACAAAGTCACTGACATCTATCAGTTCAATCTATCATTTCTAAGGCTTTGGGACTCCAGCGAACCACGGTGAGAGCCATCATCCACAAATGGAGAAAACTTGGGACGGTGGTGAGCCTCCACAGGAGTGGCCGGCCGACCACAAATTACTCCGAGAGCATCGAGGACTCATCCAGGAGGTCACAAAAGAACCAGAACAACATCTAAAGAACTGCAGGCCTCACTGCCTCAGTTAAGGTCAGTGTCCATGATTCAACAATAAGACAGAGACCAGGCAACAATGGCATCATGGGAGAGATCCAAGGAGAAAACCACTGCTGACCAAAAACAACACAAAGGTTCATCTCACATTTGTCAAAAAACATCTTGATGATCTGAAGACTTTTGGAAAAATATTCTGTAGACTGATGAGACAAAGATTGAACTTTAAGGTGTGTGTCCTGTTACAGCTGGCGTAAAACTAACACAGCATTTCATAAAAACAGCATCATACCAGCAGTCAGACCTGGTGGTGGTAGTGTGATGGTCTGGGTCTACCTTGCTGCTTCAGGACCTGGACGACTTGCTGTAATTGATGGAACTATGAATTCTTCTCTCTGCCAGAAAATCCTGAAGGAAAATGTCTGGCCATCAGTTTGTGACCTCAAGCTCAAGCCCACTTGGGTTCTGCAGCAGGACAAGGATCCGAAACACACCAGCAAGTCCACCTCTGAATGGCTTAAAACAAGTAAAATTAAGTTTTTGGAGTGGCCTAGTCAAAGTCCAGACTTCAATCTGATTGAGATGCTGCGGCATGACCTTAAACAGGCTGTTCATGGTCAAAAACCCAGTTATGGCAAACGCTTGTTTGCAGTTGTTGCCGCCAAGGGTGGCACAACCAGTAATTAGGTTTAGGGGGTAATTACTTTGGTTTGGATAGCTTTTTTCCCTTAATAAATGAAATCAACATTTAAAAACTGCAAAGCTGCCCTGCCCTATTAAAAACACACATCAGTTTTGAGTTAGCTGTTCTCAAGAAGCATTGCCTGATGTGAAGCATGCCTCACACAACAGAGCTCTCAGAAGACCTACGATCAATAATTGTTTACTCATATGAAGCTGGAAAATAGTCTCTCTAAAAGCCTTGACGTTCATGTGTCCACGGTAAGACAGACTGTCTACAAATGGAGAAAGTTCAGCACTGTTGCTACTCTCCCTAAGCGCGGTAAAGATGAGCACAAGAGCACAGCGCAGGATGCTCAATGAGGTGAAGAAAAATCCAGCTAAAGACTTACAGAAATCTCTGGCACATGCTAAGATTTTTGTTGACAAATCTACAATAAGTTAAACATTAAAGAAGAATATTCTGTGGACAGATGAAACCAAAACTGAGTTGTTTGGAAGGAACACACAGCACTATGTGTGGAGAAAAAAAGGCACAGCACACCAACATCAAAACCTCATACCAGCTGTGAAACATGGTGGAGCCCCCAACATGGTTTGGGGCTGCTTCGCTGCCTCAGGGCCTGAACGGATTGCTGTCATTGACAGAAAAATGAATTCCAGATTTTATCAAGAGATTTTGCTGGAAAACTTAAGACCATCTGTCCGACAACTGAAGCTCAACAGAGGATGGGTGATGCAACAGGACAAGGACCCAAAGCATAAAAGTAGTGACCCAGTCAGAGTCCCGACCTCAACCCGACTGAGATGCTGTGGCATGACTTTAAGAGAGCGATTCACACCAAACATCCCAAGAATATTGCTGAACTGAAACAGATTTGAAGAGGAATGGTCCAAAAGTCCTCCTGACCGATGTGCAGGTCTGATTTTCAACTACAGGAAACATTTGGTTGAGGTTATTGCTGCCAAAAGAGGGTCAACCATTTATTAAATCCAAAGGTTCAACATACTTTTTCCACCCTGCACTGTGAATGTTTACATGTTGTGTTCAATAAAAATATGAAAACATAATTTTTTTGTGCGGTATTACAGTAGTTTATAAAAACTGTGTTTGTCTATTGTTGTGACTTAGATGAAGATCAGAACACATTTTATGACCAATTTATGCAGAAATCCAAGTAATCCCAAAGGGTTCACATACTTTTTTTTACAACTGTTTGTTTGAACTAGGGCTGCTGTAGCAGGCTCACTTTTAAAGCCAGAGACAAGATTCTGGTATATAGGAAACTACAGTCTAAGCTACCTACTGATCCGTCGGTACCAGCCATGTCATACCAGCTTGTTGCAAAGAAAGTTAAATAACCTTCCAAACTTATGCAAAATTTTGGGGAGGAAAAACTGTCATGACCATTTTCAAAGGGGTCCCTTGATCTCTGACCTCAAGATATGTAAATGTAAATGGGTTCTATGGGAACCCACCAGTCTCCCCTTTACAGACATGATCACTTTATGATAATCACATGCAATTTGGATCAAGTCATAGTCAAGTCAGCACACTGACACACTGACAGCTGTTGTTTCCTGTTGGGCTGCAGTTTGCCATGTTATGATTTGAGTATATTTTATGCTAAATGCAGAACCTGTGAGGGTTTCTGGACAATATTTGTCACTGTTTTGTGTTGTTGATTTCCAGTTATGGATATATACATACATTTGTATAAAACAGCATATGTGTCTACATCCAAGTTGATAAGTGTACTAAATACATGACAAATCTCCCTTTAAGGTAAATCTTAAACAGATCAAAATCGATTGACAGCCCTGCATGCAACAAATCACAACATTTTTACACAGCATGAAATACGTCTATCACCTGCAGACTTGTAAAAACTTCCTTGACAAATCTTTAAGGTACATTTTGAACTGATTAACTTTTTTAATCAATTAAAATTGAGCCCTAGTTTAAACACAAAGGCAGTGCAGCGTTATTGGCTGTGACTAGCTAGCCAGTCAGGACCAGACACTGGGACCAGACCAGCTATGTAAACAAAACACAAAAAACAAAGCAAACACAGTAAACAAAGCACAGAAAAGCTTGGATTACACAGAGGGAGAGGACGGTATACTCCTCTATATCTTTATATAGCAAATAGTTGTTTGTTGCTTTTGTAATGCTCTGAATTTTGAATTGAGCACCCTCAAGTTCATCTCATACAACAACTAATACGGGCATTTAAATTGTATTTCCTGTTTCATCACAAGGCTGGGACACAGGTTTTGGAGTATGGGGTATAACGCATGGACCGTTGTGCGTTGTGATTGGCTGCAGATCAGATTTTACTGTGTGTTGTACCCCAAACATAAGATGCGTTTGACGCGTGACATCTCCTTTTGTAACCCTCCTTGTTTCATCACAGAAAACAGAAAATAGCAGAGTTGAACAAGTTTACGGCGGAGCATCGGGAGGAGGCGGGGTCAGATGAGGCTAAAGTCTGACAGCATGCAACAAAATTATATCCTATAACTTTAGGGAGCACAGGCAATCTGATCCTGTAGGATCTGAAGTGTTGCTTGTTGACAAATGTTAACATTTCTGATTAATGTACAGCTTTTTGAACCACATGTAATAACATGTTAATAAATGCTTTTGCAGCTTCCTGAAAGCATGATCAATGTGACAAACTCTGTGTCCAGATATCTTTATTTCTGTTGTATTCACAAACTGAAGACAAGTTGGTCACTTGCTGTACTGGAAGATTTACTTAACTTAAAGTCTTGGCATTTTCCCTTTAAGCAGCAGCAAATAATGAGACTTAATGAAATGTTCTCCTTGTTTAAGTCATTTTATTTCATATGCCACACACATTGTTTACTATTTAGCTTGTACAAGTACTATTAATTACCCAGAACGTGTGAAAACATAAAATCACTTTTTAACCACACACCTTGATTTTAAAGAAAAAAAAAAAACACTGACTACAGATAATGGGTAAATGTAAATGTATTACCAGGAAAAATCTGTGAAATATCATCTCATATTCGTATACAAATACAATACATTGTTAAAAAACAAAATCAATGTGATGAAATTACTTAAATTATTGTCAATTACTTACAATTTTAAAGATTAACTATTAAATTACTGCAAATATCTGTAAATCTACAGACATTCACTGTTTTATAGAAAAGGGAAAAATAACTTTTTTCAGTATATCTGTAGGTTTGTGTTTTCTTTTTGTTAAGCCCTTGTAACTGCAGATAGTGTTGACTGATGTCATGTTACATATTTGATATATTCGTGGGTTCTGACAAACATTTGAATCGAAGGCAACTGGACTTAGATTTGTCTCTTTAGACAAATCTAATTCCAGTTGCCTTCGATTCAATGGTTGTCAGAATGAATATGACCTGGATGAATGAGAACATTCACAGAACTATATACGGAGGTATATTTCAGTGTTTTAGAGCACAGGTTAATGCTTAATGCGGTGAATGATAATAAGGCCACACAGGGAACCTAGGATCTGCAAAAGAACAGAAAATATTAAATTCAGACAAATAATTAAGCAACTAATTGCATAAGTAGCATGGCTTTGATTTTTTAATGCTGTGAGATATTTTTCATAGCACGGAGTATGTTGACATACCCCACAACATATTGTACACCACATATTTAACTGTTCATCAGAGTGAACAGGTGAACATGTGATCGAAACATAAAAAAGTCATAGTATAGTATGTTACAAAAGCTTTTTAAAACGTCATGTTATAGTATGCTGAGAAAAGTAAAAACTCAGTATAGAATGTTAAAAAAAAATATTTTCAACACATATACCATGACTTTTAGGACTTTTTTGTCAACATATTAGAGTAAACAGCAAAATGGGCCTTTAAGATACTTACATTCACAAATGTAAGCTGCCTCCAGGTACTTGTAAGTCTTGCTACAGGGATCTCCAAACACTGAGTTGGACACGTCGAAGGTACACCTGTTTTTCCCATTACAACTGTGGATGCAGAGTGACAAGTGAAAACAGGCTCTAATACACCTTGGAGCATATGAAATTTGGTACAGCTGTGTTATAAAGGTGGTGATTTTTTATTTTGCATATATATATACAGTACAGGGCTGCACGGTGGTGCAGTGGTTAGTACTCTCGCCTCACAGCAAGAGGGTCGCAGGTTCAATTCCGGCTTGGGGCTCTTCTGTGTGGAGTTTGCATGTTCTCCCCGTGTAAGCGTGGGTTTTCTCCGGGTACTCCGGCTTCCTCCCACAGTCCAAAGACATGCTGTTTAGGTTAATTGATGACTCTAAATTGCCCGTAAGTGTGGATGTGAGCGTGAATGGTTGTCTGTCCAGGGTGAACGCCGCCTTCGTCCAATGTCAGCTGAGGCTGTACACTAAGTGGAAAGAGGGAGGCTGAGGACTAGTGAGCATCAGAGCCACAGTCCAGGATGAAACATCGAAACTCAAAGAGTACATCAGGAAGACCGCCCCCAAAGACGAACTGCTCAGTGAATGCCTCAGACAGCAGAAACCTGAAGAGAGTGACGAAAATGAGGAACAAGCCCCTACACGGCATGTACCACCGCCAGATAGAGGAAGTGGCTGACATCACAAAGACCTACAAATGGCTGGACAAAGCTGGACTGACAGACAGCACAGAGGCACTGATCATGGCAGCACATGAACAAGCCCTAAGTACCAGGGTCATAGAGGCCAGAATCTACCAGAGTAGATCTGACCCAAGGTGCAGGCTGTGTTCCCGGAGGTGGAGGCTGAGGTTAGTGTGGAGGGGTGCTCGCCAACTGCTACTCAAGAGTTTGACTTGTTACAAGAGGATGGCTGACTGTCAGCAGGCTCCAGCCCCTTCCTACCGGCCTGGTCAAAAGGTGTGGCTGTCAACACGGGACTTCCCTTTACATGTGGAATTGTGTAAGCCGGCCCCCAGGTTCGTGGGGCCCTTTCCAATCTCTAAGATAATCTTACATTCCATGTGGGCCACCTCAAGCCCTCAAAGGAGAGTCCCTTTACTAACATTTGCATCAGTTCACCATGTCTATCTTCTATGGCTTCTATGACACATCGTCAGCTCCGTCAGCTCCATCAGCTCCCTCAGCATCCTTAGCTCCCAAAGCATCCTCAGCATCTTCAGAATCTTCAGCTCCCTCAGCATCCTCATCTTCACTGTCACTACTGCTTGTATTTGCTGACTTTTCCTTTTCTAGAAACCATTCACTCACTCACTTGACTCAGATGGTATTTGCTCCAATATCCTGTAGGCCTTTCTATCACGCACTGCACTTGAGCTCTACAACATATAAACACATAGACTCTTACTCACATAATGGGATTAATCCACACAAAGTATTATTTTTGTTACAAAAACAGCAAGTTACATTCTAATAACATAAATAAATTGATTTTCAGCCAAAAAAGTTACAGCAAAGGAAGAATTTTCAAGAACAAAGTTGCAATAATAGTATGAATTGTAGTTGAAATATAACCAGCGATGCATGATGTCCAATTTAGTGGACAGATGAATAATCATAATTTCCTCCCAACATAAAATCAATACTTCAACATTTTAACAATTATATTACTCTTAAGATCTTACTTGATGTTAACATTTTTTTTTTTTACCTGCAAGGGTCTCCTGCTATAGAAGGATTGGGAAGATATTCTTGAGCTTTTCAGCATTTCTGACTTTCTGTCGGCCATGTTGGATTTGAGGATTTTTTTTTTTTCTGGCCAGTGGGTGGCAGTGTATGGAATGATGCACAAGGGTCCACTGTGGTGGCTGATGTGCAACCATACCATCAAAACCCATGAAAATACAAGAAAATAGCTTTGAAATAGCTTTCGTGAACACTGCAGTGACCACTATGCTTGAAAGATTTATGACTCTACATTCCTCACAGCACCATATGACATAATGCCACACCTATTCACTTATTTTTTTAGGACCATATTTGAATAACAGTAGAGTTGCAACAATTAGTTGTCAACTAAATGAATCTGCAACTATATAAAATAACTGTATAATTATATAATTAACTATTTTCTGGTTTCTCTACTCCTCTATGACAGTGACCTGAATATCGTTGATGACTGAGGACGTCGTCTTGGGCTTTGAGAAACACTGATCGACATTTTTCATTTTTCTAACATTTTATACACCAAACAACTAATTAACTAAACAAGAAAAGATTTAACAGACTAATCAGCAATGACAGAAATTGTTAGTTGCAGCTGTGAGGTACTGGAGAACAGGCTGGACTCAAACGCACGACAAGGAGAGCAGGTCAAAGTTAACAATAATCTTTAATACAATAGCAAATGGTCGGTACACAGGAGATCAGTCCAACAGGCTAACAAATCCAAATCGCGAGGCACAGACAGGGTCAACAAACGAGCAGAGAATCAAAAACACGAGGAGATTAGATCACTGGGAAAATAACGTGAGGACGCTTGCACTCTGGGGGATACTAAGACAAACTAGCACAGAAGGGAAGGGGAGCACAGCTTAAATACTAAAGAGGGGAGTGACTAACTATGAACAGGTGAACACAATCAGGGCGGGGAGACGATCAGACACAAGTGAGGGTGGTTGGAAAGTAGGTCAGGGAATGTCATTCATTCAAAACGTGGAAGAACAGGAGGGCAGGAAGTGACGTGCTCTGAAATGAGAGGGAGAGTTAGACTTCAAAATAAAACAGGAAATGGACAACATTCACAACCACAAGGACAAAAACGGAACTGAACCATCTTGGGGCGTGACAGTACCCCCCTCCTAGGAACGGCCCCAGAAGTCCTTGGCAGGTCCAACGTGCTTTCTTTAACTGGTTTGACCCAGTTTACGTGGAATGTGGGGTGGATGCAGATGTGAATTTCTCCACTGTGGGACCAATAAAGGAATATCTTATCTTATCTTATGTGCATTGACCTGGAGAGTTGTAGCTTAATAGCAACAGGATTAATAATTTTTGAGATAGGGAAGGGACCGACAAACCTTGGAGCTAACTTCCGTGATTCCACTCTCAATGGGAGGTCCTTGGTCGACAGCCACACTCTCTGGCCCGGTTGGTATGAGGGTGCCGCAGTCCGATGGCGGTCTGTGGCCGTCTTCCACCGGGTCGCGCTTCTCAATAGCAGTTGTCGGGCTCCCCTCCATACCCAGTGGCACCGACGGCCGAGAGCGTGGGCTGACGGCACCAGGACCTCCTTCTCAACCTCTGGGAATAGCGGGGGTTGATACCCATACGCGCACTGAAAAGGAGGAGTCCAGAAGAAGAGCAAGGCAGGGAGTTATGAACGTATTCCACCCAAATCAAATTTTTGCTCCACGAGGAGGGATTTTGAGAGACCAAACCTGTCTCTAATTCCTGATTCAACCTCTCAGATTGAGCGTTGGACTGGGGATGGTAGCCGGAGGAAAGACTCACGGAGGCTCCTATCAGGGCGCAAACTCCTTCCAGAAGCGAGACACGAACTGGGGACCTCGATCTGAAACCATGTCTCTGGGGAAACCATGTAAGCGTCTTCTTGGCAGAGGGTAATTTTGACAGGGGAATGAAGTGTACCATTTTAAAAAATCTATCATCCACTGTGAGGATGGTTGTGTTACCATCGGAGACCGGAAGTCCTGTAACGAAGTCTAGCAAGATGTCTGACCAGGGGCGACTCGGAACGGGGTGAAGGAGTCCTGAGGGGGGTTGGTGTGAGGATTTGCAAAATAAAACAGGAGGTGGACAACATTCACAACCACAAGGACAAAAACGTAACTTAACCATCTCGGGGCGTGACAGCAGCCCGACAGCATCAAATAATCTTTTCCAAAGTACCAAATTCATTTTATCCAGGATATCCAGTTTTATCCTCCTCACACTAGGTGCATGATTATTTTTATCAATATTAATATCACAATTATTTATTACGATTATTCATTGACTTTATCAACAACTTATTTTATTTGCACTTTCTTATTAACATAAAGAGAGCACTGCTTTCACTTCTATGCTGTGCTACATTCCTGCTAATGCATCAATTACCAAAGACCAAAGAGCTGGTGGTGGACTTCCGGAAGAGGAGGAAGAGCTCCCCTACTCCCATCACCATCCGTGGGGAGGAGGTGGAGGTAGTGGACAACTACAAGTTCCTGGGAGTTCACTTAAACAGTAAACTGGACTGGTCCAACAACTCCGAGGCCCTCTACAGGAAGGGACAGAGCAAACTATTCTTCCTGAGAAGGCTGAGGACCTTCAATGTGTGCAACAGGCTACTTCAGATGTTCTACCAGTCTGTAGTAGCCAGCTTTCTGTTCTTCGCCGTGGTATGTTGGGGGGGCGGCATCAGCACCAGAGATGCCACCAAACTGAACAAACTGGTGAGGAGGGCTGGGTCTGTGGTTGGATGTGAGCTGGACAGTCTGGAGGTGGTGGCAGAGGGGAGGACCAGGAGGAAGCTGGAGTCTATTCTGAAGAACCCCTCCCACCCCCTCTATGACCAACTGGTCCAGATGAGGAGTACATTCAGCCAGAGACTGATCCCCCCTCGGCACACTACAAACCGTCTGGGTCAGTCCTTTCTTTTGGTGGCCATCAGGCTCCATAACCAAGGTCTGACCCCCATGTGACTCTGATCATCTGCTCCATATTTATTCCAAATGTATATATTACATATAGTTATATCATTACATATACATATGCTGTGCATATACAATACCCACCATCTGCTGCACTTTACTTATTACTGTTACTGTTATTTATTTTACTGTCAATTTTCTTCATTGCACCTTATTTCATTCACTGCACCTTCTCTTTTACTTTTTACTGTACTGTATTTATCTGTACTGTTGCTGCTGCTAAGACACCCGAATTTCCCTCCGGGGATTAATAAAGGTTCATCTTATCTTATCTTATCTTAATTAGGGCTGCACGATGTTGGAAAAAAAATGACATTACAATGTGTAATATACACCTGTTCAATTGCTTGTTAACACAAATACCTAGTCAGCCACTCACATGGCAGCAACTCAATGCATTTAGGCATGTAGACGTGGTCAAAACAACTTGCTGAAGTTCAAACTGAGCATCAGAATGAGGAAGAAAGGGGAATTAAGTGACTTTGAACGTGGCATGGTTGTTGGTGCCAGACGGACTGGTCTAAATATTTCACAGACTGCTGATCTACTGGGATTTTCACACACAACCATCTGCAGGGTTTACAGAGAATGGTCTGAAAAAGAGAAAATATCCAGCGAGCGGCAGTTGTGTGGACGAAAATGTGTTGTTGATGTGAGAGGTCAGAGGAGAATGGGCAGACTGGTTGGAGATGATAGAAAGGCAACAGTAACTCAAATAATCACTCGTTACAACCAACACACAACATGTCGAACCTTGAAGAAGATGGGCTACAGCAGCAGAAGACCACATAGGGTGTCACTCCTGTCAGCTAAGAACAGGAAACTGAGACTACAACTCACACAGACTCACCAAAACTGGACAATAGAAGATTGAAAAATTGTCGCCTGGTCTGACGAGTATTAATTTCAATTGCAACATTCAGATGGCAGGGTCAGAGTTTGGCATCAACAACATGAAAGCATGGATCCATCCTGCCTGGTATCAACGGTTCAGGCTGGTGGTGGTGGTGGTGTAATGGTGTGGGGGACATTTTCTTGACACACATTGGACCCCTTCGTACCAAATGAGCATTGTTTAAATGCTGCAGTCTACCTGAGTATTGTTGCTGACCATGTCCATCCCTTTATGACCACAGTGTACCATCTTCTGATGGCTACTTCCAGCAGGATAATGCACCGTGTCACAAAGCTCATTTCATCTCTAATTGGTTTCTTGAACATGACGATGAGTTTACTGTACTCCAATGGCCTCCACAGTCACCAGATCTCATTCCAATAGAGCACCTTTGGTATGTGGTGGAATGGGAGATTCGCATCATAGATGTGCAGCCAACAAATCTGCAGCAACTGCATGATTATAAGCTGGCCAAAAGAGGAGATAGAAGCCACAGATATCAAGACAAGAAAGCCCCTCACCATGCTTTCACCCGAAGTCCAGCACCCTGAAACTGTACACTAAGTGGAAAGAGGGAGGCTAAGGACGAGTGAGCGTCAAGGCCACGATCCTGGATGAAACATCAAAAATCCAAGAATACATCAAGAAAATGGCCCTAAAAAAGGAGCTGCAAAGTGAATGTCTCAGGCAGCAGAAACCCGATGAGAATGCAGAGGAGGAAGAGGAGCAAACAACCTGGAGGGACAAGCTCCTACTTGGAGTGTACCACTGTCAAATCGAAGAAGTGGCTGATATCAAGAAAACCTAGCAATGGCTGGAAAAAGCACGGAGGCACTAATCATGGCAGGACAAGAGCAGGTCCTAAGTACAAGAGCCATAGAGGCTGACTTCACAAATCTCCCTTTAAAGTACATTTTGAACTGAAAAAAATGTGTAATTAATTTGCGATTAGTCAGGATTAACAATATTAATCAATTAAAATTTCGAGTTTGAACATGAGGGCAGTGCAAGTATGCTGAACCACAGCTTTAATCTGATTTATTTTAAGCTCCATCACCCACCAACCATATTTTAAGTGTAAGAAGTTGTTAACACATTTAAGGCATCACAAGCTGGTTAAGCCCACATTTCTGCAGGTAGTTGCAATCGATGTGTAATAATAAAAAGAAAAGGCAGGAAAATTAGGATTTAAAGATATAATTGATATATTGATCTTGAGTATAATAATAGACATGACTGACTTATAACATCATCTAAACCACTGTTTTTTCAATCTGTGGTAAATGCACCACCAAGTTTATCATTGAAAGAATATCACCTGCTGTGCATCTATTACATCTGCTTTGCCCTTTTGTAATGTTGTCTCCCACCTATGTTTTTTTTTTTTTTTTTGTACAGATATCTGGAGCCGCTGTAGATCGTTGCTGTAGATAAATTCTGATGTTTCCACTCATTCACATGCTACATGAAGTCATTTTAATAGATAAAAAATATGGGATATTAAGGCTAAAGTCTGACAGCATGCAACAAAATTATATCCTATAACTTTAGGGAGCACAGGCAATCTGATCCTGTAGGATCTGAAGTGTTGCTTGTTGACAAATGTTAACATTTCTGATTAATGTACAGCTTTTTGAACCACATGTAATAACATGTTAATAAATGCTTTTGCAGCTTCCTGAAAGCATGATCAATGTGACAAACTCTGTGTCCA
Source organism: Pterois miles (assembly GCA_947000775.1). NCBI lineage: Eukaryota > Metazoa > Chordata > Actinopteri > Perciformes > Scorpaenidae > Pterois > Pterois miles. The sequence continues at coordinate 3,762,270 of CAMQGK010000571.1, read as the reverse complement.
GATATCTTTATTTCTGTTGTATTCACAAACTGAAGACAAGTTTGTCACTTGCCGCACTGGAAGATTTACTTAACTTAAAGTCTTGGCATTTTCCCTTTAGGCAGCAGCAAATAATGAGACTTAATAAAATATTCTCCTTGTTTAAGTCATTTTATTTCATATGCCACACACAGTGTTTACTATTTAGCTTGTACAAGTACTATTAATTACCCTTAATATGCAAAAACAAAAAAAATACTTTTTAACCACATCCCTTGATTTTAAAGAAAAAACATGTTGCCTATTAATAATGTGTAATTTTAAATGTATTTCTTCATTAACAGGAAAAATCTGTAAAATATGATCTTACATTTAATGTAAAATTACACTTACAATGTATATAAATATAGATACATTGTTAAAAAAACAAAATCAACGTAATTAATTTTACTTAAATTATCATCAATTACTTACAATTCAAAGGATTAACTGTTAAATTACTGCAAATCTCTGTAAATCTACAAACATTCATTGTTTTATGGAAAAGGGAAAAATAACATTTCCTGTAAAATAACATTTTCAGTGTATCTGTAGGTTTGTGTTTTTTTTTGTTAAGCCATTGTAGCTGCAGATAGTGTTGAATGATAGTTTATAGAACATGATTTGAATGTTAGGTACATCACATAGAGGTATATTTCAGTATGTTGTAACATAGGTTAATGCTTAATGCTTTGAATCAAGCTCCAATGCAGGGATCCAAGGATCTGCAAAAGAACAGACAATATTAAATTCAGACAAATAATTTAAGAAACTGATTGTATAAGTAGCATGGCTTTGTTTTTTAATGCTGTGAGATATTTTTCACAGCAGGAAGTATGTTGACATACCCCACAACATATTGTACACCACACATTTAACTGTTCATCAGAGTGAACAGGTGAACATGTGATAGAAAATTCATAGTATATATGGCGAAAAACGTTTTTAAAAAGTCTCGTTATAGTATGTAAACAAAAGTTTCCTTAAAAAGAAATAAAGTCATGTTTTAGTATGTTGAAAAAAACTAAAAAGTCAGAATAGAATGTCAATAACAATAAATAATAATAAATATATTATGACTTTGTTTGACTTTTTTCACCATATTAGAGTAAACAGCCAAATGGGCCTTTAAGATACTTACATTCACAAACATAAGCTGCCTCCAGGTACTTGTAAGTGCCACGACAGGGATCTCCAAACACTGAGTTTGACACGTTGATGGTACAGTTGTTTTTCCTATTACAACTGTGGATGCAGAGTGACAAGTGAAAACAGGCTCTAATACACCTTGGAGCATATGAAATTTGGTATAGCTGTATTATAAAGGTGGTGATTTTTTTTTTTACATATATGGTATAAAATCACAGTTATTCCATCACCAATGAAAATCGCCATCCACGCACACAGACTGTTTGTCGTAGCTGTTAACATATTTTTTAAATACTTCCCATCTTTGATCCTTTTTTCTCTATTTCAGTTTCTTTCGAAATGAAGCCTTGCAAGAATACCAGTTTAGTTAGACATATCTGTGCCAATAGGAAATAGTTTCTTGAAGTCTTGATTTAGTCCTTATATTTAGCAGACGGTGTGCGGCCGTACCTGTCAGAAACTTTTTTAGTGACGGAGCGGAAGCAGTCGACCTTCTGAACCTGACCTTCAGGCCGTTTGAAAGAGCAGGTGGTCTGGTCAGTGCGTCCATAGTGAGCACCGTACACAGATATAATCTGTCCTGGAGCTGTCAAAAAGAGGAGGAACAATTGTCACGATGGAGAAGACAGAAATGTAAGATTTAGAGAGTAATGTAATTGTATTATGTTTAATGTAAAAAATGAAAAATATATATTACCACATTGGAGCTGTGCCACTGAGCCCTCACATGCAGTCAAGTGAACTGTCAAAGTAACATGACGGAATCACATTAGACATCACACAGTAAAACTTGCAGGTTTTTTTCACTGATTGTTTCAGACATGGGACTGACTTGCTGGGAAGCAGCCGTAGGTGGTGTCCAGGTATTTGAAGATGCCACGGCAGGGATCAGGGTTGTGCACATCATTTATGTTTAGTTCACACTCCTTCCTGCCATCACACCTGGAGGATACACATTAAGAGTGTGTTTTCAGCACAAAGTAAAAGCAAACTAAAACTAAAATAAATACCTTGTTTTCTCCAGGTTCTCCGGCTTCCTCCCACAGTCCAAAGACATACAGGATAGTTGATGACTCTAAATTGCCGTAGGTGTGAATGTGAGCGTGAATGGTTGTGTGTCTCTATGTGTCAGCCCTGTGATAGTCTGGTGACCTGTCCAGGGTGAACCCCGCCTTCGCCCAATGTCAGCTGGGATCAGCTCTACTTTAAGAAATTCATGTTCTTTATTTTAACCTGTCTGCAACTTCCCACTTCATCTGTGCTGCACATAGTAGCAAATATCCATCTGTCCACCTTCAACCGCTTATCCCATTAGAGGTCAAGGGGGGATGGAGCCAATCCCAGCTGGCATTGGGCGAAGGCGGGGTACACCCTGGACTGGTGGCCAGTCCATCGCAGGGTACATAGAAACAGTCAACCATTCATGCTCACATTCCCACCTCCAGGCAATTTAGAGTCATCAGCTATCCTGCATGTCTTTCGACTGTGAGAGGAAGCCGGAGCACCCGGAGAAAACCCACACATGCAAACTCAACACAGAAAATGGGCTACAAGCCAGATTTGAACCTGTGAGGCAACAGTGCTAACCACTGCACCACCATGCAGCCTAGTAGCATATAGCATACAGTATATATGTAGATATATATAGTGGAGATCTGCTGTAGTTGGCAGGCTGCATACTTTCCTGTTATAGCTCATCAACATACTACATTTGAGTGACAATTTTCAAAGCTCAGCAACATTGAATCCTTGAGTGATTGTAGTGAACTAGGAGACTAGGAGAGACAAGGAGGAGACTAGGAGACTCACTGCCAGCAGTACAGCCACATTTAGAAAACATGTAATTAAAAAACAGTGTACTTTTGTTTTATTATTGTACATGTAATGCGTACCTGCTCTTGAGGACATTCACTGTGTTAGCTTGAGAGCACCGTGTGTTTGCTAGCTGTCTCGAAGGTCTTCCTTCACTGCAGGTCTTGCGGTCTTGACGTCCATACAGCGCCGTCTGCACTCTGATCACTCCGTAATCTGTTACATATCAAGCAAGAAATTAAGAAACAAGTCCAATGCATTTTGTGTGGGGATAAAATACTCTCACAGTGGACAAAAAGACTCAGTCGTACCACAGCTCAGGCGCTGGACGTTACCGCCGCCCTCACAGGTGACAATGCTCTCTATTGAAGAAACTAAAACCACAGATATCACAGCATCAGTTGAAGTGTGTTCAAGCTGCATCATGTATGTTGAAAATAAATGCAAGCTTCATCATTAACACATTCACTCAGGTATTTACCTGCTGCCATGAGCGAGCACATTGCTGCCAGCACTGGAAAAGAAACATCACTGTCAAACTGTATCAGCCAAACATAAGCAAACATTTCCACTTGTTCCATGTCAGACAGTCTAATGTTGGCTACTCTTCACTAAGCTTTCCAGCTACTTCACCTGTCTGCCTGTTAACTGTATGACCTCCTTACCAAAAAGAAGTTTACTCAAGTCTGCTATTTGTATATAGTATACTTAAAGTATACTTAGCATATACTGACACGTATACAGAAACATCTAAGTATATCTGGTTAATGTTTACTTTTTGATAGAGGAGCAGTGTGAGAGTTTCAAAACATATGTTTGGATAGTAAACATTATTAAATCCATTTCCATTTACCATGAGAAATATCAAGTCAAATAGAAAAGGTCTCTTTATGTAATGTATAAATCATTCACTAACTACCATAAGTTAAAGAAAAGTTACTATACTTGCAGTAAAAAACTAATGAAATTGTTGTTTACTGTGCGTATACTTTAAAGTGAACTTCCATAAACTATAGAGTGAGCTACAAGTATATAAAGAGTAAACTATCAGCGTACCTTTAAGTTCACTTCCAGTATATTTCATTTAATAATATAGTTGCAGTATAAAATACACCTTAGATAAATAAATTAAATGTATACTTTTATAAAGTAGAAAACACTGATATTAGTATACTTACTACATAAAGTATACTTGGGAAATACACTTGAACTTAATTTTACATCATAAAATAAAGTTGAAGTACATTACGTATTTGAAGGGCGATTGCCTTCACTTTGGACTCATGCCTTCTTTGCTTACTTGTAGCCTGGTTACGTTTGCCTGTCTGGTTTCAGTGAAGATGATGATTGTTAGTAGGGATGCACTGATACCAGTGCCGGCTCAGATATTGGGCCGATACTGAGTCGATACCGACTCATATAGTTGGACTCGGTATCAGTGAAAATCAGGGTTGACAATTTTTTTGTCCGCCTGCCGCTGTGGCTGGTGGATTCCAAAATGCCTTACATATAAAAGAATGATCCCAGTCAGAGTGAGGCATACAGCTTATCACTGGTATCAGCTGATACCCAGAGCCCAGGTATCGCTATTGTTATCAGGACTGAAAAAGTCAGATCTGTGCATCCCCAACCTGCTTGGTTTTTGAGTCCTGCTTTTGGGTCCAAACCTGTGTTCACTAAATCCTTACACACAGTCTGGAACAAACTTCCCTTAATGGCTATACTGAATACATGAAATGTTTCTAGACATCATTTTAACTGAAGGGAAAAAACACAAAAGATGATACAACATACAAATAGCTAAAACTGATGAGAAGATGCTATTTAGTCTGGTCTTATTATGCATAACCTTAAACTGCACAAGCTGAGGATCCTCTCCATCCCAAAGCTCCTCAGATATCTCAGAGTCAATTCCCTTAATACAGTAATAAGGTTAGAGGAGGAGTAAATAAAAAGATCTACACACTGTGATATTAGATGTTTAGAGGTCTGGACTTCATAAATCTAATCACAAGGGTGATTGGAAGGGTTAAAAAAAACAGTGGGTAACAAAATGTATTTACCAACTGGTAATGAAAAACTAACTACTACTATACAGGGCGGCAGTAGCTCAGTCTGTAGGGAGTTGGCTTGGGAACCGGAGGGTCACCGGTTCAAGTCCCGACATGGACCAAGAACTGGTAGCTGGAGAGGTGCCAGTTTACCTCTTGGGCACTGTCGAGGTGCCCCTGAGCAAGGCACCAAACCCCCAACTGCTCGGGGTGCTTGTCAGGAGCAGCCCCATCACTCTGACATCTCTCCGTTGTTGCATGTTTGTGCATGTGTGTGTTCGGGTCTGCATGTACCGTGTATAAGTTAACAACAGAGTGAAAAAATTGAATTTCCCCTCGTGGGACTAATAAAGGACTATCTTCTTCTTCTAAACCTTTTCTTGACAAAAGAGAAAATACAGCATCTAACTGACCAGATTAATACTTGTTATTTTGGCAAATGAACTGAAATATCTGCTCCTAAATTTACATGAACCACCATAATGATTGTAGTCAGTTGTGTACTCACAGAGTGTGGTGCTGAGTCCGAAGCAGAGCATGGTTTCAGATGATCTGGTCTGAGATGAGCAGTGGATTGATGGTTGCTGGAGGAGAGATAACTGTCTGTTCTGCCAGGTGAAGAGCTCTCTTCCCTTTTTATACAAATCCACAGCTCAGTCTTGCGCTATTGGCTCCTACTCAGGTATGCAAAAATGTGAGCACACTACTCAAGTCAGAGTGTTTCTTTAGAAAGACGTAATGAGGATAAAAGAGGACAATGGACCAGAAAAAAAGATTTCTCAAAAAGGTGACTCATAACAGGAAGATCACACGGAAATTCCCCTCTGTTTTGCACTGCTATCGTTTAACTTGTTGCGTGGTGATGCTGTGATGAAGAGATGTTTTTCCTGCCCGACCACTCATTCCCGTCTGTGTCAAATCCCCAGATTTCCCTCTGACGTTTCACACATACTCTTCCTTGAAGAAGAGCACCTTGTTGTTGTGGGGTCAGTAGCCTGGGGAATTAGACTGAGTTAGACGAGGTTAGGTCACATACCTGTGTGATTAACCCTTCTGCCCTCCTCAAACGTCCTACCCTCTGGACACCTTCATGGTCAAAAATGTACATGTACAAAAAACAGCTGTAACATTATTATTCATTTTTAATCCACATTTTGTTTTGCTTGTTCAAACCGTCGTGGCCAAAAACGTACACGCACAAAATCTGCAATAAAATCCTCATATATCAATATTTTTTCTGTCTTTTTGCTTGAATCCTTTAATCAATTTCACCCCTGATCAAAATGATCAAATATTTTTTTAAAAATCTGGATTTTAACCCTTTAAATGCCAGTCTAATTATTTGAGTTATGATTATTTATGACAAAAAACCCCACAACAAATTAGTTACTTTCCATATAATAAATAGTAGGGCGATGGGACATTGGTGGTGATTAGAGTCTTGGATAGGTTAAAGATTAACAACAGAACTGATTTGATTGCATCAGTATTTTCATGTTGTGTCAGAAACTCCTTCTAGAGTGGCCAAAAATGCCTCATTGGCTTCCATTAAAACCACATTTTTTAATCTCACTGCCATTACAGTGTAACACCATGCATTCTGTAATGTCAGTATTTCATTCTGAAGAGAAGTGAAATTTGACATTTTTACTGTATTCCACCATATTCAACCGTTTTCCCATCGCAGGCCGATGCATGAAATTCTGTATTGTTGCCAGTTACATTAAGGAGCCGTGTGACTACCAAGTTGTTGCAAATTGCATAATAAACGTTCACATTGATAAATCAGATCAGAGTTGATTTAAAAAAAAAAAAAACAAAGACAAAATAGTATAAGAAACTGACAAAAATACAGAATTTCATGCATCGGCCTTCAACGGCAAAATGGTTGAATATGGTGGAATACAGTAAAAATGTCAAATATCACTTCCTCCATTTAACAACGTGGCTTTAATGGAGGTTAATGAGGCATTTTTGGCCACAAAGGTGTCCAGAGGGAGTATCTGACACTACCATAAAAAATATTGATGCAATCAAATCAATGTTGTTGCAGATTTTTTGACATATCGAAGACTCTAATCACTCTAATTGGTAAAAAAAAATTGCAATTCAAATGATTAGACTGGCATTTAAAGGGTTAAAATCCTAAAAATGATTGAATGTTTGGAGTTTTGAGCAAGTCTGAAGTTGTTTAAGTGATATATGAAAAAAAGCAAAAACAATATTGATGTATGAAGATTTTACAGCTGTTTTTTTTTTTTGTTTGTTTGTATGTGTACATTTTTAGCCACAGTCGGATCTCAAAAATTTTACTAAAAAGACAACCACAAGCTGTAACGCAGCCAAAATAACCACCACATCAAAAAAAAACAACAACTTCAAACCCATCAAAACCCATGAAAATACAAGAAAATAGCTTTGGAATAGCTGTAGTGAACACTGCAGTGACCACTATGAAAGATGTATGACTCTACACTCTTCATATCACCATATGACATAATGCCGCACCTATTCAATTACATTTTAACGAGGACCAGATTTGAATAACTACAGCTGCAACAATTAGTTGTCAACTATTAAATGCATCATCAACTACTGTATTTTGATAGAGTAATAAAAATATTTATATAATTAAATAGAATAATTGTATAATTAGATTTATACTCCTCTATGACAGTGACCTGAATATCTTTCACATTTTAGGATGTTGACACTAATCGTCATTTTTTATTTTTCTACCATTTTATAGACCACACAACTAAATGACTCATTAACAGACTAATCAGTAATAACAATAATCAACCAGGGCTGTCAATCGATTAAAATATTTAATTGCCATTAATTGCAATTTCATTTCACATTGTTTGTTCAATATAAGATTTGACAAATATTTAATACTTTTTTCAACATGGGAGTGGGTAAATATGCTGCTTTATGAACATGTATGTATATATTTATTATCGTAAATAATAATATACATACATATATATGTATATAATAAATAAATAATATATATATATATATACATTATAGTTCATATACAATTAATAGCTCAAAACTATGACAAATATTGTCCAGAAACCCTCACAGGTACTGCATGTAGCATAAAAATATACTCAAATCATAACATGGCAAACTGCAGCCCAACAGGAAACAACAGCTGTCAGTGTGTCAGTGTGCTGACTTGACTATGACTTGATCCAAACTGCATGTGATTATCATAAAGTGTTCATGTCTGTAAAGGGGAGACTCGTGGGTACCCAGAGAACCCATTTACATTCACATATCTTGAAGTCAGAGGTCAAGAGACCCCTTTGAAAATGGCCATGACAGTTTTTCCTCACCAACATTTAGTGTAAATGTGGAGAGTCATTTAACTTCCTTCACGACAAGCTGGTATGACATGGTTGGTACCGATGGATTCCTGAGGTTTTCTCGTTTAATATAATGCCAGTATCTTCATCTAGCTTCTCATCTTAATTAGGTGGTGGTAAAAGGAATTTGCTTTAAGATATTATTATCATGGGCTGCACAGTGGTTCAGTGGTTAGCACTCTCGCCTCACAGCAAGAGGGTTGCGGGTTTGATGCCAGCTTGGGACTCTTCTGTGTGGAGTTTGCATGTTCTCTTCTCTTTGCATTTTCTCCGTGCTGTTTAGGTTAATTGATGACTCTAAATTGCCCGTAGGTGTGGATGTGAGCGTGAATGGTTGTCTGTCTATATGTTGTCTGTCTCTATGTGACCTGTGATGGACTGGCGACCTGTCCAGGGTGAACCCGCCTTCACCCAATGCCAGCTGAGATCGGCTCCAGCCCCCCCGCGACCCCTAACGGGATAAGCAGATGACGATGGATGGATATTATTATCATGTTAATGACTGATCTGCTAAGCCAGGAATTAAAATCTGGAAACAATACCCCTTTTAATCTCTGTAGGTTGTTGTTTTAATAAACATGTTGTTGCATTTCATATATTATTCCCTCTGCATAAATAACCTGGGTTAAAACTTTTTAACAAAAGTTTTTGTGCTTAACAAGACATAAGTAATGATGTAATCTTAGAAGGTTAGCAGGTTTTTAAAATAAAAACACAATGATATTGCTTTTAACAATCTGTAACAGCAGCTATAGTGACTGGTAATGTTGATTAATTAATGTTGGAAATATTTAGCATTATTTTTCAAAGCCTCCAACTAAATCAACCTGACACACTATATACACCTTTGCTCCAGTTATTCATCTTTTAGACTAGGTTTACAAGTTGCTTTAATTATACAAAAAAAACAATCCAAGTTCCTGCAAACTGACATACACTGTCATCACAGTCGCATGCATTGTGATTTGTTTCTGCTGACTTCCTGGAATAATCTTAAGCACCTATTGTTTCTTTATTTTTTGTCTCTCAACTTCCTGGTAAAAAAAACACTAGAAACTCCAGTGGAGTTGGTTTTCTACATTTCTTTAGATTTTCATGAAATAAAATAATAAAATAATAGCAAACATAATCACAAATTGACAAGACACCTGCTGCTGATTTAACATATTTTGTTTAATACATGCTTATTGTGATGTTATTGTGGTTTCGGTATGTTTACAGAGCCTCCTCTGCAGTGTTTGAAGGATCTGTAAAAAACAGATAAAAAATTCACTTCAGATAAATATTTAAGCGACTGGATGTGCAAAATGTTGTTTTACGGCAGCATGCTGCAAAACTGCATTTTGCACTAGATCATTAGAGCACAACGTTTCTAAAATCAAGAACCAATCTAACCGCACTACGTACCTTTGGATTAATAGAGCCTGAATTTTCAAATTTTTATTGCTGCAAAGATATTGTTCCACATCATGTTTCTATCTATCTTAATATTGTAAGTATGGAACTTATTATGGATTTATTATCATTATTAGTAATTTCCTTATTTTCATTTATGTCTTTTTTCTCAGTTACCTAATGTTGTATATTGACTGATGTTATTTAGCTACAGTAGAGTGAAACGGTGCTAATTGGCCTTCCAACTACTTACATTCACAGACGTAAGCCACCTCCAGGTACTTGAAAGTGCCGCGACAGGGGTCTCCAAACACTGAGTTGCTTGCTTTGATAATACAGCTGTTTTTCCCAGCGCAGCTGTGGAGGCAGAGTGACATGAGCTGATCACAAATTTGCAGCTACCACTTGCGCTGCAGGTATAAAGTTAAATACACCATGATTTTTATTTCTGCAGCCTTCAACCTGAAGAACAAGTTGACAAAGAGTGGGCAACTGCACCTGTCAGAAACGCTGCTGGTAGGGTGTGAGCAGTCGGTATTCTGGATTTGAGAGGCAGGCCGTTTGTAGATGCATGTGGTCTGGTCGTGGCGTCCATAATGTGCACCAAAGACAGATATAACCTGCCCGACATCTGGCAATTAGAGGAGGAACAGTGGAAGCAAAGAGGAGAGAAAAGGTAGCTTTGAAAATACAAAGTGATATTAAGTGCTGAAGTGACATGAAAACACAATAAAGTTGATGTGTTTTTTCATCTTAATGCGCACAAAGAGGAGATCTTACCACAGTGCAGGTGTGCCAAAGAGTGCTCACATGTCACTTGGTGAACTGTCAAAATAACAGCATTAGACATGCGTTATTAACACCAAGTAAATGCAGTTTTTGTCAAAATCAGATCACACTAATAACAATAGAACTTATGCATAGCCCACTACTGACTAAACAGACTCAAAAACTCAAAGCAGGTCCCATTTTGGGCTTTGAAGCTTCAGTGAGAAATATTCAAAGATATCTGCAGCTTTGTGAAGCTTCGTGGAGCTTCATGGAGCAGCATGGTATAGTTGGCTGATATGTTCATATGTCTGTGTCAGTGCCCAGAACAGTGCTGCAGCCACACTACAGTACATGTGCACACGTCACTACACACAACAAACGAAAGCGATATCAGCAGCGTAAGAGAATAACTAATAATAATTGAATGTTGAATTATTCCTTATTTCATTTGGATATTTACACATTATTATACGTTTATATACGAAAAAATGTAAATTAAAAAAACGAATAGTGATTTGGAGGTTGTATGCAACAGTCATGCTCATTTTCAGCTTTATACTTGTGTTTTGTTTTTCTACTAGAACATATTGACATGCTGTAACGTTAAAAAAAAAATCCTTTATAGTCCCGATACTGTCTGCCTGAACATGCCTGTATTTACCATACATCTGAAATACATTTTAACAGGTTTGCGTTGCTAAGTAACAACTTGGGTCCATGTCACTGGTTGCATCCAAAATTCTGCACTAACCAGCCGTTTAGTATGTTAAAACAGTGCGTGAGATATTTTCAATACTTTCACAGTGTCTATATAGTACTTTTACCGGCTTTATGATAAAAAAATATATATATATGAAAATGTCACTTTTAACAATATGGGACCTTTAAAACATGTCAATCCCAAGAGGAAATAAATAAAGGAAAAATAATTTGAATTTCTTTTTGATTTCATGGTGAAGTCCGTGATTTTACAGAAAGATTGTTGACATTTGAACTCAACACTCCCACTGCCTTTCTCTTTATATATCCATGGCCTTTCCTCTTTCAAAAGGTCTGTTAGATGAGAAATGCTGATTGCACCTTTAACACTCAATACATGTTTTGATAGCAGCAAGGTACAGAATGTCCCATCAATGTGACAAGTTATGCATATATAGTACATTTCATCATTCTATTACATCATAGATTTCATGCATGTTTGAAAACCTATGAAAAATAACAGCCTGTATAAATAGAGTAAGTTAAGTTTCATGCAGACATGTGACTGACTTGCTGGCAGGCAGGTGTACTTGGTCTGTAGATATTTAAAGGTGCCAACGCAGGGATCAGCTCCTCCGAAAACATCCACATTTGCTTCACACACCTTTTTCCCATCACACCTACAGGGTGACCATAAATCAGACAGAATCACAACAATGCATGCAAGAGTCCTTCCTCATTCTGTAATGAATCACTCACTAATTATAAGGAAGCTGTAGCATGCACGCAATATTCTGGCAGCTACTGTGCCTGTGTACGTCAAGCACTGAATAGAAAGCAATTCATAGCACAGTAGCTGCTTGCCATATTAGCTGCTGTTTATTGTTGTTGGTATCTGGGTTAATGTTTCTGATGAGAAGTCTCTTAGCTGCCACATTTAAAATAGGTTACATGCATTAAAGACAGTGCTTGCTTCCGAAAGTCCACATTAACATGCTATTTAGTATGCTAAAACAGTGTGTGAGATTTTTTAATATGTCTGAAACCTTAGTATGAAACCAATAGTACACAAATTGAAGACACCCTTACTAGAGGTAGAACAAAGCACAAGAATGTGCTTCACATTCATATATTGTGAATATATATATTATCACATATTTCATATACATATGAAATGGATTCTTGTATCACAATACTTTGCAACAAAAGTGATTAAACTGACAAATGTTGTGACACGCCTCATAAATGAAAGTACTGCAAAATGAGGCCATGCCGAATGGAAGATGATGCACCTAAAATCATGTAATACCATAATGCATGCTCTGATTAATCCCACTTTTGGTGTGATAGTGGCCAGGTGGTTCCTCTACATGTGTGAGGAAAAAGAATGTGAATATATTAATGCAGTTAGGAAATACGGTACTACAAACAGACAAGTACATTAGGCAGAAGTATCAAAAATGCAGGACTATGATGAATGTATTCATTTCCTTTCAGGCAGCTTTGGTATGGATTGTCTCAGTATCACCAATCACAGTTTGAGCTGAATGTTCTGGCGGTGCTTAATGCAGGTGTTCACTTTTGCAGTAAAATATTTTTATACAAGAACCCATTTCATATGTAGACCTAAGAGAATATGAAAAACAGTGTTGTGCTTTGCTCTACCTCCAGTAGGGGTATCTCAGCAGCTAAAGCACTTTCAGGGGTCTTCCCGTTAACCTCAATGTGTTAATGAAACAACAGACATCGACAGACAGCTCCAACGCTTCAATTTAACTCCAAGTATGAGATTTTTCTTTGCTAGGCGTAATAAACAGCATATTTTAAATTAGTTCAGACTTTAGGATTCTCCCAAATCATTGTTTTGTCACAGGTTACCATGTTTGCACGTCTCCAACCTGCAAGGAGGCTCTCAGGAAGTGCCGACGTAAATTACTGCTCAGTGCTCAGCTGAAAAGCTGCATACTACTGTTTATTCAAACAAAAGTATGTTGATCGATAGTACACGTATTGAGTATGTAGCGCATAGTATGTGATTTCGGATGCACTCAGTGTAATTTTATCCAATTATTGTACATGTAATGCATACCTTGTCTTCAGGACGCCCAGTGTGCCCTCCTGAGAGCACTGTGTATTGGCAAGCTGTTCCTGAGGTTTTCCCTCACCGCATGTCTGACTGTCTGCACGTCCGTACAGCGCTTCCTGCACAACGATCACTCCGTCATCTGTTACACAGCAGAGAGAGAAATTAGGAAATTAGTAAAATCAGTACTGTTTTGTCTGCTTGTGTGGAATCACAAAAAGTAACATACCTCAAGTTTATTTTATGAAGTAAAATCAAGTTCAAGTATCTTTCCTGAGTGTACTTTATGTAGTAAGTATGCTATCAGTGTATACTTTTAAGTGTACTACTTCAATACTTCCTGGGACTAAATTGGCTGACTTTTTATAAAAGTAGTTTATAAAAGTATACTTTGAAGTGTACTTTAAGTGTACAAATAGTCAACTTTGAGTCCACAGCTAGTTTACATCTAAGTTGTATTTTGTACTGCAATTATATTATGAAGTGAACTATACTACAAGTGAACTTATAGGTATGCTGTTAGTTTACTAGCTACGTACTTGTAGCCCACTTTCTAGTTTATGAAACGGTTTTATTAGTTTTTACTGCTATACTCAATAATTTATGCATTATATCAAGAGACTTTGGCTATTTGACTTGATATTTTGTGATGAAATGAAAATATATATATAGTTTTTCCCATATGCCTCCACAATGTACAGATAATGCAAAAAATACAGAAAATTCTTGAAGATTTAAAGTACATTAATATCAAAACAAACATTTACAAACTCTCACACTCTCTAATAGACTACTCTGTCAAAAAGTACTTAATTATACTTTAAGTATAATTTCTTTAATATTATTAATTTCTATAATATCTCTGACAAGTGCATAAAACGTAAACTGAACGCATGCACTGTTATTTTAAGTTTAAAATAAGTATACCAACAGCACACTTGAATGAACTTTTGGTAAGGGGTATAGGGTAAATGTCAATTTACCCTATATCAACTGAAGACCAGCTGATAATTTCTCACACTTTTATTTATTTTTGCAGAGTTAAATTTCTTAAAATACATCCATCCAGAGTGCTCAGTGTGTCAGTGTGATTCTAGGGTGCAACACTTGTGATTATTTAATCTTAAATTGCACAGGAAAAAAACTACGTATATCATGGCAACTGATTCTGTTCCCCCATAGCGTACACATAGAAATGTTTTCTTCATAATCCAGAGATTCAACAAGATTCAACACTGAAGTTTTTTTTATACATATCTTAATACTGGTTGAGTCAGATGATAAAGGTAAAAAATAAAAATATGATAAATATAAGTGCTATTGTGAACAGGACATTTTAGGAAATGAGGCATACCGCAGCTCAGGCGATGGACAGTGTTGGCTTCACAGGTGGTAACTGTCTCTGTGGCAACGCCTGCAAACAAATATGCATTAGTGTCAGTATTAGTTTAATACAAAGACATGCATGTAAAAAATGCATTCACGCACACATACAAACGCACAGATATTTACCTGAATGTACAAGCAGACAGGTTGCTGCCAGCACTGAAAAAGAAACATTAAATGGAACAATATATTTCTATACTGTGACTCACCTAAAATAACCAAGAGATATAACTTAAATTGTTTAGTATTATGGTCATCAGTATACTCACAGAGTGTGGTGCTGAGGTGGAGCATGGTTCTGAAGGACCCAGTGGTACCAGTGAGAATGATGGTGGGTCCAGGCACACTCAGTATTTATTCATGTGGATCTAGAGCACAGCCTACGTATATCCTGCAAAACAAACCCCAACATGACTCTAGTGGCTCCTAGTCAACTGGCTTCAATTTCCAAAATGAGAATAACATGACGATCCCACGAGAGACGGCAGACTTCCAGTCTCAGAGAGCTTTAGTGAACCGGGCAAAACATACAGACACACAAACTGAGGAAGACTGGGAGCTGAGAGGAGCAGCAGTCTAAGAAAATATTGGCTTTTCCTACTTTCTCTTAGGCATCTGAAATAACATTAACACAATTAAATGCATTGACTACTTTATTGTAATGATTGGCATATTCTGCTTATACTTGTGTGCATGTGTTACATGGAGCTGGATAAGCTCATGTGTAACAATAACTGTTCTATGTGGCCACTTTTTGCGCACCGAGCATAGCCTGTCTCCTAAAAATGGCAAACATATTATAGTACATGGTTATGTTTTGGACAAAATGAAATTTTTTCCATTTCTTTGACTCCTGAGAACAGGTTTTGCATCCTGTGCCAAGTTTGTGGTTGAGTTCAGGCAACAAAAACACTATATTCAGGAAAAGATTGCGGTTTTGGTTAAATACAAAACAACCCATGTTATTTATGTCAAAACCAGGGTTGCAAATCACTTCAAAACAAACTATGATAGAGCTTGGACCTGATAGAGAAACAGGAAAGCAGTTTGCTGCAGTTGTTGAGATGTGAAGACACAAATTAATGGACGAGAAGATGTATAGTATGGCAATGCTATTAAAGCTAGGATTGGTTATTTTAGCAAGAGTACACTGGATTTTAAAAAAAACCCAACTGGAAAACCCAGCCCAGCGTTGTCAACTTTTTTCCAATGAAAATAGCTCCCAGCACCAGCGAGAATGTCACCAGGTCAGCAACACTGACAGTCCCTTCAGGCCTCCCTCTAAAGCCACTCCCCCAAAATTATTATTATGAATGTTTACAATACAATAGACATGGCTATTATTAGTACTCACTGCTGTCAAGCCAGCTTGTCAAGTTCACTCCAGTTACATGCGATGTGGCAGACAGCCACCTGGGTGTTCAATTATCTCATTATCATAGTCCTGTGACAGCTACAGACAAAGGATTTTTTGTTTGTTTGTTTTTTGTTTTGTTTTTTTAGTCAGAGCCAAACTGATAATGTACTCTAAAAAGAGGATGTTATTGGAGAATAATACAGGACCCAGGTCTGACCCTTGTGGTCTCCACAGGTCAGAGGACCTGAAACAGTTGGCAATAGATTTTAAAAAACTGGTAATTAGATAAACAGGAGGATTCAGTATTCACACCATTTCCTCATAATCCCTAATGCAGGATGAACAACTGCTGCACCTGTCTAATCTCAGCTAAGGTGTTGATGCATAATAGACTAATATATACTCTAATGAATGTCTGCAGAGCTGAAAGCTTAGCATAAAGAATCTAGTGAAATACTGCATGGATCTAAGTGTGCAGAAATCTTTTCTATTATCTTTTGGACTTATACATTAGATGTTTTTTTTAAAAATTGTGCTGCTGTTGTGAATATCAACATTGATACAGGGAAAGAACTTGGTTTTAGAGCTGGATCTGCACTTCAGAAGGACTGAAATATTCAAGGTGAGCGTTTTTAAACAAATTTCATGTTCTTTAGTGTGTGCAGTGCCCTTCTGAGCTAAAAGGTTTGACTGTGTTACAGAATATAAATAAAGCACATTCACGATCTGGAGTTGAGATCAGCCAATGAGCCTGCACTTAAACAAGTGTGGGTGCAGAGAAAGAGTCGTGTGCAGGACTTGTTTTGGAAAATGTGAGGCTAAGTGGGAGTAGGAAAAACAACTTCAGGAGTACAGAAATCACAATGTTCCTGCCATGTTGACCGGAGACACCTGGCAAAGATATTAAATGTGGCCACCTGCTGGAAATGTCAACAGTGTTCTGTTGGCGCCTCGGTGTCTGTCGCAAGACATGGGAGGAGTTGGTATGCAATGGTTTGTCAAAAGAAGGATCTATTATCTGATTGTGCCAGACATGGTTGGCTCCATTGTTGAGTTTCTCAGAGAGTATAAACTGGATTTTTAGAGTTGGGAAAGAAACAAAACCACTGCGATGGAAGGTCCAATCACCGAGATGTTTTGGCAATAATACGGTGAGGAAGTGGAGAAAAGTTCAGAAAAATAACTCCCTGCTCCAAACAGATTAATACGTCAAACACAACGACAGATCACGGGGTAGGATGAGGTGAAAAGGCAGACCTGTCTGGTGCTCTCGCAATATCAGGAGAGACTTTCAGAGATTTGGTCCACATTATAAAATGGGTACCACAACTCAAGCAATCTGATTGATTCATAGCCATGATATAATCAAAGCGTATAGAAGCAAAGAGACAAAACTGTTTTGTTTTGTTTTTTTTTTAACAACAACCATGGCCACTATTTTGGACTGTTAATATATTTATCATTCTTTATCGCTCAACACAGGCCATTTCGGTAGAATTAGACAATGGAGTAGAAATAATTCTGTTTTACTTTTGTACGGCACTTTTTAAGGTACGTGTCCACAGGGGCATTTATTTTTATTTATCACCTCACTGCCACGAGACACTCGCCACCTTGATTGGTCAAATGCTTTCCCTCGTGGGCTGCTGCTCCCAGCTTTCAAACTGGAATCAACATGGCAGCTCATTTGGAAACTTTCTTTCTTAAAATCACAAAAATACTTCAGCAAATTGTGTTTCTGAAAACATGAGGTGAGGACTAAGCCATGAAGCTGCTAATCTTTATTTTAGATTGACAACACTTAGTTTAGAGTTTCTCTGGAGTCGTGCCAGATGCCTGTGACATGCATAAAGTTGCCTACACCTCAACTTTATGCAAATCATGAGTGAGCGATGTGACAGTCTTCTGGAAAATCACAACACCAAGTTACCAGAATGCGTTGCATGGCTGCTTACTTAGACAATGAAATAAAAGTGTAGAAAAGACAGAGGTGAAACTGACAGCAAAAAAACAAAAGCTCACTTCAGAACATGATTTGCTGTGATTATATCCCAGCTACCGGGCGTTGTTCTGCCAGACATGAAGCAGAGTCATGGCCTGTTTTGAGCTACTGCTCATGTCTGCCGGAGCACACAGACAAAAGACAAAAGCTAATAGAGGACTAACGTTTCACCGGCAAGTGCATCTTCATCATAGTCAGACTCTCTTCTGATACAAGAAAATGCACAATAACTACAACCCAAAGATAAAAGTCGATCCTGAATTTATTTTTATGACCTTTGGTAACGACAAGGATTGATTTCTCTCAATAAACTCAAATTATAGAAACACACCTTTGCATAAAAAAAAACAAAACACCAAACTGTTTTTCACCAAGGTATTATTAACTAAGGCTGACACTTGTGATCCTGCATAACCCTGTGTTTTCCAGGCAGCCTGACAATGTTCACAAGCCAGTCACATGCTATCATTAACAAATTAAAGGTGCAGTGTGTAGAGTTTTGACACCATCTAGCAGTGAGGTTGCAGATTAAAAAAAACTGAATCTTCTCCTGTGTGCCAAGCATTAAAAGAATTCTGATGGTCGATGCGAAAACATGAATGTCCCTAAATAGCAAGTGTTCGTTTAGTCTATTCTGGGAAACTATTGAAACATGGCTCATTCTAAGGTAAAGAAAACCCAATGGTTATTATTTTCAGGTGACTATAGACTAAAGAAAACACTTATTCATAGTATATATGCCGATAGATCCCTCTAAATGCTCCACACTCTTCCTTTAAGTGCAGGATTAAATGACATTTAACTTTTGTTTATGATGTTAAAGTTTTAAAAAAGTTATTTGTATTGTTTAAGGGCTGTAAATAAACCAATGATAATTATTTTTCCATTTACTGGGCAGACCTGTTATTTGACACACCTATCATTTTGTCTTTGCTCTTTTCTGCTCTTCCACCTTGGGCCATTTCTGTGACGTAACATTCCAGACATGTTTTGACTCAAAATACAAACTGATCTGTTTCGAGGGAATAAGGTCATATAGCCTTGTTCAGTTTTGGAAAACAAATCAAGGCTAATCAATTATTCAATTAGAGCAAAACACTGTACATCATACTGTATTGAGGAATAAGGGGATATATCTCTTGTAAATTTAAATGAAATATCTGGTGAAACCATTGAGTAGTTTTAAGAAAGAATGCAAGGCTAAGAGTCTGCAGCCATGCTAGTGACTGTGTGAGGCTGTTTCAGGTATTAGAGAAACACATTATGTTTGAACATACAAGTGAAATGGAACCATTTCTAATTTAATAGAGACCCCTGGTGGCAGTGGAGGGAAGTACAAGACTGACAGAAAGTAGCAGAGATTGAGTCTTCTGAATCACAAACCATCTACTGATGTTTAGAGTCCAGTAACTCACACAATCACTGGTCAACTCGGTGCATTAAAGTGACTGTAGGAGCTGGACTAAGCAGCTCTAGACTGGAATCTGAAACATATTTAGTAAGGCTGTCAATCAATTAAAATATTTAATTCAATTAACCATAAATGAATCGCACATTGTTAATCTGCTCAAAATGTACCTTAAAGAGAGATTTGTCAAGTATATAATATTATTATCAACATGGAGGTGATTAACAACACAAAACAATAACAAATACTGTCCAGAAACCCTCACAGGTATTGCATTTAGCATAAATGCTAAATGACTTGCCACAAACTACATGTGATTATCATAAAGTGGGTATGTCTGTAAAGGGAGACTGGTGGGTACCCAGAGAACCCATTTTCATTCACATATACACTCCTGATCAAAATCTTCAGACCAGTTAAAAAATTGCAAGAATTTGCATTTTGCACTGTTGTATCTTAAGAAGGTTCTAAGTAGAGTTTCAAAATGCAAAAAGAAGAAATGGGAACAAGAGACCAAATGTTTTGAGCAGGCAATTTATTGAAAAGAACAATTTAACTGAAATAGGCTGTTCATCAGCTGATCAAAAGTTTAAGACCACATCCTTTAAAAGCCCAAATCTGTGCAAAAATTTGGATTCCATGTCATTTTCTGTCAAGTAATCACACTGTCAAGACCTCTTGATGGGAAAAGCAAAAAAAACTCACTGCCTTTGAACGTGGCAGGATTGTTGAGCTGCATAGACAAGGCCTCTCACAGCGTGCCATCGCTGCTGAGGTTGGACGCAGTAAGACAGTCATTTTGCATTTCTTAAAAGATCCTGAGGTTTATGGAACAAAAAAATCAAGTGGTAGACCCAAAAAAATCTCACCGGCACTGAGCCGGAGGATCCGAATGGCTGTCCGTCAAGACACGGGACGATCCTCATCCCAAATTAAGGCCATTACTGGTGCTGACTGCAGCCCAATAACCATCAGACGGCATCTGCAAAGGAACGGCTTCAAAAACAAAAAACGTCTTCAAAGGCCACGTCTCCTTCAACGCCACAAAATTGCCCGTTTGGCCTTTGCAAGGGAGCACCAAACATGGGACGTTCAAAGTTGGAAGAAAGTTTTATTCTCTGGTGAGAAAAAATTTAACCTTGATGGTCCTGATGGCTTCCAACGCTACTGGCATGACAAGGAGATGCCACCTGAGATTTTTTCAACACGGCACAGCGGAGGGGGCGCCATCATGATCTGGGGTGCTTTTTCCTTCAATGGAACAATGGAGCTCCAGGTTGTGCAGGGGCGTCAAACAGCAGCTGGCTACGTGGAGATGTTGCAGCGGGCATCCCTCATGACTGAGGGCCCTCGTCTGTGTGGTGATGACTGGGTTTTTCAGCAGGACAATGCTGCAATTCACAATGCCCGTCTGACAAAGGAGTTTTTTCAGGAGAATAACATCACTCTTTTGGATCATCCTGCATGTTCCCCTGATCTAAATCCAATTGAGAACATTTGGGGATGGATGGCAAGGGAAGTTTACAAAAATGGACATCAGTTCCAGACAGTGGATGCCCTTCGTGAAGCCATCTTCACCACTTGGAGCAACATTCCTACAAGCCTTTTGGAAACACTCGCATCAAGCATGCCAACACGAATTTTTGAAGTGATCAACAATAATGGTGGAGCTACTCATTACTGAGTCTGTTTTTGAGACTTTAATTTCTGTTTTAGGGGTTTTTTTTGAGCTATGGTCTTAAACTTTTGATCAGCTGATGAACAGCCTATTTTAGTTAAATTGTTCTTTTCAATAAATTGCCTGCTCAAAACATTTGGTCTCTTGTTCTCATTTCTTCTTTTCGCATTTTGAAACTCTACTTAGAACCTTCTTAAGATACAACAGTGCAAAACGTAAATTCTTGCAATTTTTTAACTGGTCTTAAGATTTTGATCAGGAGTGTATTTGCAAATAGCCAAGCCTGTATATTCACTCTAGCTTTTACAACCCAGGCCACTACAGCCTAAAGTTGCATTAATGCATTAAAGAAATCAGTGGCATTAAAACAAATTTGCGTAAATGCATTATCGCATTAACTTTGACAGCTCTAATATTTATCTATACTGAAAGAAATAAGAGGAAACATTTAACTCACATACTGACTCTAGTCAGTGAAAAAAGTCAGTTCCTTGCCTCCAGGCCCATTTTCACAAAGGAAAGCTGGATGGATGTAAAGTCAAGTTGCTGTTTACATCCATGTCTGTCCAAAATGTGAGCCCTTCATTTTATCTTGTTAGACGTGAGTGAAAGTGTCATAATTAGCATATGAACTGACCTTTGATCAGTCAGTTCACCCTTGAGTCCAGGCAAACGTTTGTGCCAAATTTGAAGACATTCACAAGAATGATAAAACATAATGCCTTTGGCCATGATATCTGTATATTAAAGACACTTGAAATAAGAGTGAGCAAAGTCTTTTATATCAATTTAAAGAGTACAAATTGAACATTATGTTGATTGTCTATTCTTGAAAATTGCCAGCTGCACACAGATTTTTTTAAAAACTAACCAGAACCATATTTTCACAGTATGGAAATATTTTCTTTCCAAGGTGATACCTATACCCAAAGCCAATGTAGTAGAAATGTACAGTAAAACATGATTGTGTCTGTAAAAGTACAACCACAGTTTAGCAAATTCAAATTCATACAACACAGTTTGCCTCTAGGTCTGGGGTTGAAAGTGGAGCAGTTTGCGGAGGAAGTTAAAGGAACCAGGCATTTGCTTGTAGAGCCCTTTTGCAGAGTTTTGAGAGACTTCATTGTTGACCTTAAAATAAGCACAATCAATAATCAGACGTGTCCTTATTTAAATTAAAAAGCTCTAAAGGGTCAAGGGGATTCAATAGAGCCCCAGCTAATTTATTTTGCTAGTATGATAAAAGAAGCTCACCATCGTCAACATTGTGATCAAGTCATCGGTGGCAGCATTTTCCTCAAGAATACGGTCTAGTGTCTCGACGTACCAGGAGCCTGACTGGGTGTCTCTCCAAGAAACGTAACCTGTGTTTGAAGTAACAGTCATTATTAAGACATACATAACAAGTGTATCTATAGCTCTGACCATTTGCTTAATCAAAATAAACAGGTGTATGAATGCAACACACAGACACTGAGACACAAACACACCGGGAAAAGTAGAGTAGGACACCAGAATGTCGCTCGGGGTGGGCAGCGTGGCTCTGGCGTCCGGTTCATCAGATGTGCTCAGAGAGTCACTGCTGGATGACATTGGAATGGCGTCCGTCTGATCATCTGCTCCACCAATGGATGGTTTAACCTCATCATCAGGTGACACCTCAAAGCCTGTGTCTCTTTCACCTCAAGGACAAAAACAAATGTGGCACCATTACTATTGTAATTATTTTATACATGAATTTTATACATGCTTTGTTACTTTAAAGGGATAGTTCAGGTGTTTTGAAGTGGGGTTGTGTGTGGTACTTATCCACAGACAGTGGATTACCTACAGTAGATGTACCCTGTAATTTTACATTGCAGAACATGGGAGTTGCTGGTCTACCGCTGCCTAGATCGGTTAGTTGGTTTGTGTGATTGTGTGACTTTGGGCCGGCTGTGGCTCAGAGGTAGAACGGGTCGTCCACCAATCAGAAGGTTGGCAGTTCAGTCCTCAGCTCCTCTAACCCACATGTCAAAGTTGAGCAAGATTCTTAACCCCAATTTGGAAAGAATGAAAATTTAAGAATGCTGACATGTAGTGTAAAGCGCTCTGAGTCGCTGGAAGAATAGAAAAGCGTTATATGAATGCTGGTCCATTTGGTTAGTTTGGATTCACTTAAGCCACACAATAGAATAAACAAACTCACCAACTGAGGCAGCAGTAAACCAGTAACTGCTGTGAGGTAAAATTACAGGTTTTTTTTACCCAATGGAGTCTGGTGGCTTTGGTGAGAGCATGGATGAATATAACAGCTTCAGTTCTCCATTGGAAAAGGCTGTCTCTGGGCAAGGTAAAGCGGTGAAAATACTCTAACACTTTAACTGATATAGATTATTTTTTGGTGGGTCTTTCTTTTTAAGATAAGATAAGATCAGATGAACCTTTATTAATCCCCGGAGGGAAATTCGGGTGTCATAGCAGCAGCAACAACAGTACAGATGAACATAATATAGTAAAAAGTAAAAGAGAAGGTGCAATGAAGGAAAAGAAGGTGCAATGAAGGAAATTGGCAGGGCTGCTGGGCTGTTGGGGGCAGGATGGTCAAACCTGTTGAAGAACAGGTTTAACTGGTTTGCATGTTCCAGTGTCCCCTCCACTGCAGGGCCTGGCTGTTTGTAGCCTGTTATCCTCCTGAAGCCTCCCCACACCTCCCTGGAGCTGTTGGCTTGCAGTTTCCCCTCCAGCTTGTCCTTGTAGGCGTCCTTAGCCAGCTGAAGCTCCTTCTTCAGCTCTTTCTGGACAGCCTTGGTCCCCGCTGTGTCCCTGGCCATGAAAGCCCTCTTCTACCTGTTCAACAGGGTTTTGATGTGCCCTGTGATCCAGGGCCTGTTGTTGGGAAAGCAGCGTACTTTTTTGGTGGGTACGATGCTCTCCTCACAGACCCGGATGTAATCTGTTATGGTGTGAGAGAATCCCTCGATGTCCTCACCGTGGGCCCTCTCAAACATCCCCCAGTCTGTAGTCCTGTAAGACTCCCTCAGCTCCTCCTCAATGTCTGCAGACCACTGCTGTACAGTCCTGATGGTGGTGGGCTGTCTCCTAACAAGAGGCTTGTATTTGGAACCAGCCTGATGAGGTTATGGTCTGATCCTCCGAGGGGAAGCAGAGCAGTAGAGCTGTAGGCCTCCTTAGTGTTGGCATACAGCAGGTCCAGGGTCTTGTTTTCTCTGGTGTTACAGGTTACATACTGGGTGAAGTTGGTTAATGTGGAGACTTTAACATGGTGTTTTGTCTGTGTTTTTGGTGGCTAAAATATGTTTTGCTGCCGTTCACATCCACAGCAGTATGTTACTTTGCTTGCGTGCCATAACTCCTGACTGCTTCTCCAAATTGGGGGCATGCCGACCGTCATCGATTGTAAATAATACACTGACTATAGTTAAGTACCCTATACAACCCCATTTCAAAACACCTGAACTATCCCTTTAAGTTATTCAACAGTATGTTCAATGTTAGCTACCTCCTCCACAGGCCTGTATGAAGAAAAGTTTGGGTTTTCCTTGTAAAGATGGACAATGCTGGCCGTTGAGGTAGTTTGTGATGTGCTGAACTGGGACATGTTGTCCGTCCACACCATACACAGCACCAGGAAAGCGGTTGTGACTCACCTATAAACATAAATACAAGCATACATTACAAGTGATCTGGATCTCAAATTGAGCAGGTTGGAGAGAAAAGTGTTTTCAGAGGAAAAACAAAAACATGGCACAGCTTACCTCAGTCCCATGGGACAACATGATAACCACACAGCAGTCATACTGGGAATGGTCTTTCTTAGATAAAGCCGACAGTTCATGTTTGAT
This sequence comes from Pterois miles, assembly GCA_947000775.1. Lineage (NCBI taxonomy): Eukaryota > Metazoa > Chordata > Actinopteri > Perciformes > Scorpaenidae > Pterois > Pterois miles. Next base: position 3,737,242 of record CAMQGK010000571.1, on the reverse strand, counting down.
TTGCTGAAATACATAAGTGTTAGCTTTACAACCATGAACTCTAAGTTTTACATGACACAAGAGCAGAAGAAATGACTCTTACTCTTTGTTTCAGGTTTGTCTTAACTTCCACAATAAAGTTGAGCGCCTTGAATCTTCTCTCCAGCTTGTCACAGTCTATGTTGGACCCTTTGCGATTACTCAGCTCGCTCTCAGGTTTAAAGTCTACGTTGTTTATGATGAGGCAATGTCCACATGGGCTGGCATCCATTTTATAGCTCTGACACACATATACACAGAAAAAGAACATGGAGAAAGATGCACAATGTCAATATGTTATCTGAGATTTAACAAAGCTTGCTTCTACAACATTTTTTGTCTTTCTGCTGGTTGTTAAGTACCTTATACTGTAAATAAATGATGCTTACCTGAATACTATCCCGTCGAGTTCTACCTCGTGGCCCTGGTCTTATGTACTCCCTTTCAGGTGCTGTGACATGAGCACGAGTTAAACATCAATAAACCTACCAGACTGTTACCAGCATGTAAATTAATCACATAGCTTACATGGACTGGGAGTAGGACTGGGCCTCCTTATTGGATAGACAGGGACATCATTTTTTCTTTGTTTATCAACATCCATAAGAGAGGCTATTAAAGAAAAAAAGAGCATGCATATGAGCCACCAAAGTGTTGATATGACAAGACCAGAGGGTTACAAGTTATTGTAATCATTTGCCCACAAAGACTGTTTACAGACAATGTATGTAATGTATCACACACTTACGAATCGGGAGAGGCTGGACAACAGGGGGGACAACCTGAGTGGGTGTTGCAGGCTGTAGCTGAACTGCTGGAGCTCCATTTTGAAGAAGATCTGCCAAACTGTGCTGTCCTGTCTCCCGAAGGCACTCCAGAAATAACGGAAAGGCCCGACTCCCACGGGTCTCCAAGTCCCGGACTAACTGTCTGGCCTGATTACGTCGGGTCCCACAGCTCTGACAGGAGACAACAACAGGTGTGATTTTAATTTTTTTTTTTGTTTTGTTATGTTTTAGGATCTCTTTTAGCACAACTGGGCTATTTTTCCCAGAGTCCTCAAACATCACTTTAACAAATACAGACAGAAACAAACAATATTTATACAAGTTAAACCCACAATCATCCCAATACATTGTACAGCACACTACTGACTATAGATGTGGGTGAAAGTGACATGTAAATGAGGAGTAGAGGGACAAGAAATTAAATTAATACGGATCTATTTGGACTATAAGCTTTGGATTTCTATTCAGACTGGAATGTTTTCAACTTTACAAAAACTTTTAACTTTAAAGTTGAAAAAATAAACAGAGTACAACTGATGCCCCAAACAAACTATATCAGCATTTAACTACCTATATACTGTATGTCTATTGTCTCACATACATTAAAATATTTTTAAACTGTTTATAGCCATTACCCTCGTGGTGTCAGGTAGTTTATTCCACCTTTGACAAGGTACATGCATTACATTAAATGCAACATAGACAAAGAATTACACTGAAACTTTAAGCCCCTGATCTACACAGCTGTCTTACCTTTATCTCATCGATCATGTCTTGGGTAAAAACTCCTTTTTCCAAAAGGCCATCGTAGAGGTCTGCTGGGTCCAGGTCTCTCACGAGATTGGTCCTGTTGCGCTGAAGAATCTTCTTGTGGCTTTCCTCCATTCTCCAATCAATAATAACGACCACGGTGACAAAGGACTACCATAAAAGCTGTAACTGACTAATTCTAATAAAACTACATTGACAGTTTATTCTAAAATGTGCGCAATGTCCCCACTCGGTTGTGAAAGGGAAAGTATACCTTGCTACTGTACAGATACTAGACGTTTCCTTCTCATTTCTCTTGTTTGTGATCGGTTGCGTTAGCCACTTCCTTGTTTACATCACCACTGTCTCTGATTGGTCGACAAAGAGGGGAAAAAAACAAGGTGCGCTTGTTTTTATTTACCACCGTGCGCCGGCACACAGCCAGCGTACCACAACACGTTCACACTAAAACCCACGTCGCACCGACCATCAAACCGAACACACACAAACTGTCACTAAATACTCAATCTCCCAAAATGAATTTCGACACTGGGGCGCCTCCTCCTCTACTCCTGCTTGGCAGCAGCGGCAGGTTGTGAGCTCAGCCTGGAGGAGCTGTGGGATGCTGCCGAACACACCCTGGGCATTTTGCCGTCTTTTCACATCGGCGTGGGTGTGAACCAACAAGCCGAAGAACATCAAAACCCCCATCAAATATGAGGCGTAGTGCCGGCTGACTGCATCTGCCTGAGGTGAATGTAATGCTGTTGCTTTGAGATTGCTAGCCTCTGTAGCAACGCAACTAACCCTAATAAAAAAATAAAAACTGCGTTAACGCCTTTATCGTCGAGGGATAACGTTAACGTGACAGCCCAGTGACATGTCAGCAGGATTAATATAGTGTAATGTCTGTTGCTGTATTAGTTAGCTGACATATGCTGTTACCTAGCACGCCTAGCTGCTGTAGTTAGCATGCTATAATACCATTTCATTTAGCTTCTCTTAATCGTCGTTTTTCATCATTATGACGCTAACGTTAGCTGTCAAGATTTCAGGTCTGAACATCCTCAACATTAATCCACCTTAAAAAGGTCCCATGTTATCCAAAGTGAGATTTTCATGTCTTATGTTATAAAGCAAGTTTAAATGGTATATAAATACTGTGACTATTGAAATGCTCAGTCCACAGAGAAATACACACAGCTTGTATTCAGAATCTGTGCTTTGGGATTTTTCTCCATTTGTAATATTTAAAATCTACAACACATCTACCTATCTATCTATCTATCTATCTATCTATCTATCAATCTATATAGATATGTAGTGCCTTCAGATGGGGTTGTGATTACATGCCCGTAACAATAATCCATATGTCCCACTAATGTGACATTCACAACCTTGTAAGTGCAAAGTTTTTGAAAGCTCAAAGTTCACAACTTGTGACGTGTTTGTTGATGTTGTCAGAAATGGCAAAAGCCATGCAAGTTACTTTCTCGGTACATATGCAAATATGTTTTTAGTCATTTTAGTCGTATATTGTTCGTAATTTTGTAATATGTCATTATGCCTTTGCACTTCCTTCATTATGTTACCCACTTGGTAGCTTGCTCAATTATTAGCCTCTGTGGCTTCTCAACACTGACAGTAACAATAATAATTATTTATTAATATTGCTACTTAGCAGTGGTGTTCTCACGATTTAACCACTTGAATGGCACATATGCCGTTTACACGCGTTTCCATGTTGTAAACACAACTTCATGAGTTTTATTTGAAGGCACCAACAGACCATTTCACAGTTTTAAACATAGAAATTCAAAGTGTCCCAGTTTATTTTCTGTTTCAGAGTATGGTTGTATGGTATGGTCTGAAATGCCACACTAAAGATATTTAGTATACTAAAGCAGTATGTGAGATATTCTAGTATGTCAGAAGTCTTAGTATGAAACCAATAGTGCAGAAATTGCATACCATTTTCTGTGAAATACTACATTATGCAATACTGGACACTACAGCAGCATATATATCCCATAATGAAATGCTGTAGAGATGAAAACATTCATAACAGATACTGACCAACATATCTGTAACATCAATTACACTTAAATGTAATTGTAAGTATAAGATTATAAGGTGTAATATATATTTTACATTAATTCAGACTTTGATTCTATTTGGTGACATGACGTTAACACGAGTTACCACGGTTACACATCTTTACGTTGTAAATTACTGCTCAGTGCGTCCTAAAAGATGCATACTATTGTTTGTTCACACAAAAGTATGGTGAATGATAGTACACATGTTGTATATGGAGTACATATAGTAGTATGTGATTTCAGATGAACCCAATGTGATTGACATCAGCTGACAGGAAGTACACCTGGACCCAAGCTGTTGCCTTGCAACGCAATGCCGTAGTCCACTGCAATGCACTAAAACAAAACATTTCAGACGAGGGGTATATACACAGGCAAATTCAGGCAGACAGTATGAGGAAAATTATTATTTTTTTGTTTTTTTAGCATTACAGCATGTAAACATGTTCTAGCAGAAACATAAAATACAAGTATGAACCTGAAAATGAGCACTATTAGGACCTTTAACTTGATGACGTCTTCTGATTTGTTAAAGGTTACGTTGGTGATGGCAGGGTTAAAGATGTCTGTGCCTCTGGCTGTAGTGGTGGTCCTCTCAGTGCTGCTGACAGGAGCAGCCACTGCTGGGCCTGAGATGGACCCATACAAGATCTTGGGAGTAACCAGGAGTGCAAGCCAGGCTGAGATCAAGAAGGTCTACAAGCGTCTTGCTAAAGAATGGTAAATGTGTTTCACATGATGCTGACCTGTTTTTATGAACCTCTTTCAGTTCTTAACTAATAAGCATCTTCTTCTCAAGGCATCCTGACAAAAACAAAAATCCAGGTGCTGAGGACATGTTTATCAAGATCACCAAATCTTATGAGGTTAGTCATTTCTCCATCAATATATTGTGACAGTAGCATATCGTACTCGCCCACCTTGAGACCTCAAAAATAGGGAGGATTTAAAAATGAAAGTGGGGGTGTGTCCTCCCCCAGAAAAAAATGACTTTCAGAGACTGTTTCCTGCATTCTGGTGACTTTTACATAATCAAAATAATAAGTACACTGCAATGTCACTTTTATTGTAAATACATACTTTCAATTCTTAGGAAAGAATAGCTACAGAGTAATTCACACATCTGCCATGAATTTGTGTGAATCTGTGTTACAGATAAATATTCATCAGTTTTCATTCATTCCTTCATTTATTTTGTGCCTGCTTGAGAATCTCTCCATTTCTGTCTCCCACTGACTGAAAGCCTTTCAGACACAACGCAACAACGACACCACTGTGCTCTGAGACCTATTATTATTATATTATGATATTTTGGCTCTGCACTCTGTGATGTGTGCTGAACTCAGCAGTGACTGTAGCTCAAACTGCATTGGGTTGCAAGCAGCTCTTTTGTGGCGGGAAACAACATTTGGTGTAGGTCTATTGTTATCTGGGTGGAACCAGTAGGGCTTAAACATGCTATATAGTGCCAGAAACAGCTTGAGATAATGAAAAGAGAAAACAGTTTGCTAAAATTGCCCTAAATTGGGAGAAATGCAGGAGAAATGTGATGTCGGGGAGGAAACAGAGAGAAGGCAATGAAAAACAGGAGACCCCTGGGAAAATCGGGGGGTTGGCAAGATGTAACATATGCATAAAAGGAAGAGGTCTGCCATATTGAGCTTTGCTCTATCCCAAATCCAGATCCTGTCCAGTGAAGACAAACGTGCCAATTATGACCGTTACGGGCAGACTGATGACACCCAGCCATACAGCAGCGCTCGTTACGGTCAGCGCCACGACAGCTTTTACTTCGACGAGTCCTTCTTCAATTTTCCCTTCAACAGCAAGAATCACAGGGACTTTGCCGACAGCAAGTACACGTTGCACTTTAACCAGTACGTCAATGACGTGGTGCCTGACAGCTACAAGAGACCGTACTTGATAAAAATCACCTCTGACTGGTGCTTCAGCTGCATCCACATCGAGCCTGTATGGAAAGAGGTGGTGCAGGAGATGGAGACTCTAGGTTTGGAATTAATCTATAAGTCATCTAGAACAATCCAACAGACCCGCCGTCTGTGAAATTCATACGCAGAGTTTAAAAGTGTTGTGCGTTTGTGGATTCTTTGCAGGTGTTGGGATAGGTGTAGTGGATGTCGGTTATGAGAGGCGGTTAGCCAATCACCTCGGCGCTCATCGTACCCCATCAATACTTGGAGTTATAAATGGCAAAGTGACGTTTTTCCATTATGCTGTAGCAAAGGAGCACCTGAGGCAGTTTGTAGAAGACCTTCTTCCTCAGAAACTAGTGGAGTGGGTAAGTATCTGTGGATTATAGAGAGGTAAAGTGTAGCTGAACAGATTTGTAATGGATATACAATAGGGCTGTCAAATTTGGGCCAAAATGATGTTCAAATATTTATTCTAAAAAAACACATAGGTTTGAACTACAGTGGAAACTGCTTATGCTTTAAGTAATTTGCTTATAGAAATGAAGTAGTCCGCTGACAGTGTTTTTTTGGGTCTTTCCTAACATGACAACGTCTGGAATTGAGATGGTAATCTGCATGAGAAATGATGCAACACAACGAAAATTCAGTTATAATAATTGTCCGCTTATAGTGATTAATTTGACCCAGACAGACGTGATCAGTAAAAGTGTTTGCCACTGTATTTGGATATTTATCACCTAATTACCATGAAATTTGTAGATTTGCGAAATGAAGTGTTACCAAATATTTTTGCGCATTATGTCTATGACACTGTGTCCTAACTGAACTGAACTAGCTGATCTTTTGTCAGATGCCCTGTTTCTAATTATTCGCCACAACAGACGAAGAACGGCTGATTCATGAAGTTGAAATGAAGAGTTATCTATACATTAGCACGTTATTTTACTACAGAAAATAATAATAAATGTGACAACTGACTGGAGGGAGATCAACAGGAGATCGCCTAGAAGTTTCCTACTTGCTGTTTACTATGCACAATATATAGTTTCCTGTAAATGTCACAATATTAAACATGTTTTCTGCTGAAAAAACCACAAATGTCAGAAGACAGCAAGCACTACTCACTTATCTTTTAAGTGGTTACGTCACCAGTCTGATCTGGAGGGCACATTGTTTATGTGACGTAACGCCTGCTGTTAGGACACAGTGAATAGAATATTTGTTGACAGACGTACAGTACATATACAATTAAAAATTAATTAAACATTATGTATTTTCTAAACTACAAGGTCACCGACAAGAATGACCCACAGTTCCTGAGCAGCTGGCATGAGCTCAACAAGCCACATGTGCTCCTGTTTGACCAAGTTCCTGTAGTTCCTCTGCTTTACAAAGTAAGCTCTGTCCTTGCAGTTTTTTTTACAACAGTGACGCGAACCTCAGATGCCACTGACAGTAATTAATTAACTAACACAAAACATGCCAATGATTTATCTCTGCTTCTCTCTAGCTGACAGCCTTTGCTTATAAGGACTACTTGCAGTTTGGCTATGTGGACCAGGGCCTTTCAGAGACCGCTAATCTGCAGAAACAGTTCAATATTAACACGTACGCTCCAACTATGTTGGTCTTCAAAGAGAACACTGACAAGCCTGCTGACATTATACAGGTAAATCACAGCGGCAGGGAGCTAATATTTACTGATACCTGTACACTGAAATGTGAGCTCACTCTTTTTTCTGTATGGTCACATTTCTTCTCTGCAGGCCAAAGGGATGAAAAAGCAAATTATTGATGAGTTCATGTCAAACAACAGATTCCTCCTTGTGCCACGGCTGGTCAATCAGAAGCTCTTTGATGAGCTCTGTCCTGTCAAACAGTTCCATCGACGCAGGAAGTAAGACATTTTCTTTTTTTAAACATGATAAGTCAGAGACAGTTAAACAAAGGAACCAAACTGAATCCATTTTGTTGTAATTTCCACATTTCATTTGAGGTATTTTAAGATATATATTCAGCATTAACTAAAGTTACTGTTATGTCTTTCCACCCCTCAGATACTGTGTCCTGCTGATCACAGGTGACGAAGAGACCTTTTCTTTTGGGAACCAGGCGTTTCTTTCATTTGCCTCCACCAACACCAAGGAGGTTGTTAGATTTGCTTATGTGTACCAACGGCTACAGCAGCCTCTTTGTGACGTCCTCATGCAAAACAAGGACAGCGCACAGTCACCAGCACAGGTACACTCTTACACATCCAACACTACAGCTGCCGGTTCCACTGTTCATCTACAATACAAGTATATACTGGCACATACAGGTACTTTAGGATAGAAAACCAAAGATCCCATAGACTTCAGTGCAATGTGATGTATGTTTGGATTGTAATTTTGACAAATTCTCTAAGTATTCATCTTGTTAACCAAACGTTTGTTTTATACACAACACAGGTGTAGTAATTTTTTTGCGACCTCGTCTGAGTGTTAACGATACCGTAATAAATAAAAGGTTGATTGCCGGCATGTCCCATCAGTCCAACAGTGGCCGGATATTCTTTATTCAAACTTCTGTATGTTTGATTTAATCATGTTAGGCTTAGTTTCATCTGTAAACAACCAGACTGTTAATCACCAAATGTTTGATCTATAGGCTGAGATTTAGTTGGAGAAGCCTCACACTCAAGCTAATGGTAGCAAGTCATGCTAATCACTGTCACCAGCATCATTTAGCCATTTACCACACTGACAGTGAATATTAATGTTATTAATGATACTGGTATGTGCCTCAGTTCTCAGAGTGAAAGCCTCGGTTAACCCGCGACAACAGCTTTTAATAATTTAATTAATAATTTAATAATAATTAATTAATAATAATAATAATAATAATAATAATAATAATAATAATAATAATAATTAAATAATTAATTAATAATAATTTTCTATTTTTTCTCCTGTGACAGCGAATTTCTTTCCCCCAAAAGGGAGAGCAGCCTTGGCGATTATGTGATACTGGTCTGGTCTATAGCTTGGAGCCATGAAGTTTTCTATTATACAGTATGTTTATTAGGACATGGCAGGGGAACAAATCAGAGATCAGCGTTCTTTGATTTATTGTTGGTGCAACCAACTACACAGCAGCTCTTACCATAGCATTTTACTGTTACTGGTTTGTTTAAAGCATGGACGTAACTGAATACAGCGTTGGAAGCGGGGCCCCATTCATTCCTATGATAGTTGCTCAGTGGCGCATGAAGGCTGACTTCCATTTGGAAAAGTACCCGGATCTTCCGGCAATCTTCCACATCTATCGGGCACATGGAATATGTGCAGTAGCACCTACATGATTCTGTCACGGGGTCCCAACGTCACACCGTCGTCATGGCTTGCACAGTCATCACGATCTGGGTCTCAGTCACATGAACGGAGGAAGGGAAATAACTCTTTTACAAATTTTAGGACCTAATGGTTTAAATAAGGGCTATTAGAGTGTACTGGGGAGCTGGTTTACCTAAAAAAAAAAAAAAAAAAAAAAAAGGTTTGCTTTTCTCTTTATTCTGTTACTGTCTATGAGGAACACAGGATTGTTTTCCTCCAAAAGGGGGCACGAGAGCTTACTCTGGGTGACATATTACCGGGCTGATGTACGGGGATTTGAGAACCCTTTACACATGGTGGCATTTTTTATGTGATTAATTTGCACGTCTGTATTTTATTTTTTTTAACCGTTTTTGTCATGAGTACGTTCACATAGTCCGAATATTTCACAGCGAAAATGTGTGAAGAATCTATTCTTACCTTTCAAAATAAAAACCTTAGACATATACACTGCGTGGCTGTGTACCAGAGGCAAATTACCTCAGAGCATTTTGATAAAACAAAACTAAAACAGCTTATAATAGTTTAGGCTACAACAGTTTACCTCAGAATACGGCCAGACGCTTCTCTGAGTCAGTAGGATCCCAGTAGTTGGAATCAAATCTATTCAAGCCTTTTATTGAGAAAGTGTTTCAACTGTCATAAATTCACATTTCTGCCGGTATGAATAGTTTTGATGAAAAATATTTTCCGACAAATGAAAAAGCATAAAAAATGATAACTCGACTAGTTGACCAAGACCAAAACCAACCAATTAGTCAACTAAAATGGGGCAGCTGTAATAGTGTGTTACTTATTTTCTATGCACATTAAACAATGCAATTATTTTATTTTATAAAGAAATCTTTCTAATAAACATTTGACTTAATAGCTCATGCTCCCATAGAAAGTGTATTATTCAAGATTCATATTAACGGGCCGAGTGCTTTTTTAAACTCAGGTGGTGATCCTGGAGAGGCGAAACGCTGCAGGGAAGGCACTGTTCAAGCCAGTGACGGCCTGGAACGGCAGCGAGGAAGACAAACAGCGTCTTCTGGAGGAGCTGGATCGACTACAGAAGGACCCGTCCATCCTCGTCCATGACGCCATGCTGCCCGAGCTCAACAACGAGTTTGCCTCTGTGTGTTCTCTTTAATAGTGGCAAAATAGTGGATTCGAACAATGTGTGTCAACCACCAGTCATGTTACTAAATGCAATAATCTCACTCTGTAGATGTTTGTAATCCGATGGGTCTATGCATCTTACGATTACCTCTCTGAAGTCATCGATGACATTCTGCACAACAACTGGTACGTAGAAATCTTCCTTCCCGGTAGCACTTGAGATGTGAATGCAGTGCGTCTAGTTGCACTGAGACATCTGTGATTATTTGCAGGCGCGAGATGATGCCTCTTCTGTCCCTCATCTTCTCTGCCTTGTTCATCTTGTTTGGGACTGTGGTCATCCAGGCCTTCAGGTTGGTCGCTCAATCCAAACAGTACATCTACACCACCAAAACTGTAACTACAGCAACATCAGCCTGCCCCTCGCAATCCCGAAAACGCTAAAAACAAGCCAAAGAAAAAGTAATAATGCTATTTATTTTTACTCTTCTACACCAAAAACTTTTTTTCGTGCATTTTCAGTGACTCAAGTGAAGATAAGCAGACTAAACCAAAGGCTAAAGATGGAACAAAAGCAGAAAATGGGTCACCAGGGACTGGCAGTGCTTCAAGGCAAGAATATATTTATAGTTTCTATATTAAGGCTTTATCAAGTGCAGGATTTATCAGGTTTTTAAGCTTTTCATTTTTGCTGTTGATTTTAGTCGACCTCCCAAGAAGAATTTTGTGGAGGTGACGGAGCTGACGGATATCACTTATATGAGCAACCTGGTGAAGCTGAGGCCAGGACACATGAACATAGTGCTGGTGCTCACTGACGCCTCCAAGAACATCCTCCTTAGCAAGTTTGCCAAAGAGGTCTACTCCTTCACAGGGTAAGCTAAACATTTTTACCTATGTGGAACAAATAAAGTCCATTATATGTTGTTTTGAAAACATTTTTTATCCTGTTTATAGGAACTTCATCACATTCATTCTTTCAACACTCTCCTAGGAGCCTGACACTGCATTTCTCCTTCCTGAATATCGACAAGCACGGCGAGTGGATGAACACCCTGCTGGAATATGCCCAGGACGCCATGCAGATTGACGCAGACGAGGACGACGGAGGATACCTCAAGATGGACTACACCGGCTATGTGCTGGCACTCAACGGCCACAAAAAGTACCTTTGTCTGTTCAAGCCCGTCTACACTGGGGAAGACTTTGACAGCAAGTCATCCGAGGATGAAGGGGGCACGTCAGGGGGAGGTCGAGGTCCGGTTCGCGTGACGACCACCTGCCGCGCAAATCCAACCGATCCCGCAGCTTATCAACCTTACAGATCCACCACAAACTGGACCGCCTGGGGTTGTGGATGGAAAGGCTCATGGAAGGCACTTTGCCTCGTTACTATATCCCCACGTGGCCAGGACTTGACAAAATCACCCCCAGTAAATAGATCAAGGCGAGTTCTGCTCAAGTTAAGCTAGAGCTGCCTTTTTTTTTTTGCACTTGAAATATTTAATAGTTGTAGATGTCTTTAAAAGGGACATTTTGGAGGATCTATTAGCAGAAATCAAATATAGTATTCATAACTATATTTTCATTAGCGTATAATCACCTGAAACTAAGAATCGTTGCATTTTCATTAGTTTAGAATGAACCCGTCGTAACTACATAGGAGCAGGTCCTCTTCACAGAGTCAGCCATGTTTCTACAGTAGCATGGACAAACCAAACACCGGCTCTGGAGAGAGCGAAATATAACTATTAAAGAACTCCAAGAACACTGAAAGCAACGATTGTTTAGCTATAGTCTTACATGAAAACTACAGAAATAAATTAAATATAAAATCGTAAATTACTCAATAATAATACTATCATTTAGATTTTTTCATTAAGATCAGATATTTTCAAAGCCTTGGTTTCCTCATGTCTGTAGTGAAAAACAGGCCTTGTTTGTTATATTGGGCAAACAAACGCGTTTCAGCAATAAGCCTTCATCAGCGTTGCTAAAACGCATGCGTTTGTTTGTCGAATATAATAAAGAAGACACCTTTTGTTCTTGCTGCTGTTTGGCACTCGATGCTTTTCAAGATTTGGAGACATGCTCACTGATATTTTCTATTTTGCTGTGATAAACATACCAGTAGATCTGTACCGATCATGGAACAGCTGCGGTCCGTTGCACCCCTAGGTGTCATCTAGCAGTGAGGTTGCAGATCGCAACCAAATGAAACTTCCCTCTTTTGCCAAGTATGTAGGAGAACTACGGTGGCCAACAGAAAAACGCAAATACCCTTATCTAGGTCCTATGTGAAAAACATTAAGAACCAGTGTTTTGTTCTGTGCTACTGTAGAAACACTCTGAAGAGGACCTGCTCCATACGGAGATATAAACAGCTCATTCTATTGTAACGAAAACACAGCTATTTTTATTTTCGGGTGATAATACAATAAAAAAAAATGTTATATTCAATTTCTGCCACTAGATCCCCCTAAATGCTACACACTGGTCCTTTAAGGTTGGGTCAATATTACAAACGAGGCTTCAGTGCAACTGTTGTGGGATCAGTTCTTTATCGCACCCCTCTTACGCTCATCGCATGCTGTTTTCAACTGTTGGTAATCATATTTTATTCAGGCAAACACTGCTGCTGCTACAGCCTTGTGAAGAGAAAACTAAATCACTGTGGCCACCTGTACTCTCCTGCCATCATGACCATCAGTCATGTTCACACACACCAAAGGAGGCAGGATGTTAGTCTTCATTGATGAATACTGTGACTAAAGATGCATGTCCCCAACACTAAATGTCTTGCCTTTTCATGCATCTCCGCCCAGTCGTTTTTCAGTTATAGATCTCCTGATTGCTTGTGCAATATAGCGCACTGCTATAACAACAAAGCCTTGGTCTGGTTAGCCAGTAGCTTCATGTAGCATACATAATGACAAGCTATTTTATTTTATGGATGTTTACTAAAATGGCCACGATCGACTGACACATTATCATTTTGTCATCTTGAATTAGCTAGAAAGTGAAGTCAAACTTAGAGTGCGTTTGCTTGGGTTATTAATTTGTTTTGTCAGCACTAAGTGTAAAATGTCACTGATATAACTTTGTTGATACAGTGTGATGTAAATATTGTACATAATCATGTTATTTTAAAGAGTATGTAACTTGAAAGATAAGGTAAATGTTTTACATGGATTTATCTAAATGCTGTAGTTATGTTTTTGATTGTTTTATGAGTTTTCACTAAGATTTTCTTTCACAAGTTAAAGTAAAAAATGATGTCTGCTAATGTCAGATGTTTCAGCTGGTCTTCAGTAGTGCATTTATCCTCTTGTTGGTTGTAATAAAATGCTTTATGTTTGTTAATTGTTTCTTACCAGATTAATGTGTGCCTATCTAACTAAAATAACAAAAAAATACTATTTATATAGCAGAGAAGACTGTAAATCAATACTTTTTTTTCTAAATGTAATATGTACAATTGTAAATTTTAGTGTAACATCTGTGTATCAGACATTTTCATTGCCACAGTAGGAAAAACACACTAATAACATTAAGGATGCCTCTTTTCCAGTAAGATATGCCAGGGTGGCGGTGGGCCACTTTACCCAACGACTCAAAGTGCAATTTTCTGTTATTCAGAGTAGAGAAACACCGTATACACCACCTCGTAGTTGTATGCCTCCACCAACCAGTCAAGTTGCAGTTGACATCCATGTCTGTCCAAAATGTTACCACGTTATTATCAATATAGCCATTTTATCCTGCTAGACATTTCTGTCATTGTCATAATTAGCACATGAATTCTTGAGTTAAGGCCAAAAATGTGTTCACAGTGACTTTGACCTCTAAAATCAGTTCATCCTTGAGTCCAAGTGGACGTTTGTGCCAAATATAATACGTTTCCTTCCAAGCGATGTGAGTTAGTGTTCACAAGAATGGGCCGATCGCGAGGTCACGGTGACCATTTGACCTCTGATGACCAAAATGTAATAACTGCACCGTGTTTTCTTTTGCATGTTAATTTATAGTTTTGCATTAAAGTTAAAAGTGAACATGTTGTAGCCCACTGCAAACCTTTTACTTTGTAACTACATTTTAAAGCGTCCCCAAGGCTAGTACAGGCACAACCGTGCATTATTAATATTTAGCCTTGGCTTTTAGAACTCTGGGTCCCCTTCGGGGTCACGCCCCCCAGTTTGGGAACCACTGTTGTAGCTTATGTTTTCTGTATCGTCAATGTTGTTGTGTCACCACAAGAGGGCTCCATAACATCAGGAGTCAGTTTGGCTTATTGTCCTGCACATATAGTATCTGTTGATGTGTTTTTATTCTGAGCCTCTTCAGTGGAGCAGAAGCTTCAGTCGATGTCAAAGTCACGTTTCATATGACTTATTTGCCAACTTTGTTCCTCATGTTGTTAAGTTGCATTTTGCTTTTACTGACATGCTAACTTTTCCATCTCTGTTGGATGGAAACGTACAATCTGTAAACTGCATATTTAGGGTTTAAGCACCGACAAGAACAAGAGCTTCCCACAAGAACTATGACTCCAATCGACCAAATGGTGGCGCTGTAATTAACATCCAAACACACAATGCTGGCCCCCCTCACACCAAAAGTCCGATTGATTTGAAATTTGACGCATGTCCAGCTCCACAAAAGTTCTACAAAAAAAAAAAAAAAAAAAAGCCTCTTGGACCACTTATGTCGACCAAACTACATTTTCCACCATTTTGAGTTTTCTGAAAAGCACATTTTTGACATCACCCCCTAAACTGTAGGTCTGATTGCTACCACATTTTCTGTGGATCACTATTGGACCAAAGTCATCGAAAGTTATCAAAAGCTTGTTGAGGTTGCATTTCATTTTGAAGATGTTGACCAACTTCGCAAAGGGTGGGGCTTAGCAGGAAAACAACCATAATTCATTGAACACAAAGTCCAATCATCATAAATCATGGTAGATATCTTCAGTACGTGTTTAGGAATAGGCGTACCAAAATGTTTTCAGCTCAACCCACAGGGGGCACCACAAATATCAAAAAAGTGTACCTCAAGACCAAGCAGGCAGAATTTCACCCAATTTGGTGCATATGCTCTGGAGGCAAATATTAACCAAGATCAAGAACCAAGTGTCATATTGATTGGTGCATGTAGGCCTGGCTATTATGCCCTTGTTTAATTTGCTGTGAGCTGGAACGAGCGAGAGACATAAAATAATGTAACAGTGCTTCACATAATATACGATCCCAACTGGCCTGATGGTGGCACTATAACTGAAAACAAATAAAGTGAAACAAATTTGACACACACATCCAGCTGAATCTGCTCTACGAAAAAGCCTCAAGAATCACTGAAGTCCATCTGACAGATTTTGCGTCATTTTGATTTTGTTGAACACATTTTTGACATCTCCTCCTAAACTTTGGGTCTGATTGCTACCAAACTTTCTGTGGATCATTATTGGACCAAGTTGATCAAAAGCTATGAAATGCTTGTTGATATCTCATTGCATTTTGAAGATTTTGGACAAAGAACTTTAAAAGGGTGTAGCTTAGCAGATCAATAGGCCAAAATAGGCTATAAGTCTGACTATACATCAGAAATTGTTTATCCAATGAAAACCAAACTCAGTTAGTTTCATAACAATTTTAAACAATGTGTGTAACACTATTTAGAAATGACTCCATAGGGGGCACCACCAGTGCCAAACATGAGCATACGCCTGGCACATATATGGCTGTAAATCAATGGAAGTTTGTGCCAAATTCACCAAAACTGGATATTATTAATGAAGCCATTGAAACATCCCCAAAAATGCCAAGAAACATGACTAATGGGACATTGAGTTTACAATTACTGAAAGGCTTCATACATTGAAATGACAAAATAAGTATATAATTGGTCTCAGAATTAAGCCAGCTGAAGTGAATTTACTATTTTCTGCTCACGGCTGTTGGGAAAAAGGCTTCAAACAGCGAACTGCCGCTTGTGGCTGTAGTTTCTGCATTTATTGTATTATTGAAGTCTTGACAGGCGTAGCGACAGTAACTAAGGGTGCAGGACGGAGCGTTCAGTCACGCTCCTCTCTTGCACTCACTGACCCCTCTGTATTGAATCCATGCTGTCAATGCAGCCTTTAACGGCTCCCATGTGGATTTACTTATCTGATTGAGAATTAAGAAGAGGGGAAAGGTCAGATACTGTGGAGGCAAATGAAGTTCATATTGTATGTTTCCCTCATCACAGGAGAAATCCATGGTTACTTTTAACTGTCTTTTGTTATGAGGTTGGGCGTTGGTGTTTTCATTTTTTTGGTAATAGTGACTTGCCGATGTTCAATAAGTGTTTTGTGAAAGGAAAATCACTTCCTCTCACATTTAACTGAGTGTGAGAGAGAGACGGTGTGTTTACTGTGTTTAGTCTCAGGAGGAGAGCTTGAGTTCCTCTCACCGAGTTCAGTTTTAATGGCTGGAGTCTCACTGACTGGATCCTGTGTGCTTATATATTATGGTATGCTTTAGGGGCGTGGTTACCTTATGATTGACACGTTGCTTCCACAGTGTTGTTCAGTCTGGGAGTCGTCTGTGTTTTTGTCTTACAACTTTAACCCTTTGATAGTGGTTCAGTTTGCAAAGGTTAATTACAACCTCCTTTTTGGTTATAAATGTCTTATTCAGCGGTTGGTTGTACTTAGCGCCACATCATGTCACTTCTGGTTGTAAAAAAACAAGATGGCGATGACAACAGACAAACTGCAGAACTGAAGACTTCAAAACGGCAGTCTACAAACTAATGGGTGATGTGGTGACTCTTATATACAGTCTATGGGAGTAACATAAATCAGGCTTTAGCTATACAGGCAATACAAAATGGGATTTATCAGCACCTCAAATCTTTTTAGGTTTTGAGGCAGAAGTCTAGAATAGATAAAAACAAGTAAAAGTTGAGACGAATTTAGAGGCGCGTTGGCATAATGTTCTTTAGTATCTCCATCTCCTGTAATCCTACATCCTGAGATGGCTGAATTTACAGCAAATCAAACAGCCCTGGAGTTAAATCTACACCTTAACTTGAGTCCTGCAGTGGGATTTGAGCTCAGTCAAACTGCCTACTGAAGAAAATCCATTGCATTAACTGAGGCTGTGAGTCAAGAAGTAAATCTATACTTGCTGAAGTATGTATGTGCCCTTATTGAGTAGCTTTTTTCATTTTAACAGACAGACATGCAGTCTAGAAATGGAAATTGATTTCCTTAAGATCTTTGATCAGCTAACTAACAATCATGTACTCAAAAAAAAATAATTTCACTAGCTGAATTGATCAAATTGGATAATAAATTGGAGAGTTTGCAGTAAACAGCCACCCACAGACAGCAGCCAGTAAGCCTGTAACCAAACAAGCAGGATGCACTATGCATTTTGGATGTCATGAAACAATAGACTGCATTAAACCTGTCAAAGTTAATTTGATGACACAAATTCTTTAATGCATTAATACATCTTGCAATATTTAGATTGTGGTGGACTCAGTTTTAAAGCTAAAAAAGTGATTCATCGTAATTAACTATGGACAATCATGTAATTAATCAAAAATACATTTTTCAATTGATTCACAGCCCTAGTTATAATAGATTTTCATGAACTGAAAACATACTGTGACAGTTTAAAGTTGTAAGACAACCCCCAGACCAGATAACGCTGTCAATCAGAAGGTAGCCACACCCTGAAGCATCCCCTGCTTTATGGACTAATTGACTTTAAATGGGACCATAATTTACTCAATGAACATGTTAAGTCAAAAGTAGACTTAAGTCACAAGAGGTTTTTTCTAGTTCTTGTAATTTTGTAACGATAACATCATTTAATACCAATAGCAGTCATGAGCCATAATCCAAAACATCCAAAATAATTCTTGTAGTATACCAGGTGAGGGCAGCGCTGAGCTGAAAGGTCAGGTGGATGATGATCAGGTAAACTGAAGGAGGCTGCTTTCACTTTGGTTTGGAACAGCTGAGACAAAGAAGTCCGTGCAGCAGCGTGACGTCGGTGTGGAGGCTACAGAGACGCTATTGGTATGACCGTTTATTTATTTAATGTATACAATGTTTGATTTGACTCTTAACCGGAGAGTATCGATCATATGTTTAACTTGACAGTGCGTCCGTATCTTTGTTTATGTGCCATCATGCGCTGCATCCAATTTGTTTGGCAGCGTGTGTTGCTCAATAGTTTCACGTGGTGTTACAGTGTTGAATTGTAAGGGTGGACACTGTTTAGTTAGATAAGAAGTTAAAGGTGCTTGCGCACGTATATTAATATAATATCATAATATTGTATATAATACAGTGAAATATACTTTTCAAGTTTTGGCAGAAACTGATGTCAAAAACCAAAGAACTTGACAGCTGATCACCACTCGTGACAGAGATCCATTGATGCAGCAGTAAGGACAGAGGGATTAAAAGCCTTGAAAAACGTCTGAGGAAAAGCTGTCGGTGCTGAGGGGAGCTGTACACAGAGTGACTGTGTTCACAAGATGGCGGAAGACACTTTTGGAAAGTCTGTAAAGCAGCTGAAGCATGAACGGACCTTAGCCAAAAGTGCTTTTACCAAGTTGGCTAACTTCCTGAGCAGAGGAGCACGGAGCATGGCTGAAGCTGAGCTACGAGAGGAGTTCAGAAGGCTAAGCTCTGAAGCTAGGCATGTGTACGACACAAATGATGAGTACAGCTTTACTTTTTCTATTATGTATATACTAATCTATTTATTTTATTGTATTAATACTGTTTTTAAATCTATGCTTCTTGTCTTTATTGCACTATCCACTTTGCTGCTGTAATGTGTGAATTTCCCCACTGTGGGACCCATTAAGGAATATCTTATCTTATCTCTTATCTTACAGAGCGGGAAGACATCAAAGCTAATACAGCTGATGGAGAGGAAGCTGAGCTTGACAAGCAAGAGGAAGCCGACCTGGAAAAAACAATTAATGACTGTGAGACAAGACTGGATGAGGTGAGGAGAATTGTCCAAACCAACCTTTGGTCTCCATATGGGGAAAATCTGATGAGAACTGCAATACAGGAAGCTGGAGACGTGTGTGAAGATGTTGCCGCAATACCTGTCTCTGCTGTGAATCGTGATGGTTATGAGATGCAGTCAACTTTCATGAAGAAGCTGGTCCAGGAGGCAACCAAAAGTCAAGCAGCTTGGGAGTTGTGGATTCCAGCAGCAGAAAAGCCAACTGTAGAGGGCAGAATGAAAGACTTGAAAGCATTGAGCAACAAGCTTCAAGCAAGGAGAGCGGAGTTTGTCACAGCACAGAGGATTGCAGAAGAGCAGAGAAGTGCAGCAGCAGCAGCGGACATGCCGACCACTCCAACTACACAGACCATGCCCATTGTGAGGATAAAGCCTACAAGTCTCCCCAAGTTTCATGGTTGCAAGAGAAATTTCCACAGATGGAGAAAAGACTGGGAAAGCCTGCAAAAGCAAGGAGAACCAACCGGCTCTGTGGAAGTGAAAAAGATGCAACTTCTGGACAGTGTGGACGATAAAATCTCCAGAAACCTGCACCTCTCAACGTCAGCATTGGAGATAACTGAAGAGTTGGAGAAGATTCCTGCCTGAATAAATCAGCCAAGAAAAGTAATTGACTTAATTCAGATGGTGGAGAAGGCCTTGGCAGATCTGACAGAGCTCGGAAACACAGGTGCCATCAAAAATCCCCTGGTAATAAAGTCTATTGAGAGCAAGCTATCTGATACTGTGAAGAAAGACTGGCTGGTATTCATAGTTAACCCCAGCAATGGTGTCACGCTTGACAACCATTTTGATAGTCTCCTGAAGTTCCTAAAACTCAAGAGGAAATAATGGAAAAACTGGAGCAACTTGGAGGAGGTGAGAAACAACAAAGAAAATTCGAAAAAAGTTATGCTTCCACACGTTCCACAAGGAAATTTGGAGGATGTATTGTTTGTGGACATGAAAGACATTCTGAGAAAATATTCCTCTGTAAAAGATTTAAAGAGCTGAAGCCAGCGGAAAAGGTGCAGGCTGTGAAGAAACTGAGAGCATGTAAAAAGTGTTTGGAATGTCATGAAGAGGAGGACGACTGCAAAGACACTTACCTGTGCAGGAATAGAGACTGCAAGAAAGGAAGCTCCTCAGATCACCACTTCTTTCTCTGCCCAAAGGCAGAGCCAAGGAAGGGCGAAGGAAACAAAGGTGGAAAAGACAGCAGGAGAACACACAAGCTTACAGAGGAACAAGAGAACGTCTTAGCCGAACAAGCTGTGCTCTCTGTTAGAGAGTGTCAAGATGCACTCCGAGATCTTTTTCTGGCAGCCCAGGAGGGTGTAACCTTCCATGACACCACACTCAGCAGACTGGCTGTGTATAAAGAAGAAGAAACAGGACTTTTGGTATGTGGAGGTAGAATTCAGATTTTCAATGAAGAGAAAACCGCAGTACCGATCCTGCCATTCGAGTCCTGGGTATCCATTCTCCATGCTCAAGAAGCCCACGTAGCAAATCATGAAGAAATAGCCGGAACACTCGAGGATGAGAACAAGAGCCTGAATTGTAAAAGGCCGAAAATTGGCTAAAAAAGTTTTTGACAGCTGTGTGACATGCAGAAAGGCCAGAGCAAAAAAGTGCCAGCAGATAATGAGTGACCTTCCACCAGAGAGGACAAATGCAGCAAGACCTTTTTGGACCCTATGAAGTGAAAGACGAAGTCAGAAAGAAAGTAAGACTCAAAGTATAGGGAATCGTCTTTTGTTGTATGGCATCAAGGGCTATACACACAGATGTGGTCAGTGACCAGTCAGCAGAAAGATTTCTACTGGCTTACAAGAGATTCACTGCACTGAGGGGACATCCAAGCAAACTCTGGTCAGATCCTGGGAAAAACTTTGTGGGAGCCAAACCAGCCCTCAAGGAGCTTTACCAGTTCCTAGGCCAAGTAAACAAGACAGAGCTTGAAAACAAGGCTGTCAAAAATGGGACTAAATGGAGCTGGAAAATCCATCCTGCAGATTCCCCTCACAGGAATGGAGCTGCTGAAGCAGCCGTTCATGTTGTGAAAAGAGCGCTGCTTAACTTGGGAGGAGATGGAGTTTTCACATGGGGAGAATTTCAAACATTCCTCTACATGGCAGCTAACCTGGCTAATGAAAGGCCTATAGATACCAGGACCCAAAGCCGTGAGGACTGTGTGCAGTACATCAGCCCAAACTCTCTTCTTCTGGGTAGAGCTGGACCTAAAGGAGACTCTGGAGACTTTACATTCGAAGGCTACCCTTACAAAAGACCAAAAGTCATCCAAGCAGAGGTAAACAGATTTTGGAGAAAGTGGAGTCAGTTAGTTAGTCCTAATCTGTTTGTGAGGAGCAAGTGGCACACCAGGAAGCAGAATGTTGCAGTAGGAGATGTGGTTTGGCTGGCTCACCAAAATGCTCTGAGAGGGCAGTATAAGATGGCCAGAGTAACTAATGTCAACACTGACAAGAAAGGAGTTGTAAGGGATGTCAAAGTCAGGACCTTTCCCTCCTACGCGGTCCCAGTCAAGAAGGCAAACGATGGAGGGATGAAGAGACTTTCAGATAAAATCCCTGCCACAACGCTACACAGGGATGTAAGAAGACTGGTGATCCTGATTCCTGTTGAAGAACAGAAGTAAAAAGGACTTGTGTGACCTCCTTGGGTTAAGTAACCAGGAGCTCAAGTGGGAGGTGTTAAGTCAAAAGTAGACTTAAGTCACAAGAGGTTTTTTCTAGTTCTTGTAATTTTGTAACTATAACATCATTTAATACCAATAGCAGTCATGAGCCATAATCCAAAACATCCAAAATAATTCTTGTAGTATACCAGGTGAGGGCAGCGCTGAGCTGAAAGGTCAGGTGGATGATGATCAGGTAAACTAAAGGAGGCTGCTTTCACTTTGGTTTGGAACAGCTGAGACAAAGAAGTCCGTGCAGCAGCGTGACGTCGGTGTGGAGGCTACAGAGACGCTATTGGTATGACCGTTTATTTATTTAATGTATACAATGTTTGATTTGACTCTTAACCGGAGAGTATCGATCATATGTTTAACTTGACAGTGCGTCCGTATCTTTGTTTATGTGCCATCATGCGCTGCATCCAATTTGTTTGGCAGCGTGCGTTGCGCAATAGTTTCACGTGGTGTTACAGTGTTGAATTGTAAGGGTGGACACTGTTTAGTTAGATAAGATGTTAAAGGTGCTTGCGCACGTTAATTTGCTTCTGATTTAATCTGGTTGTTTAATTATTGAGTGTGTGACGGTGCGCAAACGTGACGTTTAATATTTAATTAGGTGTAAATTTATTTGTTTATTCAATACCATTTATAGTATTGG
The DNA here is from genome assembly GCA_947000775.1 of Pterois miles. Taxonomy (NCBI): domain Eukaryota; kingdom Metazoa; phylum Chordata; class Actinopteri; order Perciformes; family Scorpaenidae; genus Pterois; species Pterois miles. Next base: position 3,714,793 of record CAMQGK010000571.1, on the reverse strand, counting down.
AAAATTGAAAATACTACAGTTTCAGTTGAGCATTTGAAACATATATTGCTATTAGCAAATAAATCCAAATATACAGTGTTTAACTTGAATTTGTTATTTAAAACATATTGCTTTAAAAAGCAAAAGAATGATCAGTTGAATGGAAATTAAATTGCTGAGGAAAATAATACTTGGAAATATTTAGAATGGTTATTGTTATTGCATTTAAGTTATGAAGTTGTTTATTTCATTTGGATTGTGCAATAACTAATATTGTGTTTTGTGTGTTTAAAGGTTATCAACCTGAGCTACACTTCTAAGCTACACTTCTAAGCTACACTACTAAGCTACACTACGCTACAACTACAACTGCAAATACAACTGCCATAATTCTGTGAACCAAACTTGTGAAATAAAAGCAAAAGAGCTGAGTTGCCCACAGCGTCCTCTGTGTCCACCTCCAAGCCCTTTTCAAGTTTTGGCAGAAACTGATGTCAAAAACCAAAGAACTTGACAAACATCATGCTGTATCAAAGAAGACTTGAAACTAGTGACTGGGACCATAAACTCATGTTTACAATGTTTACCGATGTAATAAATCAAGTGAGAAGTAGGCTCATTTTCTCATAGACTTCTATATAATTAGACTTCTTTTTGCAACCAGCGGAAATGCAGGTTTAAGGAACTTCAGCATTGGCTTGACTTTTCTTGCCCACTGCATGAAACACAATCACATGTATGTAGATCTAGAAATTTATAAAGTAAAACATTAAAAATCAAAAGAATCATCAGTTTGGATATAACCAATAATCAACCTCACAGTGTCACAATTTCCCAAGACGAATTAACGCTGAGAAACAAGCCAGTCACCAACAGACTCAAACCACCCAGCACCACCATTCGCTCTCTGATGTGTTAGTTCAGTCAAAACAGGAAGTGGCTCTTTTGTTTTCACATGTGCTATGGTGAGGTCACTTCCTGTCTGTCCATCAGGGCTGCTGGCATCCGTCTCTAGTTTGTTTGTACTCTCATAATTAGGGCATGATGAAGAAGAAGGAGAAAGTAAATCGACCAAGAAGAGGAGAAAGTGGTAAAGAAAGCAGCACGCGATAGTTTTTCTTGACCTCAATGGAAAACATCATGAGGTCAAGGAAAAAGAAAATTCATAAAGGACTTAGGATGAGACAACCACAGTACTCAAAGAACCTGACACTATGCAATGGCAGATGTTTTTTTTTTTTTTAAGCAACATTATTAGGGATGTAACGATATGTTTTTACAACAATACGATACGTATCAATTTCCATGTTTCTGATACGAATGAATATCTGGCTCATATAGAGCAATATGATACAATGATTTGAACTCAATACAGTAACTTTTCTTTTACCCAAAAATTCAGTAAGTGTAATCATGAAATAAATAACTGGATACTGGACAGTGCAGGTCAAATTTTTCCAGAATCAGGGCATAAGTTGATTATGGATATAAACAAGTAAACAACAACTCTATGCAAATACACTACAGCAGTGAGATATCACAAAATCAGACAAAGACTTGATATTACTTAAAGGTGCAGTGGGAGCAAATATTATTCTAAAAAGTTATTCTTATTATCGGTCACTATGTCCTGACAGTAGTACATGAGACAGACGATATGAAAAGAATCATGTGTCTCTGTGTCCTCTGGTGCTCCTATAGGCATTTGTATGATTTCACAGACCGGAGGAAAACAACCAATCAGAGCTGATCTGGAGTCTGCCGTCTCTGAGCAGCACCAATCAAACAGTCAAGCTAATATTCTGTTACTATAATGACTATTTCTCTCCTCAAATGTCAGAAATAACTTGTAGTGACTGTTTAGCTGTAAAATGAGAAAGTTTGCGACCCAGCAGCCATGTTGAGATCAGCTGAGAAATCTGAGCAGTGATGAGATCGGTGGTTTCAAGTGATTTACAACTGCTGCTGTTGCATGAGCAGCCAATAGGAACGCTCAGTAGGAGCGCTCTCTCTTTGACATGACCTGTGATTGGTCAAATTCTCCTGAAAACAGAGCCATGAGGAGGTGCAGAAGTCTAGTTATCTCAGATTATTTCAATCACAATACGCTGAAAGGTTATTATGAAATTTATGGCCAGTGATGCAAAACATTCACTACCTAATGCAGGTTAAACTCTTCCTCTGTTCTTTGTAGTATGAGTTTTCCTCAAATTAGATTCGAAAAAGACACAATATATCACCTTGCTTACAGCATTGCAGTATATCGTAATACAGTATATTGAATCATAGCCCTGTATCATGATATATATCACCAGAATCTTGCCAATACACAAACAGCCCTAATACTCACACAGCCACATTGCTTAGGGGTGTATTATAGAGGAATCCACATCAAATCATCCAAACTGGACCAAAATTAGGTCTCCATACATGTGGGTGGATAAGAGAAAAATAAACCTCTTAACAGGACCACACACACAACAGATCACACTCTTCAGACTAATTAGCTACTATATTACTATTTTAATGTGTTGTCTATTTTAAGCTATATTGTAACCTGCCCAGGGACTAACCTAACTCCCGCATGTTTAATTCTGTATTTTATACTGATGGTCATTAATGTGTCAAATAAATAAAAATGAATAAATTAAATGAAATATTGTAAGAGATAAAAAAAAAAAATACACCAGTAGTCTCATTCTGCATCCAGTCAGAAATCAGTCAATATCTGACCTCCACACCATTTTAATTTGAATGATTCCCCCTATATGTCAGCCTGTATGTGTTAGAACATGGTTTATTAACCAGATCGATCAACCTTTCAGGAGACAGAGGCTCTCACAGTTTACCCATAAGGGACGCCCACGACCACGCCACCTAAAAACACCACGTTCCTCCTCAGTCAGCAGCACAAGCGCTTTGAAATACCAACACTAAACTACTGCTGTCACAGTATCAACACCGAGCAAAGCAAATTAACTTCTCAGCTGACAGAATCACACAGTCTCAGTAGGAGAAGGTGATCTTACCTGGTTTCAGACACCACCTGTCGTCTTCACCAGTGGCCCTTCCTTTAGTGTTTTCATCCGTTGTCTCGTCGTGTCCTCAACCTCGTGTGAACGGTTTACGTTAGTCTACGCTTAAATCTGCTATTTAACAAGAGACAAACCGAGGGAAATAATTAAATCGCGTCCGTAACAGCTGTTAATTAAACAACGGAAATAGAAACGAGATGACTCTAGCATCCTGGTGGAAACACTAGATTTGATCATCTCCCATAGCAACCACTGCAGTAGACATAAAAATGAACTAATTAAACCTGCGGTAGGATGTTTTTGGCATCATTATCAAAAAAATTCGCACACATTTTGTAATTCACGTGTCTGAGAGAAAACTAGATTAATGCACTTCCTCATCGCTGTTCAAATCTAGCTGACCAATCACAGGCCAGTTCAGAGAGCGGGCGTTCCTATTGGCTATGTTCCGGCTGGTGGGCGGTGCTTAGTATTTCCTCAGGTGGTCTCAACGTGGCTGCCTGATCACAAACTTTCTCATCCTACAGCTAAACAGTAACTACAAGATGTTAAATGATGTTGATAAAAGAAATAATTGATGCATAAATCTGCTCATAATAGTTGGGGTGGAGTTAGATAATTAAATACAATAATTTATCATAATAATTTATCGATATTTTATATCGTAATCAAATGATATACACAGTTGTCTAAATAATATTATAATGATAATAAGAACATATTAACTCATATTTCTCAGAAAATCTGCTAATCATGCTTAACATTCCAGTACCCATGCTATCATACTACTTAAAACATAAACTATTGTATTTGTCACATACACACAGCTATATATAATTTGACCTCTGCATTTAACTTAACCCATCTTCAGGAGCAGTAGACTGCTGGGTAGCAACTTGGGGTTCAGTGTCTTGTTCAAGGACACTTTGACATGCAGATAGCAGGAACAGGGGATTGAACCACCAGCACTGCAGTTAGGATGACCACTTTACCTTCTGAGCTACAGTCTCCCCATTTAGTATGCCAGAAAAAGATTTAGTATGTCCCAATACACAGTATGCTGTGTCAAATGCAGTATACTTAATAAAATGCCAAGATGTCCTACTACTTCCGATCGCCTTTTGCAGTATTCAAGCCAGTATGTGTTTCTGGTTATTGTGACGTACATTGCTCTGCACAGCGAATATACAGTATGAGCACGAGAGTCAAAGTTCGAGATGAAATATTGTGACTAAGTAGTGTGTCCCAGCTGTATACATACTACATGCAGCAGTATGCACTGTGTAAGGGCAGCTGCACTAGGCCTATGTAGTAAAAGTAAAAAGAAAAAGTATGTGATTTCAAATATAGCCATGGTAATATTGCTCAAACTGAACTTACTTTTTTGAATTTCATCCTCTCACAGGGACCTGTAACACACATACACCACTGCATATGATTAGCAAATGTTAACATGCCAACATGCTAAATGAAGATAGTGAACATAACTACTGTATATGCTACTATAATATACCTGCTAAACATTAGCATAGCATTGTTATTGCGAGCATGTCAGCATTTAAATATTGCCATTTAGCCCAAAGCGGAGGCTCATAGCTGCTGGCATGGCTGTACGCACTTGTTAATTTCCTGCAGGGAAGACCTCTTCTCTTCCTCTGTTCATTTTGTTTTTCAGCCTCCCATCCTGCTGGCAGCAAGTGGAGCGACCGTCTTCTCTCACTTTCCTTTGTATTTGTTGTACAAACAGCAGTTACAGCCTGAGGTTTCACAGACTCTTGTTTCACTCAGTGTTTTGTTCTTTCTGTTTGTCTCCATCCCTTCCTTTGAGCTATCTTGTCTTCTTTTTCATTTTCCCTGGCCTTTCTCTCCTTCTCTGGGGGCGGCAGTAGCTCAGTCTGTAAAGACTTGGGTTAGGATGTGGACATCACGGGTTCAAGACCCCCATGGACCAAGACCAACTGGTTGCTGGAGAGGTGCCAGTTTACCTCTTGGGCACTGCCGAGGTGCCCCTGAGCAAGGCACCAAACCCCCAACTGCTCTGGGCGCTTGTCAGGAGCAGCCCCATCACTCTGACATCTCTCCATTGACGCATGTATATGTACTGTGTGTGAAAAACAGAGTGTAAAACTGAATTTCCCCACTGTGGGACTAATAAAGGAATATCTTTTTCTTCTTTTCTTTTTCTCGTCCCATTCAGATTTCTCTCTATTGTTTCCCTCCTACCTACCCAGATTTGCGAAACATACCAGATTTATTGCCACTGGGAGCCATATGGGGATTCAAGACAAACAAAAGGATAAAATGAATACGCCATCACAGAAAATGATCATCGAGAGTTTGTTTAGTCTGCACTTCTAGCTGCTTTACAAAGAAAACTGATGCCTAATTACTTTATAATTCTAGCTTTCATATTGTGTGGATTTTCCCAAAATACTGTTGCAACAAAACACCATCTGTCCACTCCACCTAATGGGTTAGGACTCTTCTTCAGCTCTCCTGTATTCATAGAGATAATAAGCACTTACACAGCCGAGGCCTTTTATTATGTATGTTAGCACAAACATTTCTGGCCTGGTCAGAATTAAAGACAAGATGACTGCAGTGAGGTCTCACATAACAAGGCATATTTCTGTTCAAGTAAAGTTTAAAAAATGACCATTAATGAAATGTAGTTTTATGGGCTGTTTAGATTAATTTGTCACCGAAAAACAAACTAATTCAGCATAAAATCAGTGAATGTTTTAAAGAATGCAATGTTGCTAGTTTGCAAAGTTTGCAGTCTTCAACTCTGCATTTATTGGTTGACTGCTACCCAAAACATACAAAAGTACCACTAAGGTGAATTGCCGCAAAAGAACGAGACAGTTATGCTTAGCAGTTCTGTGAGGCTGTATTGTGAGCTCTACACTAATGTCATCATGCTAACATGTTCACAGTAACAATGCTAATGTGTGGCAATCCATCCAAGTCAGAAATTAAACTCAAAAGCATCAATATCAACCTCCTGATGAGCTAAAGGAAGACTCAGGGAATCACCAAAGTCAGAATCTATCCCTTAACGACCATGATTATTTGCATAAACGTCATGGCTATCCATTTAATAGTTGTTGAGATATTTTAGTCTGGACTCAAGTGTTGGACCGACAGTCTACACTGACATCCCCTAACACCAGTTCCCCACCTGTGGGTCTCGACCCCCACTAGAGGTCGCCAAAGCTTCAAGGGGTGTTGAGAGGGACGTAAGGCAACCTTTTTAAAAAATGTACAGTTAGCCTACATTTCAGCATTTCATTAATTTCTCTTGAAGAAAACTAAATGACATTGTTTTTAAAGTTTGGATTATTATCTAAGATATAAACAGGATAAGGGAACAGTGACAGAGCCTCCCCTCTCTGCTAAAAAGCCTCGTCCTGCATTACAAAAGTAGTACAGTTAGAACTAAAGAGCTGAAAGAACAATGGCCAAACATCAGGGAGGAGGAAAAAGGAAAGTATTAAGTATGTATCATTGTTGACATTAAAACTCATCTCTGATGCAACATTCACAGGAAATAATCAGCTCAAAATTAATTTGCTCATTTTACACAAAGTTCCTGCAGTTGTTGCATTCACTATTTGGCTTGAATGTACAATTTTTACTGTATAATTATGCACTGAAAATAATATGAAATATCCATAAAATATGTCACTTAGTCAGGGGTCGTCAGTTTATTCAGTGAAAAGGGGTCCCTTCAAGAAAAAAAAGCTTGGGAACAAATGCCCTCAAGTCATGGCTCAAAACAATTGAAAATTAAATAAATTAAATGAGAGACATGTCATTGGCATCAATGTGCAAAAACCAAGATTTAGCTGTCATGCTGGCTTTTTTCTATGTTTTCTTAAAATTAAGTTGTGTTCTGCATCCCTTAATCACTGCATCACTTCATGCCATCAGTGGGTTTGTCGACACTGACTGCCGCAGCAGTCACATTGAGAGCATTTAACACTAACTTTCTGACATTGGCACAATTTCAACACGTTTCAGTGTGATCCAAGATATTTTACCATGTTCTCATGATTGTCAACTTTTGTTTTGGACAGCACAAAGTTCATTGGGGCTTTTAGGAGGGAGAGTGTACGGTGGATGATTGGGCGTATTAAGTGTGTGATACTGAAGACTGTTGCTATCCCATCTACCCTCCCATCACTGAGGGTTTCTTTGTGCCCACAATCTTTCCCTGACATTAACCAAGTAGTTTTATTAACCATAGAAGTGACAGCGTATGATTAAGTTGTTTTCACTTTTCTCTTTCTTGTCTTACTCTTCTTTCCTCTCTTTAGTCACGCTTGGCATTTTATAACTTTTCTGCAAAAGTGCTTGCAACTAATCTGTTTTACCAAGTTTAATATATACAAAATGACAAGAAAACAAACCATGCTAAATTCCAACAAACATTTATTTGTGAATTCTATGACAAACAGGAGGCAGTTATAATATCTCGTTTTACAAGCTACATTGGTTGGAAAAAAAAAAACAAAAATCCCCAACCTTTTTAAAAATCCACATGGATCAATTTTACGTTACGTTTGCTGCCCTTTTTTTTTTTTATTCATCAGCTTCAAAATGCGCCTATGTACAGAAGAAATGCTCAAGTGTGGTCTATAAAGGGAGAGAGCTACATACTTCCACAGCGACCTGGTTCAGATCAGCTGTTGACATTCAGCTTTTCTCAAAGAAACAAAAAGGACAGCGGGAGTACAAACCTTTCCTTTCTTTTCAAGCTGCAATACACGGGGACACATTTCTTTGCTGTGTACTCATTTTATTTGTCTTTCATTGCATTCTCCTTTTATTCAAGAAACAAGCGTTATTAAAAAAGACAAGAGCAGGTTATATAAAGCGAATATACAGGCAGTCTCTACGTAATAGTTTAGCTAACATTATGAAGAATTTACATTTCATCAGGATGTCATATGAATGGTATGGAAACATGTTAAAAAGGCTGGAAAGATTTGAGTTACTTTACAGACACACAAGGAATAATGAGACTGATTTGTGCCATGCAACCTGTAAAAACTCTTCAGTTATTGGCTGGTGATGAGGTGCGACCTGTAAAACTGTCTGTCATTGGCTGCAATGTCTAGTACTTACAGTATAACCTGAGGGGGAGGAGCAAATGTAACACCTGGCAGGCAGGTGGAAATGCTGGAGAGGCAGAGACAGAACTGACCAATGACATCAGAGTCAGAGAGAGATTTGAGACTCGAACTGACTGCGCTATTTCAGATCTTTATAGTAAATGCAAGAAAATACATCCAGTAGGAGCTTTGAGGTGTATAGAGCGCCGCAGGAAAAGAGTCCTAAAACCCAGAACTGAGTTAGCACTTCAGCACTTTTGGTTCCCTCGTCTGGAAGTCAATGGGTTTTTTGAACATGTTTTTTATTAGATGCCTGAAATAAATTGTTCCCATTATTAAAAACAGCAATAAATACCCAAATTGTGAATTTTGAAGTGGAAAGTTTCTGAATGCTTTGAGTTTATGAGTCGTGATTGTTGGCAGATGCCATGGAAGTTAATTGTTGCGTGCAAAAAAGGCCAATATGTCGTAATTTTAGTCATACATTGTTTTTCTCAATCATTTCCTAATATGTCTAAGGGAAATGTTGATTTTTTTCCCAACGGCCTCATCTTTTTCCCTTTATCTTTTGGCTGCATTATGTTACCCACTTGCTAGCTTGCTAAACTGATAGCCTCTGTGGTTTCTGGATGCCGACAGTAATATTAAAATTGCCGTTGGTAAGCAGCGATATTCTCACGACTTAACTACTTGAACGTCACGTATATTGTGTACATCTTCCCATGACACAAGCTCACGAGTTTCATTTGAAGGCACCGATATACTCATGCTCATAAAACTGCTGTATTTCATTTATAGCCTAACATTTGCTTTTTACTTCTGGCAACTGCATTCACGCTTCAAAAATGATGAAAAAGTCAAGTGATAAAAGTGGTGTTCATTTCTGAAGATTACCTTGCTGAAGAAAACTGTATGTATCACAAATATTTGTTTGACACAGAGTTTATTTTCTGCAATAATCCAAAACCCAGTGGAAAGATCCCATTGGCTTTTTGTCGAGGGAACCAGGGTGACACGAACTTACTGGTTGGCCTTAAAAAATGCGTCATCCCTGGGGGACTCTATTTCCAGCTATATGTCACATGTTTTAAATAACATTAAAATAAAATACAAGCTAATTATTTTATGTGGTAAAATCAGTTAAAAACATGAAACATACTATTTTGCGTCCTCTAATATGACATGAACCCAGCATCAAAACAACAGTGGCAATTTTATCCACAAACTCAACATGTGCTGGGATTGTCTATCGTATCATTATGTCTAAAATACAGGCCTGTGCTCTACTGTTAAAGAGGTTGGCCATAACATTTAACCAAAACATAACCTTGGTCCGAATTCAACCATTTGGAGGTCTGGTCACACACAAGTGAAGAAAAACTACTTTCTAAGGCATACTGTACTCCTGACACTGAGGTCCCTAATTGGCTTGCAACACGTATTGTCCGTCAAAATGTACATAGTAGAGCAACCATTGAAGATTAATGCAAACACAAATCAATCTACACCTACTGCAAGACAACAAATTAATACATTTAATCAGATGTAATTAATTAATTATGCAGTTTGTACTTAGTTGTAGCCAAATATTTTCAGAAAATATGTTTTGATTAAACCAAGACATCTTTGTAGAAGAAGAAAGAAGAGAGAAGGCTAAATGACAATTAAACTTACATTATGTTTTATTATTTAAGGATGCTCATGGTATAGTAATGCTGTAAAAACTGTAAGAGGTAGAGCAGAATCTGGCAAACTTTCTCAATCAAAATTGTTTCATCCATGTCACTGAGTTGTGCAAACATCAGGAAATTTTGAAAAATGCTAAATTAAAACCACTGATCAAATGACACAATTGTTTTAGTAAATAATGTCAAAAATGTCTCAAATAACTTCAAGTCTATTTTGTATAAAGTTGATTTGTTTCAGCTTTGTGCTTTTATTTTGTAGGGGTTGCGTTTTTACGTTTCAATTAAAACAAAAAATACTTGTTATTGGCATTTACTATTTTTACGTTTCTGTAGTTTTGCAGTGAATCCAAAGATATGGTGCCAAAGTTAATATTAGGGTATAATATAGGGTCATTTGTGGTTTTAGACGATTCATCCTGGTTTGTGTTGGAAGAGACTGATAACTGAGTCATTATTGGACTGTGGTTACACTCTTGTTTTTAGACTCAGCAGCCATAATGGAGACCTTCAGCTTATGGGCCACAGTAAATGGAAAAATGCATTCAGTAGTTTTGTATTTCTCTCTTACCATGATATGTCTGAACTATTTTAGTGCGGATAATAACATGTTGGCTAGCTAGCCAACTATTGCTGTCTTGACATGCAGTATGTCCTTTAATTTGTGCAAGAAGCCAGCACTAGTGGCTAATAAAAGTGGGAAATATATCGTAAATCAATCTTGGTGGTTGGAAAAAACAGGGGCGCCTGTAGTAAAGTGTTTTTAGCAACTATATTATGTTAGCATGCTGAAATTCATACTGTTTTATGACGTGTGCGTCAGAGTGGCTGTGTCATTGATGTATATTTGAACTCAGGATTGACAAAGTATTCCCCTGAAAACCTGTTTAAAATGTTAGCGTACATTGCGGTACGCAGCTAACCATGCTAGCACCAAACAGAGGCATTATATTTAGCCACATTTTGGCAAATATATATATGTTGGAAACATAACCAACATAGGGAGGGGCAGCAAAGATGTGGATTATACTGCAGGAACTGAAAATTGGGTCACTGTTGGAATCCCTTGAAACTGCTAGCTAAATCTGAGCAGACAACAGCTGCAAAGAAACAAGCAACAAACTTTACAAATGCCACCTTTCTGGATAATAAGTGTATGATACAACAAACTATGGATTTTCATTTTTTACTTTTCCAAGTAGAGAAAAAAACTAGTTCTGACATACAGGTAGCTGCTTTGCCGAGTAAACCTGTTAGCTTGTTAGCGAGTTAAACCGGTTAGCTTGTTAGCGAGCTAATGTCAATCCTGTTTGCTTGTTAGCGAGCTAAGTCAGACCTCCTGACTCAGAAAACTCCACTGACAACCTGTGTAAAATGTTGACTGTGTTAGCATACATAGCTGTACATAGCTAACCATGCTAACACCAAACAGAGGCATTAGATTTAGCCATATTTTGGCAAATAAACAGGATACTTGTTGAAAATATAACCAACATATGGAGGGGCAGCAATGTAGTGGAATATGCTGCAAGAAACGAAAACTATGTCATTGTTGGAATCCCTTGAAATTACTATCTAAATCTGAAGCTGCGAAGAAACAAACTACAAACTTTACAAAAGCCACCTTCCTGGAAACTAAGTGTATGATACTACAAACTATGGATTTTCGTTGGAATATTCCTTCAAAGTGCTTTGTTAAGTGAACTTGTTAGCGAGCTAAACCTGTTAGCTTGCAAGCTATCAATAAACCTATTAGTCTGTTAGCAGGCTAAGTCTTAGCGAGCTGTATTCGCCATTTCCCCCCTCTTCTACTGTTGTTAAAAACATAATGTATGTATTACCATTGAGCTAATTGTCTTCAGTGACTATACCAGATGTGATTTTTAACTGTGTGAGCTTTAAAAGTGGATGTCATGGAATGTAGAAAGGTATGGATGTGTACTCAACCATATTAGCTGTACTTTTTGGGACACTGAAGCATTTTATTGAGGTTATATGATTTCATGTGGTCTTGAACCAATCAGATTACTTGGCTAAAACTACCTATTGTATAATTGTGGTACAAAAATCAGACTTATTCTCGTGGCAAGTAGCTTTTGAAGCGGAGACTGGTTTCAGACGGTTGGTTTTATACCAGCAGTGAGGGCTGGAGTGGAGACAGACAGCAGCATTTAGACTGTGGGTTTTCCTCACTGTGTTATTTAAATCCAAGCACTGTTACTGTAATGCCCTATTTTAAACTGCTGAGTCATTAAATGGTGTGCAGAGATGGAGAAACGCTCGACTGCAGCTCATACTCAGACAGCAAGAGAGACAAATAGATGGTGAGCCCACGGCAGACTTTACACTAAGTAGCACCATGATAACTAAATAGAAAGAATAGAAACAGGATAATATATCAGAAAAAACATCCATATAAAATAAACAAAACAAAAATAATTTACTTTCCAGAAATACAATAACCCTTGGTATAAAAAAAGTTAAAATATAGTGTATCCTACTATACCTGTAAACTATCTTGTCCTTCCTCCACTGTAGTACAGTACTTTATGGTAGCTTTAGTACAGCCTGATCGCAATTATGTGCATAAAAACAATCTTACCCATTAAAAAAAAGGCCTGCTGGGTTTAATTGTGTGTTTTTATACAGTATGGAGTCCAGTTTTGGTGTGAGCCGACTAATAGGTAATCTGACAGGCACTTTGAATATCTGTTGATTGATTAGAAAGAGAACGACATGGGAAACAAAGGGATAGGAGAAAGAAATGGAATAAAAACCCTTCCAAATATGATTGTTTTCAGTTTACAATAGGTTTTCAACACACCAATAAGACCATGTGTGTCGGTCCCCATGTAACACGTCTTTCTCAGACGTCCTACTTAAAAACATTTTATATCGTTGGACCTGACTGCCATGTAGGTGGAAAAGGATATACATATTTAATTTGAAAAATATTGAATTAAATAAATAAAAAAAAAAAAATCAGGAACGTGTTTCTTAAAAAGTAAAAACTGACAGTGCTTTCACTACTCTGGCTGCAGATGGACAATCACAGCTCTTAGCTTGATGTCTACCAATAATACATTATAATGCTACATTTTCAAGATTGGTATGGATTTCGTACAGTAGCTACGCCATCGGTGTAGAACTACAACATAATTGTGCGTGGGAGCAGAGCGGAGAGAAAGGAGGGAAGTACTGTAGAACTATCCCCTCGACTAGACCTAGAAATGACGCGCTGGCACACCAGAATGCCGAGAATCGAAAGATTAAACGCACATATAAAAACCATACGCACATCTGGGAAAGACTTTCAGAGGTGAAAGTTAAAGGAATGCACTGAATTCTCCTTGGACACGGTTAGGAGTTAGTGAGCGTTTCTGGACGATAAGCATTTTGAGTTTGGACCATAAACTGAGTATAAAGACAGACGACATGACAACCCTCCAAAAGTGAAGCCAAAACATCTCAGTTGCCCCCTGGTGGCTGGCCCTGATCACAGAATTTCAAGATGGCAGCTCCTGTATCCAGGATATTTTGGCTTCACTTCTGTACAGTGGGAGGAAGAAGAGACACGTCGCCCATCTATATGTATACTGTACATGGTGCCTTCAAATGGGGTCGTGTTTACCGTGTTCATGTGTGTTTTGGTACATATTAAGTGAATACAGTATATTTCATTGCATATTGTTTTTTTCATTATTGTATATGTATGAGGAAATACTGATATTCCCAACGACCTCATCTTTTTCCTCTGTCATTAAGCCTTTGCATTTCCTTCATTATGTTACCCACTAGCTAAATTGTTAGCCTCTGTGGCTTATAATATTACTTAGCAGCGGTGTTCTCACTTCTTAACCCCTTGAACGCCACACATACACGGCTTCCCATGTAAATACAAGCTCACGAGTTTCATTTGAAGGCACCAACAGTCAAAGGTTGGGACACGCATCATATCTGATTCCATGAAACATAGAGAGTAGTGATGCACCGATAAAGCTGACGGATATCAGGTCAATATCATAATTGTTACTGAAACGTTTCTTAATTTTGTAATTCAGATCCCAAAAGTCACATGTGACATGAAAATTCAGTGTAAACCACCTTGTTTTTTGTACTTTTTCTACATAATGTAGTGAAATACATTTCATGTTTTGGTTTGGGTTTCTGTAGCGGCACCCCTTCTATTTGTTGAGGCACTCTGAAAAACTGGTGAAATAAGTTAAAAATATCAGTGCATCTCTATCCATGCCAAATGAAATCTGCACATGGGCTTTTATGTTAACCTAGCAGTCAATCTGAAGAAACTTAAGTGTTTCAGGACAGTGTGCTCTAGGACTGTCTTCAGCAGATCCTCAAAGGGTTCAGGATGTATATTGACATCAGTGAACAAATATCTCATAATTATGAAACAAACAGGCACTTTCTGCCTGCTGTCACGGGTTGAAACCAAAACTATATTTTTTCCAATCAGACTCTGGAGGGTAACACATTTGAAGTAGGTTTCTTAAATCTACAAGGTGTAAGTCATGGCTACAATGCCCCAAAAACATTCCCGTTATTGTGGCCAAAGTCCTTCTGGGAACACAGTTCTAAACAAGCCCAGGGAGTTTTTTGTTGTTTCGGCTTCCAGCTAAACAACGATGGTACGAGGTCCACTCACATTAGTTTTATGGTCTCATTTATATAGCTGACAAGTCCAAATATCCATCAATGGAGTCCAAGTCTGGTCATGCTGGGGATTTGTGGTCCTCCAGTTCTCCCTTTTGTGATCTACTATAATAGCAGGAACATTGAATACCGGACTGAAACTGAAGCAGATGTGTCATCAAGAGGTGGCGTTTTCAGATCCCTGTTGGAGACACTCGCTGGAATGTTACTGTGCTAATTAATCAAAAAGGCATAACTGCATTTCCCAGCACAGCATGTGTGTATAAGCCAAAGTTCAGAGAGGAATCATTTGAGCTTTCCACCAGATTCACCAGATGGTTTCAGAGCTGCTACCACAAAGTGGAAGATACTTCCAGGTGTGACTCCTCTCCAGTTTTATACTGTAGCTCCCAAAGTAACACATGCACTTTCAACGTATACTCAAACTGGGATGGCATCCTTCCGCTTTGCTTATCTTTAAATCCAACATGGCTACCGGTCCAACAGCATACTGGCAAGATGACGTCTTCAAGGTGGATTTTCCAGCCCAAAACTGACCATTTGTAGTACCTGTTATTCTGTAAATTGGGTGGGGAGGGTGGGTTTAGTAGATCCAGTCCTGACATCATAGTTTTTGTGTTAGTGTGTTTTATGACCTGCTGGTAGTTTTGTGATGGTTGGATCTGTTGCTGGGTCGGAGTTCTAGTCCTCCCTGTCCTTGGCATCAGAGTGGTACAGTCCAAGACAAGAGTAACATTGCCCTGGTTCTGTGACTATATGTTTTTATGAATGTGTGCATGTGGCAGTAGGTTTGTGGGGCAGTCTGTGCAGTGTGCTAGCGGTGTGTGTTATGTTTGGCAGTGCACCTGTGTGGCAGGTTGTAGGTGTGAGTGTAAATTAGTGTGTTTTCATGGCAGTGGTGTACAGTGTGTGTGTGAATAATGAGTATGTGTGCGCTGCGTGTCTTTGAACGTGGCAGTAAAAGTGTCATCACTCGTTGCAGGTGTCCCCCTTCTCCTCGGCTGCCACCGGAGACTCCTGTGGTCGGTGCTTGCACTGGCCAAGCGAATGGCGAGCTGTTCCTCTTGATGGTCGGGCGAGGCAGGAGGACTGGGCTGCACAGTCACAGGGTGCATCCTGGGAAATGCAAAGATGTCTTGTTTACATAAACATGCAGGTTTGTTTTTATGTTTTGTATGATTTTTTTTTCTTCTTTTTGACTGAGTTTTAAAAAGAATAAAAGACCATACTGGTCCAAACATTTAGCTTCTCACAAATTATGTTTTTGGGGACCATTTTCAAATGCAGTGCTTATTTTTCCTACAGTAAAATCCCAGGCAGAACATTGGTTTCCATTCATTTCTGTAAGATTAAAAGAACAGTGGGTAACATTTCTGGGGATCTATTAGCAGAAATGGAATATAATATTCATAACTATGTTTTCATTGGTATATAAATACTTGCTAATAAGAATGGCTGTGTTTTCGTTAGAGTCCTTCATATCTACATAGGGAGCGGGCCCTCTTCACAGAGTCCGCCATGTTGCTTCGCCAGGCTCAGAATGGTCTGCAAACACACCACCAGATGCCGCCAAATCCTACAGACTGTACCATAAAGGTGGGGACGGGACACTGTGATTGTTGGACCTAGTATGAATTAGAATTGTGTGTAATGTTGAACCCAGTCTGGGTCAGTTGGTGTTAACAGCTAACTAATAAAATGATGCTGTTTGCTTTCTGATCTGCCCGTTGTTCTCATTGATGGAAATTTATGATCTCATCCAAATTTTGTGCTTTTTCTTGCACATCTTTTTCCTTTTTTTTTGTCTATATAGAGGTATAAATTAGCATGTCATACTGTTATGGTACAGGAACACACAATTTGTCTTGCCTAGCAACACCACTGTAAACACAGTTTATCAAGTCTGCATAAAATTAAAATTAAAATTAGTATTACAGGTAAGTCAGTGCCGACTTACAAAACCTGCACAACCGACCAATGATAATGCAGTACTGACACAAATAATGTAGACTTGATGGTCACAGTGATGGATAACACACCAGGTTTTAAGAGTCTAAGTGATTTTCATATCGTATAGAAATGAATGGAAACTAATGGCATCTGAACTGGAAGGGTAGGAGATGCATTAGAAATTTAAAACTGTGTAGCATGCCTTTGAAAAACAATGTTCTGCCAGTAAAAAGAATACATACAACTTTGTAAAACCCAGATTAACTTTTTGCAAATCAAGAGCTGTGAGGTAAAGTAAATGTTATTTAATATAAAAGTGCATTTCCAATGGCCACACCTCCATCCCAGATCCTGAAGCCCCGGCGTTGCTCATCGTTTCTTTTCCTCCTCCCATGATACTGACCATCTCCTCCCCGGCTGTCTGTCTCATGAATCTCTTATTGACGATCTTGGTCACATTGTCGTTGCTTCCAGCCAGCGCTCCAAGTCCTCCAACCCCGGCTGACAGGCACTCTGGCTTGGGCTCATCCACGCTGCAAAAACTCCCCAAGACACCCAGACCTCCAAGGCTGCCACTGGAGTCTCTTGGTGTTCTCTCCCCAGGCAGGCTGACTCCTCCCTGGCCACGGCTGCTGCAGACATTCCTAAAGAACTCCTGGACCAGGCCTCCGTACCGCTGAGAGCCAGGGTCAGATCCACACGCTGATGCACTGGAGGGTTTCCCCGCGGCAGGTGGCTGCCGTGCTGGACTGGCACCCTGGCTGGCTCCTGATCAGAAACAGAGATTCAAGACAGGGCTTACAATCATCTATATTATCTATTGTTGTTCTAAGGGACTAACTGAATCCAGCAGGACTGCTAACACTCTGCAGTCAATGACATTCAGCACTCTACTTATGGTGGAAGCTTGTTTTCTGCCTTCTAGTACTAATTCAATTCACCAGGTAGTATAAACAAAACTCTTATCACATGCAGCACAACAGATATATTGTGTTGCCATACTCCACTGCACAGTACATCTGGTATTATTTAGCTGTTGTTTCATGACATCTCTAAGAGTAAATATGCCTGTTTTTCTTTGGTAACTCTCTTATCATATTAATTAAAGATGTCACAGATTTGTACTTTAACTGCTCACTACACATTTAAATGACAGATGTAGAACTGAAAATTATTTAAAGGATTAGTTTGGGTGGGTTTTGAAGTGTATGGTTGTATATCCATATAGATTTCATAAGAGTTTATAATAATTGATTTATTGATTGTTTTAATTTTCAAACCTAATAACCTAAAATAACACTGAATGACATTATCGAATTTGAAATGCAAAAGTCAATGAATGCCAGAAAAAACATTAATATAGCAGCAAAACCACAATGAATGACCAGTCTCATTCAGTGAGCCAGCAGAAACAATATCAGGACACTGAAACTTAAGTATCAGGCCATCATTTATGTTTTACACCTACACTTTTCCTACTGTGACATGTGAAAATGTCTTCCATAAAAAAGATTTTATTGTATTTCACCTCCGTCACCCCTCCAGAGCGACTCGGTGCTTCCAGAGTGTTCTACCACGCTGAAGAGGCTGGAGAGGCCGTCGGTGAGGCCGCTCAGGACGGGGCTGTCCCTGGTGGTGGTGGAGCGAGCCCAGGCCGAGCCTCCTCCTCCACCGATGGATCTTTGCTGGAGGCTCCACAGGCTGCGGTCCCTGGAGGAGGAACTCCCATCCAGTCTGGAGGTGGAGCCTAAACACAGAGCAGTTGGATGTCTCCTTCTCCCAAACAAGTTTACACTGAATATCTAAGGAGCTGTGTTAGCTATCACAGAAAAACATCGTAAATTGGCTAAAGAATATTAAGATAAGATAAGATAAGATAAGATATTCCTTTATTAGTCCCACAGTGGGGAAATTTACACGTTACAGCAGCAATACAATAAAATAAATTAGTATATACATAATAGAAAATAGAAGAAAAAAGTAAAGACAGAAAAAATGTGTCCATCATATCAATGATATAATTGTACATAAAGTCATTATTGCACTTATGTCCGGTGAGTTTGTTGTGAATGTGACTGTGATTGTGGTTTACTGGGAGCAGTGCTGGTTGTGGAGTCTAACAGCTGCAGGCAGGAAGGACCTTCTGTAACGCTCCTTCGTACACTTAGGGTGTAGCAGCCTGTCACTGAAGGAGCTCTCCAGAGCTCTGATGGTGTCTCTCATGGGGTGGGAGTCCTTCTCCATCATGGATGACAGCTTAGCCATCATCCTCCTCTCTCCCACCACCTGCACTGAGTCCAGAGAGCATCCCAGGACAGAGCTGGCCCTTTTGATAATCTTATCCAGCCTCTTCCTGTCTGCAGCTGTGATGCTGCTGCCCCAGCAAACCACTCCATAAAATATGGCTGATGCCACCACGGTGTCATAAAAAGTTTTCAGGAGTGTCCCCTGCACTCCAAAAGACCTCAGTCTCCTGAGCAGGTACAGCCTGCTCTGGCCTTTTTATGGAGTGCAGAGGAGTTTGTTGTCCAGTCCAGTTTATTGTTCAGGTGAACACCCAGGTATTTATAAGATGTCACTATCTCAATGTCTGATCCCTGGATGTTCACCGGTGTTGGAGGGGATGAGTTTGCCTGCGGAAATCCACCACCAGCTCTTTAGTTTTCCCCGCGTTGATCTGGAGGTGGTTCCGCAGGCACCAGTTCACAAAGTCCTGGGAAAGTTCTCTGTACTCCGCGTCGTCCCCATCAGTGATGAGGCCGACGATAGCAGAGTCATCAGAGAACTTCTGCAGGTGACAGGTTGGTGAGTTGTAAGTGAAGTCTGCAGTGTAGAGCGTGAAGAGGAACGGAGCCAGAACCGTTCCCTGCGGGGCCCCCACACTGCAGACCACCGTGTCTGAAATGAAGTCCTGTGTCCTCACAAACTGTGGGCGGTTTGTGAGGTAGTCCAGTATCCAGGATGTTAGATGGTGATCTACCCCTGCAGTCTCCAGTTTGTCCCCCAGAAGTGTCGGCTGGATGGTGTTGAAAGCACTGGAGAAATCAAAGAACATGATCCTCACAGTGCTGCCAGGTTTCTCCAGGTGAGACAGAGCTCGGTCCACAAGGAAGATGACGGCATCATCCACCCCAATGCCAGGTTGATAGGCAAACTGTAGTGGGTCCATGGATGGACTCACCACAGGGCGGAGATGTTGGAGGACCAGGCGCTCCAGGGCCTTCATCAGGTGGGATGTTAATGCCACCGGCCTGAAGCTGCTGGGGTCCTTGGGGTGTGGGGTCTTGGGCACAGGTACCACGCAGGATGTCTTCCACAGTTGTGGTACCTTCCTCAGCTTCAGGCTCAGGTTGAATAGGTGTCCAAAAGTCCCACACAGCTGATCTGCGCAGGACTTCAGGAGCCTGGAGCTGATGCCATCTGGACCCGTAGCCTTCCTCACGTTCATCTTCATGAACTGGTTCTTCACCTGAAGTGTTGTGAAGGACAAACTGGAGCAGGGGGGCTGTGTGTCAGAGGCAGAGGAGGGGGTTGGTGGGGGGTCAGGGCTGAGTAGTGGAGCAGAGGGGGGTTGTCTGTGTGACGGGTCTGCTGGAGCCATAGGTAGAGCTGTAGGTGTCGATGTCAGTGGGGGGGCTATTGTTGTGCTGAAGGTGGTGAAGGAGGAGGAGGAGGGGGGGCACTTCTTGAAGTGGGAGATGGAGGGGACTGCAGCAGGGTGGACTGGGCCGGGGGAGGGGTAGGTGTAGGTGACTCATTGAACTGTTAAAGAGTGGTTCAAATCATTCACCCACTTTAGGTCTCCCACAGCCTTGGAGTCTGGTTTCTTGTAGCCTAGATGGTTTTTAGGCCTTTCCAGACTCCACTGATATTGTTCTGCTGCAGCTGTTCCTCCATCTTCCTCCTGTAGCTGTTCTTCCCCTCCCTGATTTTCCTCCTTAGCTCCCTCTGAACAGCCTTCAGCTCCTCCTATTTCCTGATCTAAAGGCCCTCTTCTTCTCCTTAAGGAGGGCCTTATATCAGGATTAATCCAGGGTTTGTTATTGGAAAAACACCTACCGTCCTGGTTGGTAAGGTGTTTTCCACGCAGAAGTTTATGTAGTCCGTGATGCAGCCCGTCAGTCCGTCTATATCCTCCCCATGAGAGTCCCAGAGTTCCTCCCACACTGTTGTGCTGAAACAGTCCTGCAGAGCTCCTCAGCTCTTTGGACCATGTCCTCACTGTGCGGGAGACGGCTGTTCTCTGTGTACCAGGGGTCTGTACACAGGCTGAGATGAACCAGGTTGTGGTCTGATCTTCCCAGGGGGAGGGGGGATGATGTGTATGCCTCCTGCAGGGCAAAATAACCAGATTTTATTGTCTCGTGTGCAGCAGACACATACTGGGAAAAGTTGGTAGAGTGGAGGACAGAGAGACATATTAAAGTCTCCAGAGACCAGGAGGAGGGCCTAGGGTGCTGTGTCTGCAGCCTGCTAGTGACTAATAAGGACATCACAACTTGTCACCGTTAGCAGAGGGGGGAACATACACAGCCATCATAATAACATGTGTAAATTCCCGCGGTAAATAATACGGCCTCATACTAAGAGCGAGCAGCTCGATGTCTCTGCTGCAGTGTTGGTCTTTAACAGTGATGTGACCAGGGTTACACCATCTATCATTCACAAACACCGCCAGTCCTCCTCCTTTCCTCTTACCGCTTTCTCTCGTCCTGTCCGCCCGCACCAACTTAAACCCGTCCAGCTCCGTCACCGCGTCCGTGGTCGCCGCCGTCAGCCACGTCTCGGTGAACACCATCATGCTGCACTCCCATATTCCCTCTGATGTCGGGTCAGCGCCGCCAGCTCGTCCATCTTGTTGGGGAGAGATCTCACATTCCCCATCAAAACAGACGGGAGGACTGGTTTGTATTTCATCCTCCGTGCGCGTCGCTGAGCCCCAGCCCGACATCCTCTTCTTCTCCTCTTTATCTCCAGGGGAACAGCGGGTCTTTCCTCTGGGTGCAGGGGCGCTGTGTTGCGGAGCGCCAACAGCTGATCCCTGGTGTAAACAATGGGTCTGCTCGTCGGGTCCCCGCACACAGACGTAAACATCGTGAAAGTTGATGAAAAGTTACGACCAAAGCTGCTGCTTTGGTCTCCATAATTCCGGAAAGACTGTTGAATTAGAGGACTTAATAATGGCAAATGAAAGAAAAGAATAAAAAGTTTTTGAAGAGAAAAACTCTAGAATGAGCAGGAGCTGCTGTAACAGGCGGCCACTCACGCAGCGCCATAAAAGCACTCAGACTCCAAGGGAAACAAATGCTCAGGTAAGAAGATCTAATTACCAGAAGACACTCTGCGTTGTAGTTTCGGTGATCCATACTTGGGTGAACAGCACGGCCTCTCGATGCGGCTGTGAACTTTATCCAGGGATGTGGATATCTGCCGGGTTCGGGCCGACGCTAGCGAGGAGGTGGTTGTTGATGATGGGCGAGGAGACCAGGCTTTGGAGTGTAACCCCGTCCCCCTGCTGCTGGGAAGGTTGTCGGTTTGAAGCCCGATGCTGACGTACTGCGCAGCAGTCTGTGTGGACCTGGTGGACACACCGACCGCCTGGGTGGGAAATGGAAATGGTGGAGAATGCTTAGTGTGCTGAGAGGAAGAGAAAATGAATGTTAATTATATTAGCTACTGAAGAGAGACGATATGAGTAAGACACTTTCTCTTAAACCTACACGAGGCAACCTCATGTGTTAGCAGAAATATCCATTTTTAAGGAGTACTTCCCCCCCAAAATGACCATTTGTGTATTAGTTCCTCACCCAGTGTTACCCTAAATTCTTGAAGAAAACTTTGTTTTTCTCGTATGGCTCTACAGTGAGTGAAAAATCAAAAAATGGAGAAAAATCTTGATGAATTGGAGAAAATGGGGGCCGCTTTTAACAACAGCAAAACTACATCAAAATTTCTGTATGCAAACTTTCACACTTCAAGGTAAGTCACGTCAAGTGAGTATATACAAATGGTCATTTTGTGGCGAAGTATTCCTTTAAGTAATTATTGTCTTTTAGTGAATCCTGAATGTTTCTTTATGTAGTTAAAAAAGACAGTGTAGTGACATAATTTTAACCTGTTTCTAGTACAAATCAGCTTGTTTCTTTCACATCACCAGACATTAGAACATTTTTTTGAATTTTGCTTTGTATTATTCAATTTGGTTCAAATTAACTTACATTTTAAAACACGAAAACAAGTCTTTAGCTCAAAAAAAAAAAAAAAAGACCATGATAGGATGGAAGACCCTCTCAAATACAGCTATATTCAGCAGGGCAAGTGTTGGCTCCTCTTTTGAGCATGAAAATCATCACAAAGGCCAATAGTTGGACCATAAAATCAGACTTTTGATTTTTACCTGACTCCCAGGTTCCTTGGTGGATTTCCTCTCCAGAGAGGAGGAGCGTATGGCCTGGCGGACACAGTTGGTCATCTCCTTCATGTCATCGCTTAAGTTAGCTGAAATCTCCCCAATCTCTAGGCCGTGGAAAGCTGAGGAGGATGCTATCCCATCAATCGAGCCACCGACGCCGTTGTTGGCAACACTGGGGATCGAACCGGCAATGCAGCCACTTCTGCTCTCCAGCAGCTCCCTGTGCTGCTTGGACAGCGAGCTCAGCCACTGCTCGTACGAAGACGAGAAGGAGGATGGAGGTTGTTGCGGCTGAACCTCAAGGGTTTCTACGGCTACATCTGAGCCACTCAATCCCAGGGAAGAGCTCCCGTTCTGGGCCTGCGGTGGCTCTTTGGCCTCCTGGCTCCTTCTTCGGTGCTCCATGCGTCGTACAGCAGGAGGGCTGTAGTAGATCCGGATGCCTGTGCGGTCTGGAGCGGTGTAGCTCCTCTGGACTGACTCCAGGTCCAGCTCTGATCCCATTAAGCTGCTGCAGGAGCCGCTGGGACCATCCCAGGTTTTACACGTGTCCCCAACCTCTGGAGTCTGAGATGATGATGAGAGTGGACACAAGAGGAAACCAGTAAAAAATGATTCTTTAGTTTGAGGAGAGGTTAAGAGGGGAGAACAGAAATTATGACTGTTGTTATACAAAACAAATACATCTGTTAATTAGTCAAAGCACTACAGCAATAATTTCTTTGACGCATTAAAGCAACTTGTGATTTTTAGGTTGTAGCGGACTCAGACTGAAAATACTGGTATCATTTGAAACTAGAAAACCTAATGAATCCATTGGTACCAACTATGTTACACTAGATAATGCTGCGGATTATGCCAAATAAATTTTTGCGAGGAAAAAACTGAATGGCCATTTTCAAAGGGGTCTCTTGACCTCTGACCTCAAGATCTGCGAATGGAAATGGGTTCTATGGGTACCCACCAGTCTCCCCTTTACAGCTATGTCCACTTTATGATAATCACATGCAGTCTGGGGCAAGTCATAGTCAGCACACTGACAGCTGTTGTTGCCTGCTGGGCTGCAGTCTGCCATGTTATGATTGGAGCATATTTTTTATGCTAAATGCAGTACCTGTGAGGGTTTCTTACATATCTTAATTGATTGACAGCCCTAGTGACAACATTAATTATTGATG
Source organism: Pterois miles (assembly GCA_947000775.1). Taxonomy (NCBI): domain Eukaryota; kingdom Metazoa; phylum Chordata; class Actinopteri; order Perciformes; family Scorpaenidae; genus Pterois; species Pterois miles. The sequence continues at coordinate 3,690,766 of CAMQGK010000571.1, read as the reverse complement.
TCTCAATTCCAGAGATGAGTATAGGATTTAGAAATTAAACTTCTTAGTTAGTATAAAGAAATACATCCCATCTTTGTTTCACTTGCTTTGTCAGATACTGTATGTAAAAGTAAAGAAATCACAATAAGCTGCACATTTTAAACCAGTAAATGTATAAAATCACGACTTCTCACCTCATTGGTCAGGTAAGTCCAGTTCTTCCTGGTGAGGTCACCCAGCTCTGGGACTGCAAACTGGATCCTCTCCTCCTGATTGGCTGTTCCGTTGACTTCTGGGCCGTCCAGCTCTGATGTCGATTTGGTTCTTTTCAATGAAAGAGGAGGAAGAAGTTAGTAAGAAAAGAGAAATGAAGTCATGCTCTTCTTTCAAGATGACAAATTTTCACATTTCACAATGAAGAAAACATTAATGACACATTCTGGACTCAAACAACATTTATTTAAGGGTTAGGGTTAAGATTTATTCCACATGTTCAGGATTAATTTCAGAGTAAATATGTTAATGCTAATGTTTTTAACTGTTACCTTGGCGATCCTGTTCCATTAGTGACGACTGTGTCTGCAGAGGACTCGCTGGCTAATGACTTTGACTGTGGGGACAAAAACACAAAAACAAACCCTGACTGTCAGTAAAATAGAAACCACAGAACTACTTTTTTGCAGTTTCATTAGCATTTAAAAGACCTGCGTCTTCTGCACAAATTGCTCCTGTAGCATTTTGCATTTCTCTACTTTTTTTGACACCCTGGAAAGCATCCAGTGTAGATGCATTCCTTTCATTACCATCCACTTCCTCTAGAGCTGTTGGCAGGAGGAAATGGACACTGACTAGTATAATCTATCTGTAGCAGACAGCATGCACGCACACAGACACATGCACGCACGCACGCACACACACACACACACACATGGTGATGCTGACTCAGAGCGTTTTACACTTGAGAGGTGCGCTCACAGACACCATTTCCCCTCAGAGGAAAGAGACAGAATGGAAGAGGGGAAAAGGACATCTGCAGATAATGTGCTTAGTTGTGCAGATACACTGATGGACTTTCACCTGCAACTCACTGAACTACAGACCAGGCGGCCTGGATGTGAACAGCATACTGACAGAAATGGCACCACCCAGCAGTTCAATTCGTTATTTTTATCAGAATATTTATTTTTGAGTTTCCATGTGCAAAAGTAGTGGATAGTACCGACAGAACTGCTCCGTTCTTGGTACCATTTCAGAGTTGAGCCAATACTAGAAGGTGGAGTTTAGACACTGCAGACCACTGATTGATCAGAGAGAATTGACTCATCAACGCAACATGGGGCATTAATACAACACCCTGTGTCCTTTACAATACGACCCTCTCACTGGAAGAGGAAAACAGAGGAGGGATCCCCCTACCAGTATGGACAGACATGGAATAGCTGTTGTGTGTACAGAGCATAATAAAAATACAACAAAGACAGAGCCAGGGCAGCACGACCTCCTCTCCACCATCATCCACTGCTGTCAATCTTGACCGCAATTTTAAATTCAATTGACCCAGATTTAAAAAAAAAAAAAAAAAAAAAGCAGATCACAAAACTACATCATACAATTGATTAAGTGCAGCTCCTGTGCTTGGTTGCCGTCGAACTGATTAAGCAAGTGCCCCGTTGAAGATGATATCACAGCAGTTTTATGTGGCATCACTACGGTGATCAGATGCGAATCCTGTCTACACTGAGGGGGCCCTATCTGCAGAGGAAACACGGCTAGAGGAAAGGACCGGTGCCAAAGTGGAGCTGTGCCTTGCAGTGGAAACATGGCTAAAGCTAAATATAAACTAGATCAGTGATTCCCAGACAGGGGTTCTTGTACCCGAGGTGGTACTTCTGTAGTTGCCAGGGATGACATGGAAAGATTGTCCAACTAATTTGAAAAAGTGCAATAAAATATATATCCACATATTGAGTGAGCTGTAACACCTCAACATATGTGTTCAGCGTGTGTGAAGTAGTTAACAAGCACAGAAGTCTACACAGTTAACGGTTACATTAGGTAGCTGAAGTAATGAATAATGTTAAAATCAATATGGAGCTATGGATAAACAATAGGTAGTTAAAATGGTTGAATAGCTAAAAACATTTGGGGGCGGCAGTACCTCAATCTATAGGGAGTTGGCTTGGGAACCGGAGGGTCACCGGTTCAAGTCCCGACATGGACCAAGAACTGAGTGTGAACTGGTAGCTGGAGAGGTGCCAGTTTACCTCTTGGGCACTGCCGAGGTGCCCCTGAGCAAGGCACCAAACCCCCAACTGCTCGGGGCGCTTGTCAGGAGCAGCCCCCTCACTCTGACATCTCTCCATTGTTGCATGTTTGTGCATGTGTGTGTTCGGGTCTGCATGTACCGTGTATAAGTTAACAACAGAGTGAAAAAATTGAATTTCCCCTCGTGGGACTAATAAAGGACTATCTTCTTCTTCTTCTAAAAGTAATGTAAAAATGAATCAAAATTGAAATGCTCCTGCTTCTTACACTTCAGATACAGATAAACATTTAACCAAACCGACCTAAACACTGACTGAAATGTATTCAGAATACTGAAGCTGTTTAATTGTCTAATCTCGTCTAAAGAACTAATAATGTTTAATTATATCCTGTTAAATTCAGTTAAAATTAACACATTAGAATGCAAATGGTGGTGTTGATGAAGGGATACTTGGTCAAATGACTGTGCTAGATTGTACATGTCACAGTAAATTGGTTAAACTTAAAGTATAGTATGTTTCTTTTAAACCTACTCACCAGAAAATCGATCACAAATCACCCAAAGATTCTGAAAATCCATCCAATTTTAAGATAATCCACATGAATAAAATTAATTTATAAGTAAACATTAGATTTGTAACTTTAAATATTGCATACTCCGGTCCAACTGACACAGAAATCCAGCTGCTTTTCCTCTAAATGGCCGGATGGTGGCAGTACAGTCAAATATCAGAAGTCTTACAGTAGAAAGGCCCAACCACACAATACAAGTAGATTAGATAGTGGATCAGATTTGTGGGTGGCAGAGCATGACCTAGAGACTGAGACTGAGTGAATTAAAGTATGACAGGCTTCGGTCTCCTGCCAAGTTCCCAATGCAGAACAGGGCCACTTAATGGAAGGAGTGAGATGGGCTCACACTCAACAGACAGGGGGAAGGAAAAGGAGGGAGAAGGGGGAAGAAAGGGGGACAAAGACTCCCTCAGACTGAAAACCTCATTGGCTGCAGACAGAAGAGAAATGATGGAGGAGCGCTGACCTACTAACCATTGATCTGGATTCCTATTTCTCTGTGTATTTATGGGGGGAAAATGAACTAATGACCACTTTAAAAACACTGAAGCAATCCTTCCCCATCGCTCCAAGGCATGTTGCAGCAGCTTGGCAGCGACGGCGCTGGTGTATAATCAGCAGATCGGACCAACCATGTTTCCCTGGTGACCTCGACTTAACATTAAACTGCAGCTTGAAAACAGTACGGCAATAACAGACGGTTCTCCTTACTCTACATTAATCTTACATTATGATATTAACAGCTGTGGTTAGCGTCTGCATCAGCAAAGGATCCTGAGAGGAAAATACCATCCTAAAGACAGCAGTTATGTGAATTTTCACTCTATTTTGACAATTCTAGTGTTGATTCTGACGACACAGAAATACAAAGTGAAATAAAACATCAGCATTAAAAGTCTGATTTGATGTCTCTCCTTCAGAATCAAAGAGTGAGAGTGTTTTATTCAAGAGCTGCTTCTTTGCAAAACAATGTGAGACAATCATGTGGAATATAAAAGGGTTTTGAAAAAAAAAAAAAAAAAACGATGAGATGCCTTTTCTCGGCTGGTTCTGTTCAGACTGGTGAGAAGGGTTTGAAGACCAAAACACTACAATACGATTCATAATACAAATATTAAAGCAAAAATCTGGATGCTTTGTATATTTGCTCTTGCATATATTTTAAAGTGCTCAGCTGGATGATGCTGCATTTCGTTGTGTTGGGTATGGCTAAACTTTTTTTTTTTCCAGTGGTCTCATTGAAATTAATGAAGAGTCTGTTTTTGTTTTTATTTTGGTGTAATGCTAATGTTAGTCTGAATGCAGCCTTATTGTGATAGCTATGACTACCGGTACCCAAACCCGAGATTTCGGTACATTTTAATTACATTTTTGGGGAATCTGGGAAATCATCAAACAAGACTGGATGTGCTGGAACAAGTGTGCCAAAAAACACACATCTCATCCCATGACTCGATATACTTTAGATGTCCATCTTATCTCAGACATACGCCCTCATCCCAAGATACACTCACTCCTTATCTCTTCTTCATCTTTGACATTCCTCCCTGTCTCTCAGCCTGTCATACCTTTGCCTGTTGTGCCGTAGCCTCTCCCAGTCTCTGCTCCCACTGGGCTCTCTCCTGGCTGAACCTCTCCAGCAGCTCCAGCTTCTCTCTGCCCCAGTTCCTCTCCCCGATCTGAAGCTGATTGGTCCACAGGCGGGTCACAGCGGAGACGACAAGAAAGAGGCAAACATCAGAGCAGGAGGAAATAACATGGATGAGGAGTGCACACCATCGGAACATGAATTCAAACACTACATCGTTGTCATGTAAAACACAAGTCTTGATCCAACACACAAATTAGTAATAATAATAATATAATAATACCTGGCTTGTCGGGTGAACACTTCACAAGAATCAAGCTGATTTTGGGTCTGATTACTCATTCCTGACAATCTCCAGCCTAGATTTAAAAAAAATATCTTTCCAGATATTCTTGTGTATGAGGTATGTGGGGAACCCCGAGGACAGCCAATGACCAGCAGAGTATGAATCCAAACATGACGTCAAGTAAAATACAACTCTTGATCTGACACACAAATTAAATAACAACCTATCAAGTTTTTATAACCTGATACTGGATACAGGAGTGATTTATCTCTTGTACAAAAATCTCCATCTAACTATTCAAACCACTTTGAGCCCTTACGTTATTACAGTTTGCCATAGATTGAGAAGTGGACGTAGTCACTGTTATGTCACTCACTCGCCTTGATTTTGGCATTTTGGCCGTCACCATCTTGTTTTTGTTTTTTTTGCAACCAGAAGTGACAAGAGAAGGTGGCGCTAAGCACAACCGAACGTTGTTTTCAGACATTTTCAGCCAACCAAACTGATACAATTAAGAGAACTGTAAACACACTGTGAAAAGGTTCAAGTATTAAGACAAAAGACTGACAACTCCCAGACTGGACAATGCTGTGGAAGCAACCTGTCAATCACAAGGTAGCCACGCCCTAAATCATACCCTGCTTTATGATCTATTTGACTCTAAATGGGACAATAATTTACTAAATGAACATCATGCTGTATTGAAGAAGACTTGAAACTAGTGATTGAGACCATAAACTCATGTTTACAATGTTTACTGAGGTAATAAATCAATTCAGAATTAGGATCATTTTCTCATAGACTTCTAGGCAATCAGACATCTTTTTGTAACCTGAGGATTCGCCCCCTGCTGGCTGTTAGAAATAATGCAGGTTTAAGGTACTTCAGCATTGGCTTCACTTCTCAGACCTGGAGGTTGTCGCCTTTGCAAATAACATGTTAACAAAATTACAGATTTTCCTTCAAACCTAACCTGGTTCATTCTCACGCACAATTACCTGTTTAGTTAGGTCCATCACAGCGGCGTAGGATTCGGCCAGGAGGTGCTGGTGTTCTTCACGCTCCCTCTTCAGCGTCACCTTCAGGTCTGGAGGATCTGGTGCATCAGTGACGGACAGAGCTGCTGCTGCTGCTTTGCCTGCTTTGGTCTCAAGCTGAAAGGACAAAAAGAGATCACGGTCAATATCAATATTACACCCATTTTCCCCCTAAATCCTTGTAAGTTGAAACCTTTCTTTGGTTGGCAAATTGTAAACATTTATAAGCTTCATGTCTGATAGATAATTACTGTGAGAAAAGTTAAGTTAAATAAACTGAATTTGACTTAAATGTACAGTGTGTAGGATTTGGTGGCATCTAGTTGTGTGGTTGGAGATTGCAACCAACTGAGTACCCATCCGCTCACCTCTCCCTTTCCAAGACTGTGGTAATGTGTGCAAAACCATAGTAATGCCGCTCTTAGTCAGCTAAAAGCCATCAGATTATGGTAGTGGAGTAAAAGTTTCAATATTTCCGTCTTGAGTCCAAATACAATGTAGGACAACATGGAAATACTCAATTAAAGTACAAGTTCCTCATAATGTTGCTTCAGCTCTGCCCTTGACAACATCAAACAGTTTGTGTCTTTGAGTTGAAACGATTTAGCACACACAGAGAAACACACAGTCACACAAATAATTACTCGATGTCATGAATACAACTATGACTCATTTGACCACACAGAGATTTGTAACTGGAAACCGCTGCTTCTCCGAGTGTTGCTGTTTTAAAGGAACAGTGCGTAACAGTGTAGGGTTCAGAGGGGCGAGCAGGTCGTCCACCAATCTGACAGTCAACAGTTTGACCCCTGGCTTCTCCAGTCACATGTCAAAGTGTCCTCGTTCAAGACCCTTAACTCCAAATTGCTCCCGAAGGCTGTTAAATCGGTGTGTGAATGAGTTTATGAGTAGTTTAGATCCTGATGGACAGGTTGGCACGTTGCATGCCTCAGCGTATGAATGTGTGTGAATGGGTGAATACGGACTCAAAGCGCTTTGAGTGGTCGTAAAGCACATATAAGCTCTATTAGCATAAATGGAATATAATATTCATTGTATGTTTTAATTTATGTCTAATCACCTGAAACTAAGAACTGTTGGGTTTTCGTTAGCTTACAATGAGTCCTTCATATCTATATAGGGAGTGGTCCGCTTTACGAAGTCCGCCATGTTGCAGAGTAAAACCGTGGTACCGGCAGCTGCCCTCTGATTTCTGTTGCTCCTAAAGTAGCGTTATAATGTTAAGGATGGTCAGTGGTTTCCACGATTTTGCACTCAATGGCTTACATTACCGTAGTAATGGAAAGGGAGGCGTGAGCTGATGGGTATTCAGTTGGTTGCAATCTGCAACCACATCGCAAGATGCTGCCAAATCCAGCACAGTGGACCTTTAAATGACCTCATTGACACCCAGACATGGACAGGATGGCTCACTGCTGTTCACTGAATGATAAGAAACGGACAGAGTGTGGAAAGAGACCACAATCGAGAGGATCTTTCTACTCTGAAGATGTCTCTGCTATTCTGTCCTTCTCACCCCTTCTCCCTCTCTCTTCTGCTTTCTCACCCTCTATTTTGAGGTCTCTCACCCCATTTTTTTTTTCGCTCTACATAAATCTGGCCTGCTGTCACAGAGCCTGTAGGTGGGATCGCTTGAAATTTTTATGAGCAGCTCTGTTTTCCCTTTTCCTGTCTGAGCCTCATAGTTCACACCGCTGACAATACCAGGCCCATCAATTTCACACGCACGCACGCACGCACGCACGCACGCACGCACCAGACCTATCAATCTTCTCTCAGTCTGGCCTCTTTGGCACTGTTGTCCGTATTTGGTGCTCATGGAACAGAATGGTAGCCAATCACAGCGAAGCACCCTTGTCCAAACTCTCGTCTCCTATAGCAACAGAGCGTTGCTCGTTAGTGATGAACGTGGCCTAACGAGCCCCACGACTTAATGAGGTTTATTGCTGAGGCGTTAAGAGGGAGGCGATTTTACTGGATGACTGGCATTTATTGGTGGATGAGAGACATGTGGTTCCCAACTCGCTGCTCACCATTTAGCAAGATCAATTACTTCTATTTATTCAACTAAAACCATGAATATAAAATCATAGAATTATTAATGAAGTTTTATTCGAATAATCTCAAGAGGAGACTTCAGGGCCTGGATAGTGGAAAATATGTTTGAGTATAAAAAAACCCAATAAGTCAGGCATTGATTAAATGTTTGCCTTCGCATTTGTCACATTCATCATGTGCGTTTTCCTCAAGTATTTATAGAGAAGCAATTTTTCATAGACAGAAAGTATCTGTAGAAACAAAGAGCTGAGAGCGACTAACAACACCGTGGCAATAAGCACCAATTAAACCCACAGGGGTCTCTAAGTGATGAATGAGTTAATTTCACTATTATCAAAGCCGTTGTTATTATCATACAAATTAGAGAGTTTAAACCACGAGATCTCCTTGTAGAATCATTTGTATTCAATACCAAAGTACGAAAACTGCCTGAAGACCGATTCACTGTTTATCTGCTGCTGACCTAGAGCCACTATAATAAGCCACTAAATAAAATCTATATAAATAACATGTTTATAGACTGTTATTGCTTTGTAGTAGGAGAATAATTTTAAATACATAAACTGCAATTTATAGTCACAAAAATAGACATTTATGTGTTATTAACCTCACAAATATATATATATATATATACTGTATATATAATAACAAAAACACAATAAAATGTTAAATGGATATGTTAAATATAAAGACACTTATTGGTAGTAGGAGAATAACATTAAATACAAGACAGAAACAATAATTAATAGTAACAATAATTGACATAGTGTAGATGTTGATAGCTATTCCAAAAAAATACAAAACAAAACAAATCAGAAAAGAGAAAAAAGAGACAGTGTCTTTAAAAAGGACTCATGTTTCTCTGTTTTTAACAGAGATTTGTTATCAACTTTAACATTAATGTGACCTTTTATTTAATCACTGTTAAGAACCCTAACTACAATCACTGTGATTCAGTGGATAAATAAAATATGAAAAATTAAGAGAGGGGGTGAATACTCCACACAGATAATAATCTGATAACAAACAGTAATTGTTAGGCAAACAATGACTGGTTCGGGTAACAGGGAGCCACGGGGTATTATGGGTTATTTTTGGGCAGCATGTCATTTGACTGCAGCAGATTTTCCTTCAAGACCACAATAAAGTTTATTTTTATCTATTAATGTCAGTACTTCATATCAACCATCAGCTGATAATTCTTGGGCAAGCACAGCAATCCTGAGAGATAAAATGTGTACCAGGTTTAAAACTAAAAACAGCTCCTAGGTATTATAATATAATAATATAGTGAAGCTGTGTATTTAACACTGAAGCTCTGAAGTCTCATCTCAACCTCAGTGTTTACTTCTGTCTATTTACTTCTGACTTTCTCGGGTGGGGACCGTGTAAGAGAGTGTGTAAGACTGAGACACTTATTTTGACAGCATGTTTACTACAAATACACTGAAGAGGTCTGAAATATAATACTAGGTTTTAATTGGGGCGGCTGTAGCTCTGTGGGCAGAGTGGGTCCTACTGTCCTCAAGTGACCTTGAGTGAGACACTGAACCATATGTTGCTCCCCAGGTGGTAGGGATGGGTTAAATGCACAGGTCACATTTCATGTATGCACCTGTATGTACATGATTCTAATAAAGTTTTAAAATTTATCTAGAATTGAAATAGGATGATGATGAACCAGATTTACACCTGACTTTAAAGTGGAAAATATGTCTGTTGGTTAAAAAAAATAAATGGTTTACACTCCAGTTAATAAGTTACTCTCATAAAGTATCATGTTATTTTCAAGCTAAGCATGCAGTGTTGGCACCTCTAGCTTCGAGGTGTTAACCTCGAAATTCTGAGCATATCTATTGTCTCCACACAGCTCTCGACATGGCTTGCAGCTAACAGTGCTAACAGTGAAAGCGACAGCGATAGCACTTATGGAGCTACCAGTGTTAATGGAGGGTGGGTGCTAGACTTCTGCGACAGCGGCATTGATCAGGACGGCATTATCAGCTGTAACCGCCGTATGAGAGCAGCGTAGAATGGCAACCATGACCTACCCAGTGGGACACACTCACACGCACTAACATGCAGTAAAAGGCATGAACAACCAGCCCGGTGATGTCAACAAAACACAGAGAAGCTCTGATTACAACATAAACAGAGGGAGAAAGACATTACTCCTCTATATCTTTACATAGTAAATAGTAGTTTGTTGCCATATTAATGCTCTGAATGATGTACTGAGAACTTTTAAAGGAACAGTTTGACATTTTGGGAAACATGCTTGGTTATAGTCTCATGTCTATATGTTAAATATGAAGCTGGAACCAGGAGATAGTTAGTTTAGCTTAGCATAAAGCACTTGAAGCATGAGATGTTTTTTAACTTGTTTGGACAAAACCAGTCTAGATGTTTCCTCCTGCATGTAGCATATTAATCATCTCATCTAACTCTTAGTAACTCAGTCTTTTTCTTTAACCAAGGTTAAGCCTGAATTTAAAAAGAACTTGATTGCAAATATGGCAGATCAGAAAACACATCATTTCTGAATATTTGTATGTGTTGTTTTCAAAGAAACAATTAACCTTGTTTATCATTTACATACGGGGACTCATTGAATATCTATATATATATATATAAAATATATAATATCTTTATTTCCCTGCCCGCCTTTTTATCTTCATCCTCCCTTCACGAGAAGAGGAATCAACAGATGTGATGAGCGAGCAAGCGGGCGAGCGAGCGAGCGATCAGAGCTTCCAGCTGCTAGCGACAGGTGTTCATAACATGTCCTCCAGTCAGCATGGAAGACTGATTAAGGAGGCAGTGTTGTACTGCATGCTTTCGGGCCTCTGGATATCGTTTCTACTCCACTGACGGTGTTTGTTTATCAGGCTGAACGGTGAAGATAATTTCCTGTCGAGCCGTTTGACGGATAGGACAGTGTTTGAAATTGAGTTGACTTGTTCGACAAAGCAACAGCTGGAGGAGCCGGCGCACACCGCCAGGATAACTTGGCACCGATGTGGTTCGGTTGGCTGGTTAATGTCTACACACACACAAACACACACACACACACAAACTGATGGCATACTTTACAGTGTGCATTACTGGCTGGTTCCAGTTGAGGCATCTAGGCCAGTAACACACCCATATACACACATAATCTGTGATGAGTTAAACATAATAAACTACCAAACTCATATGTGTGTGTGCATCGACATCGAGGATGCTCACGAAGCGCGACTTGTTGGGTTTGACGCAAAAATGAATCGCAGCCGGGTGATTCAATCCTTTGATTAAGCCACAAAGATTTGCCCGTACATTTAATCTCATAACAACCTGCTGCTATGTCACATTTAGGAAAAACAGAGCGTCTTATCTCTTAGTAACGCTGCTCACGTCTCCTATTGGCCGCCAACATTAGCTGCCAAACCAATCAGAAGACAAATGATCTCGCACCACAGCGTGAGGGCAGAATCTCTCTGATCATGACGAGGATTAATGACTCCGTCAGCGAGTGAGCGTCTCTCTGTGTGTATCTTTGTGTTTTGTGACCACAACACATCCGTCATAGTGAAGGTGTTTACTACTTCATAAAGGGCCATTTCAGTTGTAGATTGGATTGGATTAGGATTAAGTTTAAGTGGTCAGGTTTTATCCTGGTTAAGGAATAAAGGCATATAATCTACCCATATACTGTACCTTAAAGTACTGAAAATCTTCACATTCCTTATAATTCCTTTGGATTAATCATTTAATGTTTCTGATGTACCTGATAATTACCCCCTTTGTGACTGGTTGTTGCAGTTACTTGTTATTCTTTTTTTTTTTTTTTTTTAAATTAGACCTCCTAAAACCTCCTCTTAGGTTGCATTCAGATCAATAGCAAAGCAAATTTTCGTCTTGCTTTACTCGTGCAAGTTGGACTCACGGTTTCATTTGTGGTAATTCGTGTTAGACGAGCCAGAGAGGAGAAGGAGCCTGTCTCCATAGATACCAGCAACTTTTCTTTTCACCATGAACCATAGAAGAAATAACCGCGGATGAGCCCAAAATAAACAGATTATGCTGTGATTTAAATGTAATAAGCAGATCAAAAGAATGCCAAAATAAAACCATAATAATGCTGCAGTATTATAATTTATCAGCAATAGTAATGAAGTATGAAGTCATGCTTTGTCAGGTCTGTCTGCAAGAAGACAAGTAAACAACTTTTAAAATGTCTGTGTTCTGAATGGAGTTGGGATCGGTCATTGCCAGGCTATGCAGCAGCTCCATCAACACTCAAGATAAAGTCATCTAGGCATAAATATGGCAGCAATGTCGCTATTTACACCAAAGACAGTCTATTGTTTACACACATACATTTATACACACTAGGGATGCTAATTTTTTTTTTTTAATTCTTGAGCAATAACTGACCATCGTTAACCAAATATTAACTATACACCAACAAGATTTGTGCCGCGCATGCAGCGGTTTGCCAGCTGCAGTATATGAGCACAACAGACAAGTGACCATCAGGACAGTTACTGTAGCAGAGACGGTGCTGCGTTCACTGTCTCCAGTTCACCATCAGTAACGTTAATCATGCCGCTGTTTAGCAGCAACGCTCTTCATGACTTCACCACTTGAACGCAGCGTACGTCATATTCATGACTTCCCATGTTGTAAACACAAATTCACAGGTTCCATTTGAAGGCATCATATTTCCTGGATTTCCTTTTAGTTTGTTTCAACAATTTGCAAGAATTACAAAAAAAAAGGATTATTTTAAGTTCGGATGAGGTCGCTATAGATGGTGTAATGTGATTTTGCAAGTTTTCACATGAAACCTGATGTTGAAAGAAAATAATGTTGAAAGGGTATTTGAAAAATAATGACAATGCATGTATAATTTCAAGTCACTTTGACAACAACCACTGCACTTGAGCTGTGTAAATGTAAACATGTTTTAGCAAACTGACCCACTCTAACCTGTGCTAATGCTGCTAGTGCTGGTTAGCTGAAGGCTGAAGGGAGACCTGTACATACAGTATGGTACTGCACCAAAATGTACAATACACTCACATTGTAGACAGATGGCTTTTAATGAAGGGGGAACAAAACAAAAGGCTTTTTTAATTGCTAAATGTTTCTCTCTGGCTTTGATCTCCATCTCTTCTGCTCTGTCTCAGGTAGCGGGCGGTAGCACACAGGCTGACTTCTATCTGAGAGGCTGTTAATTAACTCTTACACAATTACCAACTCTGCTGCTGTTATGAGACAGACAGAAACAATGAGGGAGGATAAAACACGAAAACCATTACTCAGACTGCAGACAAGACAGACAGACAGACAGAGAGGCGATGAAAGGCTCTAATGGACAAATAAGCCACTCTGAGAAGTAGAAATTGACCAACTAGAATGCCTTCAATTTCAAGAGCCACTTGTCAAAATGAATATCGGCCACTTCAGAGCAGAAACACCTCACATTGTTCTCCTATCTTCTGTCTGTTGCCCACCAGGTCTACTATGTCCAGTCACATGCAAGCGAGGATCACAGGCTTTCAAGCAAAAGTCGCCTGGACTCAGAAGTAACTTATTTATTTTATCAGACTTGGCGGTTGTAACTTTAGCAAACGTCTCTGTAGTCGATGTGCTCCTGCGCTGATGTACTGAGGAGGCCATTTTACTCAACTGCATTGATTTTTCATCTTGTCCTGAATTCGTTTAGCGCCGTTCGACTTTGCCAGCATATGAGTTTCTGAGTATCTGATGACTTTTAAATATCAACATCTGTCTCCTTATACTCAACAGTGCAGAGCAACCAAAGGAAGCCAGATCATCTCATTCCCTTAATGGACAACAAAGTGGTTGCTGAATATAAATCAAATGAGTTGTGCATTGTTGCATCAGGCCCTCCATTTCATCATACCAATTCAAGTTTGTGTGTTATAACGGCTGCACTACGGCTCACTTTGAACAGAGCAGAAGTTGTTAAAAAACATGCTCACAGACTGTATATAAAGATGGACGATGTGTCTCTACTTCCTCCCACCGTACAAAAATGACGCCAAAATATCGCGGATATGGGAGCTGCCATCTTGAGATTTTGATGTCATGGTGAGTCTGGTAACAGCGATCGGGGGGGCTGGAGTCGTAGTATTGAAGTCTCACCCACGCACACAACCGCAGCTTGCTAACGTTAGCCACCTAGCCGCTATGCTTGAAAGACACAACATATAACCATATTATCTCTATAACTACATTTCTGATCAAATTGATACACGTTGTGTTACACAGATTCGTGACGGTTATGGAAAGTAACCGGCTGCACGACTACTTCACTCAGAGCAGCTGTCAATCACAGCTGTCAATCGTGATGTCTCACAACTAATAACTAATTAAAACCAAAGTTATCAGAACAATCAACATACATCAGCATGATAAGACCTAGCTAAAATGACAGAAATCATCTTTGGAAAAAAATTTTATGCGTACTTTGACTTTTTAGTTTGGCCCATGTCTCATCCACTAACATAGTGGGGGTGGGAATTAGGACCTATACTGCAGCCAGCCACCAGGGGGTGAACCAGATGTTTTGGCTTCACTTTTCTGGAGCTGTCATGTTGTCCATCTTTATATACAGTTTATGAGGTACCACGGATTAGCTCAGCCAAGCTGCTTCATGTGGGTTTAGTTTGATCAGAACTGATTAACAGCAACATGAATCCTAAATCTTGATTGGTGCATAGAAACATGTGACATCACTTTAATTACAGAGTCCGGCCTATAAACCAATGAGAGGAGCAAAAACAGCACAAACAGTAACCTTTAACGTAAAATAATCCAAACAAAAAACATGTCCATGTAGGAGCCCATTACTCGTATTTAAAACATGTTTTTCTGTCTGAGTTTACAGAAATGTTTCTTACCTGGGTGATGAGGCTCTTTAGTTCAGTCCTCTCCACCTCCCATGATGCCTTGGCCTTTGCGAACTGCTGGGTGAGTTCTTGGGAGCCTTGTCTCTCCTGTCGCAACTCTCCACTCAGGTCCTGCAGCGCCACCTTCAGGTCTGCCAAGGTGCTGCTCACGGCGCTGGACTACAGGGAAAGTTATGCATGTAAGTGTGTGTGAGCGGATTTGTGTGTGTGTGTGTGTGTGTGTGTGTGTGTGTGTGTGTGTGTGTGTGTGTGTGTGAGCGTATTTGTGTGTGCGTCACTGTACTTACCTTGATAGTTGGGCTGAGAGGGTGGGCGTCTGCAGCTGCCCTCTTGTCGGTCTGGTGGGCGGGGCTCGTCAGGTTCTCCTCCTCCAGCAGCAGGTAGAGGTCCTTCAGGCTGTTCATCTAAATAACAGTCACAGAGCACCACCACCTGTCAATCATTTATCTCGGCCTCTCGTATTATGTAGGATTTTTAGAACTTCTGCACAGGCAACAACTTTTTAAAGTTCCAGCCAGCAACAATATTCAATATTTGACACCATATAAATACATCTTATTTCATATTTTATGCTAAATTAGTTATCTCCAGGGGGCGGCAGTAGCTCAGTCTGTAGGGAGTTGGCTTGGGAACCGGAGGGTCACCGGTTCAAGTCCCGACATGGACCAAAAACTGAGTGTGAACTGGTAGCTGGAGAGGTGCCAGTTTACCTCTTGGGCACTGCCGAGGTGCCCCTGAGCAAGGCACCAAACCCCCAACTGCTTGGGGCGCTTGTCTGGAGCAGCCCCCTCACTCTGACATCTCTCCATTACTGCATGTGTGTGTGTGTTTGTGTGCATGTACCATGTATAAGTTAAACAGAGTGTAAATTGAATTTCCCCATTGTGGGACTAATAAAGGTTGATCTTCTTCTTCTTCTTCTTTTGAAAACAAAGGGTACCATGCTTATACCACTTTACTGTAGCTCCAACACTATGGAAGTGCCTCCCCTTCACTGTCAGGTCAGCAGAGTCTGTACCACGTTTTTAAAAAACTCTGTTTTCTAAATTAACACATTTGTTTGTTATATTGCTTTTACTGTAGAGTGTCTGCCTCCTTTTAATAAACTGTATATGTTTTCACGCTGTATGCTATTATGCATTTTATTATTAATCTTGAAGCACTTTGGAACTGCTGTTTTGAAAAGCGCCACATACATAAAGTTTATTATAATTATATTATTATTTGTTTTCAAATAATAATTTGTTAGCACCAGATTTGACCTCAAAAGATTTATTATTAATGCTTTTGATGGTTGAGATTATTTAATTACAATATTTTGAGATCAAATGGAGATATCCTTTGAGGACAATATCAATATCTTGGTCAAAATAAGGACATCAGTTAGCTATTAACTCTGACACAAGTAAAACACTTTCCTTTCCCCTCATACCTCCAAGATGTCTTTCCACTCTGCGTCCTTCCTGCAGCCCAGCCGCCACTGTTTGAGGAAGCAGCGTAGTTTGAGGCTGAGCAGTAACAGCGCCTGTTTGAGGTGCTGAGACTCCTGGACCAGCAGAGTCCTCTCCTGGCTCCACAACTTCTGCTGCAGCCGAGCCTGGAGGCCCAAACTCTGCAGCTGGAAGTCCCGACGGAGCAGAGCCTTCTGGTGCTCCTCCTGGAGCTGAGAGGCAAAGACAGTTTGAGACAGGACAACATTTGGTTACTCAATCTTACTTCAAGCTTTTCAAGACTTAAAACACCAAGATACAACAGCACTGAAAAAAACTCAAATATACCATCAGTTAATTTTAGCTTGACTGAAAAATCCAGTGTGAATGACACGATAATGTGCAAGACAAAGCAGGTAATAAAAATGCTGTTCTTGATTTAGGCGCGTCATTTTCACACCATGTAGTCTCTAATGTAATGATGGAGAATAAAAGATGTAGAAAGATTGCTAATCGCGGGCAGGAAGGAAGGTGGATGGGTCCAACAAACACAGGATTTTCAGACAGGAGACTGGTGTTTTGTATTGTAAGTTACATTAGTGACGTTAGCGATGTCTTCTCCGTACTTGGATTAAGTCGGTTCTGTACTTATTTAACTTTACTTTTAGGTTACATACTTAATTTATCCATTACGTTTTACCTTAACCTAACTAAGTGGTTTTGTTGCACACTGCTGGTACTGCACCTTCATAATATTCATGCATCAGCGAGGCAAAATGTGACACTGACACCCTATCCTCTGGTAGACTGGCGGGTCTATTACACACTTTGCTGTTATATCAGGTTGCAAAAAAAGTGGGTTCTTTGGTACATTCGCACATAAAGTGTTGTGTCAGTGCTTCTGTGTGAGTTTGATGTTGGTGGTGTTCTGTTTACAAGTTCAGTTTATTAGTTTAGATGTCTTGACAGTATTCAGAGCAGCAAACAGACCTGTGTGAGATGGAGAGCGGTTTCTCTCTGAGCCTGCCTGTCCTTCTCCAGCTCTGCCTGAGTACCGAGAGACGATCCCTCTGCTTCGGACAGCCGAGGCTGGAGGTCACCGGACTGGACGGGCAGTAAGAAAGAGAGAGGAAAGGATGAGTCGGGCATATACGACAGGGAAGGAGAGGAGTGGAGTAACATAAAAAAAAGAAATGAAGGGGATAATGAGAGACAGAAAGAGGCAGTGGAAAGGGAAACATTGGTAGGTATGAAACAAGGAGGGAAGTAATCAGAGGAGAGTTGGGAGGAAATGAAAAGGGAGAGAGAGACAAGTGTGAGAAGCACATAACATGGTAGTTTTGTGCTACAACACCCTTTAAATCACACCTCAGCTGTGGCACGCTAACTGTACTGTACACACACACACACACACACACACACACACACACACACACACACACACACACACACTCACCCACCTCATCTCATGCACTCCCCCACGCCTCATTTGGCTGCTGAGTGAGTGCAATCCATCGACCCACCACTGTACCATTAATGTCCTCTTTCACCCTCCACTGGGCTCAGGCTCTGCCCTCCATCACCCTCCACCCTGAACACCACCCGGCCGCTCGCAGCCTCCGCTGTCAGCCAGAAAAAACTACTCCGACTTCTGTTCCAGTATGACTTACTGATATGAGAAAGTGCCAGCTGCTCATGCAAAATGAGCAACAACATTAAAAGCTGTAGCAACACAAGATGAAATGTGTGAAGAATCAGAGGACTTAAAAACACCAGTAACGCCATCTTAATAATACAATATAAGAAT
The DNA here is from genome assembly GCA_947000775.1 of Pterois miles. Taxonomy (NCBI): domain Eukaryota; kingdom Metazoa; phylum Chordata; class Actinopteri; order Perciformes; family Scorpaenidae; genus Pterois; species Pterois miles. The sequence continues at coordinate 3,672,799 of CAMQGK010000571.1, read as the reverse complement.
AACTTAAAGAGACTCATCTGTCTTTTATTCTCCTGAAGATATATAACAAAGAAATAAAGGATTTGTGAGGCTGAGGTCATTGATAGATGATCCAGATAAGCCTACAATTCTAAAAGGCACTAAATGTGAAATGTGAAAGAGCATTAATATAACAGAAAACAACTACTTCCTATGTAAATATGTTGGGGAGTAATGGTGTCCTGAGCTGAGAATGAGCTCTGTGCTTAATCTGAGCTTCTCTGTGCTTTGTTTCATCGTTTTTATTGTCTATTTATTCAGGGATAGTGCACAATTAAAACAAATTGTACCAGTTAGCAGAAAGCTAATTTGAATGTTAGTCCAGTGAGCATGCCCCTCTGGCTAGCTGATCAATGCTGCTCTGCGCTGTGCTCATACGGTGGTTATCGCAGCGGTCCTGACAACTCTTAACACATCTCATTTAATTAGTGGACAAACTGAAAAGTAGCTGTGGTTTCACTACTTCTTGGCGACCAGCAGCTGGAACCCTGGACTTACAACTTCCATGTTTGTACTTGACGCTATTGGGCCCAAAATACTTTTACCCATCGACTTTTATTGGGAAAGAGACGACATAAATCAACGGATAATTTGTTTTTGAGGTACATGGACTTGCATTTATATCGTGCTTTTCTAGTCCTCTGACCACCCAAAGCACTTTACACTACATGTCAGCATTCACCCATTCACACACACATTCATACACTAAAGGTAAATCAACTTTCCCATATGAACACCTGAATAGCCCTTATTTAAATCATAAGGTCATCATGTAGAGTTGTAAAATGCACTAATAGCTGTAGTGCATTGCATAGCATGTGACTGAGATCCAGACCGAGGCTGGGCCGAGGGGCTGGGAGGTGAGTTAAAGGAACCGCTACTGGGCCTGCTCTATAGGCCCAGTGGATGCAGAAGATCGCCGGAAGATCCAGGTACTTTATCACTCTGCATTGAGCCATTTTGGCTTCGTGCACCACTGAGCAACTCTCATAGGAATGAATGGGAGCCCGCCTCCAATGCTGCACCCAGCTATGGCTATTCTTATACATCTACGGTCTCAGCTTGTTTCCAAACCTCACGGTGACGACTAGATTCCAGTGAGACACAAGCGCCCAGAGAGAAAAAGTTACAGCATGTGATTACTCATAAAACCACAACTTTGGAGCTGCTGGTAGGTGTGTTTGAATTTTGGACAGAGTCAGCTGACCGAGCTGAGCCAGTGTTTATGCTAAGTTAATTCAATCGACTCCTGACTCTTGCTTTGCATTTCATGGACATATTTGAGAGTGGACTCAATCTCCTCATCTAACCAGAAAAAAAAAACCCAAAACGAATAAGCATATATCCCTATGAGACGAACTATTCTTTAACGATGGAGCTGGAGTCAGGATGTGGTCAGCATAGCCTAGCTGAAGGCAGGGTAACCAAACTATTACAGAGAACAGTATTACGCTGAACACTGGGTGTGTGTAAATGCTGGGTGTGTGTAAATGCTGGGTGTGTGTGCTGCTGTGTCACTGCTCTGCTCTGTCCATTGCTGCTAAAAACACCACTGTTTCTCTACAATATCTGACTCTCTTGTTATCTTTCACTCTATTTCAGCCTTTCTCTCTCCCAGTCATCTCTCAGTCTCGGATAAAGATGCAGACACACACACACACACATCACTGGTTACCATGGAGACACGGCGGCAAAAGGTCAGCCAAACAAAGGTCTTTTCTTCCCGTCAATCCCACAGCTGACGGTGAAATCATTGTTTATGTTTGTTTACAACACTGTGTTGCTAGCATGAGTCCACCACCAATGTACCGCATCAGTAACTTCATGCTACAGTGTGTGGGTGTGTGTGTGTGTGTGTGTGTGTGTCTGTGTGCAAATGTGAATATAAAAGAGCCTTTAATTAACCTATGCAGGGCTGACTGTCATTGTCTTTGCTCAGGAGGAAGTGATGTGAGTATACACAGCCCACATGTAAATTAGAAACCCAATTTCAGGGACGTAATTAGATTCAGAAAAGCAAATATCACTAAACATTAAATCTTACTAGTGGTAAAAATTAATTCTTGACCTAAGAAACAGGAGGTTGATACTCCAAATCTTAATATAAGGCCCACTTAACTAGCTTTTTTCCAGAGCTTTTAACCACATCTTAGTAGATGGAGCTTGTTCAGTTGTCATGGAGATGGCTCAGTAGCCATTAAGACCATGTTTGAAGGCAGGAGACAGGACTTAAGTCTGCCATATAGACGCTATGCCCCATTATCACATGACCTAAGCTCGATACTTAAGTCACACCAACTCCCACCGCCAAGAAATGCGGTTCAAAACTTCAGTTCAGTTTAGCTGAGTGCCGTGGTATGTATTAGACCAGGGTGGGCAGTTATTTTTCCTGGGGGACCACATGAGAAACCCAGATTATCACTATAGAAAACATACAGGGCACTTATTTTTCAGCAATTATTACATTGAAAATCACTCCAAGCAGCATATTAATAAGAAAATTTCCATTAACAAAACTAACATTTAACTTAGCATTAACACTGACATTTAACATTTAACTTAATAGTTAGGCTTACATTTCCTTCTTTGGTTGCACGCAGCTTTGTAAAAAGTCCTTGCTGCTTTAGTATCTTAGCCAGCAGCCCCTCGGCCGTCCTCTCCTTCTCATCTCCAGACAGGTTTCTGTATTTTTCTGCATACTTTGTCTCAAAGTGGCGGTTCAAGTTGTATTCTTTGTATAAAGCCACATTTTTTGCAAACTAAGCACACAGCTTTATCGCCAACCATCTGCGAAAAAATACTTAACAGCCCAGGACTTGCCGCCAGAAGTGCCGCCTCAGCAGGTGACACTACTTCAAACATCACTCACGTCGATTTATATCAGTGTCAAGTGTGACAGGAAGAAGCACACTGACAATAAACAAGCATTTCAAAATAAAAGGTATTTTCTGTTTTTGAAGTAAAATTGTGTGGTTTGTGTGAGACTCAATCCTGGACCGGGCAGAACCATAACAAGAGCCCGCGGGCCATATAATGCCCAGGTCTGTATTAGATCGACAGCCGACAGCAAAGACTACAGTTTGTGATGGATGGATATATTCACGATGACATCAGTTAATCAGGGGACTTCCTGTTGGGATGTTAGATGTCATGTATGTCCGAATAAATAACACCAAAAGTTACTTTCAGGGCAGCATGTACAGATAATGCAGTAATTTAAGGAAGATTAGCCTTGATCTTTTCTGGCGGACAGTAATTCATGTTGTCTTAAAAATATGTCAGCAACCAATCTGTCCTTGACATCAGGTTCCTCTTGATGCAGCGTTAGCTAGCTAGCATTTTGCTAACATTAGCTTACTTAAGATGTGACTATATACTAGAGGCCGACTTCTTTGTGTTTTTTATGGCCGATGCCAATGATGACTTATTGGAGAATCAGGATATATGATGCTGATTTTTTTGGGGCCGATATGTTCGGCTGATTTTCTTTTTCCCCTCCATCTGATAAAATATAACAGCGTAATAACAACAAATGATACACAAAATTTCTTAACTTCAGTAAACATTTATTGAAAAACACCTATGGTCTGTCATTTTGTGTCTGCACTGCGGTGCACTTCTATATTTCAAATGAAAATAATGTATAATCTAATATTGAATACATGAAACATGTAATCAAAGAAACTAAACTTTGTCAAATAAACCTTTGGATGAAATAATAAAGTTTTAGTGCACTTAGCGGCATTTATGCACCTGCTTGATAATCGGCTTAATATGCTCAGACATCGGCGATGTCGAAAAAAGTCAAATAATCAGCCTGATTTATCGGCCAACCGATTAGTCAGGTGATTTCTACTATATACAATGTACTGTGTCTGTAAATTGTGTCCGTGAAGATTGTGACACCACTGTAATGCGACTTGTGTAGTAATGTTACCTTTGAATAGATGTAGCATATCAAAGAATAACTGTAGTCCCTTTTACATTCACTGTCAGTTACTGTTTTCATCGAACAGGCTGTTAAAACAGCAGACTATAGTAGACCTTTTGTTTGTTGCCCTGAAAGCATTTTTAGACCTCGACAAGTCAAAAGCCTTAACGTTTGTCTGTCTGTGTGTATGAGACAGAATAGTAAATCTGACATTAAAACTTTGCCTTCAGGCTCGAGTGTGTATAGTTCGTCTGTGCCTGTCATGATGTGAATGGTTGCGATGTTCAGCGACTCACCAGTGCATCATCTGTCTCCTTCTCTCCCTGTTCCAGCTGGCTGTCTTCCTGCTCCTGCATCTCATTGCTGTCTGATTGGTTGTTCTCCACAGTCTGACCTTTCACCTCCAGCTCTGACTGGTCCCTATAATCAGGCTGCTGCATGCATGCATGGGCAGGTTAATGAAGAAACACAACAAACACACAGACAAACAAAACGAGAGGGAGGACAGGACAGACGTGGGACAAAAACAAAAATGAGGGGAGTGATAGAAATGAAAGACAAACAAATACAACAATAAGAATAAAAATCCAACCAAAATGGCGTCCATCATATGACAACCATGAGAAAAATGAAAAACAAAAACAAACAAAACAAATAAAACAGAAACAGTTGAGTGTGGATCTCACAAGACGAAGAAAAGGATGTAGAGGAAAAAGAGCTTGGTCAGAGAGGAGAAGGAGAGAGTGGAGAAAAGACAGAAAAGGATGATGGAGGGCAGAATGAACGGCTGAAGTGGGAAGAAAGGAGAGACGGGGGAACAGCAATGGGAGATAGAGGACGGAGGGGAGAGGGAAAGAGGAGAGAAATAAGACGAGAAGGAGTAAGGATTAGGATGAAGAGTCAGAGCGAACAAGGTGAAGGAGGAGAGGGAGAAACGAGTGCAGATGGGGAAGCAAAGCGAGGACAAAGGAGAAGAAGAAGGCAGAGTGGGAACGAGGGAAGGATAGGGAAGTGAGGTGAGCGAGGAGGAGTCAGAGGACAGTAGAGGAGGAGGCGCGAGGGGAGAAAGGAGATTTAAAAGGAGGGAAAAGATGGAAGTGAAGTGCATAAACCGGCGGTTATGGTGCCCGTGCAGAGAGAAAGAGGGAAGGAGGAAGGGGAGAGGGAGAAAGGAGGAGAGATCGGAGGGGTGTTGGGACTCAGAATTGGCCTCTAATGGAGTCTAAACATTATAACGTATTCTCTAAAACCTTTCTATAATTTCATCACAGCCTCCTTCAGGTGGGTCAGTTAGATTAGATTAGAATAGAAACAGACTTCTATAAGTTTGTCTCGCTGTAAAGGCAGTTCTGCAAAAATATCAATCTTAAAGGGATAGTTTGGGTGTTTTGAAGTGGGGCTGTATGTGGTACTTATCCATAGTCAGTGTGAACTGTTAGTGATTTTTTTCTTTTAGATGAGCCTTTCTTTTAGCTGGATAAAATATGTTTTACTGCCCCGTCCACAGCAGTACATTACTTTGCTCTGGTGCAGAAACTCCTCCACCAGACTCCATTGAAAAAAAAACTGATTTTACCTGTGTCCTGTGTTCCTTAAGGTAAAATTACTGTTTTTTCAATGGAGACTGGTTGCTCTGGCAAGAAATCAGAAAGGGCTGTTTCACTGCTTCAATGCTTCTCCAAACTTACCGTGATCTACTGTAGGTAGACTGACTATGACCGGTCTAACTATGGATACGTACCTCATACAACCCCACTTCAAAACACCTGAACTAACCCTTTAAGTAATTCTAGTCTACTATCGAGTGTTGTTTTTTTTTTAACACTGCCAGTGTGGTGACAAAATCTTTAAACAAAAAAAGATGGATCCTCATCAGACTTTACTTACTAAAGCCATCAGCTATACTGTAGACTGCTGATTCATATGTGTTTTTACAACTGTGGAGCTACAGTACATACAGAATTGTATTTGTGGACCATTATAGTGTTAAAAAAAAAAAGCAAATGCCCAGACTAAATCATAAATCATTGACAATCAACTTTAACCCAGACGAGAATTTCAGACTGAAAATGTGATTTATGAAATATGACTGGAAATCTATTGAGGAAATTTGTGTCATCAGCTCTTTCATTCATAATCCCCAGGTATATCAGCACCAGGTCTTTCTTTGCATACAAATGACAGATTTTTAATGACTCAGATTATTTGATTTCTTTTTCAGGCTCCAGTCAATTTTAAGTGGTTTTGTAGTTTTGTGTTTCCACCAGTATTACTCCTTTTACTATAAAGACCACAGACTGTCAATTTAAAAATACAGTACTCACTGTCTGGTGTCAGGGATGACTTAGAGGGATAGTTTGGGTGTTGGCACTGTATGAGCAACTTATCCATAGTCAGTGTATTTCCTATTTTTTAAAATATGGTTATTTATTTAAATGAAAGATGAAGTGTTGAAAATTAATTACAGGGATAGTTCATATGTTTTTAAGTGGGGGTGCACCCATAGTCAGTGTATTCCCTACCGTTACTACACGGAAACAAAGCAATGTACTGCAGTGGATAGAGCTGGCAGCAAAATATATTTTAGCAACCTAAAAGAAAGGCCAACCTAAAAAAAATATCAGTTGTACGCTATATTTGAAATATTTTCAGCACTTTATCTCCCCATCTGACAGCCTTTTACGACAGGGAACTGAAGCTGTTATGTCCATCTATATTCTTGCCAAAGCCACCAGACGCCACTGCAAAAACCTGTAATTTTACCTTGCAGAAGACAGGTGTTGCTGGTCTACCGCTGCCTCGATCGTTTAGTTAGTTTATGCTACTGTGTGACTTTGGTGAAGCTGAACTAACCAAAGTCACACAATAACACAAACCAATTGATCTAGGCAGCAGTCGACTTTTACTATTACTATATTGATTTTCTTTAAGGTGGGCCTTTCTTTTATGTGGCTAAAATACATTTCGATGTCGGCTCCGTCCACAGCAATACAGCTACTGCTACAAATACTGCTTTGCTTCTGTATGACAACTCGTCTAATTCGCCAAACTGGTGACATGCCGACTGTCATCTACCGTCATCTACTGTAGGTGATTCACTGACCATGGATAAGTACCTCATACAGCCCCACTTCAAACACCCAAACTATCCCTTTAATAACAGTTTAAATAGAGTGTCCTTTAATATTTCAAAAACAAAATATTAAAACCAAAACTCTGCTTACAGATTATTATCTGCTAGTCATCTACACTGCATGATACTATAATAACAATACAATTGTCCAATTAGCCTCAGTTATGATAAATACTGAGTTACATCAGACATGAATAAATCTGTGGATATAAATATAACTTTAAAAGGAAAATATGAGCGATATTGCTCAATCACATTAGAGGTAAACCCAAACTGTATGTAGAATTGGTTTTATGATATGCTGATGGAAATATATATAAATAAATGGTGCTTTATGTGCTCTGAATATCCCTACTATGTCCATGCATACAAACAGGCTCCATTTGAGGCCTAAAGTGGCATCTTAATATCAGGTTAGGAAGCAATTTAACAGCATGCAGAGGACATGGGTGGAGAGGTTTACACTGGCAGCTCAAATCTGAATTCATCTCATACGTCCATACATCAAGGGCAGTTTTTGCTTTCATAATTTTACAATTTTACTTTTTTGCTGAAGAGATTTTTGTCCATTGTCAGGTTGCTTTACAATAAGAACTGGACAGATAAAAGGATTATAAACAGATCTGAATGAATCAAGCGGTAGTCTAATCAGGTTGTACTCCAGATTTGAGCGTGTTGTGTAAATCCATTCTCGACTGTGAGGAGAAACTAAAGCAGCATGTTTTGATGGGACTGGGAGTGTCGTTCAGCCAAACTAATAGTTAGGCACTGGACGAAAACACAAAACTGAAGAAAAGAAAATTAAACTAGTGACAACAGAAAATAAAAACAAAAGCAAAAGCTTAAAAAAACAGACATAAATGATAATAAATGAAATAGACAGAGTGACAAGGAGTGAAAAGGAGGAGTGTGTTTCATGTCTTTTACCTTCTCCACGGCAGTGTTCGTTCCATCCTGCTCGTCTCCGGAGCAGGGCAGGGAGGTGCGTGGCGAGGCCAGAGGAGGCGCTCCTTCCACCTGAGGGTCCCTCCCACCTGCTGGGGGTTTACCCAGGCTGTCTACCCGCTCCACAAAGGCCTGTAGCTGGGTGTGTAGGGCCTGGAGCCTGCTGGTCAGAGCACCAACCAGGGGCCGGTCTGCCAGGTCAGACAGCTCTGAAATCTGGAGAACAAAGAAATAACAGACTTTATCACACAGACAGTCATTACTGGCTATGTGAGGAAGCCGCACAAGATGAATGTAGAGACAACTCAAACACAATGCCTCCGGCGATGGCTATTGCCGGCACCAAGGCATAAAAAGATCCACTGTTGCCTTTTAAATGTTGTAAAACTGGGGTTTATAGTGACTTACAGTAGAAATAAACCAAGACTTATAAACAGGAAGTCACATGGACTGAAGTCATTCATTAAACAGCTTTGGTAGCTTCTCATGCTGAATCAGAAAAACAGTTTATTCTGGTGACTAATATTAAAGGAACAGTCTGCAGCATCTTGCGGTATCTGCCAGTAAAGTTGCAATTGCGACCAACTGAAACTTCTCTATCTCTATTTCTTCTATTTAACTTAACTAATTTCCACTATTCAAGAACACATATTTCATGTATACTTTGTTATGTTTAATAAAGTGCATACACATCTTCAGGGTTCTATGAAAAAAGGATTAAAATGGCCACACTGAATATTCAGGTTTCATAAACTTCCTGAAAAGCTGACTCTATTAAAAAGTTTCATCTGACGATCATCACACCAACCGGAGGACACGTACCTGGCTGTGAGGTTTCTCCAGGTCGCACGGCTCCGCTGCCTCGTTGCTGCAGACCTTGTGATAGATGGATGGGGAGGAGGAGAGGCAGTTAGACTCGGGGGAGGTCAGGAGCTGTATCGCCGTGGAAACCAACCGAGCCTGATCCCTCATGGCGAGCAAGGCATCATGGTCCTTCTGCCCCAGGTACCCGGGGAGTGAGGTCGTTGCGTCAGCGTTGTCCTCGATCTTCTTTTTCCGTTCCTTGATCTCCAGGGCGTCGGTTTCTCCCCCTACTGGCTCTTTGCGGTGCGGCGGGCTGAAGGAAAAACACAGAGAGCATGTTCAGGACTTCTCAGCCATGTTGGAAAAGTTTAGATTGAAAGTTGAATCTTTACCTTAAAGTGAAAGACAAATGGAATAAATGTAAATATATTTTCGATTAATAAAAAATATAAATCTATTTTTACATGTACAGACATGGTGCCAAGATGAATCTTACTGGTCAGCAAAAATATACTTTACTGTACTGTGTTAGGACTCAATTAAAGGGGGAATTTGCAGATTTTCAGCCTTATTTCTATCTGAGTCAGGGATATAGTGTGAAAAACGCCTGCAGTTCTTGCAGGTGTTGCTCTATATGGCCGGCAGGGACCCTCCAGAACCTGGGCTGCTGAGAGCAAACACTGAACTGGTGGTGCCTTTGTTCACATTGCCCTGGCAGTTTTTACTGGATGTTGTCGCCAACGACAACTCAGACAGAGCGAGCCGTGTGTTTTCCTCCGCACTTGGACAGAGGTGTGCTGCAGACCTCGTTTAGGATCCCGAAGATGAACTGGAAAAGACAACCAAGACCTGCAGGGTGACTTTGGGACAATTTTTGTCCTTGGATTGTTTAATGGCCTGCCTCCGAAGAAGGAGTGAGAGCCGCCAGGCACAGCAGAGAGACATCTTACTTTAATTAAGGATCTATTTTTACCAAACCAGAGTTTCTGATTGTTGTAACAGTGGAAAACCTAACCAAGACATCTCTGGTGAGTTATATTTTGTTTCTGTCCAGTTTGAATGAAGTGTGTTTTACGATGGGTTAAATCTGTCTTAGTTCAGTGTCAAAGAGAAACTTGAATTCAGAAGGTTCAGACTATGGTTGTATTTTTCTGTTTACGTGTAATATTTACTTCATTGACATTTTTGTCAGTGAATTTATCTTTTTAATTTATCAGATGAAGCAAACTTGCTACTCGTGCCCGTACACTGGTGAATTTGATATGTGATCAGATGTAAAACGGTGGGGTCCGTTGGTGTGTATTCATTGACAAGTACCCATAAATGTTGTAAAGGAAACTGAAAACTTAGACTACCTTGGGAGGCACTCCGCTGAGTCTCCAGCCTCCGCGTCAGTCTCCAGACACAACCGTAGTGAGGAGGAAGAGGAGGAGGAGGAAGGAGCATGGTAGGAGGCTAGATCGCAGCGCTGCAGGTTGGACAGAAGCACTCGGTTCTCGTACTGCAGCTTCTTCACCTTCCCGCTCAGCTCTCCAATCTGAAGCCTCGCAAGTCGGAGCTCCTCCTCCTGTGCCGGGGCGTCTGTGCTAATAAGCACCGCCCCTTCCTGTATGGAGTGCACCGGGCTGTCGTTGAGCAGCCCGTCCGTCAGCGACACCAATGAATTGGACGACAGCGTGGACGTTGGCGGCGGGAGATCAGATTTATAGCGGTTAATCTCATTCATCAGGAGTTTGTTCTGTTCCTCCATCTCGATGAGAGACCTCCTCAGTAGCTCCGCCTCCTCCTCCACAAACTGGAGGTGTCTCTGGAGCTCCATGACGTTTTCAGATGAGGCCCCTCCCCCGAGTACCATGGCTCCACCTCCTAGGCCAAGACCTGCCCCCAGACTACCACCAACACCAGTAAGCTCCTGTGGACCATCTAGTGGAAGACAAACAATGGGCGGTCAAACAGTTGAGAAGCAACAGAGGAGAAATAAAATGTGATATAACTGCAGCTGAATCATGCAAATATAACTATCAAAAAGAAAAGCAAATATGACCTTAAAAGGCTAGTTTGACATTTTGGGAAATACGTTTATTTGTTTTGTTGTTTAGAGTTAGTCAAGAAGACTGTTATCGTTCATTCCTGTATGCTGAATATGATGCTGGAGCCAGCAGCCGGTTAGATTAGCTTAGCATAAAGACTGGAAATGGGGGGAAACTGCTAGCCTGGTCCTGTCCAAAGGTAACACTACCTGCCTACCAGCACCTTTAAATCTCAATAATTCACATGTTATATCTTGTCTGTTTAATCCACACATAAAAGCCAGTGTAAAAACTACATTTTGTGGTTTTACCCATTACTTCCTGAAGGTCTGCTTGTTGCCAAGCAACCTCACTGTAACAACAAGACTCCAGGAAGTTACTGCGCCCAACCAAGAAACAGCTGCAAACCTCAGGCTGCCTGTTCCTCCGTGTTTCTGTAGATTAAAGATCTCTGAGAAATGAATTATAGAAATGTCTAATGAGATGAGTTTAAAAACTACCTTGTGGTCCCTTCATGTCGTCCATCTCAGCTCGGAGTCCCCTGTTCTCCACCTCCAGTTCCACAATGCGTCGACTCAGCAGGTTGGCCTCCTCCTCCACCAGCTTCAGGTGGACTCTGATCTCCGCCTCACGGGTGTGGGGGGAGTCAGCAACCTGAAGGGGGGTCCAATATAAGAGACAAAATGACAAGAGAACCCATAGAAATACAATAGAAGTAGAACGGACATTCCCATTCAAATCAACATAGCAGGATGGTGAAAGCATGGTGGAATTAGTCCACTAGTTAGCCAGTTTGCTAACTCCACCATGCTTTAATGCCACACTGGTAACAGAATCAGAGCTGAATAGCAGGCTGGTGGCCAGCGCTGTGCCGCTGGATCTAACTGTCCCTCGCGAGCTGCGACCACATATTTTACGGCGTGTGTTCTGTTGTCACCATAACAACTAACAACAATTTCCATTTTATTTTGCACTCATCAAATGAGTTCAATGTCCATTCTACTCCTAATGTATTTCTATGGGAAAGCCACTTTCTTACTCACCTCCCATCTGTTCGTTCACACACTTTTAATCAACTGCTGACCTTTAAATCGGGTGTCAAACTCAATTTCATCCTGGGTCACATCAGAATTATGGTTGCCCCCAAAGGGCCAGCTGTAATTGTAAGACTATATCAATATATCTACTTTTGATCATATTACAAAATTGCGTCTGCATTTAATTTTTATTCGTTTTAGTAATAACTTATTTAGTAGCCAGCTCTGAAAGCAGAAGTCTAGGAAAAATGACTGCCAGCAGAAATATTACACAAATTATTTTAAAAATTAGTTCAGTAACAAACACATGCTTGTGCATCAAGATATATGCACGCAGACACAAAAATACTGTATGTGGGCACACACTCACATTTCTATGTGTTATTATAACATAAATCCCATGAATTTATGATTAAGAAACCCTCATCATTACTCATCCATCAAAGATCGATGAATGATAAAGATTATTTTTACACAACACAATTTCTTATATTAAGTTTGTTTAACTTTGCAGAACTATGGTACAACAAATCAATGTGCTCTGATTTAACATTCGGTCTGCGGCATATTAACTGCTTGTGTTCCAGCAGCTGATCTGCTGAGATCATGTGGTAGATGACAGTGATGTGATACTGTACTTAGCTCTATTTGGTGTTGAAGTGCCGCTGCAAAGTGTCCTTGGCCACTGCCACCGCCTCGTAGCAAAGAAGACATACCGACTTGTCTCCATTAAACACATACATTACACACATTAAATTTCCTTCCCTCTGCATCAACTTTTCTTTTCTTGGACATTTCAGAACTATTCATATTTTTTTATGGCCCCATCACTTGGCGAGCACGCCGCTGCTGAAACTGGTGATATTGAGACGCTTCAGTGCTCATGTAGCAAAATTGAGATGCATCATGGGACATATAGTTTAAGCACATCGTACTTCTGTTAAGCGACATAGAATTGTATGATAAACATATTCTTTGCAAGCCCTCGCAGGCCACATAAAATGAGGTGCTGGGCCTAATTTGGCCCGCGGGCCTTGAGTTTGACACGTTAACATGTGTGTTGAATTATTGAAGTGCTTCTACCATTTTTATATCAATGTTTTCACCATGGTTGGAAAGGACAAACTCTCATATTAGCAACATTATCAATATCAGTAACAATATTTTCAGCATTACCTGTCCTGCATATTCAAATCCAGAATTTAAATGGTAAGAAAATATGGAAGCTATGGTTTTGATTTCAAGGTTAGTCAGAAAACACTTCTGTGGGCTACATCACAGCTCTAAATATGAAATCAAAATCCTCATCCTTCTCCCACCTCTTCTATTGTTCGGAGGTAGTTTGTGCTAATTTGCTCACTATCTGACGGTGATGAGGTAAAATAAAACTAAAACTTCTGTGTCCTGTGTAAAATGGCTCTAAAGCAAATATCCTCCGTCATCGTCCCCTCACCTCCTCCACGGTGAGCGAGGCGTTGACGTCTCCGTACAGCGACCTGTACTTTGCCAGCTCCTCCTTCATGGCCTCGCTGTCCTTCACCAGTTTGGTCAGCTTCTTGCACATCAGGGCTGATTCCTCTTTGGCAAAGTGGAGCTGACACTTCAGGTCTGAGCTGTCCTCCTGCAGTGACGGGACGGAGAGGAAAGAGAGCACCGAGGTGACGTTGATACAAAAACTGCTGTATCACAGAGGGGCTGACATGCTCAAACATCTGTTATCATGATAGCATTTAGCAGTTGCCATTTTAGGCCTATCTTTAGAGCATTTTATTGCCTCTACACGGCTCTCAATATGGGGACGGCTCACGGTTAACAATGCTAACAGTGCAAACAACGGTAGCAGCGCTGACAGAGCTAACTAATAACCGGGACTGTGCGCTACACTTTCGCTATGACTTCTTCAGTCGGGACGTTATCAGCTGTAACCGTCGTGTGAGAGCAGTGCAGAGCAGCGGACGTGAGCTAGCCAGGGGAGCACGCCATGGATGCATTAAGAGAACTGGATACCCAGATCTTCTGGGGTCTCCCGGGTCTTATTGAGCCCTAGTGTGCATGTACGATATGTACAGTAGCGTCACGGGGTCCCAACATCTCAGCTTGTGCTGTAGTCACAGTCTGGGTCTCCATAGATATAAACAGAGGAAGGAAATAGCTGTGGATTCAGCCATTAGTGTGTTCTACAACTTTTAGGACCTAAAGATTTAAATATTAGAGTTTTCATAATGGGGAATTGCTTTACCTCAAAAAAAAAAATAATCTCTGCTGAGTTACAGACGTCTCTTTGTCAATGTAAGTCTATGGGAAAAAGTTTTTTTTGGGCCCAACGATGTCACACGATGGACATGGCAGTTGTAGTACTACCGTTTCGTCACTACGAACATTGGGATCAGCGCCGGCGCTCTTCCTGAGGGCTTGGGGCACGCTCACATGCACAAACATGAACTAACAGGAATACACAACCGGCCTGACGCTCAAATTACAACACACATCTTACTCTGTACGCTTCTGTCAATTCCATTACTTCTGTAATGAACCCTCTTTGGTTTTCGAGCTTCTTTTGGACAGACTTGCAAAGGACAGTTAACTACTTAACTGAAAAGAAATCAATAGATTAATCAATAATGACAATAATTATTTGGCGCTGCCAAAGCGCCAACTGTTTGAGTTAAGAGAAAATGTTGAGGGGGAACTTAATTTAAATAGACAAAAATGCTGCTGATGATTTTCATGTTTTAAAGCAGTCAAACTGGGGAGTACAGGCTGTTAAAAAACCCTGCTGTCCTATCAGCATGGCAAAGCAGTCCAACACCAAATGGCAAAATCTTAGACAATCATAACCCCCCCCAGCTAAAATCACTGCCCTCAGGGTAAAGAAAAACGTCTATTACAAATCATTAGACTATGTTGCCATAAATATCTTAATCAGTAAGGACAGACACTTTTTGAAGCCTTGCTACCTCAGCACACAACATTTTATATCTACAGTATGTATTTAACTTCGGTCCTTACTATCCAGTGCTTGGTGTTCATTTTAATGTAGCCTCTATCGTGTATTGTGTGATGTGATATGTTGTGTTTTTAATAGGAGATTTTGCACATGCAAACCAAAGACAAATTTCTGCCTTTTGCATCCAAAAAGTAGATAACTTAATTTCTGTTCTATGCTATGTTTCTCTATGAATGATGCAAACTCTCACTAAGGCAACATATAACATATAAATCACTTCCGTTGTGTCAAATGACATAAAAGGAATGACTAAACAAGATTCCATCTGAGTGATTTGCCATAATTCAGAATAAAAGGACAGGAAGTGATTAAACAGCGAAACATTGAGAGACAAAGACACAGAGATCAGACAAGGCGGGACACACAAAGGAAGGAGGGCAGTTCACTCAGTCCACACAGAGAAAGAGGTCTGATGGAGATGGACGGAGAACCAGAGAGGAACAGGGACACAAAAACACAGAAAGTAAAAGCTGCAGACAGACGGCTAAATGCGGGAACAGTGCAGACACACACTGAAACACACACACACACGGCACACAACAAGCTTTACCAACTTAAATCCATATTAGTTTGTAATGATTTTGTTATTGAATTTTGTTCTGAAGTTCTGTGAAGTTTAATGTTTCAACCATAGTGATGTTTACTCATCATCTCTGTTATTAGAACTGTTTGCTTGTCTGCCATTTGAACACAAGCCACAATCCAGCTACAGTCCTGCAACTCAAGTGGGATGAATTGGTTTTTCATTCTATTTAAAATCGCCTTGAACTTGAAAATAATGACAAAGAGCTGTTTGACTATGGCTCGCGGCTTTCAGCTACCAATGGTGAGGTCAGAGTCGTGCTGTGTTTGTTCCGCCTGAGGAAACAGAGAAAGCCCAGAAAACATTCATTAGTGGTTTGCCTCAGAGGACGTCATACAGCATATGAAATGAATATTTACTTACTAACTAGGATACAAAATACAGAACTGTAAGACTACGACAACCCTTTTCCTTAAGTGACCCCTTTTCTATCAAGTGATGACTGACACATTTATCAATATTTCATATTATATTCAATGCATAACGATAACAGTACAAAACGACTGATGAACTGTACATTTAACCCAAATAGTGAACATGAAAACTGCAGGAAGTTTGTATAAAATGAGCAATTTCAATTTCAGTTGTTTAACTTCTAATTTTTTAAGCTTATATCTTAAATAACAACTCAAATTCAAAAAAATTTACAGAAACAAATGATAAGCTGAGATATAGAATATAACTCTATATTTAAAAAAAAAAAAAAAAAAAAAAAAAAAATTGCGACCCCCTTGTGAACCCCTAGTAGGTGTCGAGACACCCAGGTTGGGAACCCTGAGATTAAGAGAATCTCACAAATATTTTAGAAAATTACTATTACACTATGCTCAGTAGTGGAAGCAGTATGATAGCTGGTAGAGACCAAAATAGAGCTAAAAGAGAGTGGATGTCGGAGATTCATCAAATATGACTCTAGGTAAATGCTAATGTGGCTCTGTGTCTGCTGGATATGCAGGTACCACGCTGGCGAAACCAACTTTAAAAGGGCTGTTTCATCAGCTTGTTGTGGTGTTTTTTTCTGCCCCCTAGTGGCCAAAAAAAACAAACAGTTGATGCAGCTTTAAATTTGCCCCTTTTTTAAGGAATTGCACAAGGCTCGCAAAGTAACTGTATTCAGATCTCTTATCTGTAATCCCAAACTCAGTTGTAACCACTGCTGACCTGAGGTGACCCCCTGCACCTCATTCCTCCGAAGCAGCTCTGCGGCTGTATTTGTTTTACGGCCTGTGGAGCATTCCCAACCACATTAAGCGAGGCGAGAGCCAGCGAATTTACAGCCATTTATGGTATGTGGCTTTGAGAGGAAGCCTTGGCTCGCATTAACAGACGGAGAGAGATGGTGCTGAGAGAAGTAACTTCACCACAAACACCTTCTGTGGCGATATGTTAGTCCTGTGGGTTTTTAATCTGTTTCTCTATGTAGTTCTGTAAAACCTGAGCTCATGCACTTCTAACTGCTGCAGTGTCTTTTACACAGAGGATAAAAAAATTCCTTCAGCTGTGTTTGAATTATTTTAATGACTTGGAAAAATAAAGAAGGGAGGGAGACTTTGGAAAAGGAAAGTTAAGGAACAAGTATTTTTGGGAGAGAAGAGAAGCAGAATGAAGAGGAGGTAGAAATTTAAAGTGTGGTGTTGAGACCTGTCGAGATCTGTAATCCAGTCTTAAACAAAAATATGGGTATGCGAGGATTACATGTACAGTACAAGTACAAACACCTGCAGGACAGGATGGAGGGCAGAGAAGAGAGAGAGATGAAGCGGAGATGAGGAAGAATACAGGAAATGCTGATTTATCTGCTTCAAGCTGTTCACGGCTTGTTTGGACAGATAGAGTGTGATCCCCATAGGAAACAGGTCACAGATGACAGCACCGTCGTGAGCTGCGAGGCAGGAACACACTTAAAGGATCAAACATGATAGATGTCCAACATGACAGCTGTGGTCGGTAGACAACCTTAACATGGCTAATCTGAACTCAACTGGTGTTTGAGGCAGCGAATAAAAGAATAAAACAGCTGTTTCAGGGAGGAATGATAATAAAAGTGATAAATAACTGTGTATAATTAGAGTGCAGCAGGTTTGCTATAGTGCCTGCTCCATATATTGAAAAGAACTGTTTTTTTTGTGAGTTGTTGTTTAGATATTATTGGTTGTGATTCTGTGAATTGAATCTTGTTCAAATCAAATCCTGATTCTGGTTCTGGATATTTGAGTATAAAAAGAAACTGGGACGATTCGCCTATCTCCAGATTTGATATTATCACAATACTTGGGTACCGATTCAAAAAGTATTGCAATTTGATACTACGATTTATTGTATTTTTTGTTAACTTTTTTAACACGAGACCATGGGGAAAAATTTGAATCATAAACTTCTAGGGATGAAGATGTTTGCCTAAGTAAAACTTAGGAATAAGGGATTCAGGATTTATTTTTTTTTTTTTTTTTTTCCAGTAACCCAAAACATCAAAGAAAAAAGACATTTCCCTCACAAATTAGTGATATTTTCTTTGTAATTTATAAGGGACATGTAACATGTTTTATACTTCTGGTGAATATAATCCAGTCCATCTTATTTCCATATATGTATTTTGTATAAACAGTTCCCTTTGTTAAGACCTCATTCTGAAGACCATATTCTTCGCCCAGTCCGTCTCTAGCTCTCACCGTCAGCTCCGCTCTCTTTATCCATCCATGGTCAGCTCCACCGGGGCCATTTGAATGCAGTTAACATGAATGTCAGTATATGGTGCTCTACAGTTGTAGCGATGGCTGATTTGACCACGGAGATGAGTTATGGCTGGCTACCGCAATATGATAACATTTCTTGTCCATGACAGAGTTATCATGCAGCTTTAGCCGTGATGTCTAGGTGTGAAACGTATATTTCATATTTCACTGTATGTGTAGTGTTTACTACATTGGATTTAAAATATGATGGTGCAGGTCGTAGGGCTGCACGGTGGTGCAGCGGTTAGCGCTGTCACCTGTGTGGAGTTTGCATGTTCTCCCCGGGGTAGCATGGGTTTTCTCCGGGATCTCCGGTTCCTCCCACAGTCCGAAGACATGCAGTGTAGGTTAACTGATGACTCTAAATTGCCCATTGGTGGCAATGTGAGTGTTAATGGTTGTCTGTCTCTATGTGCCCTGCGATGGACTGCCGACCTATCGGCGATGGGTGTACCCCGTCTTTGCCCAGTGTCAGCTGGGATTGGCTCCAGCCCCTCCCCGAACCCTAATGGGATAAGCGGTTGCAGATACATGGATGGATGGGTGCAGGTCATATCCCATGGGCCCGCCACTGTTTTCTACTTTCTCCTTTCAGCTCTGATTTGGTTTAGAAACAGACATGACGTCACTTTAATCAACCTGACTACAACAATAAAAGTGGCAACTTCCTTCTACCTCCGTATAGGCTCAAATAAACCAATTCATCAAAATAAAAAAAAGCAATACACAGACAGACACATTTGTTTCCCCACTCCTACTGTTTCCCATGTGTTTTTAATCAAACTGAACATTTCAGTGCTGTAGCTGATTGTGAGGGATTATGATGGGGACATAAAAATGCTTCCCGCTCATGTTGCAGGAAAATGATTCATCATGTTAGACGGAGTTCCTCTGTGCATGAAATTATTTCCACAGAGTGATCACGTCTCACTTTATCATGACTGTACAGCACATTTACTTGTTCAGGGAGAAAATAAACTGTCCTCGCGGGAATTGATTGGTGGAATCGATAAGCATATACATCTTATAATTTGGAAGCAGTGCCGCTCCGTTTGACCCACTCAATGCTGAAACATGTGGGAGGGAATAACAGTCACAGTCCTGTGGTCTTATGTCACTACAGTACATGCAATTACATTTCTGAAGAGACAACAGCTGCCTCTGGCAATGACACCATAAAAAGAAAATATATTTATTACCTGTATTTCATATTGTTAGCTGTTACCTGCATCCCTGGATATGACTACAAGGAAATGCACAAGCAGTAAAATGTAATATTGAATTGTGTAATCGTGTAGAGTATGCACAGAATTAAAGTCCTATCTATTTTACAACTGACCCTTCACTAAGCCTCTCCCTAGAACAGCCACTATCCAATCCTACGTAGGAGGCCTTTCAAGCTTTCAGAGGTGTGTATGAAACCTGCAAGTCTGACATCAGATATTGTCAAAGTTTAGAGGGTCGTATTTTTTTTTGTTTTTCCAAAGCCAAAAAAGCAAGAGGAGCTATGTTGGATGTGGATTAAACAGTGGGGATGACCTCATTCGTAGCTGAATCCATCAAAGATCAACAGAAACTGCTTTGTTTGCTCCAAGGTAAGATGCTAATAACGTTGGTTGATCAATTATTATAAATTTGTGAGATCCAGTGAATGGATCAAACCCACGATTTGCAAGCAACATTCTGGTGCCCTTTCAACAAATGGGAAAGTGGGATGATTTAGTTTTATACTAGATAAGGACAGCTATAGGGAGTCAAACAATATATTGGCTTACGCCGCTGTGTAGGAACATTGTTGTAATGTTACATGTTTGTCCCTGTGAGTTGTGAACATGTGGGGCGTCTGAAGCTCGCATAGGGACTGCCGGTGAGCTTTTCCACAATTTTAATGGCCTCTTCATTCTCACTACTCACTTAAAATGAACCTGTATTGTGAAAGTAGCTCTCAAATGCATATTGTAATCCTTTCTTCGTTTTGATAAATGATTTTTCCAGAAATCTGCCACTATTTCCTTTGAAATATCTCTCACTGATATTGCTGAAAATGCCACACTGACATGCCAGGTGAGAAAGCTTGATAGGCCAAGTGAAGAGTGAACTGGAGGTATTCCATCCATCCATCCATCGTCAACCCTCACACAGAAAAACCTTGGTGTTGACTGTAATATTTATGTTTCTCTAGTGTTTGTCCCCTCTTTCTCTTCTTCCCTCCATCATGCTCTGCAAGTGTTTCAACTCACACACTCAGCTGTGTGTTATTCATGATTGTGTTACGTATGTGTGTGTGTGTGTGTGTGTGTGTGTGTGTGAGATAAACTGTCACTCTCTCTTTTAGTGCCTTAAAGGTTTGGTTGCTGAAACTAAGCTTTGTGTTTCGTATTGATTTGTTGGATCATCTGGGGGAAAACGTGGCATCGTATGTGTGTGTTACCTGTGGACAGAGCTTCTTGTCAGGTTTGTTGTTGGGTCGTGCTCCTCTTTTCTTCTGGGAGTTCTGTAACAAAAACACATACAGTGTCATTAGTAAGAAGTGACATATTGACTAAGTGTTTCAGTAACATGAGGAATGAATGTATTCAGTCTGAAACAACACAGAGGGAGTGAGAGATGACCTGCAGTGGAAGAGAAAGGTGGGATTTAAACATGTGTGATCACAACTCTTTTCAACTAGTCATTTTCTTTGCGACTAAAATACACTTTTTAAGAGAAGATAAGATAAGATAAGATGAACCTTTATTAATCCCTGGAAGGAAATTCGGGTGTCATAGCAGCATCAACAACAGTACAGATAAATACAGTATAGTAAAAAGTAAAGAGAAAAGGTGCAATGAAGGAACGAAGGTGCAATGAAGAAAACTGACAATAAAATAAATAAGTAACAGTAATAATTAAAGTGCAGCAGGTGGTGAGTATTGTATATGCATAGCATATATATATATATATATGTAATTATATAATTATATGTAATTATATACATTTGGTCCAGGAATAAATACGGATGATCAGAGATGATTAACCCCAACTGTGTGAAGTGTAAAAACAAAACCACTCTTATGTTTTTGTTTTCATACACTGACTCAAGACACATTCAAGAGCATTCACCATTAGGAGCTGTTCAGAGTGTTACACAACATAACTAACCACTAACCACCATATGATTTCATCTTTATCTCATCTGACTGGAGCCATAATCTCAACTGTTGCATTACCGTGAGACAATAATACATGTAGGTGCCTTTTCACATCTACAACCATCCAGTACTATTTTGTCATTTTTCAGGATGCTGAAGGCAACACTAAAGAAATGCAGGCACAAAAAATTGTGGTTTTATGTGGAGCTAAGGGCTGAAAGTATTTCTTGTCAGATGCAGTGACTTCTGTCGTCACCCCTTAAAATAAAGAAGTCGCTCAAGTTAAGCTAACTGTCTTTTGCGCTAGTTTCCTATTCAAGTATATACCCTTTTACAGTGGACGTCATGATTACGTCATGGTGTTAGCTGGAGGCAAAACAGAGGAAAGACTGGAAGCAAACACTAGTCACCTCAACGTTGTAGGCTAAAGTTACACGTTGAAAAATGTCATCTTGCTGTGTTGTTGGGTGCCAGAATCGATACTGCTTACGTTTCAGACGACAAACTGCGATTCAAGGCTCTAGCCCACTACAGAAGCGTTTCGGAGAGAAAACATTGCTAAAGTTTAGCTTAGCTCATGCTGGAGATGAAACTACGAGAGAGGTGGAGAGAAAATGTTGCTAAAGGTTTAGCTTAGCTTGCGCAGGAGGCTAAACTACTGGAGAGATGAGAGAAAATGTAGCTACTAGTTTAGCTTAGCTCAGCTCACGCAGGAGGCTAAATTAGTAGAGAGGGAGATAAAATGTTGCTAAAAGTTTAGCTTAGCTTAGCTCATGCAGGAGGCTAAACTACTGGAGGGATGGAGCGAAAATGTTGCTGATAGTTTAGCTTAGCTTAGCTCATGCAGGAGGCTAAACTACTGGAGAGAGGGAGAGAAAATGTTGCTAATAGTTTAGCTTAGCTTAGCTCATGCAGGGGGCTAAACTACTGGAGAAATGGAGAGAAAATGTTGCTAAAGGTTTAGCCTTCTGCTAACTGTGGCTGCAGCTGTGAGTGTGTTAGCTGTAGCTAAACTATTAGCAGCATTTTCTCTCTATCTTTGTAACACTTTGCAGATATTGTACGACTCTCCTTTTGGAAAGTCTGTCTCAACACTAACACTCGCGGCCCCTGGCAGTAAGTGACTGTACATATCTAGAAAAACTAGCCAACAAATGTTGCTGTGCAGCGTTAGCTAACATGTTCAGAGAATGGTTGTCTCGATCTTCCCCTCCCGCTCTCGACAAAAGAGCAAATTAGCTTATTTTCCAAAATGTCATACTAGTCTTCTGAGGACAACTGTTTATGTTGATTTTAATCTGTCCAGTTTACACAGTATATGACACATATCCTGAACTTCCTTAGCCCCAGATGTCATTGCTATGGTGATGCTGATCATCCTCATAGTGATTTTAATCACCACGGCGACATGGATAAGAGTGCTGAATTACAGCTGTGAGGTGGAGGATGAAATATATTAACAAAGCAAGATAAAGAGAAGGGGAAAAAGAGCGGGAGAAAGATATAAAGGGTGAAATGAAGAGAGGAAAACAAAAGCATCACTATAAGACCCGATGACATGAACCAAATACTGGGTTGCACAGCTAATAACGACTGCACTCGCACACATACACACACTTTCACACTTTCCTCTGTTCATCCAAGTGTCTGACCAGTGCATTAGACTCTCATAAATCATCAAGCTTCCTTCTCTTCAGAGCCAAGACCAGTCTCGCACACACACACACACACACACACACACACACACACACACACACCTAAGGACATACACTGCAGTGCAAGTAGCTAAGCTCATCTGGCTCAGTCCGTTTCCATGGAAACAAGCCACTCTACGCAACGAGCTGCCGATAACAAAAGAATGAAACGGAGGGAAGGGAAAAGGTGAGAAGGGAGAACATAAAAATAAGAAATAATAATAATAATAATAATAATTGTCATTTTCTACATTTCCCAAATGGTAAATTTAATGTTTTTTGCTTGTTTGAAGTGAATTGTTGAGATACTGTCACCTTCCAGCACTGAGGGATTTTCTCAATAATTCCTTTCATGTCCAGGTGGAGTTGCAGTGCAGCATCAGCATGAAGGGGATTTGTCTGATGTGTATTTTAGTCAGTCATTCTTCCTCTCTCCCCTCATCACTCTTTGGGTTACTTCCCGACCTTTTAATTTTTCATCTCCCGCTGTCCTTCCCTCCCGATCATCCCTCTCTTCCCTCCTCGCTCCCTCATTAAATCACTCGCTCCCTCCCTGTCTCCTAAACCACTTTAACATCAGTTTATCAGGGTGCGAACAGTCTACAAATGGCTCTAAACTCATTGATCAATAAGCCTGATAATGGACCCATTGATTCTGGCTGGATGTTGAACAGATGTCGGGACCACTGGACCAGGCTTTCAGCTGAGCAGCGTTGAGTTGCAGAGAGGGGTTTCCATGGAAAAATGATGGAAAATTAATTTGTGCTAGACTCTTCAGACACTGAATATCACACCTTGTTTCATTTGCATGAGTGATTCCTGAAATGTCAGCAAGAGGAAAAGTTTGCATAAATTGTTTTGTGGGATAAATTATAATTTTCATCTTTTTAGACTATGGAGAAATTACGTAAGTGATGTAAGAATAAAAGACTCATACAATTAGGGCGGAGCCGGCAGTGTGATACACATAATTGAGCTGTTAAGCTTGTGATTTCGCCTGTAAAATATTGTTTTGGAGCCCTGACGAAGACCTACAGATTTTGGATTTTTTAATGATTTAGCCACTTAAAGGCTTTTTAATATATTTCCTTCCTCATTGTTACTTGTTTTAATAATTTGGATTGCCCTCCTCTCTATACTGTTTTGGAAATGTTGATTAATGTTTACATGCTCACTTATAACAGCATATTCTGTTTACATATTCTGAATTAGGCCTTATTGCGAATGGAGCATTTTCTGATTAAGACATGAAGGATATGCTGATATTATTCAGGTTTTGGGAGCATTCTTCAACATGTATACAGCTCATTCACAATATGCATCTCAACTGAGGTTTTTACTTCCGTTTGTAACACACGGCCTGCTTGTTTGCTCTGTGCATTGCACACAAGCCAACTAGCTGATAGTTTGCAGAGATGCGTGCCCAAAAGAAACGCTCACGTTTCTGGTCGGAAGGACAAAACACGCCTAATAATAAACATTATGACAGATATGGATATCAACAGCCTTCTGGATATGCGCAAATATCGCAGTGCTGACCTTAGGTGCTTGAAGAACATGTTAATCTGCTGCTCTGCGACATGCCATGCCACGCCATGAAGCTTTGAATACATTTGAATACTATATTTTTATATAATGTATATATGTATTTATTCTTATATTGGTAATTTCACAGCAGACATTTTGACGTGCCACAGCAGGAAGAGTACAGGTGTTGCTAATAACATTAATGATGGATTTGCTCTATTCAAGTGTCCCAGTGAGCCATGACAGTGTGGCAATGAGCCAACATGTACAATACCAGCAACTCTGCCAAAGACTTACCTGGACTGTCAATCAGCTGTGTGAACCTCCACTGACTTGCCCTGACTGTGACAGTACAGTACTACTGTAAAATAACAAATAGCAGCATAAACCGGCAATCAGATAGAGCCTCAACCACAAAATGCTGAGTCAGTTTGTCTAAACTTGCCTAAACTGGTGATCATCAGCCTGAAATATGTCTAAACTGACTTCAGTTATGAACGGCTAAATGAGCTGAAGCCAAAATTTGAAGACACACCTATTACTCACTTCTACAAAAGTATGATTGAAAATGGTCGTTATTCATTATGTAAACACACACACACACTGTGACCAGAGCCTGGTTCTCATGTTTCTCAGCCCACAGGTCTACACTTACACCGCAGATAAGATAACAGGTTGACGTCCATGTTATCTGATAACATATTAACCAGCTTCTGGCTGTGTCCTCTGTTGTTCTAGCAGCAGCCAGCATTGGAGTCAAGACCGCCTAAACCGAGACCAAGGCAGGACCAAGACCAGAGGGTATCGAGACTGAGATGAGACCAAGACTTTGAGGGGTTGAGACCAAGTCAAGACCAGACCAGATCAGTGCTAGTCCTACACTGCATGACACACCTATGGTAAAATGTGGAACATGCAAACCAGAGATCTGAAAGATCCACATTTCAATAAAAACACCCACAGAAAACAAACGAAGAGTCCTCTCAATTCACCACATATATTACCACACATACACTGTGTAAGTGTGTGTGTGTGTGTGTGTGTGTGTGTGTGTGTGTGTGTGTGTGTGTGTGAGCGTGTATTAATATATGTTGTGGGGACACAATCTGTTTACAGTCACTTTGTGGAGATTTAATGCATGCCCCCATAATGTGAACCATTATATTTTGGTGAGGTGAGGTGAGGACTTGGTTTAGGGTTAGGGTAAGGTTAGGTTTAGGTTGAGGTTAAGGTAAGGGTTAGGATTAGGCAAGTAACTGTTACACTTAGGGTTAGGGTAATTTTCCAGAAAATTAATGTTAGTCAATATAATGTCCTCAAAAGTCATATAAATACAACTGTGTGTGTGGGTGTGTGGGTGTGTATAATGTGAAATCTTTTGATAAAACTGCAAAGGTTATTTTTTTTGAGTGGGAATTTTCCTTTGTTTCCTATGAGCAATTACAGTAATGATGTCAACAAATAAATCGGACGATGCACAGTCAATTTAGGTTACATCCACCGCATATGTTTTCATTTTAAAGTGGATAGGTCTGTGCTGAGCGTCCACACTACTCCGGCATTTTCAAGCCCCTAAAATGAAGACGTTTGGAAACGCTGCTGACCCTGGTTCTGTTTTAAAACTGCGGGGTGGCGATTTAGTCTGGATGGACAGAAACGAAAACCTTTGGATGAAGACGACATGTCGTCTCCTTCTTGATTCTTCACGCCCTACCACATGAACCTTTTCCAGAAGAGAAGAAACAACATCAGCCTCGATTGCCAGTAGTTACTATATGGTTACAACACGGATAACGAGTTACAAGCGTTAATGACCTCGTTGTATTTGCTAGCAGCTGCAGTTGTGCAGTTCTTCCTTCGTAGCATTTTCTGCAAATGAACAACCAACTGCGCAGCTTCCATTTTCACACGTGGTAGTTTGGACCAAGTTCATCTGGACAGAGATCGTTTTTTTAACACTTTTATAATGAAAATGTATTAGCGTAGATGTAACCTTAGTGATTTCCCTGCAGTTGTATCTTGACAAGTCTTGAAAAATCCTGAGTTCTCTTTGTCTGAGACCAAGGCAAGATGGTGAAAATGTGGTTGATTAGACGAGACTGAGACCTTCAAGTATTCTTTAGACCGGTCTTGAATACTACGACAGTGACAGCAGCAAAGGATTTGTCAGGTCACATTTCGCTGTATTGCAGTCGTCACATTGTAGCTTCCATGAAGTGGAAAGGCTGATGTGAGGGTAGATGGATATTGAGAAAATAGCAGAAAAAGCACAACAAAGGCAGAGACAGGTAGATGAAATTTCAAAGACATAAATGCCAAGCCATCCTTTGCATGGTGGATGAAGGGAAACCGACCAGGACAGAGCGGGGAAGAGGAAGAGATGGTCAGTGACAGAGAGACTGATAACGACAGCGATGGCAGAGCGAGAAAAAAGGGGAGTCAAAGTGAAAGAGAGAGATGTTGTCATTCCTCCATCATGGATGAGGAGGCACAGCGGTGTGAACTCTCCTCCTTCGAATCCAGTCTGATCTGCAGCTCAACAAGCCAGGGCACACGCAAATACAGAGTTAGGAAAGTCTGGAGGGGTAGAGTGAAAAATGTTGACACTGTGGCGAGAGACGGACAACTAATGTTGAAACACTGGATGAAGAAAATGACGCAAGCTTTGCAAGGAAATCATTCAGGAAGCAAATAAGGAATAAATATACTGAAAACAATGTTGAAACCGCATAAATACATGAACAATCAGCAAATATTAGAAAAACTACAAAATCATAACAGCTGAAAATAGACACAGGGTGTCACCTCAACAGGCAGCAACACTGATAAAAATATTCAGATATATTCAGATAATATTCTGCTGGATTGAGACGTTACTGTCTTGGCGACAGACCAGAGAGAAGCACCATAAGTTTTTACAGTGTGATGATACGGTTTCCGAATGGAAATGGTTTTAACAGCCTAGTCAGGTTACGGCCCGTCACACAGGTTAACTGACAATAGATGAGATTGCTCTCTGAGAGTGGGAGAGAGAGCAGCGCTGAATCAGATTTGTACTCAGTGTACAGACTCACCTGAAGCAAGCAGGCATGACGTGCCGAGAGCTGCACAGCGGAGAGAACAATTTAAGTGGATGTGTCCAACTGATATGCCACTTTTTTTTTTTTTTTTGCTCTGTACCGTTTCCAAGCAAGGAGATGTTTTTTTTTCTGTTTCCAATGTCTTGTGAAGCACTCTGTGCCCTCACTCTAAGGTGCTATTTAAATAAACTTGATTATGAAATTGTCAGGGTCGCTGGAGATTTTATTAGGGCTGCCCAATAAATTTGCCATTTTCCATCACTTTTTAACAGTTATATCTGCACCTTTGTGCCTAATGCGGCAGCCTGAAGGTCAAGGTCAAGGTCGACTTTATTGTCCCGGATGGGGAAATTCATACAGTCATACACATCTACATAAACAAACATATCCATCCAGTACAATACCGCCGGTTCAAATATACACCCTCCACAATAGAGAACATACAGTATACTCCATGCACAGTGCAATCAAACCAGTCTTAATACACAAACAAGCACCGTCCAGACACAGTCAAATTATATAAAAATACACAATTCAAATGCCTGTATCCATAGACGTTGTGGCCATTTTACCTCTTGTTTTGAAGTGTAATTGCTGTCAGTACAAAAGATTTGCTATACCTCGCTGTTCCAATTTTTTCCTGCAGGAATCTGTTATTTGATCTGTTACTCCATTTGAATTTCTGAGGGAGAGGATTAGGATCACAGAGGATCTGATCAGCTTATTTAGAATAAGGTCCCTATACAGCTGTGCTGCAGACACCTGATCAATCCCAATGATCCTGCTTGCTGTCTTGATCATGCGCTGCAGTTTGGCATCATCTTGAGCAAACACACATACTGTTTTACCACGGTGCAAATCAAGCCGAACGACAAAACGCTCTGCAAAACAGTATTATAAATACTCTAAAATTATTCAGTTTTCTAAGAAAGACCAGCCTCTGTTGTAGTTTATTACACTTATTTTGTGCACATTCGCTGAATTTTAAGTGGTCATCGATGGGTATTTATAACTTGAGACCTGCTTAACCAATTCTCACTAAATCCTGGCATAGCTTCATCTGGAATATCATATTGTTTTGATAATTATAGCCTCCTTCCAGTATAACACTGAATCTAATATGAAAGGCTAGCACGGCAAGTCTCATTTAGAGAGGATTTAACATGTGCATATGTTTCAATAACACACGGCTGTTTAACACGTGTCAAAATGGTCAGGAACCTCGATTACGCACAAATTTGCTCTTCTCATTTTTGAGTAGAGGTTGGGCCGATTTTTTGACATTTTCTCATAATGAGCCCAGTGTTGTTGCTGTAGATCATGTGTGACTCTGCCGCTTGTGTCAAAAAAGCTGCCATTCTATCAGCAGACCTCAGTAGGTGTAGCAGTGGGCTAACCTTTGCAGAGTGCATGAGAAGAAACCAGGAGAAACCGTGCAGACACAAAATACAGACTGGAGAAACCGACCATAAGTGTTTTTCAATAAATGTTACTGAAGTTAAGAAATTCTGTGTATCATTTCTTATTATTAAGCTGTTATAAGTAGCTCAGTCCGTAAGGACTTGGGTTAGGATGCGGAGGCCGCCGGTTCAAGTCCCCCATGGACCAAGACCAACTGGTTGCTGGAGAGGTGAGGTTTACCTCTTGGGTACTGCCGAGGTGCCCCTGAGCAAGGCACCGAACCCCCAACTGCTCTGGGCGCTTGTCAGGAGCAGCCCCCTCACTTTGACATCTCTCCATTGACATGTATATGTACTGTGTGAACAAAGAGTGTAAAAACTGAATTTCCCCACTGTGGGAGTAATAAAGGAATATCTTCTTCTTCTTCTTCTTCTTATATGTTATCACATGGCAGAAAAAAGAAAACCAGCCAAAGATATCAGTAAATAAAAAAAAAAAATCAGCATCATGTATCGGCCACTGGCTGTCCTGATTCTGTAAAAATAAATAAATAAATAAATAATGGCATCAGCCATAAAAAAAACCGGTATTGGTTGACCTCTAGCTTTAAGTCGACACTTTGGAGACATCAACAGGACACACAGCTGCTGTAGGGCTCAAACTTGTGATCTAAGTTTCAAAATTCACAGTTACATGAGAGGATCGATGCTGCTCTTACGTCTGTGTGTTGGGTGTGAAGCTGGCGCT
This sequence comes from Pterois miles, assembly GCA_947000775.1. Lineage (NCBI taxonomy): Eukaryota > Metazoa > Chordata > Actinopteri > Perciformes > Scorpaenidae > Pterois > Pterois miles. Next base: position 3,642,999 of record CAMQGK010000571.1, on the reverse strand, counting down.
GGGAGGCGATTAGCTTAGCTCAGCATAAAGACAGGAAGCAGGGGGAAACAGCTAGCCTGTCTCTCTCTAAAGTTAAATATGCGAGTGCACCAACTCCTCTAACTTAGTAACACTTTATATCTTTTTGCTTTAATCTGTACAAACAGAAATGTAAGAGAACTCATTTCCAAGGTACATATTTGTAAGCGTAACCTACCATATTGGGTGGTGACTTGGTGATAATATCTCACTGGAAACACACCAAGGTGACATTTTAAATCTATTTTCTGACGTTACAGCTTCTGGCAGTTGAACTGAACAGTGAGTTTCGGACACTAATTGTTCCAGTTGTTTATGACAACGTGATGTTGTCTTGGTCATGGACACGTAACACTTTGGTCTACAGAATTACAGTAATAAGAAAAACCTGATTATTTTCCCTCCAAAAATAGCATCGAAGGTTACTGGTTGTACCATATTCCCAAAGCTCTGAACTCAACATGCTGCAAAGTCAAATTTTTAACTCGCATTGTTGTTATTTGAGTTTTAAAAATGCGGCGCTGAAGTCCTACAGTTAATATTTTCCTCTGAGGGCAGAGATGAAATCAGATTGCCAGAAAACTGAGTGAAAGTGTGTGTTTGTGTGTGCTGACATAGAGAGTGTGGGTTTCTGGAAAGGAAAGTGATTTGTTTGAAGTGCATGCAGCAAACAGAGACACACTATCGCAGGCGAGGGGCCAGTCTCAGTCTGAAAGAACACAACACTCAAGTCTGGGACAAAGGCTCTACACAATGCAACACACAATAGGTTGCATAACCAGTGTGTGTGTGTGTGTGTGTGTGTGTGTGTGTGTGTGTGGGATAAGGATGGACGGAAGCAAAGAGAAAGAGAAGAATGCTAAAGTGACATCTGCTAAAACCCTAAAACTACCAAGGAAAAGCAATCCAATAATCCAATAATTCATATAACAATAGAAACAGGTGCTTGTAATGCTGGCGAGCAGATTCTAACATCATATTTATTCTTAGTCACACTTGATAGCAGCTTTTAGTGAATTCCACAGATGCAAATGCAGCGTTAAGCAGCTCTCTACACTCGTCTGCTGTGGAGGAAAGCATCTCAGAGCACGACGAAGCAGAGCAGAAGAGATGAAGGCAACACCAGCGTTTCCCAAATCCCCGGCCTGCTCAGCTCATTAGTGTTTCCACACTCTGCAGTGTCTCACACACTTTAACACACATTTTGTGAAAACACTATAACGCCCCGCTAGCGCCGAATTAGGAAATAAACAGCTCATTTGCTGTCAGCGGTTCGAGCATAAAGCCTCTTTGTCTGCTGCGATGTTGTCGATAAGCCTGAACTGAGGAAATAAATCTGACTCTCTCTCTCTTCCAGTTGTTCATTAAGAACTACTCCACTGGGTTTGTATGCTTTAGTCCATTTCATACAAATCAAGCTTTACCTGTCACCTTAAAGAATGTTTAAGGTGACAGGTAAATAATACTGCTGCGTTTCAAATATTTGGGCATACTACGGTTTTCATTTCAATTCAATAACCTCAAAGTATATTTGCATACTTTTTGAGGTGTGTAATTCATCACAGTCTGCACATATTTTGCTGCATCATCATTATGAGGAATGCAGCACAGACAGTTTTTTTAAATCTCATGAAAAATTGTGCGTTCAACTCATGTAAGTGACCAGAGTCTGCTATTTGATTGTAGCCATGAAAGAAAAACTCTGCCTGAAACAGAGGAAAAATATATAAGAAAATATAAAACTGTGCATTTGAAAATGATCCACAAACATTTATAGTTCACTCTTTATCTGATATTGTTTTGAGGCAGCATCATTAGGCAACATATCTGAGAGTAGCAAAACAACAAACATGTCTCCTGGTGAGGTAGCCTTCTGTTTGTTTACTTCTTGTTTTTACTTTTGTGATAAAAGCCCTGAACTGTTCGTCTGTGACACTAAAATGTCCAACAGTAGCACAAGTAGAGTCACAAAGCCAGAAGATTGACTCAGTATTACTGGCTACAAAGTTAAATCAGTTTAAAGGTGCTATCAATAACTGATAACATTCAGCCACTAGATGTCTCATTCTCCTTCCCCCGTTCCATTGAATTCACTTCACAACGTGTCATTGCCAGACACTTAGCGTCAGTCTCAGCCATTTATCTGTTTTTTCCAAACTAACTGACCATGTGATGCCAACATCTGTTTACTATTGGCTCACAATCCTTGTTAGAAGCTTCCACAGAGATAAACAAAACAGTCATTTTGGACCTGACAAAATTTAAAAAGCTAAAAGTTAGCTAACAACAGTTAGCTACTGGTCATACCAGCTACTGGTCATACCAGATGAAGTAAGTCTGTAGCAGCAAAACCTGTGTGTACAAAAGCCTGTTTTATTATTTATTAACTTTTTATTTGCAAGAGGAGGATTGCGTAATATCCACTTTCTAACATGATGTCCCTTTAATATATTTTGATGTACTGTGGTACTCTAGGAAACTGTGTAGGTGTCAAATGAGCTTTTAAGTACAGTACAGGACCAAACTGAATGAGGCAATAGTGTATTTTGACTCCTAGTGTGTCACCCTGTGAGATGATTTTCACACTCTGAGAAAAAAAAATAATAAAAAGAGGAAGAAAAATACAAAGAAAGAAAGAAAGAAAAATGTCAGTGGAGAGCCAGAGTGGTTCGGGATGGACGAGCTTTCTACAGCCATCAAACTGCTCATTAACACTAGACAGGCTGATGAACTACAAAATGAAGGCCAACAAGTAGTTCCTTAATGATAAGATTTAAATTGGGAGCATTTCTATTAGTCCCTGCATGGCTCTTAACATGGCAGCTTTAGCGGCACTAACACTCACGGTGTTAACCTGGGGGAACCGCAGGGTGGGAGCTACACTTTGCAATGGTGGCAATGGTCGGGACGATACTGTCAGCTGGAACCACCGTATGAGAGCAGTGCATCGAGAGACGTGGAGGAGGAGCAGGATAAATATTAATCACACCATCTCTCCGGTGAGATCAGGTCGTGACCCCGGCAGACTGAGACAGACAGAATGATACAAATTCCTCCTCTGTGTCTGACAGTCAGGCAGTAGGGCAATGAAAACCACAGGATACCGCAATGTGATGCTCAACGGGACTCACAAGAAAAACCCATCATGTCAGTATTGATTACATTCACATTAGATCAATACCATGTGGTACTCAGTTACAGCATTTCCACTGTCTTAGTGCTTGGAGGCATTTTTGAGCTTCATATAATTTTCCTGCCGTGTTTCAGTTTTGATTCTAATGCTGCATAATGATACAGCGCTGTTAATGTTACTCTATAGGAGACTATTAATCATTAATTGATCCCTTTGGGTACCAACAAAATGACAAATATACAACATAGCAGTAAGATAACACTGCCATGTTTTGCACCAATAGTCTATATATGTTTTAGGAATTTAAAATAATCCAAATCAGGAATTAAATTAGGCTAACCTTAATTTGAGTGAGATGTCAGTTCATTTTATTAACCAAAAGAAAAATCATATAGCACCTCAACTGAAATTGAAGAAAATAAAATCAAAACAATTTCAAATTAATTTTCTCCTTCAACAGACAACTGACATTTGATATGTACACCTCAGGAAAAATGAGATTAACAACAAAATATCATTACGTATACCAGGACTTGACTTCTCTAGAGCTGCTTGGAGCAGAGCCAGTGTACGTGGGAAGTGAGTGGTGAAGCAAGAGAGAGAAAGTGGCGGTGACAGGAGCGAGTAATGTTATTGACTTCGGCCCAAACAGGAAAAGTTAACAGTTTGGTTTGTCCGATCTGGGTTACTGTAGAAACATGGCGGTGCAACATGGCGGACTCTGTAGAGAGGACCCGCTCCCTATGTAGATATAAACGGCTCATTCTAAGGTAACGAAAACACAATGATTATTTTTATCAGCTGATTTTACACTAAAGAAACATAATGTTAATGTTATATTCCATTTCCCCCTAAATGTTACAAACTTGTTCTTTAAAGAGCAACAAAACACACATAGGCAGGGTGTTATGGGGTAGATGGGTCCAGCAAACACAGGGCCATCCAGACCATGGTTTGTGTCCCACGTGAAACCAACAACATGCTGTTTGTGTTCACAACGTTAATTTTCACTTTCACTTTACAAACCTAATCATTTAAGCCAAACGATGTTGTTTCTACTAAACCTAACTAAGTGGTTTTGCTGCCTAGACTTAAGTAAATGGTTTTGTTTGAATTCAAAACGCTAACAATGTGTTCACTGCACACCTGAGTGTGCACACCTTTCCATCACCTCCCCTGAGATGGCTTTTCCTGTCAAGAACTGGCGTTAATCAATCTGCCGTAGGCTTGATGAAAAATTCTACGTTGCCTGATACAAATGATCCGACCCAGCTGTGAATCAGGCACCGTCTTCAGTAAATCACCTGAAACTAAACCGATGACACTCATTACACTCCTGCAGCTACTATCCAGCTGTATAAGCTAATTTCTGTTATCTTATTCATTTGTATGTAAATATGATAATTTAAAAGCTCACAAACATCTGAGCCTGGCATGCCTGTAAATCTTCCCACCGTGTCTATTTTTAGTTGTGCAAATGAACGCCGACATGATGTAAAACACAACAGTGCTTCAGCTCACATCCATTTGTGTGTATCGGCGCAGCCAAAGCCAAGAGAGTGAATGGTCAATTAGCATCACATTAGCATAGCATTAGCACAGCGACAAAGTGCTGCAAGACGTATGATAGTGGACGGGTATGACGCTCTATATCTGCAGAGAACAGCTACAAACACCGACATACTTAAATGCATCATCAGCCTGTCTCTCTTTCTGTCGTCCAGCTTTGACTTTGTCTTTCACCCTTCCACTCATCTCCATCTCTTTTCGGTCTCTCTTGGCTGTATTTGAGACAAAACCTCCTCCTTTTCTGTTTACTTTGGCTCTTCACACGCTCAGAAATATACAAACAGAGGACCGAGGAAGAGAAAGATGAAAAAAAAATGGAAGGAAGAAGAGAGGAGGAAGGAGGGAGGGGAAGGAAGGGCAGCTCTTTGTTACCAGACTGGCTGCTCACTTCCAGCCACTTCCATTACAGAAAAGCGTGTGTGTATGTCTGCCAATGTGTGCGTGTCTCCAGACACTGCTTATTAAAGCAGTGTGTTAGTAGGTGACCTTGCGCAAATGAACACCCCTTCAAGTACAACCTGAATGCTTTATATTGATCTGAATTATTCATGTGTGTATTGTGTTTGTATTGTGTTTAGCTGTGTGTATTTTGCTGTTTGTGCATGCAAGAAATGGTCGTGTGTGTATATATGTGAAGGATTTGTGTGTTTTTTATGTGTGTGCAGTGTTGGAAGCAGAACGGAGCTGCATGTGCAGCAGACGCCGAACATCAACGCCAAATGCCAATTTCATCCCCCCATCCCTCCTCAGGGTCCTATTGCCCCTAAACGTTCATTAGAGGACTAATTGTCTCATTTTAAATCCAAACAAGCTAATTTTTATTTGGTTTGTATGTCCGCCGCACACCTCCAGAGCCAGAGAGGTCTCCTTTTAATCAATTATTTTGTCTGAACAACAATGTAGGAGAAAGACAAGCAAACACTGAAGATGGAACCTACAAATATTTGGTATTGATAATGATTAAAGGTCTTATATGTAGACAAATATTATTCATTTTTTTTATTTTCATTTATATGAATAGTGCCAAATTAAGAATGTGAATTAATCATTTTCAAAATTTTGGCGGGTCCAAAATGAATATTTTGTTATCTCTGTGGAAGATATCTGAGGTTTGTTTCCCTTTTCTAACCAGGCTTGTGAGCCAACAGTAAAACTAAACTATGCCTACATACAAACTGTGTATATTACATAACTGTAATTATTTCATGTAATATGCTGCCTGGAGAATGCCACTTTTCAAGTCTGTGGAGAGTTTTTAGGCAATTCTCCTTCACAAACCAACAAACAAATGACGCTGGTAATTAATGTATCCTAAATGTAACAACGGTTCGTATATCTTATGAAAAGTTATCCCTCATTTTTCCTATAAATGTCCAACATCGTGTGTCAATTTCCGCTCATTACATGAATACAGTCTTTACAAGATGAAGTTCTGTCTTCATAGGAAACAACTTGGTCAGGTTTAGGCAACAAAACTACTTGGTTAGGTTTAGAAAAAGATCACGGTTTGGGATAAAATAACTACGGAAGTGGTACTGAAGTTACCTGACAAGCAAATCAACCCTGAATTCTGGTTTCACAGGGACATGAACACCTCTCTCATGGGCCAAAGTCTGGTGTTTTTTAACCAACATATCCACCCGGACCTCCTCCCTCCACAGCGTTTATCACTCTTTATACTTCCTGGTTCCTGATTACATGGATTAAACTTTACAGTGCTCTACTTTCTGTAGGTATAGCTATGAACGGTGCATGACTGCAGCCTGACTTGATTAACTAATCGTTTCAGATCTACAGCACAGCACACCTCAGATTCACTGTGTGCTGAGAAACAAACATATGATTATAACATATAAAAGTTGTGTATTTCATTTCAGCATTCAGGATTTTTGCTGGAATTTTTCTATATTCTTGATAGGAAAACACCTGAATAAGCCGCCTGATTCCAACCAAAACGCACCAGAAGGCTTTACTGTAGCGGCATTAGGACGAAGACAGACATCGATGTAATGAAGCCATTTAAAGACAGTGTGTATACATGCTGTGAGCAGAGGGGGAGGGGAACAGAGCTCAACGTCTGGAGAATTTAATATTTGATTGTCTGACCTCCTCTTTCTCTGAGGAGGAGCCCCGGCAAGCCAACGATGCAGCATCCATTTACAGCCCCCGCCGCCCCGCCTCACGACAAAACGCCTCAACCGCCACAGACCATGATATGTTGCCGTGGTGATGGCTTTTGCAGCCTGTCGCCAAGGCACCCCGTTGGCAACACATTAATGAAATGGCAGAAAGAGGAAGAGGAGGAAGGAAGGAATAGGTGAGGGGGGCGGAGGGAGGATGGAGGGAAGGATGAATTATAAGAGGGTCAGAGGTGGAGAGGAGAGGAAAAAGATGGAGGAGAGGAAGGAAGGTGGTTGGATGGAGCAAGAAACTAATCAAAATCAAAGAAAGTACAGGAAGCACAGACCCTTAAAACGCTCTTGACACAAGGCGGCTTTACCTCCTAAAAACAAAGCACACATCATGACTACTGCTTTCTCCTCTCGCCCTCCTCTTTATTTGCTCTCATTTAGGAAGCTCTTTGTTAATGAGACCAGATAATGAAATCATTTGCATGCAGCCTGTATGTAGAATCAGGTAAACCCAATTTACATAAATACCATCTGCAGCGAGCAGCAAAACTTCTCTGCGCACATTTGAATATCATATCTGGGTATAAAACAGAGATATAATTATGCTGGACTGCAAACAGTAAACAGGGAAATGATGAAATTGTAGCAAAAAAAACATTTCTGTGCATCCTCAGACAATGTACAGGTTTAATAACAATATGATGACATCTCTCGCTAAACTGTAGCTCTGCAGCAGCAATGATGGCATGAGGGAAATAACACAAAAGCAAAAGCATTATTGCAGTCTGCAAAATAGTCTCCTGCCACACTTCTTTTTCCCCTCATTCATTTTTCTTTTTCTTGCTTTCTCTGTGGAGAAAAAACCAACAATATCCCTCGACATATATTTGGAAGCATGTTGTATTTCTATTGCAAAACAATATGAGCCTATAAGCATGATATATTGTTTAATATCTTGGCATAGTTTGTAAACATGGAAAGGGCTTTTCTACCCAGTGGTGCTCCATATTATCATATTTGTAAATATGAGCACAGGTCAGTCATAGATTTGGGAGTCTCATAATGTTTTTATTTTCCACAAAGAGACATACAATGGAAATTACTGACACAAAAGCTATCATTTTAAAAAAAAACTGTCCGTGAGTCTGATGATGTTTTAGCCAGTGGGCAACTCCGGAGTCTGAAAAGTGAAGTCAATGCTGAAGTCTGAAATGCTGAAACTTACTTTCTTTCTCACAGCCAGCAGGCTCTCACAGCCACACATTTTAGTTTAAAATACATCTTAAAAATACATAATTCCTCATTGCTTATGCCCGGCAGGGAGTCACCTCACTCAGCTTGGTCAGCTAAAAACGTCTCATCGAGCGTTCGGTTGTACTTAGCTTCCATCCTCTCAAGTCACTTCAGGTTGCAAATCACCAAAATGGCATCGGCGTTAAACCAAGATCAGCAGCAAAAATCAAAGATGGCGACGGCCTCGTATTTACGAGTTGGGCCCATACGAATGTCCCCCTCATGTCGTATTCACGACCTCGTAAGTGGAAAGTTTCTGAAAGCTCACGACTTGTGACGTGTTTGTTGTGAGAAATGGTGGCGCTCATGGAAGTTAATTTCTCGGTGCTTAATAAGTTAATAGTCTACAGTATATTATACTTTAGTCATATTGTTTTTCCAGGTAATTTTATAATCTGTCTGAGGAAAAAGTTGATATTGTCAACGACCTCATCTTCCTCCTTTCATCTTTCATTATGTCTTTGCATTTCCTATATTATGTTACCCACTTATTAGCTTGCTCAATTGTTAGCCTCTGTGGCTTCTAGACTCAGACAGTAAGACTAATATTGCCGTTGCTTAGCCGCAGTGTGAGAAATGATCATGGTGACAGAAGGTCTGTCATTTATCATCCGTCACTCTTTCCACCATCCAGTAAACTCTGAATGGACTCTCACCATGCCATGATTTCCATCGCCCTCACTCTGAATCTAAACTTCACCTTACAGTGTGTCTTACAGCATCACACCCAGTGTTTTCCAACCTCACCATCGATCTAAATAAAAAGCTCACGGCACAGACGAGACGACCCTTCTGGGTCATCCGAGATCTGTTAGCTGTTATCTGCCGCTCACAGAGGATTAAAGCTGCTGTCAGCCAGTTTAGCTGTGACTCTAGTGTCTGCCTTCGCGCTTTAATAAAATGGACACGATAGGGATCTGTAACTGGCTTTTAATATTCATGCTGGATATTATGATGATTTCACAGTGAACAATCAGCGAAAATGAATTGTATTTCTCTACTAAAATGTACTGCCATGACTGAATCATTTCAGATTCTGCTGTCATTTAATCTTGTTTTATTTTGCTGCAATTATTTTTAGATTCAAGACTTTCTGAAGATGTAGTTTTGGATGTAAAGTCAGTCTGTTTGACGGAGCATTAAAGAGTAAAATGGAACCAGCTGCACACTTAACTGTGAACGAATAAAGTTTCAGCATTTGAACCAAAAGTGGCCTTTGTTCAAGGCCGGTTTTTGTTGAAATGCTGGTATTCTTTTGTGCTGTGTGCAGTAACATTTCAATATTTTTTCAAGTAGTTTTCATTATCAGGCCACTTGCCATGCATGAATACAGGTGATTTTTTTTATTTATTTATTTATTTTTTTACAAAAACATTGCTGATACATAGCTCTTTAAGCAATGTGTTCTGAGCTCCTGTAACGTCTGACTGTGATCAGCTGTAACTAAATGCAGACGAAATTGTGCAAACAGATTCATATCATTACTGTATGGAAGCATTTGTTTTGCTGCTCCTCACCATAGTGCGTTTATTTCTCATCTCGCCTGGCTAAACAAGGGTTAAACGTCATCCTCCTCCTCCCTCCTTTCTCACTTGCCGTCACCTGAGCTGCCAGCAACTGTTACCGCAGCATCACAGAGAGAAACCATATGTGAACGAGAACACAAGCTTCTCCACCAACACAGAGTCTCCATCTGGTGTGTGTGACAGAGGGCGTCCCAGCAAACCACAACACAGCACCCTGTTACAGCCTATAAATAGAGAGCATCACGCAGTAACACCTCCCTGCTCTCTCTCCCTCTCTGTCCAGGTTATGCTTAGGACAGGAAGTGGTTCTCATTCACCAAGACTAGAAGGGGAAAATGTTTATTTGTCTTGGTTTGTTTTTAAGGGTAAAAGGTCACACAATCCAAAAAATAAACCTTCCAATGCTCTTACTCCATAACTCTTCTTGTGTAGCATCAAGAGGATTGCTACGTTGAAGTAAGACTTTGGCCTTTTTTTTTAGGCCAATATGACCATTAATATTCCTGTATTCTGGCTGCCAGACATACTGTATGGACATAAGCAGCCTAAAAAATAAAACAACAGGCTGGTAGTATGAAGCTTCATTTGTTACGCTGACATTCAAGCGAGCGCCGCGGTGCTCCTCGTCTCTTTAATTGTCTCAGTCTGAAGTCTAATAGTCTAAATTTATTGAAGAAACATAAAGGTAATCATTATTTATATCATCAGTGTTATGGCTTGGTCTGAGCCACTTTGTTTCGCATTTAAACAGTCAGCTGGCTGTGTGGACTATTTTAAATCCTATTAATTAATTCATTCAATTATTTGGCAGATTTCCCAACAGATGTTTTGGCTGTTGGTCATTTAAGCTGCTGGACAATTACACCCAAAATTACACAAACCTAAAACCTGATTACCTCTAGAGCAAAGTTGGTCTGACAAAAAGTTGTTCTTCTTTTTTTCTTTTTTTTACATATTATGAATGCAAAACCTCTTGACCTCTTCACTCAGGGGCTCATACATATGCAAGCACACTTCACACACACACACACACACACACACACACACACACACACACACACACACACACACACACACACACACACTTCCATATGATCCCCATATGGTGTGCAGCTTCATAATAAACATGGTTTACATCTTGAATTAGGCCTGATGTCTGACACACACACACACGCACACACACACACACACACACACACACACACACACACACACACACACACACGCAGACAGTCAGCAGTAATAGCTAGTAGCATATCAGAGAGAAATGGAGCGTGTACGTCAGGTTGACTGGGCTGTCCAGTAATTTGCAGATGATGCGAACTGCATCAGTTATGTCAAAGTGTGTATGTGTTTCGTTGCAAACATTACATTATTATAATAACAACAATTATTTCTCATAACAATTTAGTGGTGTAAAATATTAAGAGAGCATAGCATTAAAGGGGCTATATGTAAGACTCAGAAATTGGTCGGTAACAGTGACACCTGATGCTTGCTTTACGTAGACATGAGCATCGGTCAAAAACAGTGAGGCGACACACACAAGACTGAACGTGACTGACATCAAAAACCACAATATACTGTAACTACTGTACACCGATCAGCCATAACATTATGACCACCTGGCCAATATTGAGTTGGTCCAGCATTCACAGATGCTTGACTGGATTGATATCTGGAGAATTTGGAGGCCAAGTCAACACCTCAAACTCATTTTTGCTGTATGCACACTGTCTCCGCCGGCTTGCCTTCTTCCCACAGCGCATCCCCGTGCCCGGTGTCTTCCCCATGTAAGCACATGCGGCCATCCATATGATGTAAAAGAAAAGGCAATTCATCAGACCAGGCCCTCTTCCATTGATCAGTGGTCCAGTTCTGATACTCATATGCCCATTGTAGAGGCTTTTGGTGGTGGACACGGGTCAGCATGGGCACCCTGACCGGTCTGAGGCTACGCAGCCCCATACGCAACAAACTGTGATGCACTGTGAGTTGACACCTTTCTATCGAAACCAGCACTTTTTCGGCAGTCTGAGCTACAGTAGCTCCTCTATTGGCTCTGACAACAAAGGTCAGCCTTTGTTCCCCATGTGCATCAATGAGCTTCGGCCGGCCATGACCCTTTTCCTTCCTTGGACCACTTTTGGTAGGTCCTGACCACTGCAGAAGGAAACATCCCACAAGAGCTGCAATTTTGGAGATGCTCTGACCCAGTCATCTTACCATCCAGTTTGGCCCTTGTCAAAATCACTCACATCCTTATGCTTGCCCTTGCATCAACTTCAAGGACAAAATGTTCACTTGCTGCCTAATATATCCCACCCACTGCCAGGTGCCATTGTTATGAGATTATCAATGTTTTTCACTTCACCTCTCAGTGGTTGCAATGTTATGGCTGATCAGTGTCACATGCTGTCCAATAGGAATTTTGTCAGCTCGGGATCCGTTTTGATACCTAAAACCAAACGAAGGTCCCGTCATGAATTGAGAGCCTGTTTTTTTTTGTGCTTCTGTGGAGTTGGAGTCTGAGTTGTGGTGGAGGTTAGTCAATTGTTCACATTAAAAGCAGTCCACAGGCTGATAGAGGAAATCCAGAAAGTCAGGAAGGTCTCATTTTTTTTTAGGTTAGGTTACACCCCGTTCTCACTTTGGCAATAAATTATTAAAATATGTTTATATGTGTAAGAACTTACATACAGCCCATTTAAAGTATTTAAAAATATGAAAAATAATAATTCTATGATGGATATTTAACAGTGGGTCCTTCATATGTTAGCCAGCTGAAGGAAACCATTGTGTGTTTCATAAAAGCAGACTAAGTGCTATTAATCTCTTTGTGCTTTGAATAATAACAGCCTGTTTGAGCTCCCTGACAGCAGAACAAAGCACAGCTCTGACGGACATGTCGGGGATCTGGTGACCTTTAGGTGCGTCTGACAGTTCAAACACATGAACAAAGATCAAACACAGGCACCACACACAGAGGTGACATGAATATCTGGTTAACCATAAGTCCATTTCATAAATCTTTTTGAGATATTAGTTGGATGACAACCTTTGGAGACTTCTAAACCACATTTTTCGCTTTCCGTCATTAGGTGAGGAGTGATACCATTTTCATCCCTTAAACTAAGGGGAAAAAAACAACATTGTTAAGTGGGTTTGACTGTTTTCATGCTATCAAAGTTGATCTACACGGTGTCTTTAGTAATGATGCTGTAAAGATTCAGGTTCAGTGGTATAACTGTTTTTAAGGATGGTAGAGGCAGTGAAAGGCTGATGGAGAAAAACATGTTTCCCTCCTTAGTAAAGACAAAAGAGGGGGAAGAACAAGCAACAACCTTGTTAACGTGGCATTAATGGGAAATTATAGTCTTCATTTTGAGAAACATGGCTGCAAACAACACCTTTGGCGTGAGATAGAGGCGACCAAACACCTTCTGTTACATTAATTACAGCAGTAAACAGTTTGTGGGTGATTTAAGGTTTAAACAATTAATACTTTCCTGTACTATGTTTTTACTGCGATGAATGTATGTACCTGTAACAACATATATCATTGTCGCCCTTAACATTTAGTTTCACTCTTGGTGACAAGCAGCTGTCATACAGCTGAGATATATCCTCCCCAGAGTGTCAGAGATTTCCCATGTTTGTCCACAGACATTAAACACACCATTCCTCTCTCAGCCGGTCTGTTTATTCTCTCCATTTCTCATCCTTCATCCTTCCTTCCATCAGAATCCTGTAATCCTGGCATTCCGCCCCTCTGACAGGAAATCAAACAGGATATGACAAGCTGATTGGAGCCTTAACCTCGCTCTCAGAGGAGAAAGAGTTGTGACCTCGTCCTGTCCCCAGTAATACTTCAGCTTGGTCCATACGCTCTGCACTTGTACAAGATTTTATAATGTGAATGTGGTGCAAATTTTGCATTAACTTTACAGTGAAATCTGTTTTCTTCTTTTTCCCTTATCGTTAAGATATTTTTATGCCCCAGTTATGTATTACATATATTCAAAGCATGATATTGTTTCTACAAGGGCTGTGTATTGGCAAGAATTTGGCAGTATGATACGTATCATGATACAGGGGAAATGATTCAATATATTGCGACTTATTGTGATTTCATCCATCCATCTTCAACCGCTTATCACATTTGGGGTCGTGGGGGGGCTGGAGCCGATCCCGGCTGGCATTGGGTGAAGGTGGGGTACACTTTGGACAGGTCGCCAGTCCATCGCAGGGCACATAGAGACAGAGAACCATTCACACTCAGATTCACTCCGATGGGCAATTTAGAGTCACCGATTAACCTGCATGTCTTTGGACCATGGGAGGAAGCCGGAGCACCCGGAGAAAACCCACACTAACATGGGAAGAACACACCCCCCACCCCCAAGCCCCACAACACATTTTTATATCTGTGACTCCTCTCTTTAGGGCAAAACGCTATAAATTATTTTTTTTTTTTATTTTTTAAAAAAAAAAAAAAAAAATTTTCTTTTTTTTTTCCCCCTAGGGAATTTCTCTTTTTTCCCTCTTTTACTCTTACCAACAAATACTCCATAATTTTTAAAAATTTAGAAAGATTAAAGAGTTAGGGGTGTCCTCCCCACCCACCCCGCCCGTTGGGGGTTTGGTTCCTTGCCCCGGGGCACCCCCCCAGTGCCCAAGAGATAGGCTCCCCTCCCCCCACCCCCCCCCCCACTCTCCTCTCTTTTCTTTTCCTGGCTTTGGGTTGTTCCCCTTCCCCTCCCTTCCCCCTCCCCCTCCCCTCCCCCCTCACTACACGCTCCCCCACCGCCTCACTTTTATTTTTATTTTATCTTTCTTAATATAATAAATTAATACATTAAAATAAACAAAAATAAAAAAATTATACATTTTTTATAATTTAAAAATAAATTTTTTTTCTCTCCCCCCATTCTTTTTTTTATTATTATAGATTTTTTTTTTCTTTTTTCCCCTTACACATAATCTTTTTTATTTTTCTTTTTTTTTTTTTGGGAGAAGAAGGGACCCCCTTTAAAAAAATCCCCCCTCCCCAAAAATATTTATAATTTTTTTGTATTATTTTTTCTCCCTTTTAACAACACACCCTCCCCTTTTTTTTTATAATTATTTTCTTTTTTTTTTTTTTATAAAAAAAAACTTTCCTCTTTTTTTTAAAATTACCTCCTTCCACTCCCCAAAATTTTTAAAAAAAAAAAAAAATTTTTTTTTTAAAAGTTTATTTTAAATTCAATAAACCTTTTTGGAAAATCAATTTATTTTTCCACAACATATTTCAATACTCTACAATATTTTCTCAGACCACTAGTTTCTCCCTACCTCTGCATACATTTACTGCTTTTGGTGCCGCTATCTGAATCTCTCCTCATTAATATGAACTGCTTGTGGCTCGGTGGAGCAGTGGTTAGCACTGTCACCTCACAGCAAGATGTCCTCCTTGTGTTTGCATGGGTTTTCTCCAGGTGCTCCTGCTTCCTCCCACAGTCCAAAGAGGTTAGGGTCATTGTTGACGCTAAATTGCCCATAGGTGTGAATGGCCGTCTGTGATAGTCTACAGTCCAGGGTGTACCCGCCTTCACCCAGTGTCAGCTGGGATCGGCTCCGGCCCTCCGCGACCCTGAATAGGATAAGTAATTACAGATGATGGATGGATGCTTTTTATTGTTGCTTTGCTCTTTAGTTTCTCCATTGATAATAAATATTAAGTACATTTTGTTTCTTTCACTTTCTTTTGTGTTCTTTGACTTTTTTTCTGTCTCTCATACTTAAAAACAGTGTAACTCAGGATGAGACAGAAAGCCTTAACTATCCCTGTGTGTGAATTAGTGATGATGTTTGACGTGGCGTTGATAATTACATCACGAACAGGAGTGGAAACTGAGGGAAAACAAATGTTCTCCACATGGCACGGTTTGACCTGATTTGACCCAGTTACAAGCTGCTGTGGCCTGATTATTGTGGCTAACGTGACTCACGCAGCAGCTAACGCAGGCACACAAATGAACAGAGGCATGAATGTGTTCACATATTAGCCTTGAGTTAGTGGATGAGCTTAATGTGCTTTTAACAGGCCAGCTTATCGACCTGCTGCCTGCTGGCTGAAGTTATTACAGGGGAGTGGGAGACGCTGAGAACACACAACATCCCTGATCACAGATCAACAACTCTAATGAACAAGATCATCATGCAATGCTGTTGTGGTTTTATATTGTGTCTGTTTCTGTCTGCACAGCATATTTTTCCCACGGGACAGTAAAGTTACAGCTGCATAAATTACAAGCAGAGGAGGAGACATGAAAGTAAAGGTGTGAGATGAAAGAGAGCTCTGAAATACTGAGAAGTGTCTGATGATTACATCTGGTTGTTTATCACATTAACACAATTAAGTCCAGAGTCCATAGAGGCAGAGGAGGATTTTTTGAGAAGTAAGAGGGAGAGCAAGATATGAAAAAAGAGTAATTGGTTGAATTAAACCATTACCAAATCTCATCATTTCAAAATATTTTTTCTTTCTTCTTTGGAAAAAATCCATCCATCCATCCATCTTCAACCGTTTATCCCGTTAGGGGTCGCTGGGGGGCTGGAGTCGATCCCAGCCAGCCCTGGACAGGACGCCAGTCCATTGCAGGGCCCATAGAGACAGACAACCATTCATGCACACATTCACACCTACGGGCAATTTAGAGTCACCAATTAACCTGAACTGCATGTTTTTGGACTGTGGGAGGAAGCCGGAGCACCCGGAGAAAACCCACGCTGACATGGGAAGAATATGCAAACTCCACACAGATGAGCTCCGGATTTGAACCTGTGACCCTCTTGCTGTGAGAGTGCTAACCACTGCACCAGAGTGCAGCCCATGTTGGAAAAAAATCCATTATTCAACATGGATGAACATGAATCCATTAAAATGCCTCAACAGCGACACCTGCAGGGCAGATGGGAACGAGCAGCCTGTGTGTGACGTAGTTGTGGGCATCACAGAGGTTAAAGAAGGTTGAGCACCCTCCGTCCTCCTTTAGGACGGGACCTCTTATATTGTCTATGATTGGCCAAAACACGTCAAATGATGCTCCAAGGGAGGATTACCTCCCTAGCAAATTACCAGTCAACAACCAGCAGATTACAAGATTGACAGCAAGTTGGTCCAATGATGACGTCCAAATGTCATCTTCAGTCTATCAGACAGCAGCATATCAGGAAATGAATTATAAAGTGTGAACTACTTTAAAGCACATAGCAAAACAAATCCTGTTTATTGAGGCCTTTTTATTGAGCTGAAGCTAGCTACTAATGTTAGCTAATTACGTTATGTTATCTGTCAGCCCTACAACTGCCATCTTGTTGTAGCAGCCCTGACGGACCCGTACAGCAGTCCCTCACCTACACTGGGATCCAGTCCTGGAGCACAGGGCGTTGGACCGCTGCACACCCCACTGCTCGGACCTCGGCGTCAGCTGTCCAGGCTGGACCCACAGCGGTGTGGACAACGGACCACTGCACACGCGTTACAGACAGGTTTCTAGTGACACATCACAAACACTCCTGAGGCTGCAGTAATTGTTTTTAAGAAACCTTGTAAGCCATTGTTTTACTGCTTGATTTTTCATTTGACATAAGAAAGAGAGATATGCAACCAAGGCAACCAGTGTGGTAATAATAATAATGATAATTTTATAGCACTTGTTAAACTTAAATGCAAAGTTCTTTCCAGATCAAAAGATGTACAGAATAAAAAAACCCACCATATCGTATCATACCCCATAATGGAGGTGCAAGTGCAAAGTAAGAGAAATAAAGTGACATGGCTCCCCAATTTTTTGAGTCACTAGTCACCACTGGTGGGCCACCTCCGGGTCTGAAAAATAAAACCAACGCTGACGTGCCTTAAACCTGAATTCTCTCTAACAGCCAGCAGGGGGCGACTCCTCTGGTTACAAAAAGAAGTCTGATTGTATAGAAGTCTATGAGAAAATGATCCTACTTCTCACTTGATTTATTACCTCAGTAAATATTGTAAACAGGAGTTTATGGTCTCAATCTTTAGTTTCAAGTCTTCTTCAATACAGCATGATGATGATTTAGTAAATTTTGGTCCCATTTAGAGTCAAATAGACCATAAAGCAGGGGATGCTTTAGGGTGTGGCTACCTTGTGACTGAGGGTTGCTACCACAGCGTTGTCCAGTCTGGGAGATGTCCAAATTTAATCCTTTCACAGTACATGAAAGTTAACTGTAACATTCTGGTCACGACCACAGCTTTCATGTTGCCTAAAAATGATGGTGGGACAGATACATCACTCACTACAGAATAGTTTGGGCAAAAACAGCATGAATGTGGGACTGAATAATGCTGTGAAACAAAAACGGCAATTCCACCAGTGAGAAGAGCACAACCTGAACACAAATGTACACATTTTTCATGTGAAATAACCATATAACCAGTGTGGTTCTACTGTTACTTTGCAGGATAACTGTGTTTTCATTTAAGATCACATTTTTTTACAGAAAGGCCTGCCTTTAAAAAAACAAGAAACAATTCAATCTCACACCAGTGCTACTTTTAACACCAGAACAATCCACTTGTTATATTTATAGGCCAGTGTGTCTTTCTCTGTCTCTTTTGCAATAAAGTACTTGGGTGAAGCCTTTAGCAGAGATTCAGACCCGAGAGGAACACCCACACACACCAACAGACCACTTCTTCCTGCTTCACTGCTCTGATCAGATCAGTGCTGGGACCAACTAGGAGGCAGCCATTAATTTTTGACCTGCAGTTTGACAGAACAGCACAAACCATCTTGACCGAACCCTCTGAGAACTGGGGAGGGAATCACCAGAGCGCTCCGAGTACCCAAAGATCACTTAGGGAGGAAAATTACAACCAAAAGCTCATAAATCCCGACTCCAGCTGGCTTGTCCACACTTAACAGCCAATTTAACAGGCAGCCAACTGTCATTCTGACATCCAATGGATCTCAAATGGCTGATAAAAATATGGACGTATATGAAAGGTGAATTTTGAGATGTCAATGACAGAGTAGCTTTCCAGCTTAAATGATACTTGACTCACATCATGACATTATCTTTTCTAATGCAGCACAAAGCACCTCCTCGGTTTGCCAGCAGATCGGGTGACAGCATCAGTCTTTTTAAGAGGCAAGTAGTGGCTGAGACTTTAAAATAAAGATATATTTTGCTGTAGTTTCAGCAGCTTTTGGCAAAGAAAACCTCCACAGGATGAAATTTCTTGCTACCTGGCTGCTTGCTAGCTACAACTGTCATGTCCTTCAAATGGGGTCAGTCAAAAAAACGATGGCGACGGCAAAAATCCAAGATGGCGACGGCTGGAATGTCAAACTCGAGGCTTCAAAACCACTTGGTGCCTTCAGTTGGGGCTGTGTTGTATTCACGACTTCATAAGTGGGAAGTTTCTGAAGCTCAAAGTTCACTGGATGCGACGTGTTTGTTGACGTTGTGAGAAATGGTGGAGACAATGGAAGTTCATTTCTCAAGAAGAAGAAGAAGATATTCCTTTATTAGTCCCACAGTGGGGAAATTCAGTTTTACACTCTGTTGTTCACACAGTATATATACATGCGTCAATGGAGAGATGTCAGAGTGAGGGGGCTGCTCCTGACAAGCGCCCAGAGCAGTTGGGGGTTCAGTGCCTTGCTCAGGGGCACTTCCGCAGGTAAACTGGCACATCTCCAGCAACCAGTTGGTCCATGGGGGCCCCATGGGGGCCTTGAACCGGCGTCCTCCGCGTCCTAACCCAAGTCCTTACGGACTGAGCTACTGCCGCCCCTACTGCCTACTGCCTACTGCCCTCTGTGCATAATAAGTTAATATTGTACAGTAAATTGTAATTTTAGTCATTTTTATTGTTTATATGTTTGAGGAAAATGTCAACATTCTCAATGACCTCATCTTCCTCCTCTGTCATTATGTCTTGGCATTTCCTGCGTTATGTTACCCACTTGCTAGCTTGCTAAACTGTTAGCTTCTGTGGCTTCTAGACTCGGGCAGTAACGTTAATCTTGCCGTTGCTTAGCAGCGGTGTTCTCCACGACTTTCTCTTCACCACTACAATGTAACACACGTCGTGTTCACGACTTCCCATCTTGTAAACACGAGTTTCTAAGTAAAGGTGCTTTCCAGAGAAAACTGTGGCTAATCATGATAAACTGATATTTTGTGCACATATTGAGCTTTCAGCGGTGCAGCTTCCACATTTTGTTTTGGCACTTTTAACGTTTTCCTAGGATGGATTTCCCTCGAGTTCATTACATCATTTTCCACTGTACTTTTTCTAGCAGGTCGGAAATGTTTGAGTTCTGAGTTGACTGAATCGCAGCATCAGTCTCAGCTGGCAAGCAATTTGTGCACAATCTCTTGTGGAGCAGTTTAAACTCCGACAGCGGAGGGTTGAACAGTGGAAGGTGCAACATGTCACAGTTTCCTACATTTCTCTCCGGGTCTGAGTTCCATCAAACGTTAATAGTGTCAAGATGGCTTGCCATTCATCAATACTGCTAATTCACAGGTCAAAGTTCACCAAAGTAAGTACATGCAAATGTACTTCACCCCACCGAGTGAATCCACTGACTGAAGCAATTCTACTGAACTGAATTGATTTCTTTGTGAAATTGCTTTAAATGCTGGTCTGGTCAGTCATTTACTGTACGTTTGTCACCTCATGTGCATCAGAAATGGCTTTCTTCTGGCAGAATGACTCAGGTTTCACCGTTTCAGGTTCACCGTAATGCAGTCACTGACATGGCCTGAATCTTGCTGCTTGCATTTAATTTGGTCTCAGCTAAAAGTTGAGTTCAAAAATGTCAATCAGTCATGGTTGACATTTATCGCTGATCAGACTTTTTTTTAGCACATTGTTTTGCCTTCCATTTAAATAACTACCATTAACAATATGTCAACTTTTTTATCTGAATCTTACGCACTTTGTCACTGTGATGCTTTGTCACTTGTACAGCTTAAAATCCCTATAGAAACTGTTGACGCTGTGCAGAACCTACAACACTGGGTGTTTAATAGTGATTAATTTTTTTTTCTAATTATGATCACATATGGTTTAAGTCCGGGCTTGCACTGCTGCCATGGGCAATGTTTATGCTAATTATGAGAAATCACATTGAGATTGAGATTCAAGGGAACATCCAGAGCCTGTGCTGGCAGTGGGATGTCAGGACACTCATAATCTGTCTGAGGTAATTAATAAGTGGGTGATTCATAATATCAGTATGTACACACAGCTGCCTCCTCAGACTGTACTCTTATACAATAACAGCCTTTGAGACAGTGAAAGTGCTTCGGTGCAGCAGACTGAGAACTTGTACTGGTTAATGATCTGTAACAGTGTGGATATTGAGCATTTAACCAGTGATGGTCTGGCCTTGTGCACCGCAGTAATTTCTGTTATTATGTGTCCTAGCAGCTAACCTCGTTGATGGTGCACGGAGGTTACAGAACATTCAGTGAAAGCAGCTGAATGCCCATGAAGGGAAGCTGTGCCGTAATAAAAGAGGACAAACCTTCAGCAAACTGACCTTGACAACAGGACACATTCAAAGGATCCTTTTTACATTTGAAGCTGCAGCAGACAATCTCACATCCTGGCAGACGCCTGAGAGGAAAACAGTTTGAAATGTTTGAAGGGCAGCTGATTAGCTTGTGTTTACCAACCAGAGCTACTGCATGATGCTTCATACTTAAGTGCGGGTACATTACTACTTTTTTTTTTTAGGTATTTACATAATTTTGTAGCTTCTCAGTGGTTCCTTTTGTATTAAAATCAGACCATTCAAATGTACTGATGTGAATGCCAAGTTAGTTTGAAACCGAAAGACACACAATACCACAAACAAACTCACAGATCGATGCACCTTTAGATCAGCGACACCTGTGTCCTGTGAGGTAAAATTACTGTATTTTTGAATGGAGTCTGGTGGCTTTGAGGACAACAATGTTCCCCGTCAGAAAGGACCGTCTAATGGCGAGGTAAAGTGGTGAAACTTAGACTGACATTGGTGTTATTAGGCTGCTAAAATATGTTTTTCTGCTGGTCCCATCCACAGACACAGACAGCCCTTTGCAACAGGGAACTGAGGCCGTTATATCGCTCTCTTCAAAGCCACCAGACTGCTTTCACAAAACAGTAATGTTACCTCGCAGAACTAACTAACTTAGCACAGCTAACATTGGCTCAGCTAGTGCTATCATTCACACTATTCATAACCTTATGGATAAGCTTATTATAATAACTTACGTCACATTTTGCAAACGGCTGAGTGGGCATTTCATTTATAAAATCCATGAAATTACGTAGATGGCGATTCCCTTTAAGACATCAGTCCAGGTTTCTCACCTATGTTTCAAAGAAAATCTGTATTTCACCCTAAAAAAACAATAGTTTTGCATATTTTATACCATTAACTACAAGCTGAGTCCGTTTCAGACTTTCCTTTTATTACATTTTGTTGATTTGAGCCAGCCAACGTGTGCCCACATGTACTTTGTCCTTGTGCTATAAACCAGTTCATATGTAATTAATGACTCTGAATTAGACAACATGTCCTTAAATTCTAAATATCACATACTCTTTACCTGTTAATAGACTCTTCTGTCAGCTACACCTAACAGTGTGGTCATGGTCTGTCTAAAAGGGTCCTCTAGCCTCCTCTACCATCATATAAAATCAGTCATGTACTCCACTGAGCATATCCAGCCCCCCATACCTCACACACACACACACACACACACACACACACACACACACACACACACACACACACACACACACACACACACACACACACACACACACACACACACACACACCCTCACATACCTCTTTCTTATACTCCATCTTATAAGTTTCCATCACCACATTTTTGCCTTTTATTTTCTTGTCAACCCTCCAACTTCACCTATTTGTCTTTCCGTAACACCGTCACCTCTCTCCTCTCTGCAGTGTTCTTCAAGCTCGCTCCGTCTCTGTTTTTCACTTATCTCTCTCTCTCTCAAGAGGAAGGAAATCAATGCTGTGAAAGCATTACCGTACTTGAACCATGGTAATCGTTTGTCTATTTTTAAGAAACGATTTGTGATTATCGATGCAGTTTTGATCGGACTAAACCCTACTCATGAATTCTGTTTAACTGGACCTGCTGCGTTTAATGAGCCTGACTGTAATTAAATTACAGCATATGAGTATCACATGCCAGTGCATTAAAAAAGAAGCCCACGTCTTTTACACCTTTGCAAAACCCACAGAAATCCAGCTGACAGTGACTTCAGGGTATTTCAAAAACCTATTTAATACCACTGTCATGTAGGTTTTGCTTGATTAATGTGTATAACGGAGAAAAAGGTGACACATGCTTAAAGCTACGTTTTTTTGAAGTGGAGTTGTATGAGGTGCTTATCCATCATCAGTGTATTACCTGCAGTCGATGTACAGCAAACCTCCAGTTTAGAGAAGCAGACAGATGTTACAGGTGTTCACACAGAAGTAAAGCATCGTACTGCTGTGGACGGCACTGTCAGCAAAACACATTTTAACCACCTAAAAGAATCAACGAATGTTAAATGTACGCGTTTCCGAAGGGGAACAGAAGCTGTTTTATCCATTTATGCTCTCATCAAAACCACCAGACTCCATTGAAAAAACTGTAATTTTACCTCACACAACACTGTGGGTTGTTCTATTGTGTGACTAATAACACTAACAAACTAACTGATCGAATCAGCGGTAGACCAGCATCTCCCATGTTCTGTAAGGTAAAATTAATGTTGTTTTCAGTGGAGTCAGGATGTTTTGTAAATAACGGCTTTAGTTCCCTTTTCGAAAACACAGACCGTAGAGAAGTCTCATGGCGCAGTAAACTGGTGAACATCTTCTATATATAGTGTACACTTAAACTGATAATGATTCTTTTAGGTGGCTAAATACTTTTGCTGCTGACATCGTCCACAGTAGTACATTGGTTTGCTTCAGTATAGTGACTCCTATCTGGTGACAATACACTGACTATGGATAAATACCCCATACTGTACAATCCCACTTAAAACACTCAAACTATCCCTTTAATATAATTCTATAATGTAAAATATAATTTCATATGTTCTGATTATGAGGAAAATGTTTGACCAATAAATATAAACACACCTTGAAACTTAGTGAGAACCAGACCAAACCGGTTGGGTTGGGATTAATTTAATTTCAAAGTCTGACACAACATCCACATTCAACTGAGCAATGTGGGTCAAGACACAAAGGTCCAGGTAGAAAATGATTCATGTTCACTGGGACGCATGACTAGTGCAATGAATCTGCCCCTGTGCCACCTGAGTGCTGTGGATTAGAAAAATGCAGTTTGTAGCACCTGATAACTCTCCCATTCAAATCACAGTCAATCCTCGCCCTCTCTGCAAAGTCAGGGTATGCAGAAAAAGATTTTCTCTCTAAGTCTTAACGCCTTATTTCTCTTCCTCTCCTCTCCTCCACAGTTGTTAACACAGAGACCCTTGAAGGCACTTTTCTCTTCAGGCAGTTGCACAATCAGTTCCACTATCGCATAATAATCCCTCTATTTCTCTCACTGTGTGATTACATTAGAGCTTCTCTTCTCCGTTCAGTGGAGCTCCAGATACCCACAGCTCCATTCTGCCCCATTAACCAGCCAGTGATTGTTTCTGCACTGGCTGACTGGTTCATGCTCATTGCTGTGCCACAAGTGAATCATCACATCCTCTGACAGCAACAGCCTGAAAGCTAGTGTTATGAAACAACAATAAGAGCCTTCTGGTGTTATGAAAACTAATTTAATAATTACAGTGATTATAGTACTGAGAATATTAAAAAGCACAAGTTTATCAAACTGTTGTAGGTCTAGTCACTGATCGTTTTAACAAACTGTACTGTTTCCCTAAAGCACCACTTTGCCTTGTACACATGATTTAGAGAGAGAAAGCAACGACTGCATGTAAGAAATACATGGAGTCACCATGACGTCATCTATTGGTTTGTGGACTACGGTTTTCAAGCCTCAGGTTCGGCATTTTGATCATCGACATCTTGGTCTTTAGCAACCAGAAGCGACTCAGGAGGGTGAAGCTAAGTACAACCGAACGCTGAATAAGACATTTTTAGGCGACCGAAATGTTACAATTAATTTTCATTTATTGAATGCATACTGTGAAAGGGTTAAAGTAGTAAGATAAACTCCCAGACTGGACAAGGCCTTGGTAGCGACCTGTCAATCACAAGGTAGCCACACCCTAAATCATACCCTGCTTTATGGACTATTTGACTCTACATGGGACCAAAATTTAAATTTAAATGAACATCAGGCTGTATTGAAGAAGACTTGAAACTAGTGATTGAGACCATAAACTCATGTTTACAATGTTTACTGAGGTAATAAATCGAGTGAGAATAGGCTCATTTTCTCATAGACTTCTATACAATAGGACTTCTTTTAGCATTCAGAGGAGTCGCCCCCTGCTGGCTGTTAGAGAGAATGCAAATTCAAGGCATTTCAGCATTGGCTTCACTTTTCAGAATCGGAGGTAGAAAGAAATGTAAATTCAGAATGATCTATCTCAAGCTCCGCATTCTCGACTTTCCCAGAGCTTTCAACCATATCACACGGTCTTCATCAGTGGAAAAATTTTGCTCAGTTGTCATAGTGATGGATCTCTTTTGTGCTTTAACAGCTACTGAGCAATCTATCTGATGAAGAAGATTGTGTAAAGCTGAAAAAGATACTACACGGACATTGAGTTGAGATTATATTTGACAAACTACTATTTCAAAAATCAAGAGAGAACCTCTTTGTTAAACGGTTGGTCTCATTTATTTATAATCTTCTTCTCTTATTGTCAGAATTAACATCTAGTCACTTTTCAGTCCATGCTATGTATCGCTGCACATTTACCAGCTACTTCATCATTTACCAAACACTAATTTAATAATGTCCGACCTGCCTCGCAGGTTAAAGACACACTAAGCACAAATGTTACGTTGTAATAACAAACCTCCATTTCATCCGGTGGGAGTCAGATGATTGGCGAGCAGCAGGGTGTAGCACAATACAGCACTAATATAAAAACACTCTGGATAAAACAGGAAGAAAGTCTGTTTGAAACATGCCTTAATGGATTATCTGGGCTACATTTCTAGTCTGTGTAGACCATTTGTAAGAAGTGAAAGACATCAGTTTTATTCTGTTTGGAGAGAAATGTCAAAGCTGACAAAGTGATAAGTTTTGTTAGTAGTGGTAAAATATAATTAAAATTATAATGGTACAGCTTCAAATGAAGGCTTATTTGTTTGGGTACAACACCAATATATATAGTTTTTATTTTATATATATAGTTTACTTTAATTGAAGCAGTAAAACTTCACACTTGTGTCCCATTAATCAGACAGTAAGATGTCTTTGCATAAATTACAGCAGTCTTGAAAGTTTCAGTCTAAAATCCAGCAAATGTGAGATAAAATGTTAAAGAACTTCCTCAACTTTGAATCCTGTTACTCTGATTTATCAAAAGAGGTTCAGCACCTTTATATCAGATCATATTTCAGTCCAGACTCTTGCAGCCAGTCAGTCTGAAGCCAAAGAAGGCTTTAGGTGCTGATGAATGTCTTTTGAATTAATCAGTATTGATCCAAGTCCTGCTAAGATTTAAACTCACTTTTCAAACCGAACCTGACACACTGAGCGCTGCCTCGCGCAGGCAGACAGCACGACAGACTAAAACGTTTGCGTCAGCTCGTCGTCTGATCAGAACAGAAAAGACTGTCGCAGCCATTCAGCATCTTTTATGTAACCTGGTCATCAGTGTAACCAAAGGAGCATAGAGAGAGAAAGGGAGGACGGCAGACAGATAATGTGCTTTTGTTCCGGTCCATCCATACCACTTACAAAATTCACCGCCGGTTAGGAAACACGAATTAGAAATACAGATAGGTTCGAATTATTCAGATATCTATTTTTGCACATTATGTCCATAAAACTGTGTCCTAAACTGGCTGCGTGTGAACTTTTGTCGGACTCTTCTTTGTCAGACTGTCGCTCAACAAGAGGTCGAGGCTGCATTCAGTTCAACTGTTCACATCAATATCTGACAGCCTGCCAAGTGTCTCTGTTGTTACGAATGCTGTTTGTATGAAGAATCATAGTCTAAGATACCAGCATACCAGTGTATTTGATGGCGCAAGATCAAATTACTTCAAATATATTATGATAATATTATATTAAGAAGTATAAATTTTGCCAAATAACTGCTTAAGGAATCAAAGTTCTGACCAAAATTAGTACAAAAGGTTGACATACTATGTAGAACTGCAAAAATCAAAAGTTTATGTCTTTGGAAACCAATACAGGCAGCAACTGCAGCCCATTCTGGACAGTATCTACACTGCAATGTTGGATTTACAAGTTTTCTAAGAATAATCATGTATTTGTGCCAGAATATGTCCTAGTTGAAAAGAGGATCATAGCCATGTTTTTTTCCAGCGTCTCTGGGGGAGCAGCAGTTCACAAGTTTTTTTCTAAATCATACGTTGGGGTCAACTAGATTGTTCTCCACTCGTTATGATATTTACGTGGGTTCGGCCAAGAACCAGCTTTTATGTGTGACTGAACTTCCCATGCATGGTAGTAAAAGAAAGAATCACTAAATACGTGAGAGAACAAGGCGATTCAAGGTGCAGATTCGTATATTTTACAACAAATCAGATGAAACGCTGCCAGACAGACAGAGACAAATACTGATACTATTATAACACTGAAAAAACAAACAAACAAACTGAACAAAATTTATGAAACTGTGATCAGGATATTTTGAGATTGAAAGAATCTGCAGAACTGTTTAAAGTATAATTGATGTCATAATATAACTGATATTTTTTTCTCAGTTTGGGCTGAAGTTGAGCCCCACTTCTTATTTCCTACTACTGAGAGGAACGTTCTGGTCCCGATGTCTCGCAAATGACAAGTGGTTAGAGGACAAGTCGGGAGCAAGGTGATGGGAAAAGAAGAGGCTGCAAAAAGGAAAAGAAAGAAGAAACGAACAGAGTGAAAGAGGAAACAGAGAGAGAGAAGGAGGAGGAACGTAACAACCGTCCTGTCAAAACACGACACTGATCCATCCTAATGAGCACAACCCAGTGGAAGTACGGGGTTGTGAATTATGCAACACTCACAACTATGAAACTACGACACTGAAATACTACGAACAGACACGTTCGGAGATCATCTCCATCGTGGTGTAACTCTTCCCTTTACAACAAGCTCGGGGCCACAGCTTAAGAGCTCCTCCATCGAGAAGTCACTGCTGGGAACATAAAATACTGATGTACATTAGTAATAATAGCACCATAGAGGCTGTTCTACCATCCAACTACTACTCCATCCCACTTACATTATACACTTCTCCACGGTTCATCCGCCACCATGTATCTGAATGTATGCTATGGGTGCAATCCTGCTCTTCTTCTACTGTATCAGAGATTACAGGACAATATTCACATACTGAAGAAGTGAAAGTCCTCATGTAGCTCCTACTATAAGTCATGTGAGACTTGTCCTTTAGAGAATAGTTATCAAGTAACAGAAAATGCTTTAATGAAGCAGCTCATTCATTTCGCTCGATGTGTGTTGATCAAACGGGATGAGTCCAGCTGTGAATCCTTTTTTTTCCCTTCAGCAGTTGTTCCTTATAAACAAAAGACTAAAATTCTGATGTTTCCAAAAAAATTAAATAAACGCTAAATGTCTACTATGGCTCTATAAAGTCTTAAAGTGAACTTAAAATACTGGTTAACGGTACACTTTTCCATTTAACAGCACATCTGCAGAAATACTACAGGCTTTTAATTGAAGAGTAAAGTACACAATGGCCACTGTGTGTTTTTAATGCTAATATTTACCTCAAATTTTGGCTTCGTAGACATACTGAGACACCTCAGAGTCACTTCACAGTCACAGTAAACACATGCTTAATGTTATGAATTCAAACAAAAACACTTTCTTGGGGCTAGGCAACAAAACCCCTTACTTGGGTTTAGGGATGAAAAAACATGTTTGAGCATAAAATGTATTTCTGTAAAGAGAAAATAAAACTTGACATCGTGAACACAATATACAAACAGCTGTTTGTAACGTGAAAGCAAAAGTTAACACACAGGACATGAACAGCAGCCTCATGTGCGTCTCATACAGGCACTAAAGTGTGTCTGGTGTGGCGGTATCACACCAGTGGGTGTGACCAACGGTGGTAATTGATGCACTGGGAATGAAAACAGCAGAACCACAAATAGCTTCAATAGTCAACTATGCCACAAAGCGACAGAAAACAACAGCAGCAAATGAGCTGCTTCATGTTGGTCGTACAGTAACTTCTTCAGCATTTGATAAGAGCAAGACTCTGCAGAAGGCTAGTAAATGAACCTTGAGTGTTATAAATATTTCATAACAGTTTTATGTCCCCATGGTGCAGACAGAATCTCCATGGTCAAACTAATAAACTGGCTTCTGCATGTTGTAAACCTGCTTGTTAAATTTCATGTCTTTGAACTACTTCTGCTCACAGAGGCTGTAAATCATTAATATAATAAAAATATATAATATAAAATACAGTACATTATATAATAATAAGTGAGCATCTAATTTATTATAAAGCAGGTCTAATTTCTAGATAAATACTGTGAAAGTATTGAAACACTGTGCTTTTGAAATAAGCTGTCAGGATTTCTGTAATTTTGTGATGTCACAATTTATATATATATATATATATATATATATATATATATATATATATATATATATATATATATATATATATATATGTTATATTTGGAAGTTTCTGTTGTTTAATTTAAAAAGCACAGTTGTTTGACAATAAATGGCTTCACCCAACCACTAACCATGAGTGGGAAAAAAGTTTTTGTGTTATCATTCATATTCTCTGAAAAATGGCCAAGAAACCATAAATTCTGCCAGGGTATGTAAACTTTTGAGCACAACTGTATATATAGTTTTAAATGTAAATGTCTAAATGTAAATGTAATTAAATGTCTCAATATGTCCCAGTTTATTTCTGGTTGCAGTGTAGGTGAATGACATAAGCTGACAGGACGGCTGGGTCTGAAATCCCATACTAACTATTTAGTACGCTAAAACAGTATGCCAGATTTTTAATATGTAAAAAGCAATAGTACATGAATTGCATACTATTTCTGCTGAAATATTACAGTATGCAATGCATTCAAATTAACTTTAAGTAAAAAATTTTACTCTTCAAGGTGTGATATATATTTAAAATGACATCTAACTTATTCGGGCATATTCAGGCAGACAGTATGAGGAACATGGAGGGTTTTTGACCATTAAATGTAAACACGCTGTGGTAAAAACATTAAAGTACGAACCTCAAAAAGAGCATGATATGGACAATATGTTACAATCTCCACTTGATAGTAAAAATCAATCACATTGTTTCTGCTTTTAGAGGATAATCATCCTCCTTTATAAAACAGTCAATCAGTCTACAGCTTGACTCTGTCCCTGCTGGGCTTACAGCTGCTGTGGGACATCACAGTAGCAGGGTAACCATAGCAACACGCAACAACGGCAATGTAACCATGGTAACCACGGCGCAGCCAGCCGAGCATCAGCGGGAGGTGCCAGCTACTCATTTTCCACGTCTCCACTTCCACATCACAACACGAGCCGGCAGCGTGGTGATGATGTCACACAGCCTCGCTTTGGGACCAGGAAGAGGGCGAGAGAGAGAGAGAGAGGGCGAGAGAGAGAGAGAGAGAGAGAGAGAGAGAGAGAGAGAGAGAGAGAGAGAGAGAGAGGAAAGGAAGGAACAGACACAAAAAGGAGGGAGAGGTGAAAGTAGAGGTGAAGAGAAAAGAGGGAAGGTTGGAGGAAGGGAGGGATATTTGGAGCAGAAAACAGGAACAAACGCACTGTGAGGTTTTACAGATAACCTGCTGCAGCCTGTGTTTATCTCCTCACTGTGGTTTCATGCAGCCAAGTCTTTCCAATACACAGCTCACATTCATGATCCATTAACAATAAACCTCCACATCCAGCATCCAATGAACAGGGTCAGTAAAGTCTTCTCATGGGGAAACTGCTCCTTTCAGTAGTAAAATATGAAATTGTTTTTGTTAAATTTTAATGTATATTTAATGTATGTTTAAAGACTCTTGTTTTGTTTTATTTTCCTGGAGATCAGCTGTCAATTGAACAGTAGCTATGACTACATGGACACAAATAATCTGAATAAAGGCCCAATTAGATTAAAATGCTTCATGTAAACACGTCAGTCAGAAGATTCTGATCCGATACGGCCCAGTCGGAAAGAAATTTCACTCCGAATGAGAGAGGTGGTTTATGTTTTATGTGACACGTTTCCGCCTTTGCGGCAGCGTGTCGTTTTTCAACAAGCAGCAAACACACGCGATGAAGGTCGATATTACAAAAAAAAACCTTCATGAACAGACACTGCGTCAGAATAGAGGAAAATAAAACGTGTGGGGTACAAAGAGCGAACGAGCTGAGGACGTGCAGACAATGCAGCGACATTCTACTATTTCTGGAAAATTAAACAACTCTGCTCATGCCCAAAGGATTTATTCTGGGTAAACACTCGGTGCATGTATACGCATGTCATGATCAGATCATTTTATTTAGTGTCCATGTAAACAGTGACCAAGGTTCTGGTAAGGTAAACATAGTTAGTATGAGTTTCTTCTGTAGGTTTTTTTCTTTCTCCACAAAAGTTTGAATTGCAAAAAGCATAATTTCTTTGAGCAAGGACGCTCATTTTTGGCCTTGAGAAAGGATGATGATCTCCACCCTAGCAAGCAGTTGACACCCAAGTCAACACAGAAATGTCAAATTAGGTTTGAGGTTTTTAGGGACAACAAATCATTTTTACTGCCCTTTAATATTTAAATAAACAGAGCACTTCTTTCACTTAAATGTTGTGTTACATTCCTGCAAATGTACAAATATTCACATGAAAATAAGACTAATTATTCACAGAACATCTCCTAGAACCCAAATAAATAGTTTTTACTCAAAGTTCAATAAACAGCACTGTTTTCACTTTCACATGCAAATCTTTGCATCAAGATGAGACTTACTAATAAGGTTCTTCACCTGAGTTTAGTGCGTTTTCATTAAACACATAACATGCGGTGTATTACTCTTCTACTCTGCAGCCGCCACGTCATGAACAGCAGCTGGATGTTCGTTTAGGAAGTTTAGGAGTAGGACGTTTTGTACGGATGGAGCATGCATTTTAAACGTCATCTCAGTTGATCATGTTCATTTAATTGTCGGAAGCCAAAATTGTGGTTGTGATTATTTTTTGGTCAATTGCGCAGCCCTAGTTTGAGGTAATATAAAAAATGGCCTCTACTGCATTGTTTATCTACCAGAGAGCACTGGCAAGTTTTTCACACTGTTTAAAAATGTCCCACAAATCTAAACCATCAGTATTAAGATTAACTGTATGTTACCATCACTATCAGCAGATATATTGTCATCAGATCTTTTCATCTCCCAATTATCGATATCAGCATCAGCCTCAAAAGTCCAGCATCAGCCCGGCTGTACTTTGATTATATGTGAAGACAACTGAGCAAACTCTTTTCTCTGACGTAGATGGTGCAATGTGAAAACTCCAGAAAAAGCCACTGAGTTGACCTTGAGTTGCAATTACTTTGTCATTTCCTGTGTGCCAGAGGAGTTTTACCTTAAAAGAGCTACCGTAAACTAACTGTTAAACAGAAAGCACCACATCCTACAGCGCTGCTATAAAGACTATTTTCCTTCATGTAACAGTACAAGATAATGAGCTCACTGTGGCAGCCTATTGTACACACTGCTTATTTTTGCAGTGGAAAAGAAGAATGAGCTCTTAAAGTCAGTAGCGTGTTATATGAGCCTTTGTAGAATATTTGCCCTCCAGCTATAATTATCTCCCAGCGATATCAAAAGGCACCTCTAGTTTATATTTCATGTGTTTTGGAGTTTAGAGTTTCTCCAGTGAAAAGCCTCCCTACTGGCTTTTCGAGATTTTCCAAACAGCGTTGGTGATTTTATCATTAGACCAGATAGAGAAGAGAAATTGGGATTCTGTACACAGCTTAACACCTTAAACCTGTAATGTAGTCAGTGCTGCTATTACTGCAGTATAATGTCAATGAATGACCACATCCAGGCTACTTCATCTATCATCCTCACAGCATCATAAAACCCTGCAATATCTGTCCTTTGTCTCATCTAATTGCAAAGACAAGGTCAACTGCGTGTTTTAACGAGGAAATAAGGGCCAGACTGCCAAAAAACACGACCTGGTGAATACTTTTCAATTTCACCTCACACACCTGCTTGAATATGGAAAGCTTGACTTGCATACTGAAGATTTCATTGATTTTAATGTCCAAATACAGCAGGAGCTGTATTTGGGGATGAAATCACAAAATGGTACAGAAATGCAAGAAAGCACCACAACCACAAAAATGAACAGATTTAAATCTGCTGACTGGTGGCGTTCAGATTTTGTTCCCACAGCTCCTACCAGAGGCGCTCATTGGAAAGCGTGGCCTTTTTACTTAGCAAAGTGTGAAGCCATTAAATTCAAAGGCACTCTATCCTTTTAAAAATTTAAATGCCGGTATCGATTTGAGCTGGGCTGCCTCCAGCCTCCTCGGTTTATCTGCTCGACACTGAGAAACCAGCAGTGAAACCACAGACAGAGTGAAGCTGCTGCACAGATTAACAATTACACTGGGAGGTTTAATTCATGTGACACTGTCTGGAATGATTCATAGATGTCACAGCGAAATGGGGTCAATGTTTGTGCTCAGATCCATTGTTGTACAGAAGAAAATCAAACGCACACGTTATCAGAATAATAATCTGGCTGTTGAGCATGTAGGAAGATCGGTGTAATGTTTTCCACATGGCTCAAATGTGAATAGAAATAGTCACACTGCAAGTTCAAGTTTCTAACAGTCTTCCAACCGTCAACCAAATAGAGATTACACAATACCACAAATCTAGCAGTCAATAGCAATACCAGTGAATTTACATGATACTCAACACCCAATTCAATACCATCATAAATATATATTATTATTATATTTTGCGCACTATAAGGCGCACTATCAATGAAAGTCTATGTCTATTTTCAAACAGAAGGAGCTCTCATCATTATCATAGTCAGTCTTGTTGCTGTTACTTAGCTATTCAGTGATGATTCCTGCCTTGGTGATCCATTGGCAGATAGTGGAGTAACTCACCCGGCGTTGCCTCCCTGTCTTGGTGAATGTGTGTTCACCTTCTGTCATCCAATGCTCTCACGCAGCTCGCAATTTAACTTTGAACCACCTGTTGACACCAATATCTAGCGGTTGGTTCTTCAGTTAATCCACCCGGAATGACGAATTAGTTTTCTTCAATCCAATCCTTCAATCCATCCAGCAGTGCGGCTTCGAAGCTTACCAAAGTCGTAAAAAAAACATTTTGACAGATCTTTGAGCGCCCTGTACCACATTTGGTTCGAGGTCAGTAAGCACAGCCAGAATTGATACATAAAGTGTGCCGGATTATAAGGCGCACTGTCGATTTTTGAGAAAATTAAAGGATTTTTTCGCCCTATAGTGCGAAGAATACTGTATGTGAAAACATTTCCTTCAAACTGGATTTATTCACCATGAACATAATTTTACGAGATTACATTTGAACACACTATGAGAAAGTTGTAATTTAACCATCGCCCAATAGTTGTTTTGCTGAGCAGACCATAAACGTCTCATAATGTAACTCACCTCTGTTAACGTTTGTAACTCCCCTATTTATCCAAGCAGGACCGTGCTGCCCACCTGCTGCTGACAAGTAACGTTACTAACTGCTGATTTCAACACAGATTTATTGTTCACAGTGTCGCATCACCACGGAAAAATAGGGTGCACCCCTCAGGTTTAATAGCAGCATACTGTTGAGCGCTTTGTTTTCTCTCCGCCGTGTCTCCGTTCCCAATCAAACTGTAACATGATCAGCGTATACGTCATGTGCGTGACTGTCGGAAAGTATCAGTACAGAGGAACTTGGCATGAGATGCCAAGACAGCAGACAACTACGGTTCTCTATTCCCATCACGGTACCATCGGTACTGTGGAAAAAAAAGTACCGGCATGTTTTTGAATATGAATGAATGCATGTAAACAACAGGGGATATCCCAGATCATGGCAACTGCTACCCAGAATGCAATGTGCCATGATGACGTTGCCCATTCTGTCTACACAAATCCAGGAAAGTACCAGCTAACTAAAGAAGTTCCATTTCTGTGGTGGCGTCTCCCTACAATACGTTTCTCCTACAAAGTGTACAATTTTCTACTTTTACCTTTACTTTCTATGCAGTGTAACTTTTGACAAAGATGTCCAGGAATTCAGGGAAAACCGGAGCAGTTCTCTACACTGACTATTGTCAGTGTGAGTGATGTTTGAAGTAGCGTCAACTGCTGATGCTGCTGTGTTGCCAACTTGGCGACTTTGTCGACTTGAGCAAATCTAGCGACTTTTCCTGGTATTATTGGAAACTTACTTACTTACTTTGAGACTCTGACGTGAAAGCACGTCATTCTTACTCTTTTCAACGAGCAGTGGATGCTACCGTGGATCCCTCACCTCTGTCCCCAAGCACTCACAGGCAGCAGTCCTTCCAGCGGCATGTCTATAATAAGTCGTGCACTGCTAAGTATTTTTTCGCGGAGGTTGGTGGTAAAGCTGTGTGCTTAGTTTGCAACAGATGTGGCTTTATTCAAAGAATACAACTTGAACCGCCACTTTGAGACATACCATGAAGAAAAATACAGACAGACATCTGGAGATGAGAAGGAGAGGACGGCTGAGGGGCTGCTAGCTAAGATACTAAAGCAGCAAGGACTTTTTACAAAGCTGCATGCAATGAAAGAAGGAAATGTAAGTGTTTAAGTTAAGTTAAATGTTAAAGTTTGTTAATGGAAACATTACTACCCTTAACAGTCAGTCCTGTATGGTTCAAAGACTCCTTCATATATGTCATTTTCTTTATAAGATGCTGTTTGAAGTGATTTTCAGTATAATAACAACTGAAAAATAAGTGCCCAGTATGTTTTCTATGGTGATAAAATAGAGGTCACATCAGACAGTATTTGTTTGGCCCCCAGCAACAATCTGGGTTTCTCATGTGGCCCCCCAGGAAAAATAACTGCCCACCCTGGTCTATAGTGTGAAATTGTGGTTATATCTGTAACTGTCCTCTTTAGTCTGAACAGAGTCAATGTAAACTTTTAATTAAAGCCTAAGAGACAGATTAATCAAGCAATGTGTACATATTCCTACTGGTACTGTAGTAGTACTGTGAGCAGAGCCCAGGTACAGTGAACCGCTGTTATCAGGAGGTATAATTCATGTATAATTCACGAGCTGAGAGCTGTTCAGCTTCTCAGTCTGGTGCAACACACATTCAGTGGGCTAACACACACACACACACACACACACACACACACACACACACACACACACACACACACACACACACACACACAAAATTATACTTTCATATAAATTAAAAAATGCTTGAAAACACACACATACGCACACACAAAAGGGAAAGTAAAGCACAATCTCAAGGGAGCAAAAGTGGATCTATATGATCCAAACTGTAGAGAAAATCAATAGATAATCACACTAACATTTTCAGCACCTACAGTGGGAGGCATGCAGTATGTTTGTGTCCGTGTGTGTGCACGGACGTGTTTTATCTCCAGACACAATGGTTCCCAACAGGCCGGTGGAACCTTTTTAGCAAACCCCGCTGAGTCCCCCATACAGTAGGTGAGATAATCTGCTCTCCAGTCAGCTTTCAACAGCTGCAGACCTTTTAATGGATGAGAGAGAGCCTCCCTCCTCCCCTCCTTCATCCATCTGGTCTTTTCTTTCACTCTGTTTGTCCCCAGTATTGTCCTCCATCAACCGCCACCAAGGTGTCTGCTCACCCGCTGTGATCTTTTCTCTATTTTGTCCTGTTTAGACATACAGACGCACTGCCTTAAGCTTCCTATCCATCACTGAGAGTATCTGCTCTCTATCTAACCTCCATCCATCCTCCCTTTAAATCCATCTTTCACAGCCTGCTCTCTCAACGGAGCAAATGTGAAGAAATGTAGAGGCAGTCAACGGTATGGGGAAATTGTGAGCTCACAAGTCAAGCAGGAGTTTGGTTAAGTTGCCGTGGTGATGTCATTCCTGCTCAGGTTAATCAATTCTTGATTATAAGACAAAATGTTTTTTTCATTTCATAGTGTGGTTATTAAAAATGTCAGAAATCTGAGAAAGGGAGACCAAAGAAGGAACCTTGGCCATTATTTCAATTTAAGCATCACATGATAAACCAAAAACTAGCTTCTATAAACAGACGATACACCCTTTTTCTGTTTGTAAACATGACGACATATTTCGTGAGCGTAGCATTAACAAGTATAGAAGTACAGACACGAAGAGACGAAACTCTGGTGCTTTTATGACAATAGCCGCTGCCGCCATTTTTGGACTGAAAACACTATCCTGTTCAGCACAGGCCATTTCAGTTCGAACATGGCAAGAGAAAAAAAAAAAAATGACTTACTTTTGTGCAGCACTTTTAGGCGGACGTTTTACTGGCATCCAGCAGCCGCTTTCAGATCAAAATGGCAGAAGTGTAGCTTTGCTGCTGGGCATTGATGTTGCAGTGAAACAAACAACTGACTTTCTCTTCTTGGCAATATACGCTTGTTGCAGACATAATAATTTTATGAACACGTTAGTTAACGCTGGCTAGCAAGATGTGATGGCGAGTCATTCAGTCACTCACTCTCCAGAACCGCCAGTGTTAGTTGAGAAAGTTAACATTAACCAACAGGACCACATTAGCCGACCCCTACGTTGCTGGCAGACTACTTGAAGAGCAGAGGACAGTTAGCTAGCTAGCTTGTCCAAAGGCTGACAAGCTGGCGAGCTAACGCCTGCTCTTCTACTGGCGAGGTAGGCTCTTAGCAGCGAGGAGTGAGGCAGTAAAACCTAATGCAAAGGAATCAGCGTTGCATGAAAGCATGGTGGAAGTAGCAAGCTAGCTAAGCAGCCAGCTGTCTGACCAGCGGCAGCGCTGTAAAGACAATTTGAGGGCGTACGTTACGTTTCACCGTCCAGGGGATGGAGGAAGTAACAGTAAAATATACCCAGAATAGAGAGAGACGGGCAACGGATGTGTGTTAACAAAATGATACAATTATGAACAATAAAAAATCTATTTTCTATAACAGAAAGCGCAACTTCAAGCTACAGCTCAGCACTACAACAATAGGAAACCACTGTCGACGCCGGCACACACGCCAACCACTGATGCAAACCACAAAACACAGTCTGAGACTGCCGTTTGCCAAACTGGCTCCATCTTCTCCTCTCTCCCGGTCTCTGTCTGCCCAGCCCTGATTGGTGATTCTGCATAGCCGCGTACACCCAGCGATTGCAGCCGTACAGCAAGAGAGGGCACAAAAACACACAAAAGACTACGGCGCATAACAGCGTAGAAATCTTTGGGTGCTTATAGTTAACTATCTTTTGGTTAAGTCAGTCAGAAAGAGAGTCGTACAATATCGGTAAAGTATTTCAGAGATGGAGAGAAAAGGCTGCTAGCAGTTTAGCCTTCTGCTAGCCGCAGCCAATGGCTCACTGCTGTAAAGTTGGGACACCAAACTATTAAAATTTTCTTTCCCTCTGCCGATATTGTAGCTCGTTCGAGCATCGAATCACAGTTTATTATCTCAAATGTATGCAAAATCGATCCTGGCCCCCAACAACACAGCCAGATAACATTTTCCATGTGCAACTTTATCCCACTATTCCCTCTACTGAGGAGCTTTGTGTTTGCCTCCAGTCCTTCCTTTATTTTACCTCCAGCTAATGCCCTGCTGTAAGCTTGACGTCAGTACACCTACACTTGCTCCTGTGGGTGTTTCATTGAAAGAAAAAAAAATAGAAAATCTTATTAAAGCTTTGTCAGACAAGGCTGCATATGTTCAGCTTTCAGTATTCCACCTGCTGCAGAGAAAATGTAGACCAATTATGTTTGACATTTTTCAACACCGTGTTCGTGTCCTTGAGCAACTGCAAAGTTATAATCAAGTTGAATCACTCGATGAAATCAGCAGAAGACAACGGAAAGCTTCTCGGAGAGTTGGAGAACTTCTGCAGATCTGTGCTTAATTACGAATGCGTGGAGGTCGACCCGCGAG
The DNA here is from genome assembly GCA_947000775.1 of Pterois miles. Classification (NCBI taxonomy): domain Eukaryota; kingdom Metazoa; phylum Chordata; class Actinopteri; order Perciformes; family Scorpaenidae; genus Pterois; species Pterois miles. The sequence goes on along the minus strand of CAMQGK010000571.1, from coordinate 3,603,939 downwards.
CCGTGTTCCCCTCAGCCTCTAGCGAGGTGACATTTCAGAAAGTTGACGCTTACATCACATACAGAGCCTTGCAGCAACTGTTAAGGGTCATTTTACGGTGATGCATTAGCACTCAGCTAAAGTGTCCTGGAGACAAAGGTGAGCATTTATCCTGTGTTTTACTACAGCTTTTAATGGCACTCAGCCAATCAGAAGTAAAGGTGAAAAAACTGCTTTTTTTATGACTATGGACACATCCAACCTTACATGTTTCTCTCTTTTCGTCTCTTGGGGCGGCAGTAGCTCAGTCTGTAGGGAGTTGGCTGAGGAACCGGAGGGTCACCGGTTCAAGTCCCGACATGGACCAAGAACTGAGTGTGAACTGGTAGCTGGAGAGGAGCCAGTTTACCTCTTGGGCACTGCCGAGGTGCCCCTGAGCAAGGCACCAAACCCCCAACTGCTCGGGGCGCTTGTCATGAGCAGCCCCATCACTCTGACACCTCTCCATTGTTGCATGTTTGTGCATGTGTGTGTTCGGGTCTGCATGTACCGTGTATAAGTTAACAACAGAGTGAAAAAATTGAATTTCCCCTCGTGGGACTAATAAAGGACTATCTTCTTCTTCTTCTTCTTCTTCTTCTTCTTCTTCTGTTCTTATTGCTGAGCACATTCATCTGTATTCGATCTATAACTCTGACAGTACATTTATTTCAATTATTTATGAAAAATGCCTACTATTCTCTGGTTTGAGCTTCTCAAAAGTAAAGATTTGCTTATTTTCTCTGTTTTATCTGATTGTAAATTAAATATCGCTAGGTTTTGGACTATTGGGCAGACAAATCAATCAATGTGAAGACATCATTCTGACTAAAGAAAAAGTCGCTTGTGCTCTCCTTATGGGGTTTCAATCACTGAGTGGTGTCTCCACGGTCATCCCTTCCTCTCCAAATCCATTTATCCATCATCCCACCTTCCCTCCATCACCCTCTCTTCTGTCCCTTCCCTCTCGTGTTTTTACAGCGCTATTACTCCCCAGTCACCTAACAGTATCTCCATCAGTGACTCAAACTGTTCACGGCCCTTCATTACATGGGGCATGGAAGACACACTCATGTTCCAGCTACTGAGGCATGAAATTACCTCCGCACCCCCTCCGGGCCCGTAAAAGATGCTCAACTGTTGAGAAACTGAACACAAATATTGGCAGTAGGGAGAGGTAAAATGAGGCAGAGGCAAACACAGCGCTAATCATCTGTATAAAAGCATCATCATGTCGAAGAGGCGTTGCATTAGCTCTGCTCTTACTTTGGACCCTAGCAAACGTGGTGTATTTGATGGCAGGGAAATGATATGAGAGGCTGCAAATATGTTTTTTGTTTCTGCCTTTGTGTTGGGTTGAGACTGTCAGCAGCGTTGGTTGTTTGTTCGGACGGCTCAAAATGACCTGCATGTATATTCAGAGGAAAATAGTGTGACGGCGTTATTACAGCAGCTAGAGGTAAGGGCAGAGTGGGCAGAGTGGGCAGAGTGGGCAGAGTGGTGGATGGGAATACAAAGTGTTTGACTTTGATACCAAAGACTCTCACTTCCAGTTAATATCCCACCGCCAAAAAGTTAATGTAGGTTCCTTTTAATCATGATGCTCATTTTTCTTAAATAAGAACTAATAATAATAAACTTAAACCTTTAATCTTGTCATGTTTTAAAATGCACAAACAGCTTATGTGCCCCGCAATTTGAATTTTGCTCTCAAGCGATGTTTCCACATACTAAATAATTACTAAATGTACAATTCTATTGGACTTGTACTCCAATTAGTCAACTTAATGATCTCTGTAGCCACCTTAAATGCTACTAGTTGCTTATTTACACATCCAGCAGTTACGGCGCAACATGGGCATTCAACCGGAGTCGTGTTTTCCTGATGAACGTCAGTTCCAATATTCACTCTTCTTTCAGTTCTGCTTTTGCTCTACACCAAACCCTGAGGGAAATTTATGTCTCTTTAGCTGCTAAGTGTCTCACTGCGTTCACCAGCTAGTCTCTAATTGTAACCACGATGGCAGTTGAAACTAATGTAGTCGAATACAAAAGTATGTACTGACAGGTGTTTCTAATATCTAGTAGGGATGGGGTAAAAATCGATAAAATCACAATATTTTGCGTGGCAATGTGCCAATACACAGATGTCAATATTTTATTATATTGACTATTAACCTCTTCATTCTTCTGTTTTTCAGAGGTTGTAACGGGCACAGCGATGACGCTCCAAAGTTATGCATCCCTTGACTTCTGACCTCAAGATATGTGGATTTAAAAAAAAAAACAAACAGATGAACACAGAGGTAAAACTGATGTTGACAAACTGCATAATTTGCAGTAAAAAAAAAAGTTGCAATACATTGCAAAACTCAACAATGTTTAAAATTGCAATGAGATTGTATCATGAATTACGTATCGTGATCATACCGATTGTGGGGCCTCTGGTGATTCCCACCCTTAATATCTAGTACAGTGAACCCTCGCTATAACGCGGTTCACCTTTCGCGGCTTCGCTGCTTCGCAGATTTTTTTACAGTGCATTTATTGTGCTCTGAATCCTGATTGGAAAAAGAAAGAGTGCCAACAACTACCCATAACGATGTTGTTCTCTCGGAGAAAGACTCCTGCAGTTGAAACAGACGCTACAGCGCAGCGGAGTGAGGACGGAGAGGCTCAGCTGGAGGGACGGTGAAATACGCGAGTGACCATGTTTCCAACCTTGTATTCATTACTTACAATACCGTTCTTTAAACTATCATAGTTATTTGTAAGAAAACGTTAATATTTTTATTTCTTAAACAAATTTTGGGCCTGAAAACAGGTTTTGATTTTTGGTTTCATTCTATAGTACAGTATTGCATTGTAAAATAATACTTAAAAATAAAGCTGACTACTTCACGGATTTCAACAATCGCGGGTTATTTTTGGAACGCAACTCCCGCGATAAACGAGGGTTCACTGTATACCCTTATTAATCGGGTGGACAAAATACTTGAAACACCTACAGTATGTCTTTGTTAAGCTGACAAAAGTCTACTTTAATAGTTGTATTTACACTGACTGTGTAGCAATGTTTCATTTTGCTTTTCCAGTTATAAAAGTTTCATTCCTCAGTCAGTATTCAGTGTCCAGAACAGCAGCTTTAGAGGTCTGTGTACCCTGTTTGATATAAAGCTGTGATGCATAATACTTTGCATCGCCCTTGTACTGCTTTCCCTCTTCATATGTGTCTATACAGTAAGGCCTTGACTTCCCCAAAGGTTTCTTGGCTCTCCTATACATTACAGTATGTGAGGACCATATAAAGTAATCAAGTACAAGTGCACAACTGTGTGTGTGTGTGTGTGTGTGTGTGTGTGTGTGTGTGTGTGTGTGTGTGTTTATATTACTTTATGTTGTGGGGACCTTGTGGGGACTTGCCTTCCTTTTGGGGGACAAAATGCACATCCATAAGGTAAAACATTATTTTTTAGGATGAGGACTTGGCATAGGGTTAGGGTAAGGTTAGGTTTAGGTTGTGGTTAGGATTAGGCAAGTTGCAGTTACAGTTAGGGCTGTGTGTGTGTGTGTGTGTGTGTGTGTGTGTGTGTGTGTGTGTGACCTGTCCCATTGGTACCAGTGAGGCTCACGTCGACCCAGAAATGCTCCCGGCAAAATTCCCTTCATCTTCCCTGCCTTCCCTCGTCTTTCTTTTCCCTGACATTTATTTCTTCTTTATTCTTCATTCTCTTGTCGTCTTTTCTCCCCCCAACCTCATGTCCTTTTCCGTTTGTATTTTACTTTCTCATACTTTCTTCATCTTCCTGTGTTCTCACGATCTCATCATCTGACCTTCTTCCCCTCCATCTTACTCTTTTTCTTTCAGTGTATCACTGTCTATCTGTAACTCTCTTCCGTCACTCATCGTAGTCTTCCCTCTATCTATTGTTTTCTCCGTATCGCCCCCCTTTACTCTCAATCTCTCTCTTGTTCCACCTCCACGCTTACCTGGCTAATCCTCTCGCCCACCAGTTTTTCTTTCATCATTTCTCCCTCTATCAATCTCCCCTGTCTCTTGTTCCATCGTAGTATCTCTCTCTTATCTTTCTGCGTTAGCTTCTCTCCATATCTTGCTCATTACATGTGCTTTAATAATCAAATTACACCATGCAGTGTTCTGATTACTGCAGCTGCAATGAAAACTTCTCTTCATCCGACTGTCTTCTTCTCTAGCGCACGCATCACCCACGTCTCTGGTGTGGAGTGGGGAGTTATGTGGCTGATTTCCCTCTCTCTTCTTCTAAGACCATCTTCACTCTAATCAATCACTCTGACCCAGATAAAGCTGATAAAGCTAAGTTTAAACCCAGTCTGCTTTGATGCTCTGACCCATTTAACGGCGCTAGTGTCCCTACAGACGACACACTGCTTTCTTTGTTGGCCTGAGATGGACGGCAGGGGAAATAACACGAGTGTCATGACCTGTGTGCTGCAGAAAAGCACATATGGATGGGAAAGGAGACTCGGCCAGTGAATGATTGATACTGAATTACATCACTGTGTGTTTTTACGGTATCGGAGCAGATTGATGTGGTAACATTCCAGCAATACCTGTCCATGTTTCAGATTACCTTCGTCAAAAAGTTTAAATTTTACAGGACAGCAAATATCTTTTTTTTGTTGTATAACTGACATGAATACTCTCTTTTTCTAAAGCATCCTTGCATATTGCATGTGCAACTATGAATAGGAAGTACAAGAAATAAATGACACTAGCCAATTCATTTATTAAGGGCATGAAGAAAATCAATCTGTAACTATTTTGATTATCAAAAGCCAATTATTCTCTGGTTTCATCAGCTGCTTTTCTTTGTCACATGATAGTAAATTCCCAAATCTTTGGATTTGGACTGATGGTCGGACAAAACAAGCAAACTGAAGACATCACGGTGAGCTTGGAGAAACAATAAATGGCAATTTGTCACTATTTTCTCAGTGATTAATTGATTAATTGACATATTAATCTATAATGAAAATACATGTTAGCTGTTACAATTTCTTTAATGAGATTTGTTCAACCTTTGAAGTAGACTGATGTACTTTGGGCAGCCTCACCTATCCTGTGAATATGCTGAGCTTGTAAATAGTGGGAGTGAACATTGAGGAAAAACAGCCGTGGTTTCAAGGGGTTAATTGAAGACTTAAATATAAACACCCTGGTTTTACCCTCAAATTGTCAGACGAACTTTACAGCTCAACTGACCTTCCATTAACCCAGAATCCCTCTTGTGCTCGTTCTGTCTCCTCTACACTGCTGCGGCGCTGAAGGACGTCACGCTTGCATCTACATAAAATCCACCCATGCTGCAATCTTTGTACACATGCATGCAGGAGTAAACATGACAGCTCTACATAGGTATGGACATTAACAACCCCCCTGCAGGCTAACCTGCATGTGAGTGAACGCCCTGTCTCAGCTTTCAGAAACAAAGAACACACACACACACACACACACACACACACACACACACACACACACACACACACACACACACACACTGCAAGTCTCCGACTACCCTTGCCCCACATCCCTTTACTGGCTACAAACAATAGGCAGCACTTCCTGAAAGTCAAAAATAACAGGAACCAGTTTCCTTCAGCAGTAACTGGGGAATAGGAGAGAGAGAGAGAGAGAGAGAGAGAGAGAGAGAGAGAGAGAGACAGAAAGACAGAGAGAGAGAGAGAGAGAGATGTACAGGCTACTGACACTACTTTTATCAATACAGGACTCAATGTTTTTTTCTCCACTTTCCCTTGTTGAGCAAGAAGGTCAGAAATTTACCTCCTGAAGTCAACAATTACTTATACAAACGTGCAGTCGTTAGCACTGTCTCCTCACAGCAAGAGGGCCGCAGGTTTGAATCCGACTTGGGGCCCTTCTGTGTTCGCATGTCCTCCCTGTGGGTTTTCTCCGGGTTCTCCAGTTTCCTCCCACAGTCCAAAGACATGCAGGTTAATTGTTGACTCTAAATTGCCTGTTGGTGTGGATGTGAGCGTGAATGGTTGTCTGTCCCTATGTGCCCTGCGATGGACTGGCGATCTGTCCAGGGCGTCTGGGATCGGCTCATCAAATAACAAAGACTAAAGTAATTGTCATGTTTAATCTAGATTTAAGCGAATGAATGTGGAGTTTCATCTACATTATCTAACGTAGACCTGGGCATTATACAACCTGCGGGCTGGAACCGGCCCTCGTGATGGTTCTGCCCAGACTGGGAGGTCTCAGACAAACCAGACAATTTTACTTACGGAGCTAAAAAAAAAAAAAAAAAAAAAAACAGTAAAGAAAAAAGCTTTTGTTTTGAAATGCTTGTGTATTGTTATTGTGCTTCTTCCTGTCGCACTTTACATGAGTGATGTTTGAAGTAGCGTCACCCGCTGAGGCAGCTCGTCTATAATAACTCATGGACTGCTAAGTATTTTTAGCTGAGGTTGGTGGTGAAGCTGTGTGCTTAGTTTGCAACAAACGTGGTTGTATTCAAAGAATACAACTTGACCCACCACTTTAGACAAAACCTGCAGAAAAATACAGAAACCTGTCTGGAGATGAGAAGGAGAGGACGGCCGAGGGGCTGCTGGCTAAGATACTAAAGCAGCAAGGACTTTTTACAAAGCTGCATGCAACCAAAGAAGGAAATGTGTTAATGTTAAGTTAAATGTTGAGTTTCGTGAATGGAAACGTTACTACCCAAAAGAGTCAGTCGTGTACGGTTCAAAGGCTCCTGCATATAATGTCATTTTCTTTATTAGATGCTGTTTGAAGTGATTTTCAGTATAATAAATGCCGAAAAGCAACAATCTGGGTTTCTCATGTGGCCCCCCAGGAAAAATAATTGCCCACCCTGCTCACCCAACTCCTTTTTCCAGGATAACTGAAATGCTTGCGCTTCACCTCAAGCAGCTCCAACATACTGTATATTCAGGTTGTCACACGGTGCAGACAGCAAAAAAGATTTCTGGCCTGCAGGTTTGCATTTGTGTTGTGTGACCCATTGCACATCATTGCTACAAAATATCTCAAAAACTTTTCTTTTCCAAAATTTCCATCAGTAATATGACAGTGAAATGGATTTTTTAATGTTTATTTAGCTTAATAAGTGTATCTAGAAAATTCAAAATGCCAAATCTGGATAAATATGGTTTACTTTGAACAACAACACCATGTACATTTGTGTCGGTTTTTCTTGTCCATTAAATGTGACATGAGGTCACACATGGGCGTTGAGCATGTCCGACATCTTAACAGTGACCACGATCTTTCCCTAACATTAACCATATCATTGCCGTTCCTACATATTGTACAGAGGGGCACTTTAAAAAATGTTAGCTTTGGAAATTAACAGGGTTTTGTATCAACGGTCATTTGTGGCGAGAGGGTTGGCCATCTTCTCTTCAGATATCCACATTTCTGACAGTCAAGTGCGTTACTGATGCAGGAGGTGCGTTATGGGAAGACTGTGTGAAAGCCAGAGAAAGAGGGCATAAAAATGTCCATTTTATATATGTATATGTGCCCAAGCAGACAGAGTGACCTTATCATCCTCAATGGACTAACTCTAAATCACCATGCTATCAAACACACACGGAAAAAGAGAAAGAAACCTCTTGAATGACCTTCAAGTGAAACATGGGAATTAAACGCATGTAGAGAAAAAAGAAACGGGGCAATGAAGGATCGAGAACAGAGAATCGGTGAGTGACATGCTGCATTTTTCTCTTTGCCCTCTAGTCACTGATTTTTTTTTTTCCAATTAAGGCTTTTATCGCTTCGACTGCCAGCCCTCCTACTAAGACCCCACATGGTGCAGTCCCCCCTCCACTACCTCTCTTTTTTCTCTCAGTCCTACACTGTATAATTCACTTCCTTCTCCTTTCCGTGTCCTTTGTTCTCTGTTAATTCGTACTGTTCTCTCTCTGTCTAAGTGGAATACTTCAAGTTAAACCAACCAACCATCCAGCTTTGTATCCCTCCGTTGGTCTACCTCTCCTCCTTTTAATCTCTCCATCTCTCAATTGCTCCTTTGTGTTTAGTCACCTTGAGGCAGTTGTGGTCACAGCTGGAACGCTGAGCTCTTCTGGTCAACTTCTACTGCAGTCTACATGAACAAAGGAGCACCAGGACTCACTACAGTACAGCAGTTTGCCACAACGTGAGCATCTAAAAATGACGGCGTAAGACTTTTTGTCTAGTAAGAAGACAGTGATGGGAGTTAATGTAGGGCTGTTACACTGGTTAACAAAAAAATACAAAATGTTGATGTTTCATTATGTAGTCTGCAAATGTTTAACCTCCAATTCCATCCTTCAAATCCCCTAAACTCCTCAAGCTTCATCACCATCCCGTCTTCGTCCATCCCTTCAATCAATCCCTCCCTCGAGCCTCACCTTCAGATGACAAAACCCCTCCCCTCCATTCTCTCCCTCCTTCCACACTTCCTATTACATCCCTCTGTAACTCTAACCAATCCACCCTCCCTCCATCACATCTGACCTTGCCTCCTTCAAAGGTCAAACAGCTGGAATGGATCGATGGGTTTGGAGAGGACTGCAGCAGCAGAGGAGAAGAGAGAGATAATAGGAGGAGGAGGAGAAGGGGGGGGCAAAAATGGAGAGAGGGGAGTAAAAGCTTTGGTATGGAGGAGGGAGGGGGTGATGAGAGGGGGAGGACAAGAGGAGGAGGAGAGCAGAGAGGAGCGAGACGGGATAAAGAAATCCCTGCATCAGCATTCCTCTGGGTCTCTGTGGGAGCAGCAGGAGAGAAGGTGATAATAAATAGGGAGAGAGAGATGGAGGGAGGAGGAGGAGGAGGAGGAGTTGTGAGGGAGGGACAGAAGAAAATGAGAATAGGACAGAGAAAATTAAGGACAGAGGGAACACCTCCCTTCTCCTTGTTCCACTTAATTGTGTTGATTGTCCCTTTACCCACAGGGTGGTAGACAACAGAGGTGTGTGTGTGTGTGTGTGTGTGTGTGTGTGTGTGTGTGTGTGTGTGTGTGTTTTTGTCACAGTGTACTAAATATACAGATACTCATGAAGACAATATGTTAATATGGCATCATATAGCTCCACAGATGGCTAACACTGCATACAAACAACATAAAAAAAATCTGTGTTTATATCTGAGACGTAGCTGTAGATGGCGGTGGGCAATTATTTTTCCTGGGGGGGGCCACATGAGAAACCCAGATTGTTGCCAGGGGCCAAACAAATACTGTCAGATGTCCCCTCTATTTTATCATTATAGAAAACATACTGGGAATTTATTATATTGAAAATCACTCCACCAGTCTTTGAACGTACAGGACTGACTGTTTTGGGTAGTAATGTTTCCATTAACAAAACTTAACATTAACACTTGCATTTAACCTTTAACTTAACACTAACATTTACATGTAACCTTTAACTTAACATTATCACTTATATTTAACATTTGACTGAACATTAATACTTTTATTTCCTTCTTTCGGTGCATGCAGCTTTGTAAAAAGTCCTTGCTGCTTTAGTATCTTAGCCAGCAGCCCCTCAGCCGTCCTCTCCTTCTCATCTCCAGACAGGTTTCTGTATTTTTCCGCACGTTTTGTCTCAAAGTGACAGTTCAGGTTGTATTCTTTGAATACTGCCACATTTGTTGCAAACTAAGCACAAAGCTTTACCACCAAACTCCGCGAAAAAATACTTTGCAGTCCATGAGTTATTATAGACATGCCGCCTCGCTACATGACGCTACTTCAAACATCACTCACGTCAATTTACATAAATCAATCAAAAGCAACAAAATAGCCAGTGTGACCAGCTACATTGTTAGTGACTCGGTGTTGGGAGTGTTGCTCTAACACTCGTGACCTCCGTCAAGGAGGTTATGTTTTTGCTGGCGTTTATCTGTCTGTTTGAGTGTGTTCAAGATAACTCACAAACTTATGGACGGATTTTGCTGAAATTTTCAGGGTGTGTCGAAAATGTGAAAAGGAAGAACTGATTTAATTTTGGGGGTGATCCGGAAGAAATCCTGGATTCTGGATCACTTTGAAATTTTCGTTAACATTGGGGTAAATGGGACCCAAAAAATTGTTTCTCAATATCTCTGGTAATTGTTGCCCAAATCTCATGAAATTTGACTCAGGGATTTACAATGTGTACTTCTATCAAATCCCAAAGGCTGATCCAGATCTAATCCAGATGGTGGATTTTATAGCAATTTATATAAAAAATGGGGGTACTCTTGGCGGAGGTCTGCGCTCTCCGAGTGCTTTTCTAGTTGATGTAGTTATCCCGTTAAATAGCACTGGGGACTGGCTAAAAACAAAATCTTTTTTTAGATGGAATGGAACAGGGTGAAACAAAAACATAAGATTGGTTGAGGCTTTAACGGCTTCATCGGAGCGCCGAAAAAGGTTGAGACTAACTCAACAGCACGTCATGCCAAGTGATGGGCATCAGTTTGCAGCTTTGTGTCACCGGCTCCCATTGAAAATGGTCTATTTTCTTCAGTTTTACACATGTAATTACAGCAATTGTTTGTTGGGCTCTGACCTCAGCCAACTTGCAGATGGCCTACACTTGATACTGTGCCTGAAGGCATCCTGTTTAGACACAGATGCAGGACGTGCTGCTCACACACCACCTCCTGTATACATACAGTGTTATAACTCCTCGCTTACCATGTTTTGTATACAGTGATGCTTCTTTTCTGTTGATCACTTAATAAACACTATTTGGTCAAATGTGCAGTATATTTCTGTTTAGTTCCTGCTACTAGTTTGCCTGGACATACCGACATTTACAAGGGAAAAAAAATACTGTTCAAAATTAGTTCTTATCTGCGTACAGGATGGTTTGTACTTGGGATTATTGGAGCAGTTTCTCTTTCTGTTTTTGTGCATAAAGCACTGATAGATTGTTAGGTTTGCAGAAACTAATCCCTCTCCAGTTCCCAGTAAAGTATCGACGGCCTGCAGCAGGAGAATAAAGGTCTAGCCATACACCGCACAGCTCTGCTTTGTAAAGAATATCAATATCAGTACAGACTGAAGCCTGCAGCCGCCAGGACACAATCAATAATTCATAAACCTCTTTTACACCTGTGAATCACCAAAGCTTTCATTGTCTGTGTGCTCCTCTGTCCCTCCGCCCTTTTGTTTGTTTGTCCTTTTTACGCACATTTCTTTATCGTGTCTCTATCCACATCTGTGTTTCTTATCTGTCCGGGCTGCACTTGAATCCTCCCGTTCATGCTGTACGATCAAAGATGAGACACAGATGAGTGAGACATTCCTGTGTGGATGGGCGCACACAAAAACACAGCTCCCTGAATCGTATCAGCTATGTGAAGAATCCCCTTCACTGATGGGTGAGCGTAACTCAACACAACAGACCCAAACACAGCTTATGAAACCACGCTGGTCAGTATCAGCCTGACAGGCATGTGGTCAACAGACGGCGATCCAAAGCTTGAACTGACACTGAATCACCAGTACAAAAAAATGAGCAAATATCTGGTTCTTTGATTAAAAAGTCAAAGCCAGCCCAGATGCATAAAAACTTCAGGAGAGAAGTCGGCTACAACTCCCCGAGAGCATTTTGTTCAGAAACAGCAAAGCACCACCAAGCTTAAAATTCTGTTGCATCTACTGCGAACAGCACGCGAACGATCACATTCAGCTGTTTAAATCCCAACAGCAACCACGACGTGTTCTGAATTCACTACAGCTCTGATTCACACATCTGACTGGCTGAAAGCGGGAAAAAAACATGATTTCACAGAAACAACATTGAAATAATCATCACTGATTAGCACAACAGAAATCTATAATACAGTGGAAACCACCTACAGTGATCATGGTTACAATGATCAACTGCTTGTTTAAAACATTTAAATAATTTGCGTATTGTAATCAAGTAGTCCGTACACCTTCGATGAGGGAAAAGGCAGAAGAACTGGCAGTAAATGTCAAAGCGGTTTATTTCATTATTTTGTACTTGTGTAATAAATATATAAATGTCAATTAGATGGATAATCTGCATGAGAAATGATGCAAAACAAAAATTTGGTTATAATAATCATCCGCTTATAACGATCATGATCAATATGACCCAGACACATGATCAGTGTAAGTGGTTTCCACTGTATTGTCAAATGATCCACGATGCAAAATATTGAGGATTTCATTAAAAAACAAAAAATGTAAAATGGGAAAAGTGGGTTCACTTCTTGAACTAGCAAGTAGCAATGCAAACCCAAAACACATAATACAATCAACTAGCCAATAGTAGGTGCAGAATTTCAACCATTAAGTACAGCAATGAGGTTAATGCATCAATTATTTAACAGTGAGATAAAACTGTCAATACAGCGTGGCTGAAGGAGAAAGTATCTGCAGTCTCATTCGTCCCATCGCTACACAAAGCTCATGAGGTGTAGTGATGGTTGGACTGAATATTCAATGGTGAAATTCATTTTCACTAATCTGCCTCAAATCCCAGTTTACAATCATTAGTGAACAAGAAAGGCAACAAGAAGCCAGTTACGAGAGCAAATAAACTGCCAATCCACTGCCGTAAAGTCAACATCTGGATTGCAGCTGCACAAAATTGGAAAAAAACTGACATTGTAATAGTTTTTTCCTGCAATATATATTGTGATATGAAAATATTCTCAGCCTAGATTATGTAGTCTACATTTTAAAGTTAAATGAATCAATCTGATGCGCTTTGAGAGCAAAAGAAAGAGGCTTTTTATGCTTTAGTAAACCATTTAATAATTAACACATTGGATGGTGATAGCAAAGCAAAAAAACAAAAAACACCCACAAAGCAGGTTGATGAGATGGGCTCCGTGTTTCAAAGTGGGCTGGGTGGGTTGCCGACATCGCTGCAGGGAGAGAGGGTGCAGACGCAGCCCTGGGAAGTGGCGAGAGGTGCTATATGTTCATAATGAAACTGTAGCGGGCCTCGGCGATTATGGGAAACACTTGATTAGTGGGACATGACAACCGAACAGTGCAGGTTTTGCTTTTGTATCAAGCAGCAAAAAAGTAGCAGTGTGATGTGTTTGAGTTCATTTGCCGACATCGCACACCCTACAGTGTGACTGCTGCTCATGTGCACGTCACAAAAACCATACATCGTCCAGCTCTAGTCGCTCCCAGCCATCCACAAACAGCAAACTGCATCAACTGTATTGAGAGAACATGCAGTCCAGCCAGACCGGAGCAGACAGACCCAGATCTCCTGCCAAGCGAGCCAGCCATCCATCCAACCCTGACCCACATCAGGAGCCTGGTCCTGGGCCAAGACCATGAGCATCAGCCCATCAGACAGCGAGGGAAAGAGACAATGAACAGAAGCAAGAGACAGCGGAAGAAGTTGGAAAGATGGGGCCTCTTTTTCTGCTTTTCACTCAGATTAGACGAATCAGACGGGAGATAGCGGAGAGGTCAATCTAGCTTAACTCAGAGTGAATCTAGGTCCAACATCGCTGTATTTTGATTTATTTTCCTTTCAAAGGGAGTAAAATGCCAACTCTGTTTTGTTTATTTTCACTTCAGTTGGCCCTGACATCAAATCATATTCTCCCTTTTCACTGCACCGCTTTATTGGCTACACTTGGTATAACAAAAAGGTCCCTGGAGTGGCAGCAGAGTGGCAGAAATGAAGTCAGCACTAGATGAGAGCAGAGACTGGTTCTCCTGAGGCTCACAGGCAAACATTTTTGTTTTTTTGTTTCAAAAGGCCGAAAGGACGACAGGCTAAAAAGGATCTGCCTGAACCTCAATGTTTAGCAGAAATTTCCAGGTTGCTCCAAACTCAAGTAGACACTTTAATCTGAAGTTAGAGCACAGTAATCTTCTCCATAAAAAGAGTTTACTGAACAGCCCGGCCGTGAATTGGACGTCGACTACTGCTGCTACGACCACACAACTAAATGCTGTTTACTGGGACGAATATTACAGCTTACTGGGACACAGAAAAGTCCTTAAGAACTCAAAACTGCACCCACCGACTCTGCATCGAGAGAGGTAGCCTTCCAGCTACATCAAATAACGCACATATTTATTAACAGTCAACTAGCCCTGCTCAACCCAGTACAGCCCCTCCACAGCATTGTTATGAGATTTAGATCCCACCTTGTCAATCTCCTGCTGCAGGACCTGTTTGGCGACCTCCAGGTCCTGCAGTCTGACCCTCAGCTCCTCGTTCTCCTGCTCCAGACGACTCCTCTTCTTTTCCACGCTGTCCAGCTGGCTGTGGAGACGGATGGACACGTCCTTCGCCACCTGAGAGGGTGAAGAGGGAGGGGTGGAGGAAATTTAGCTCAGTGCGTCTCACAGTCTTTTGTGCCGACTGTGCGGATGAATAAATGAATATCCCGCAAAACGCTTTACATACAGCACCTGAGTAAACAGGAATCAAATGAGAGAATATTTCATTTGGTTTCACATATTCTGTTGTAAGTGGGCTAAAATCGAACACCTCACCCACAAAATGACTATGATCCATACGTTTGGGAGGCAGTGAACATGCAACTGGATAAAGGAAACTTGGATTATAGTTGTGTGAGAGCGTAAACAGGGGTTTTGATATAGTTTTGCAGTTGTTAACCACAGCCCCAATTTACTTGAATTTGTCAATATTTTTCTCATGTTTTTTATTTTCCATTCACCGTGGAGTCAAGAATTCAAGGTAACACGGGGTGACTAGCTGATATTCAAATTTAATACAATTTTAATGGTGAAGTATTCCTTCAATCTTTTGTTTAGGTGGTAAGTTGGATTGTCGAAAAGATACAAATAGTTTTTAATTACAGGAATAGCTGCATAAAAACACTGGCATCAACTCACAAAAGACATGGTTAAAATGAATCATTATGAGAGATATGACTCATATTTTACTCTAAAATACAGTAGTTGAGGTGGCGTTGTGATTGAGATTTTCAGAAACCAGATCTGAATTTGCCAGACATGACTACTAAAAAGAAAAACAAAATTTCCAAGATTGTTAGTTTTGCAGATGATTGGCAAGTCACAAAAACAATTTTTCAATATATTTGACAGCGCTGTACACAGGAAGGCTAAACATACAGCTGCAGATACGTCACATCCACTACATTCAGAGTTTGAGCTGCTCCCGACTGGCCGTCGATTTAGGTCCCAATGGTCAGCCGGAAGATATACAAGAGGTCCTTTATTTCCTGTGCCATACAAAACCCTAACCCTAGAACTATATATTGTATATACTGTAAATTTAAGTCAGTGAGTGATTTTCAGGAACCAGATCTTCATTTGACAAAGCTGACTACAAAAACCTTTAGGCTGTCATTAGGGGATGTTGCTTGGAAGATTGCTTTTCATGTTACTAATCTCTGTTCAGGTAAAAGAGACCTTGACCTATCGTATTTGAGTTTCAAGCATCAGATATGTCCAAGTGACGCTGCCAGTGCAAACAAGACCAGGTAAATGCTGGTTATTTTAGCTGAGTCTACAAAGTGTGTCACTTTTTTCCTTTTAGTCTAATAAAGCCAAAAGATAATTAACGCCACTCTGACAGGAAGTGATCTTTTACACATAATGTGATCTTATGAATGTCTGATTGTCTCCCCCTGAGGGGATTAATTCATTAAAAGTTTCTAATGTCAAAGAGTCAAACTAGGACAAAGTCAGCTCCCTGGTGTCTGATATGAAAACAACACAACAGGAACCAAAGACCAACATCCATCCATCGTCAACCGCTTATCCCGTTAGGGGTTGCGGGGGGAAGATCCCAGCTGGCATTGGGCGAAGGCCACATCACAGCTGTATTCCTCCGCCAACCAGTCAAGTTGCAGTTTACATCCATGACTGTCCAAAATCTCACCACTACATCACTTTATCCTGTTAAGACATTTCTATCAAATTGTGATAATCATCAAATGAATTCTTGAGTTATGGCCAAAAATGTGTTTTGTGAGGTCACAGTGACATTTGACCACCAAAATCTAATCAGTTTATCTTTGAGTCCAAGGTGATGTTTGTGGTTATACGGTGTAATAAGGTGTTCCTGGTAGTGTTGTTGCAGTACTGGAATTTCTAACTTCGATACGATTACAAAAAAATGGTACACTGAGGGCATACAATTTGGGATTTTTATGAAAAGATAAATAGCAATGTGCGTGTGTGTGTGTGTGAACTCGTTGTCATAGAGAAGAGAGAACAGATACCCGTGTATTGATACTGTAGAAAATGAGCATTGAAACAACTTCATATATTCAGTATTGACATGCATCGATGTATTTGATATTTTTGACAAAACTTGTTCATTAGAAGTCACGCTCACGAGAATGGGATGGTTGTGAGGTCACACTGACCTTTGACCACCAAAATGTAATCAGTTCGTCCTTGACTCCAAGTGGACATTTGTACCAAATTTGAAGTAATTCCCTCCAAGCGTTCCCGAGATATCGTGTTCACAAGAGTGGACTGGACGAACGGACAACCATCCATCTGCAACCTTAGGGGTCGCAGGGCGGCTGGAGCCGATCCCAGCTGGCGTTGGGCTGAAGGCGAGGTTCACCCTGGACAGGTCGCCAGTCCATCGCAGGGCACATAGAGACAGACAACCATTCACACTTGGGCAATTTAGAGTCATCAATGAACCTACCCTGCATGTGGGAGGAAACCGGAGAACCCGGAGAAAAGAAAAGTCCTTCAGCCATGGCGGTCGCTGACGCAGAGGCAAAAAAAGCCCTTCTGATAACTGCATTATGGTTTAGTGGATCTTATGCAGTTATAATCTTATAATATTCAAAATTAGAATAACTTTATCATGAGGCAAGTACAACAACAAACACTTGATTGAGTATATTTTGTTATCTTAGTTTTTGGTCCATTGGATGGTAAATGAAGTGAGTGGTTGTGTTACAGTAACACAGTCAGTGATCCAGGTTTAATGTAATTAAGACAAACAGATGAAGTCATGAGGACTTCATCTTGTCCACTGCTTGTAGACCAGCAGTGGACAATCTGGATGGGCTTTGTGTTTGTTACACTTTTAGGAACTTGGCAGCAATAAAAACGGCATAAAACCTCATATCCTGAGCCATAACGATGGCCATTTCTGACTCATACTGCAATATTCAAACTCACAATGGTATCTGGTAATGTGGTTTTTATGCAAGCAGTAAAAATTGTTATTTGTCTATGGCAACATTATTAATGACAGTTAGACGTGTGCTTCAAATCAAGGGTAAAAGACAAATATTAGAAATATGGTAAAAATTTGTTTTCGTATCATTCTAAATGCTTCAGTTGACTTCGCAACTAAAAACAATATTACTGGCCAGATGTTCGCCCACTGTGTCACACTTAATCAGTGCATTTTGGTTATAAAAACATGAATATAAAAAAGTGTAGATAAAAAGAGGTCATTTGCTTTAATAATGTCAGTTTAAACTTCAAAATGATTGCTTTGGCTCCATTGAGACTCACTATGAGGGCTTTTATTCTAAAATACTGCATTACATTTAATAAAATGAAACTTTAATGATTCCCATCGGGAGCTGAGTGAATGGATATATCCAGTTTTAGAGAAAAGCTCTGTGTTAAATCAATCGCTCAATAGCTCATAAATGTACTTAGCCCCCATTAACCTCAACACTGATTTAATCTAGTGGGAGGAGGTCTTTAGTATCTGATGATTTTGTGTTGATAGATTTGACTTTTATGCTAACAATTAGTGGGAGTAGACCTTAGTCATTTATCATTCACCATCATTTCATAATAAGTTGTGTACTTTGATTTGTTCCCACCTCAAAAAGGACGTAAGAGCACACACAAAGTGGTGACAACAGTATTCTGTTGTAGTACTGCTCTGCACTAAAGGCCTGCGAGCTGCGTTCATTTGATTATATGGAAACAAAGTTCAAAGCTCAGCATTAACATGCCTTGGTAAGATCGGTGCCCAAATGACTTTAACTGCACAGCAACACAATTGAGTACTGCCAACTTTTATATCTTTTTTTTTCTAAAAGCTCTTCAGTTTGTCAATATTTCCTTGACTAACTAGAGAAATCGAGAAATCCTTCACTTCACACATATAATAAACATAGCATGACGATATAAAAAACAAGTTTGCATCTGGAGTCGTCTAATGTGTGTTATTTTATTAGTATGTCATGTTACTATTATATACAGTAGTATGTTCTGTTTACAGTGTGGAGGGAAGTGTGCAGCTCTAGTGTGATCACTGTATGGGAGAGGATGTATCTCATTGTGACTCAGCATAAGTAATACACATAGTACAAATTAATATTATGTGTGTGTGTATATATATATATATATACACACACACATTATATTAGGGCTGTCAATTGATTAAAATATTTAATTGTGATTAATTGCAAATTAATCACACATTTTTTTATTTCTGTTCAAAATGCACCTTAAAAGGAGATTTGTCAAATATTTAACACTCTTATCAACATGGAAGTGGACAAATATGCTGCTTTATGCAGATCTATGTATATATTTATTATTGAAAATCAATTAACAACACAAAACTATGACAAATATTTTCCAGAAACCCTCACAGGTTCTGCATTTAGCATAAAAATAAGCTCAAATCAAAACATGGCAAACTGCAGCCCAACAAGCAACAACAGTCAGTGTGCTGACTTGACGATGACTTGGCCAAAACTGAATGTAATTATCATAAAGTGTTCATGTCTGTATCTGGGAGACTCATGGGTACCCAGAGAACCCATTTACATTCACATATCTTGAGGTCAGAGGTCAAGAGACCCCTTTTGAAAACGGCCATGCCAGTGTTTCCTCGCCAAAATTTAGCACAAGATTGGAGCGTTTCATTTAGGCTCCTTTGTGACAAGCTAGAATGACATGGTTGGTTTCTAGTTTTGTATTATACCAGTATATTCACTAGCTTTAAAACTGACCCGCTACAACCTTCCAATGATCATTTGGGTTAATGCGTTGAGGAAATTAGTTGCATTAAAATGATTTTGCCTTAACATGCCATTATTGCGTTAACGCAGAATTGTTTTAACTCCCCTAATTTCTTCAAAATCGTGTGTATATATATATATACACTATATATATATATATATGCATATAGATATATATATACAGACACACAGTACAGTAGTGTGTGTGTGAGGTAATTCACACTTTCATTGCTCATCTGCAAAATCTCTGAACACAATTTGTAATTGTGTACATTTACTGAGTCTGTGTGCCACAGAATGAATGTGTGTTTGTATGTCTGTGTCTATGGTGTGTGTGTGTGTGTGTGTGTGTGTGTGTGTGTGTGTGTGTGTGTGTGTGTGTGTGTGTCTGAACCAGCGCCAGTGTGCAGCTGAGTCCCACAATGCCCTTCTGTACTGCCCACTCTGACTCTACCCAGCGGCCCTCTGAGCTCCACCACACGTCAGTTCACGTTTTAATGTGTGTAGTAATGTGTGTAGTGTGTAATGTGTGTTTCTTCTTCTCTGTACACCTCCTGTATTTCTCTCCATCATTCACATTTTCTCTGGTTTCAATGGCTCGTAATAGCTCCCTTTGTACTGGTACAATGCCGTCTCTTTCCACTTCACTCACTTTCCATCTAGTTCTCAGTTCTATTCAACTGTCACACATCTTCAGATAATTGCATACCTGTTTTAGGTAATAATCCTCTAATTTACAATAAAAATGTAACTTTGCTGCTCTTGCCATTTGTGGTTCAACCAAATCCAGTTCATGACAGCCTTTCCATCCTTCCTAATGGTTCTACTAAATATAAACGCTGACTGCAGTATTTTGGCAGTTAGCACAGAACAAATTAACAAGCTGTGCGGGAAATGATAAAAATAAATAAATAAAATTTGTCATCGAACTGTAACCTTCACTCTCTGCTGCCGACTTCTAATTTGAAAAATTAAAAACCTCAGCCAAGATGTTTACCCAAGGACTGATTCATTAATTTATGTTTTCCAAGCTGTCACTGGAGCCTTCACACCATCTATGATATTTCACCATTCATTTTTTTCCAGCAGTACAGTGATCAGCTCCTTCTCTGAACTGGAGAACAGTATCCATCGACCACATTCAAAAATGGTTTTGATTTTGTGGGAGTTTTTTTGCATTTTAGGATCATCTATATGAATGAATTAAGAGCATGCAGTAACAAAAAATATGCAAAATGCCAGAAAAGCTTATGTCGCATAAGGATGGCAACATTATCTTCCTGCATAGCTTGTTAGCAACAGAAAAACAGCAACAGAGCGAAGTCTATAAATGACCTCAAGCAGCTGCAGTAATGATAATGATAAATCTTGTCTGCTGGACGGAGCGAGGTCGAGTGGTTTCATGGGTCAACGTGAGACTTTGACGTGGGAACCCCCCGTTCCTCTCTTTTAACCAAGTTGATTTGTGCCTAAACCTATAACCAAACCTTAAAGGTGCTCAATATTTTTTAATATAGTATACAGTATATTGCCTCCACACGGCTCTCAACATGAAGTCAGCTGAGCTGGCAGCTAGCAGCTAATGCTGCTAACAGCACAAACGACGGCAACGATGCTGACAGAGCTAACCGCGTTTACCTGGAGGGAAACAGGAGGGTGGACACTATGCTTCGGCGATTACGCCGTGGGTTGGGACAGCGTTTTCAGCGGCCATTTGTCAGCCGATGGGGCACAACAGAGAGACTTGCTTGCACTATAATGCAGGTGTAGCCAGACCAGCTATGTACACAAAACACAAAGAAGCTGGGATGACAACACAGAGTGGATTATTCCTCTGTTGTTATACACTGATTGGCATTGTATGTTACATCACTGGAAAGCCTGTTTATTTAGCTTCACAATGATGTCCAATTTAAGGACCACACATTTGTGGGATGAGCAGCACAGCTGATTATGTGGGTAGCGCCCCAGTAAAATTTTCTCTGACATGATTTTGACATCAGATGATTTGCTACCAAACAGTGCTGCCAATCAGGCGCCTGAAATCATGTCAGAGACGAGGAGTTTTGTTTTGAAAAAACATTTTGGACTGAGCCATGTTGGATTTGAAAAAGCTGACTCTCAACAGGAGAATATACAGTTTAGCATTGGCTGAGACTTTTGAAATATTTCTCTTGGGTGCAACCCACATTATCAGCTGTGCTGCTCATCGCACAAACGCATGATCCTTACAAGTTGGACATTGTTGTGAAGGTAAATAAACAGGCTTTCCAACCATGTAAAAAACAATGACAATTAGCAGTGTAACAACAGAGAAATAATCCACCAAACACTAATTTCCAATTTGTTGTTCACTGCTATATTAATGCTCTGGATATCGTAAATGTAGCAGTGTCAGATCAGAAAATTATGTTTTAACGTGGTTTGTAATGGTTTTGAAAGGCACTGACAAATGATGCTGTCCTGTCGATAATGGCATCAGATCAGAAAACATTTATGTGTGGTTCTGGGGGGCAATGATCGAGTGAGGGGACTCTGCATTCATTAATGTCATAAAAAATATAAACGCTAATATAGCTCATCAAAAATGCTCTGTTTTTATTGGACTCTAAGTGTGACAATATAAAAATGTGAAACTTGATAGATTTTCTTAATAACCTTCTTTTGCAATGGTTGTGCAGTTTTGACTGTGACCACTATACTAACTGCTCGGTGCTGTGTATTTCCTGGGGGCTTAATCACATGGGACATAGAGTCCATCAACACAGCATCGAAGGAAGATGCCAAAGTCCCGCCCACAGTGTTTGATTGGCAGGTTATCTCTGGAGGATGCACAAGAAGCACGACAGCAGTGAGAGCTGAGTAATAAATATAGAGATGAAATATGAGGATACTTGGATCTCGCAGATTATAACCAAAAAGGTTTTGCGTACGAGTTTGCTCCCTCAGTCTCTCTCGAGCTTCCATCAGCATCTGTGTGTTAAAACACAGAGGAGTTCTTTATGTGGAGCTTCATGTGGATCGAATCTGAGAGAAAACATGATTGATTAACAATGTGCTTATATTTGATTGGTGCATCAATACTCAGAAGAGAAAGCAGCTCTTATTAATGGGATGTTTTCACCACTGCAGGTTCATGGTTCTTCATCTCCCCTCCTCCATCTCAACCTCCTCCTCCTCCTCCTCAACGCTCCTGTTTCAGCCGTTGACTCCTAATAAATGCTGCATTGTTCTTCCATGTTAAAGGGAAGCGTGTAGGAATTTACCGCCATTGAAGCTGCGGTTTTACCCGGCAACAGAGCTATAGGATGTAATTAGCATTCAGTGAGGGTGCTGCCGAGCTGAGAAAGTGCATGTGTGAATGTACATGTGTGTCTGTATTAAAGAGTGTGTGACTGATAGAGTGTGGAGTCGGGAGAGTAGGAAAAAAACATCCAGAAGCAGAGCGAGCGAGGCACACACACAATACACACACACACACACACACACACACACACACACACACACACACACACACACACACACACACACACACACACACACACACACACACACACACACACACACACACACACAGGCCACAGGGCAAACAGCAACACTGTTCAACAAGTAGCAGTTAGTCATCAAATAGATCTGTGTTGTGTACTCTGTGTGTGGTTGCTGCGTTTGATGGTGTTCAACAGTGCGTGCGTGCGCACATGCACACACACACACACACACACACACACACACACACACACACACACACACACACACACACATTTAGCGGCTGCATGTAAAACCTCTGATAAAATCTACAGGGAGGGAAGCTGTTAAACTGACGTTATGGAAACACAACAGCTGTGTGTGTGTGTTTGTGTGTATGTGCTTCTACTTGTCTTTGCGAGGCTCAAATTAGGTTTTGGACTTAAAATAAGAGGCTATTTTGTGTGGTCTGAACCTCCTCAAAAGGCTGTTTCAGGACTAACGTAAGATTTAGGTTTTTCTTTCCTCAAAAGAAGATGAAAGTACAGATGCATCATGTGTATATTTAAGGAAGATTATTATGGAAATCACAGAAAATATGAAAAAACAGAAACTTGAAGCTCACCCCTTCACTTTTTTCTGACAGAAGAAAAAAAATGTCAAAAAATGGTGAAAAATCTGTGTTTCCCAAAGCCCAAGATGACATCCACAAATGTCTTGTTTTGTCCACAAGTCCAAGACATTCAGCTTCTTGTCATAGAGGAGTAAAGAAAATATTCACATTTATGAAGCTGGAATTGAATTATAACTTTTATTTAACTTTTTTCCTTAAAAAACGACTCAAATGGCTTCGAAGTTGGTGATTAATGTAATAGCTGAGAACTAATCTACCAGCCAGTCACTAATTTTATCTGCTGGATAAGAAGACGACTGACAGTTTCAACTCTGATGATGTTTCAGTCTGTGAGATGCTGCTTCTGGTGCGCAGCAACGCTGGTGTTTCCACTTAGCTTAATAACGGAGGTTGTCACTTAACAAGAAGGCAGCAAGATAACAAGTTTATTAAAATAAAATGAAAAGAGTGTGTTGTTTTTTTTAAAAAATTTTTTTTTCTCCTTTTTAAGGGGAGGTAAAAACATCTCAAAATTCTTTTTTGCCGGTTCCTCTACATACCAAAAAAAAAAAAAATCATTATTAAAAACCAATGTGGAGATCTTGTAAAGCGAATTTAACTCTTTGACAGAGGCAAACAGTTTGTCCCTGCTTCCTGCATGTGCTCAGGCTAAACCCAGCCGACTCTCAGAACGCACACAGACGAAACTGAATTATTTCTTGATCCAACAGTAGAAAGTTGTCCTCTAGCTTTAAACTCATCTGGTTAGGAGCAGCAACGGTACAGCACCTGGGGACAGCTGTGGTGTTGCCCCGGAGCGCTGACAGAAGAGCTTCTAACGTCTACTGAAACATTCATGTCTTTTAGTGTGGGAGGAAACACGTGAAGCTGAGAGAGGCTTCAGTCAGCTCTGACAGGGTTTGAAATCAGGACCTTCTTGCTCTGAGGCGACACTAACAAACAGAGATGCTGCTTAAAATGAATTTACCACACCTCTTAACCCATAAGACACAAGCCGAGCGGTCCTTTGTTGTTTTAAAATGTCATTTGTGAAAGCGTTTTGAGTGATTTCACCATGGTCATGTCTTGGTGACTAACATTTTTGTTGTTGAATACATGTTGGAACAATTTTATTTATAGGTGCTCTTTCACTTTGCCTTTTTTTTTGTCTATCTCAGTATTAGTAGTATTAGTATTATAGTATTTTAGCCACTGTTGTCAAGTAATATAAGAACATTATCATTTATACTGATGCTAAATCTGACAGAAACACTCCTTCAATCTGTAGTTTTATTTACCTCAGCACTCTACAGTCCTGCATGTTGTTTATCAAATCACAGACTCATGTTGGGGAACGACGACTCCCCTGAAGCTGAAAGGCATCTGAGGCCTGACGGTCGACCTTGGAGGGGACTTTTTTTTTTTTTTTTTTTTAAATGAGCGATAAAATATGCTTACAAAGTGTGGCTCCCCGTAGATTTATCGACTGCCTGCTGTTTATCACAGAGGAGAGTCCTGCAGAATCGGCCCGTAGTTGTGCAGACAGATACAAAATGTTTTTGAATCTTTCATAATCACACCACTGGTTATTACATGGCTGATAAACCAAAATAGACCGCTGCTGTCTCGATCTGGTTTCACTGCACTTTTTGTTGCAACATATCAATAACAAGTCAGCGACTCATATTTCGTAATAGGTCTGGGTGATATGGCCAAAATCTATCCCGATTTCATATCTTGACAAAGATACTAATCAGGTTATAGATTAAGATTTCTAGTAATTCAATAAATAAAGTCTAATTTTGTATACTTGTGTGAATTAAATACTTGACAAATGAAAAGTGCTTAATATTTTCTTTTTCACTTTATATTTTTTGGTTTCAGACTTGCTTTGTTTACATTCTGTGTCACTGCAATCTACAAGTAACGGACATGAAGTGTCACAGTGTTAAACATTTATACCAATCGAAACTGTGACCCAGAAACTAAGTATTCACATCTTTTACTTAAGTATTAGAACGTTTCAAAAATACTCCTGGTTATAAGTAGTAGTTGTCAGTCCTGTACAGTTCAAAGACTCTGTAATGTTCTTAATAAGATACTGTTTGGAGTGATTTTCAGTATAATAAATGCTGAAAAAGAAGTGCCCAGTATGTTTTCTATGGTGATAAAAAGAGGTTACTTCTGGGAGTATTTGTTTGGCTCCCGGCAACAATCTGGGTTTCTCATGTGGTCCCTCTGGAAAAATAATTTCCCACCCCTGTGTTATACTATATAGTTAACCTATTGCAATATGTTGCATCGACAGTCTTTATCTGCAAAGCATCAAAATGCCACCATAACATAAATGCAGAAGGTAAGTGTGATATTAATAATAATGGAGTAAATCTACATAGTTACTGTCCACCTCTGCTTCTGTCCTTCAGTGTTTTATATCTGAAGATGCTGAACTCCTGGGAATCATGATTATGATGTGCCTTGCAGCTAGTGGTGGATAACTACAGAGATACAGCTGACACAACCTTATTCTACTTATAACATAATGAATGACAACTTGAAACACATTTCTAGTTCTCTTCTTCTTATCCATCACATCTACACTGTGGATTTCCTGCAAAAGCCTCATATTGCATCAGTTCATCACTGCTGTTTTTGTGTGTGAGCACTGTCATCATGTCATAAGAAGAAATAGCTTTGCATCCCTGGAGCCCATGAAGACACTATAACTCATCACAACGTGTCAAACACATACCAGCATCCATGGCATAGGCAGGTACAAACTATACTACCATATCACTGATGTAGCTGTTGGCTTGCTCACAATTTATGTGCCTGCCATATCCAACGTTAGTCATATAAGTTGTATGTTTCATTCAAAAGGATTTTACGGAGGCTGTGAGGAGCTCTGAGGAAGCAACCTGGTGTTGGTGTTTAGCGTTGATGCTGTTGACCTTTTTGACATTCGTCCAACATTCTGGCCTCTCAACACCCATTTAGAGGATGTTACATCACATGCAATCTGCTTTGTGTCTATATATAAAACCATTATGTGTGAGAGAGAGAGGGAGCCAGTGGCATGACAGCTGTTCCAGTACAGCCTGTGATCCATCTATCTTTGGATGAGAGAGAGAGAGAGAGAGAGAGAGAGAGAGAGAGAGAGAGAGAGAGAGAGAGGGACAGAGGGTGCTGGAATTTGATGAATTCCTTCCCACAATCCTCGGCATATCATTAGACAGCTGGAAAAGTGTGTCTCACCTCCAATATCACCAACCATTGTTCTGTCCATCTATCCATTCATGCATAAATACATACAATCCAGTAGTGTGCTTGATATCATAGTAGTGGTAGTAGTATTTGCAGTAGTACTCAACAAGGCTAATGATTACTTCCATTAGCAATTTATCTCTCAATTATCTTTGATTCCAGCTTCTTACATGTGACTATTTTCTGGTTTCTTTACTCCTCTATGACAGTAAACTGATTATCTTGGAGTTGTGGACGAAACAAGACATTTGAGAACGTCATCTCGAGCTACAGGAAACACTGAATAACATTTTTAACCATTTTCTGGCATTTTATAGAGTAAACAACTAATTGGTTAATTAAAAAAATAATCAACAATGACAGCAATAGTTATTTGCAGCCCTAAAACAACAGATATTACATAGTCAATGACAAAAAAAAACAAAGACAAGCTGCAAATTTATCACATTTGAGAGGCTGGACTCAGTGGATGTTTTGCATTTTAGCTTGATAACTTGACTTAAAATAAAAAAAATGCCTATGACTTAAAAGATTTATTGATTGATTATTGATTGTCAAACTTGTCAGTTTTCATTGGACTGACCCTTCAGTTGACTAACTAATCATTTGAGCACAACTGAACAGCGATTTTCCAATCATAGCTCAGCAAACATAACTTGGTGCGGCTGGTCTGTCAAGCTTCAGATTTCTCCCGTTACAAAAGAGGGCGCATGGTGACTCCACCAATACAACATAATAGTTTTTTACACTCACACTCATATGCAGTGAAATGCGGCACTGCAGAGCTTGTCTGTGCTAAGTTGGAGCACAATCACATTATATCTGCTAGTCAAAGCTTCGAGCGAAGTGTTTTATTGTAAATATTTGAGGTTTAACTGTCATTCCCAGCTATGTTTTCAACCATTTTGTCAGCTTACTTATTTACTTGTTCATATTACAAATATTAATACATGCATATCATATATGTACATTATATACCATCTGCACATTGCGTTCAAGTGGTTAAGTCGTGTTAAACACCACTGCTAAGCAAAGTCAATACTGTCTGAGTCTAGACAGTTTAGCAAGCTAGTAATGGGTAACATAACGCAGGAAATGTAAAAGCATAATGACAGGAGAAAGATGAGGTCATAGGGAATATCAACATTTTCCTCCGACATATAAAATTACCAAGAAAAACAATGTATGACTAAAATTACAATATACTGTACAATCTTAACTTATTATGCACCAATAAATGAAGTTGCATGAGCTCCACCATTTCTCACAACGCCAACACGTCACAAGTCATGAACTCAGAGCTTTCAGAAACTTTCCGCTTACGAGGTTGTGAATTCAACATGAGGGTTCATATGGGTCCAACTCGTAAACACTGTAAACAGGGCCCCATTTGAAGGCACCAGTATACACCAATCAGCCGTAACAGTAGGTCAGCATGGGCACCCTAACCGGTCTGCAGCTACGCAGCCCCATACGCTACAAACTGTGATCACTGTGTGTGCTGACACCTTTCTATCAGAACCAGCATTAACTTTTCCAGCAATCTGAGCTCCAGTAGCTCTTCTACTTGGATCGGACAACACGGGCCGTCCTTCGCTCCCAACGTGCATTAATGATGGCCGCCCGTGACCCTGTCGCTGGTTCACCGGTTTTCCTTCCTTGGACCCCTTTTGGTAGATCCTGACCACTGCAGACCAGAAACATCCCACAAGAGCTGCAGTTTTGGAGATGCTCTGACCCAGTCGTCTAGCCATCACAATTTGGCCCTTCTGAAAGTCACTCACATCCTTATGTTTGCCCATTTTTTCTGCTTCCAACACATGAACTTCAAGGACAAAATGTCCACTTGCTGTCTAATACATCCCATCCACTGCCAGGTGCCATTGTAATGACATAATATTGTTCACTTCACCTGTCAGTGGTCATAATGTTGTTAATGTTATGGCTGATTGGTGTATGTTCTGGATACTCTTGCCTATTTCTGTGATATCATCATGGATGATGGAGGAAATTATCATAAATATTGAATTAATTGAGCCTGAATGCTGTTGGTTTATGTCTATAATGGATCATGGGATTCCTGGGTGTCCTGGGATCAGGGTTTGTACTGTCTTTGTTTTTGTTTTTTATTTTTAAATGTTATATATGTATATATGTATTTTTCTCTATGCACACTGCCTTGTGTTACAGGTTAGGGGCTGGAGTGGGTTGGTTGAAGGGAAACAAGGGAAATAGAGGAGGGGGCGGTGGTGGTATGTCACTCTTCATATGTGACTTATGTAACTGTTATGGTGCTTCCCCTTTCCTATACAAACTTTGAATAAATAATTTATCACAATAAAACTGACTAAAGTACTGTAAAGGGAGGATTTTCACATTTCTTTTAGCGGACATCGATCTGTTAAAATATGTCTGGATCGTCCACAATGTCAACACCGAAAAGAGCAAAGGTGTTAGTAAAGGGTTAAGCTGTGTGTTTGTCTGCTCTCATGTAATAGCTAGTCCACACTACACAACTTTAGCTTTGATTCTCTGCTCCCTGGCAGTCAAATCTAATCACTGTGTTCCTCCATCAAAGTATGTTTTTTTCTATACTACGCTTTCAGACCATCCAGAGGTTATATTAGCACAAATATAAGATCTGAATTACACTTTTATATATAATGCTGCACTAGCTAATACTGGGGCTAACTGGGTTTAGCAAACAGCAACTTAAAAGTTCTGCAGTGCTGTAAAAACTATAACAGTATATAGGTAGAAATAGGTAGAAATGAGCAGTACATGTAGCAAAAGTAGTAGTACTACTTTGTTCCATACTGACATCACACACACACACACAGACAAGTGGAAACCACAGTTCCTAATGGAGACAGGAATGTACAGTAATGATTGATATTCGCATGGAAACTGTACTTCCTACAGTGTGTGACACATGGTGCACAAGTGGGGGTTGGGATGTGTGTGAGAGATGCAAGAGGAACACTTTCCTGGAGCTCATACAGTACAAGACCTAAACTGAATCCAATTTTATCACACACACACACACACACACACACACACACACACACACAGCACATAACCTAACATATGGAGATGAGGCTGGGAGCTGGCCCTTTTCAGATATAATGTACCGGATGCTGCTGCTCCTCAGCTCTAATCTAATGACCGTGTGTTTTGAGCTCCTACACTTCTATTTTTGTGAGGACCAGTTTGACTTTAACACCTTCAGATTGAGGACATATTTGGAAAATGATACTGACTTCTTCAAAATGATTTTTGCCTTTTGGAAAGTTAAGACCTGGGTTTATACATTTAGACGTAGTTGTGGAGGTTCGTGTTAGGGGCCATTTACATGGCTCATTTTTTGCACCCTCACATCCTTTGCTGCCAATGCAGACGGCATGCTCAAAAGCTAGAGGGATGCTGTCTGTCCTATTTTAAAAGGCGAGACGGCTGTGCCCCAAAATAAAAAACAATCACAGCCAGCAGACATCTTTTCTTTATTCAATAAATATTAGTCTACAGCAAATATACGAAGGAGAAGTTCATATTTTTTTAGTGCGGGGCTACGCAGAGGTTTATGATCTGTCCCCCGGACTATTTTACTTTCCGTTTCAATCCAAGAACATCACAACATCTGGTTGAAAGGTAAGGCAACTCGACACTCGAACCAAGGGGGATTTACGGTGCTGGAAATCCATTTATCTTTGTTTTGACTTTTCTTTAGTTTGGTCAATGAGACAAATTACCGCAACTTCGTCATCATCTTCATCATAGCATGCAGATTTTGGTTGCTTAGTAATGGCTGGCGTGGCAGGAGCACAGCCACCCAGGCACCTCGGATAAAAGCATGAACACAGCACGGTGACATTTCCCACGTTTTTAGACACAACATGAGAGCGGCCCCTTAGACATTAGTGAATGTATTTTCTCAATTAGGGTCCTCACAACTATAGCAGTGTATGCTATGTGTCTGTGAGGGTAGAGAGGTTGGATGACTCTTAAATGTGCGATGAAGCCCATTATATCACCTACAGGAAGCGCACACACACCACACTGCAGAATCAATGGATGATGTAGTATAGCTGTGGTATGGCCATAATAAGTCCTACTGTGAAAAACAATGAATGACAAAAAGAAGTGAGAAAGGATAGAAATATAAATGAGGCTGGGTGGATAAAACTCTTGGACCACATCAAATGTCTAATAATTAGATTTACTGTACTGCATATGTGACTACAGTACATACTGTTCACCGGTGACGTGGGCAGCAAAAACATTACACATGGCACCATAAAGCAGTCCTGGTTTACAGTCACTGCTGTAGTGGTCTGAGGTCTCTCCTTATTTGGGCAACCAGCTATGTTAAACACATCCTGGACCACTCGCTATACTGAAGACACAGATGAAACTGATACCTATGTTCTCATCTAACACCTGTTGGTGTGACAAAAAAAAAAACATTTTATAAAATGTTGGGTATGCTTTTATATGATCTGCTCACTCAAACTGCAAGCTCACATATTTCCTCACTTGAAAGACCTGGTTGAGATCTTAAGTGTCAGGTAGTTTATAGTCGGCCCTTCAAGGCAAATGCAAAACTGATTCTCTCTGGAGACGCGGTGAACTGCCGTGTTGACATCATGAGAATCCTAACAACTACTTCCTGTGTGTGTGTGTGTGTGTGTGTGTCCA
Organism: Pterois miles; assembly: GCA_947000775.1. Classification (NCBI taxonomy): domain Eukaryota; kingdom Metazoa; phylum Chordata; class Actinopteri; order Perciformes; family Scorpaenidae; genus Pterois; species Pterois miles. The sequence goes on along the minus strand of CAMQGK010000571.1, from coordinate 3,572,911 downwards.
GATGTCTGTAGCCTGTGGGAATGAAAGAAGTGTGTGAGTAGGACAGGAAATGATGTCTAACGCACCACGCACACACTCACAAAGTCACATGCCAGCCAACACACAGGCTTTCTAAATCAATACAAGAGACACAACAAGCAGGCGTTGTTGTCACTAATACTCATGCGACAAATATCATTTTAACAAACACACACCATTCTGTTTCTCCCTCAATTATCTTTTTTTCCATCAGTCTTCGTCACTCACAGCAGCCGCCATATTCTCCCTCGAGGAACACTAAAGGTCACGTGGCCAGAAAGACAGACAGGGTGTGAGAGAGTCTGTGTGTGTGTGTGTGTGTGTTCCAGTGCGCCCCTTTAAGTCTGCGTGTGTGTGTGCGAGCGTTTGGCAAATTGTGTGTATTTGCATGTGAGCGAGTCATCACATCGTGGCCTTACAGCATCAACAGTAGTTAAGCCAATTTCTTTTGTAAAGCAGCTCAGCGAGTTAAAGGTCAAGTTATGGGGCTGCTGGGCTGAGGGGGCTGAGCAGATCATCCTTTAAAGGGCAAGTCCATTATGTGTTGTTTTTTTAGGTTTTTATATAATTCTGTAGCTTCCCACTAGGGTTCCTTATTTATTCAATCCAAACATTAAAATTTTGGTCAGTATGCTCTAGCGTCAAAATGTAATTTTCACAAGCCCTTCGTCTCATGTGACCTGACGTCAGTTTCTGCAAGATACAGCATATACTGTACATCCTCATAGTCGGTGTATTAACGTAACATACAGTGACTTAGATGGCGGTCGGCATGCTCGTAGTTTGGAGAAGCAGACTGGAGTACCGGCACGGAAGCTAAACAGTGTACTGCTGTGTGGACGCCACATTAGTTTGTTGGTTTGGATCAGAAAGACACAATAACACAAACAAAGTGACCGATTGATCGATAGATCAGCAACTCCCATGTTCAGTGACATAAAATGACTGCTTTGTGAATGGAGTCTGGTCTGGTGGCTGTGTAGACAGCGATACACAGTAATGGCTTATTCATATACTTATTGATAGTTTCCATAAGTGTACCTATGTCATGCTTTTTTTTTTTTTTTTTTTTTTTTTACAAGGACAGAGTGGGCATTCCCATTTGAAAAAAACGGAGCAGAACACAGATGAAGCTGCCCTTTAATCACAAGGTTGGCAGTTCAATCCCCGTCTCCTACTGTCCACACGTCGAAGCATCTTTGATCGAGACACTGAACCCAAAGTTGGCGCTTCACAGCAGCCCACTTCTCCTAAATGCATAGGGTGGGTAAATGCAGAGGCAAATTTCATGTATGTAAATACGTGATGAGAAAAAAAGCTTGAAGTTGGACCATGAAGTGCAAAACTCACTGGGCATGTCCAACAGCAGCAAGTCCAAAAAGACTCTACTACATTTGAAACTGAAACAAGGACTTTTGGGTATTTGAGGACATTGAATTCAAGTGAAAAATGTTCTCTCAACAAATCAGCAAATCACTTGTTAAATCAGTAAAATCATGGTATTTTCAGTAAATTAGGGACACCACAATCACATTTTTGGCTTGTTTTGTTGTTGATTTGTTTTGTTGTAGCAGCTAGTATACAAGGCTCCAGACAGAACCATCCCAAAATACTAAATAACTGTCAAGTTAAGTTTGTGTAAACCATCAGAAATTGTAGATGTTACACTTTTACTTTATTATTGTCTCCTCTACTTTATTTAAATATGTGCTTTGATTAAATAAAATCCATGAAAATGTTAGCTGATGATGGTAGCTGGTGAAAAGTGACTTTAACTTGCTATAGAGGACTGTGTTGAGTTTATGAGTGCAGGTAAAACCCAGCACGGGTCGCATTAGCATTTGTCATCACAACAAACAGTATGTTGGACGCAGATGGAGGATTTCAATATCAAGGAAGCCACAGGTTTTACAGCTGCTATTTTCAGTATTCATACTTGTGTTATTCTTGAGGTTAAGGACATTCAGACCCCTCGACTGTTTATAGTCTTTGTCTTTTTTTTTTTTTTTTTTTTGCTGGTTAAGTTATTTTCCAGTAGAGATGAATCAGTGATGAGTCACACAGGCAGGAGTGAGTGTCTGTTTTTATAAGGCTAATGATAAAGCCACGAGAACAAATACAGGAGTGACTGTGAGAGGCTGGCAAAAGAGAAGCTTAGCATAGGATTAATGAACACACACACACACACACACACACACACACACACACACACACACACACACACACACACACACACACACACACACACACACACACACACACACACACACATGGTGTAACTCGACCTGCCGTCTGAGTGTTTGGCTCTGGCGACAAGACGACACAATCAGCCATGTGTTGTGAGAGAGGTCAGGTTTGTCTCCCTGCAGTGTAGTTTTTTAGCCTCCTGTGTTTATGATCCTTCTTTGTTAGCGTAGCCAACAGATGCAGACTTAACTCGCTTTTTTCTCAAGTTTTCCTCAACCAAAGAAATCCTTAGTCGACCAGCACGCATACGCTTAGCTGATCTAATCAAATGATCTGTGAATCTGAGTTTCTCCACACACGTAATTACTCAAAAGCACCACTTTAAATCTCATGTTTACCTGGGAAATACTTGTAAATAAGTCATTCAGCATGAAAAAAACAAAAAAAAAGTTAATAATCGACTGAAGAAATCTTAGTCCATTGGACAAAAACAATCGATTAGTCAACTAATCAATAAAGAGGGGGCGTCCCTATTTCTTCTAAAGCTTTGTCTTTCTAGTTTCTCTATCACTGGTAATAAAAGATTCAAATTAAAGACAGACCTCCATTCAAATCAACTATTCCTTGTCGAATGACTTGTTTTCCCCTCCTCTATTTTTGACTTTTGTTAGTTTCGCTCTTTTTTTGCATTTCTCTCTCTCTATGTACTCCTCCCTGCTTCATCCTTCCTCTCTGATTGGCTCATTTGAATTTTCAAAAAGTGACCAATCCCCCTTTTTTCCACCCTCAGAGACACAGGATGTAGGCTCTTCCTTTTCCCTCCTTCCTTCCTTCCTTCCAACAACCAGATGGTGAGACAGCGGCAGAGAGACAGACAGCGACAGCCGGCGGAAAGCCCTTTGAGAGTGACATCACAGTCTCACTCTCTCTCTCTCTCTCACTCTCTCTCTCATGGAGGGTATAAAGGCCTCATTGTATACTCTATCACATGAAAAAAATGTTGGCAGAACGCTGTGAATTTGACGGAGTGTATCCATAATCCAGGGTCACCGTGACAGAAAACACACACAGCAGCTTTGCCCTGCACTCGGTGTGCTGGTGTACAACTGGCCTTTTCCAGGGAATCCTGAAGTGAGCACGATGACTGGTGTGTATGCGTCATGTGAAGGACACTTGTTAAAGAGTGTAGTCTATATGTACATTTACTACATCTCTGTGTGTGTGTGTGTGTGTGTGTGTGTGTGTGTGTGTGTGTGTGTGTGTGTGTGTGTGTGTGTGTGTGTGTGTGTGTGTGTGTGTGTGTGTGTGTGTGTGTGTGTGTGTGTGAAGGAGGTCTTTGTCACGGGACAAATAACCAATCTGTTAATGTGCGTGTGCAAGGTCGATTCGGAGCCCTAATGTGGCGTTCAGTGTTTCTAAACCAGTGTGACGAATGGTCCATATTCATTTTAAACAGGGAAATGCCATAAACAAATTAGAGGAAGTCTGACCTCACCAAGGTCACCTGACAACGACAGTGTCAAGCAGAGGGATCATAAGGACGGTCTGCAATATATACAAACACCATCCAAAACAAAACAGTACGTATGTCACAACAATCATATTCAAGGTCCTTAAATATTGGGCAACATTGATAAGGTTTTTTTTTTATGCAATAGACTGGTGTTACATTAGACTGGTGTTCCTATCCATTTCCATTAGCTTTAGAGCAAAATTGGAATAATATCATTTATTCAATTTTTACACAAGTGGATCTTATCTACATAAAACTAAACTGCAGGATAAAAATATCTTGTTGAAAGTTGCCTGATAAAGATTAAGAGAACATATCTATATTTAAACATTTCCACACAAACTGGGTTTTTACTGGCTTAATTTGTTGGTAACTAAGAGTGTTTTCTGGAGTAGAGACTATGCACTTCAAAATTATTAAATATGCTTACAGCCACACTATGACATCTTATTCCAGATATCTCACTTTCTCAATCACATACAGTAGAGTTGTTCCAGTATCGAAACCAGTATGCCTCCGATACAGGCTCAAATGCACCGTTACAGCCTAATGCAACGATCCAGTATCACAGTATCTTATCATTTATCATCTCATTTATGCTACACAGGAGAACAGAGATGAGAGGGACGTCAGATAGCTCACTCGTTAGCTACTTCCACCATCAGCGCCAGAAACTAAAAAACGCTGCATCTAAAATCAGTGATGGAAGTTGCAAACTACTGAGTCATCTCAAGGGCTAGTGGAGAGTGTAATGTTGGCCAGAGCTGGCAAAATGTCAGCAATTTGGCAATATTTTACACTGGAAAATCTGTAAAAGTAAATAATAACAAAGTTCTACAGCATTCATTCTCTGTACGTATTTGTTCATGTTTTAGGCCAGACAACTGTACTCAATATCGCCCGATATGCAAATTCTGGTATCGGAAAGGAACATCTCCATATAGTATACTGTATCTATCACATGAACCTCTTCCACTTTAGCCATTCCAGTCACTCTCAAACACACCAACACTTACTTTGACGTCTTGCTCCAGCGTTCGTATCAGTTCTCCGTCCACCTGCCCTGTTTGGGCCACACGGAGAGAGCGTCGCTCTGCCTTCCTCAGCCGGTACTGCAGGATGCGGCAGGTCTTATTTGCCTGAGAAACAGAGGCAGAGGGGATGATTTTAGTTGTCATCTGTCTAAACTCTCTTTGTTCCTTTGCTTCACTTTATTATTGCTCCTTAAAGGAAAGAAATCGTCTTGCAGCAGCCATGAAAATTCAAGAGAAGACATACAGACATCCACGATGCACCTGGCCTTGTGTAGCACCTCTTGCTCAAAGATGACATTCAGATGACTGATCACCTACCACCTACTATCACATCTGTCGGTTTCCAAACATTTTGCAGCCTGTAGTCACAGTGAAAACAGAAGTTAGAGTGTCTTACGCCTCTGGACTGTGATGTATCTCACACTGAAACAGAATATTTGAGTGGTGTAAAGCAACAAAGAGGGATTTAAATCTAATCCTTCACATTTTATTGGACCACTAAAAAATTAAGTGTAGCACGATATGGCGCTACAGAGGACTGTGGCTCCACTCACATGGCTTGTTGCTAAAAGCTGCAGATTGATTGATGGATGGATGGATGTTATATTTTTAGTTGAAACTGACTGCTACTACCTCACGTAAAGACACAACATATTTTGATATATATTTATTAAATTATTTTATAAATGACACATATAATCATGGGCTGCACGGTGGTGCAGTGGTTAGCACTCTTGCCTCACAGCAAGAGGGTCGCAGGTTCAATATCGGCTTGGGACTATTCTGTGTGGAGTTTGCATGTTCTCCCGTGTAAGCGTGGGTTTTCTCCGGGTACTCCGGCTTCCTCCCACAGTCCAAAGACATGCTGTTTAGGTTAATTGACTACTCTAGATTGCCCGTAGGTGTGGATGTGAGCGTGAATGGTTGTCTGTCCATATGTTGTCTGTCTCTATGTGCCCTGCGATGGACTGGCGACCTGTCCAGGTTGAACCCCACCTTCGCCCAATGCCAGCTGGGATCGGCTCCAGCCCCCCCGCGGGATAAGCGGTTGACGATGGATGGATGTGGACATATAATCATATACATGATATATATATATATATATATATATATATATATATATATATATATATATATATATATATATATATAAATATATAAATCTATATTATATTATATATACATACATACATGCATACGTTATTATTATTATTACTATTATTATCTGTCTGTTCGGCTGTTTCTTCTTGCTTTTATTTTATTGTTTCTTCTCTTCTTACTTATTTTATCTATTTATTTTTTATTTTTATTTTTTCCCCCTAACATAAAGATATATTGTTCTTGGACATGCAATGATCTTGTTATGGCACGTTCATTGTCTCATTTGTTGATATTATACAATGCAATGATTTTGTATCTTGGAGAACAAAGTACATGCATGGTTTAAGTTCATAGATAAGAAGAAAACAGCATTTTCCATTTCATCTCGACTTTAAAGTCCCAAATCAGGATATCACAAAAAACGAGAGCACAGATTCAGTTGTACCTGCTCCAGCTGTTGCCGTAGGTCCTGCAGCTGGTAGACGTCATCCTCCATGTACATGTCCCTCATCTCCAGCATCTCAGACCTCAACTCCTCCATCTCATCCTGGAGACAGTGAGGAAGAGAGAGCGCATAAATGCATGTCATTTTAACGTTGCTCCTCCGATATCAGCCTGCAGGGAAAGAGCTGTTATGTGTTGGAGAGACTTCAAACTGACTGTAACTCAAAGTGCTGACAGCATTATGACCACGTATAGTATGTGGGTTATAAAGGGAAACTTAAATGTTTAATAGGAGTCATGAGAGCTTTTAGCATCTTTGTCATAAATGCAAGACAATCACCATATTAAAAAAATCATCATCCCTTAACTTTGATCGTAATCCATCACATGAACCATCATCTCGCTGTTGTTAGCCACCACATCTTCGTCTTCATCATCCCAAAGCCATTACAACTGTCACTGTCCTCTTTAAATTAACTGCTGTGTAATATTCTCTCAAGTCAGATAAAAGAGGTCATCAGAAGTAGAGATCGACATGTTGGAAGTAGCAGAATGGTGTCTCGGTAATATGATATGATACTGTATTGATTCTCCTTTCTCTCTCCCACCAAGGAGGTCAAAGGTCAGCGTCGGGTTATCAGATTACCTTCGAGGAGACTCTTAACGGTCCCAGCAGGGAAACTGAGAACCAAGGAAATGAAATACCTACACTCTAAAAGAAATGAAGTAAAAATATCTAACAAAAAATATGTAATACCACTCAAAAATAAGCCAGTTTGTGTGATTACTCAACAGCAGTGTTGTTATCTACCCCTCTTGTTGATACATTAGAGATGATTTATTCTTTTCAGCCTGACAGCAGGACTTGCATCATCCCTCTCAATTGTATTTAAGGTGCAGCTCTCGAATTAGCGAGTTTCTGCACTGAAATGAATGAACCGCACCCCACCAGAAAAAGTCTGGGCCGCTGGGCTTCATGGGACACCAGATGGGGTGTTACACAACAGTGTGTAATGTGTGTGGGCAAAAATCTGTGTGTGTGTGTGTGTGTGTGTGTGTGTGTGTGTGTGTGTGTGTGTGTGTGTGTGTGTGTGTGTGAGATGTGTAAGAAAAATAAGCAAAAAGGAGTTTAAGCAGCAGTAGTAGTAGTAGTGGCTGTCAAAATGTACTACAGTGGATAATGTGGGTCAGCCTCTGCAGAGCTCCGACTGTAGCAACACTGAGCTCTGGGGATGTGCATGTAGAAAAAGACAGCAAGAAAGGCAGTGAGTGGGTAGGGTGTGTCTACGTTGCTAGTAGTTGCAGTATTGTGTGAGTATGGATTGTAAACATGTTAACAAGGTAACGTAACATGTGTGGTTTAGCATGCAGAAAAACTGTGTGAAGTGTGTGTGCAATCGTGTGAAGGAGACTTGGCGATCGAGCTAAAATAGACTGCAGCAAGAAGCAATCTGCACGACACTGACCACTACGCTACACATCTGCAATACATGAGAGAGGAGGTAGAGATTACATTTAAAAAGGAAAGAATGAAAGAGAAAGAGGGGAGAGGAAGGAGTAAGAAAGAGAAGTAAAAGACAACAAAGGAAAGACTGAAAAAGATCATGAATGTAAAGGCAAGATGAGAATGAAAAGGAGGGAGGAGAGGAAAGAAGAAAGAGAAGAAAAGACAGAAATTACAGAAGGAAACAAAAAAGGGGAAAAGCAAGGACATGAAAAACAGCATGAAAGAAATGCAGACAGGGAGGGAGATAAAACACGACAGAGGAGAGTGAGAATGTGAGGACACAAAACGAGAGGGAGGGAGGGAGAGAGAGAGAGGGAGACAGAGAGAGGAAGAGAGAGAGAGAGAGAGAGAGGGAGAGAGAGAGAGGGAGACAGAGAGAGGAAGAGAGAGAGAGAGAGAGAGAGAGGAGAGAGAGAGCGGTGGTCCACTGACCTGCTTTACACAGCTAACTAAAGAAGAAGAAGGAAGATGCTTTCTGTCATGTGAGAGAACAAGACAGTCAGGAGATTGGATCAACCAATCAGATGTCAGACTTTAGATCCAGCCTGGTCGATGTTTGTGATAATGGTCCATCAAGGGCACTTTCACAAGCAATAGTCCCTTTGGCGAGTCTGAATCAGAGTGAAACTGATACTTCTGGTTAGTTTTCTATTTAGTCTGGTTTGGTGTCACAGTGCACAAATCAAAGTGGACCAAATAAAAAGAGCTGCCACCTCGATGAAGGAATCACAGACTTTGAGATCTTGTTCACTACGCCTCAAGTCGGCACTGATCCACTGTGGGCACTTGTCCAGTTTATCTTGAATGACTTTAGAAACGTCACTATTTTTGTGGACTTAATTTATTATATTCTGTGTGTAAGTCCAGGTCAGTCCTGTGTCCATGTCAACTAATGCCTGCACAGGCAGCCTGCGTTTTGGTTCGCTTTTAGTCCACGCCTGAGTACGATTACTGCGTTCACGACTACCCAAACCAACTACAATTCAGTTAAAACTGACTAAATGTTGGCTTGTTAAAGCGCCCTGAAGTTCCCTTATTAACATGTGACAGTCTGTTTGTTTAATCCACACTGAAACTGAAGTGTAAAATGACACATTGTGGTTGTACGGGGCGGATCTGGTTAACTTTGGACTGCACCAGGCTCGCTGTTGTCTCCTGTTTCCAGTCTTTGTGCCAAGCTAAGCTAATCAGCTGCAGGCTGTAGCTTTATATTCACTGTGCAGGCATGAGAGTGGTGTCGACCTTCTCATCTAATCCATCTAGCTCTGTCAAACTACTCCTTGTGAGACATGATAGTTTATTTGTTAGCCATATTGTACTACACTGCCACATACAGTTTGCTGTGTTTAGCTGAAAATGGGTCATGGCCTTACATACACACACATATGGTGGATCTGGATGGATCTGGACGGATACTGAGCTAATATGGAAGCATGACACAAGCAACATAAAAGCTGCTATCATGTGTCTGTCTGTCACGATCTATATCTTCAAAAATAAAAATAGTATTTTTATCAAATCAGCACATCAGAGAAGGAAGACAGTGTGATTATGAAGTATTTCATAACGGTTACTCAAATGGGAATATTCAAAAGTGTACATTAAAAAGATTATTAGAGTATTACAATACAGTAGAGCTGTATCAATTAATTGATTAGTTGTTAACGATGAAATTATAACATTTATTTTTTAACTTGTGATAATCGATTGATCAGTTTGAGTATTTTTTTTTAAGAAATTTCTCTGATGCTTCTTAAATGTGAATATTTTCTGGTTTATTTACTCCTCTATGACAGTAAACTGAATATCTTTGAGTTGTTGACAAAACGAGACATTTGAGGACGTCATCTTAGGCTTTGGGAAACACCGGTCCACATTTTTCACCAATTTCTGATATTTTATAGACCAAACAACTAACTGATCTAGAAAATAACCATTAGTTGCAGCCCTGGGAGCACTTAAACGCTGAAGAATCAAACAAGTAAGAAACTAATAGCTTAACTGAGAAAATAAAATTGAAAGATGAAGTGAGTTGATGCCCAACAATACAGGAAAATAAACTGAAGCCATCATTAGAAACATCTGATGCCACATAAGTGATCAGAGGATACTGAGCAGTTGAACTGTTTAACTGTACTACCAGGGCAAATCTTTGTAAAACACTGAGTCATCTGTGCAAGCTTGGCCCACACAGATTCTCATCTGTTAGGTTAAATCATACTCATAGAAAAGACATTGCTAAAAAATTAAGCTCAGAGAAGCCCATCTTTGTGGCTCTGTTGAGTTCAGCTGTAACATGAGGTCAGCAGTAAAGGTCTACTGTTGTTTATCACGCTGAAGCGCAGCATGTGGACCTAAATAATTATTTAGTTGATTGTTGTGGTTCCAGCTGTGTGAGAGCTGCTTCGACGAGGTGCGTGGATGGTAGGAACGATAGTAATAACTACTGTATGTTCTGGCTTTAGGGCAGTAGGGACATCAAACCTGCAGGTATGGTCGCTGGAAGATTTGATCGTTAACCACATATTCTCTCACAGCTTCAACAATAATTGCACATAAACATTGTGCACACTGAAATATTGACTCATAATTAAAAAAACCCAACAGCTGTTAGCTGTCTTGATCTCCTAATTAACGACCAAATGGGAAACAGTAGCTGCACCAACAAAGCTTCAGCATATTGATATGCACTACGTGGAGCTATAGTCGGAGATAGACGAGACATAAAAGTCGGTACTGACAGAGACAAAGGATGAACGTTATGGATGGAAATAGAGAGAGGGAGCTGGAGAGTGTGGACTAGAGGCCGGATCTAGAAATAAATCAGACACAGAGTGAGAGATTGAGGGGGAGCCTGACACCACAGCAGCATGTTGTTTTCATCCTCTGATTACTAACCAGGTGTTCCTCACAGCTGCAACAACACACACACACACTGCCTGGCCTCCCATGAGGCCGTGGGCTGGTCCAGTAAGGTGGCTCTGTTACATGCTGTCCTATATATTCAAGGATCAGACACAGACACACATGCATACACACTAGAGCTGAAACGATTAATCGATTAGTTGTCAACTATCAAATTATTGCCACCTACTTTGATAATGGATTATTTGGTTGAAGTAGTTTTTAAGGAAAGAAAAAGTCAAAGTTCCCTGAGTCCAAGGAATCAGGAGGGCTAGCAAACCTTGAGGCTCATTTAACACTGCACCAGTGGCTTGACGAGAGCAGGAGTCGCTTCATATCTGGGGGCTTGTTAGCCAAAAAGGCAAAAGAAAGTATGAGTGAATTAGATCTACAACAATTAATTGATTGGTTGTCAGCCATTAAATTCATTGGTAACTATTTTAATAATCAATTAATTAGCTGGGGGTAGTTTTTTAAGAAACATTACATCCAAATTCTCTGATTCCAGCTGCTTAAATGTGAATATTTTCTGGTTTATTTCCTCCTCTATGACAGTAAACTGAATATCTTTAAGTTGTGGACAAAACAAGACATTTGAGGACGTTGTCTTGGACTTTGGGAAACAAAACTGACATTTTTCACCATTTTCTGACATTTTACAGACCAAACAACTAATCGATTAATCGAGAAAATAATCAACAGATCAATCAACAGTTAAAACAAACATAAAGCCTAAGACTCATCAGCCGTTTTGGTCTTAACATCTGAAAAGACTTCAAGAAATCATGATTTTAGAAGGACAGCAAGTGGCACCAACTAATGATTATTTCCATGCAGAAGACAACAGAAAATTGTGAAACACGTCTTCAAATTGCTCCACTTTTCTCTACCAGCAATCTCTGGTGTAAAAGAAAGAAAAGCAGCGACTCCTCACCTATGAGGAGCTAGAACCTGCAAATGCTAGCTCTGGAAATGGCTGACATCAACACAAACTAGAGCTACATACTACAAAGCAATGATCCTAATTATTTTGCTGGCTACCATAACTAAAAGTGATAAAGTGAATTATCATGGCATCATGACTCGTGTTTACAAGAGCAGTTCTTGAGCAAGACTCGGTCAAAACTGACTATGTGGACTGTGTACAGTCAGTCTGTGAATTTGAGGCCAAGTTGTTATACATATAGTCAGTGGTCATGTCTATGCTAACCCCTAACCCTAAATCTAGAGGTACAGGTCCACCAGGTCCTGGTGGAGGACACCAAGGGACGCGCTGCACCACTCAACTGGCCATTCGAGTGGTGATGTATCCTATAGTGAAATGCACCTGATTGGTCCCTGGGGTTCTGCTCGCCATTTCAAACAGGAAACATCAACCCCCCTCCCTGAGACTGTAAACAAAGGACTGTTCCTGCCATTTCATTTTTAAATACCAACAGCCACTGAGGAAATCACAACACTTGGCCGACAAATCATGTAACTTCATCACTAACTCACTCATACAGTGACATACTTTTGCGTTGACGGCTGGCCCTCTGCGGTCCCCGGTGTTCAGTTCGCCGTTTCAAACAGGAAACATTGAGGCGACCTGCTCATAAACTTTCTGTTATTCCGTCAAAACAATCCACCAAAATCTACTTCTGAAAACATTTTAAGTGAGAAATAGGTGATGCCACCGCTGAACCTTGTTTCATTTTAGAACAGGATTGTCTAGTTTGAAAGCTTGGTCCAAGTTTCGTGACTTTAACGTGTCTCGCTCAACGGGCTCATTTGCATAAAGTTGAGGTTTTTCAAATTCATGCAAATACAGACCCTCTCCAACCTGCTGTGACACTCCCAGCATGCACTGGGCGACTGCTTCTCCTGCTTTCCATAGGAAATTAATGGAAAGCGTGGAGATCCATCGCTGGATCTGGTGGAAATGCGCCACTGGAGGAACCCCTGGCACACGTCCCCAGAAACATAAACAAAGGACTGTTCCCGCAGTTTCACCTTTAAAGACCAACAGCCAACACTTGGCCGACAAATCATGTAACTTCATCACTCAGACTTCTGTAGGACTGGCCCTCCGTGGTCGATCCACAACCCGTCTGCTGTGTGGAGCCATCTACAGGGTGATGGTCCACAAAGAATCTGGATTCTGTAGCAGAGCTCCCCGAGAAAAGACAAAGTGGTCCCCCTGTTTAGCAAAGTGCTGTTGATCAATCACCCCCACAATCAATCTCCGACAATTATTGGCTTGTCTGGTAGCTGCCAGTTAGTGCTTAAGGACATGCTAATATAATTGATCCCTCCCCTAATCAATCACTCTCAGGGTTGGATGGATATGCTTGATGGATGCACATAATAAATCACATTCCACCGCCTGCTGACCTGTCAGGGCTGAGAGATGCCTTTACTATCAAAGTGTGATGACTGCGGGTGCAGGTATGTGATGGACTGGTTATTGTTCAGAGCGAGGATGATGTTTGTAAGTTGCACAGAATATTATTATTCTGGTAATGATGTCAAACTCCTTTAATACTTGATTTGGACCATTTAAGAAACAAACTCTAATATGTTGGTAAGTTAACAGCAAGGCAGGGTGAGGGAGATAAAATTGCAAGCTTCAGAGTCTAACATCCCCTCAGGCCGCTGAGTAAAATTACTCCTCCATCATGTGAGCTGGCAGAAACACAGCTAACAACACTGACTGGCAAAATATGTTTGCATTTCCTCTGCATTGCACGTGTAGATAGTGCATATGAAGTATGACCTTTTGAGGCTGTGCCACTGAGGGTGCAGCCTCTCTATTCATAACTACCATCCTTGTAGTGAGTAGCCTTGGATGGCATCCAAAGGCATCCCTACACACTGGAAAACAAGTCAGAGTGGACTGGTAAATAAACCTAACAGACTTTATAATAAAACACCATGATTCTGGCAGAGAGAGGTATAATCATCAAAGGAAAATGACAATGAAAAAAATCATCACAGCAGTTTTAGATGTATTTTGATCATGCTGTCTGTCATTAAAAACTTTTCCCCATGGTGTTTTTTATCCAGTGAGTTAAATATGATGGACTTACTTTGAGGTAATCATTCTCAGATCTCAGCTCTTCTATTTCCCGGACAAACTCCTCATGCATGCCGTCCATAAACTCCTCTGTGAGGTCGGAGAAAGCCAGGGATGTGCTGGCGGGCACCCGGCTGTCAAACGAGGTGACCGAGCGCTCCTCGCCGGGGGATATGCTCCCTTCCCCGGTCTCTCCGCCCAGAGACAGCCGGTCCTTGCAGTCCCTCTCCGCGGAGGAGCAGGTGGTCTTGGCGGCGGCGTGTTGGCTAGCTCTGTCCGCCCACACGCCATCCCGGAGCGGCTTGTCTCCGTCCGGCCCACCGCCTCGGCTGCTCCTCGATTCGGCGTCGCTGCTCACGGCGTCCGCGGAGAGCTTGTTTTCCTCAGAGGCGCAGTCCGATAGCTCGGAGCTGCTGTCGGTCGGGGAGAGCTTCCCGGTGGCGCAGCCGGAGTCCTTGGATAAATCGTCGGATCCTATGCTGGCGTCCGACGCCTTCCTCCGCCCTCCGGTGCTCTTGGCCGCCTTGGCCGTTTTAGACAGCGCGGCGGAGGAGGAGGACTTGCCCGCGGGTTTGCCACCACCGCTCTTCTCCGCTTTACCGTCTTTTCCAGCAAAACTTCCCACGGGGCTGCGCCTGGAAATGCGGCTACCAAGGTGGATGGCACCCGGCTTGACGCTCAGGGTCGGGGTCCCAATCCCTCCGCGGATTTTGGTGAGCGACCAACCGGGTACATCCTTCGGTCTGGCCGGGGACGGAGCCCGGTTTATCTTCTTCTTCTCGCCCGGTGGCTGAGCGGACACCATCGCAGATAGCTCCGCAGCTTCAGGCCGGGGGTTTGACTGCTGCTGCCCGGGCACCGCGTGCTGCGTCTGCCCGCTGTCTGAGCCCTCCGTCCCGCCTCCGCTTTCCATCTTCTGGCGGAGATGGAGTCTCCTTTCCTTGGGCGAGGCGAAGGCGAGGTGAGTCGGAGAATTATGGACATCAACCTCCTTTGTTTTTGTCATTCATCCCGTTTAGACCGAAACGAGAAAAACTGAAACGAAACCTCCTATTTGTGGAAACAGGGGGCAGAAGTTGGAGTGTGAATAAACAGCTGCAGAGCAACACAAAAGGAGGCGATCGTCGCTCCAGCCACAATGAGAGATCCCGGCGTGCAACAAGGCGGAGAAGCAGGAAGCGGAGTCCAGAAACTGCAGAAACGCAGCATATAATCTCGTTTTCCACCGCGTGTGTAGCCAAACCGTAAATGCTTCCTCTTTGTTCAGCTAAATCCTCTCTTCAGGATATCTGCCTGGAGGACATTACCGACCGGTTCCTGCTCGGAGGAGTTGTGGGTGAGAACAGAGAGGCAGTGTGGTGGATGTGGTCTCGCCTCTCTCCCTCTTCCTCCGCCCAGATAACGGGATGTAGCCCTGGAGGAGAGAGAGACTGTGAATCTCACTTCTGCAGCTCTCTGTCGCCTCCACAGCAGAATACTGGAGGGAGCAGGCTGAATAAAATAATGTTAATAATAATAACGCTCTGAGAGGACAGGGTTCACCATGGCGCGCTATTGCTTTAAAACCAAAGCTATATAGTCAATGATAAAACAGCACAGGGGCAACATACAGGTCAGTGTATGAAAAACTGTAAAGTCTGTCACACCCTTCCTCATCAACTTGCTTCTGTCTGCACACTATCAGCATTTCTTATTTATGTTTATAGATACATATTTAAACTAGGGTTGACAATGGATAAACATATTTAATCACATTTTTTCCTGGTCAAAAGGGAGGTTTGTCAACTATTCAATACTCACATCAACAAAGGAGTGGGCAAGTATGCTGCTTTATGCAAATGTGCGTATATATTTATTATTGGAACTCAATTAACAACACAGCTGTCAGTGTGTCAGTGTGCTGACTTGACTATGACTTGCCCCAAACTGCATGTGACTATCATAAAGTGGTCATGTCTGTAAATGGGAGACTGGTGGGGACCCAGAGAACCCATTTACATTCACATATCTTGAGGTCAGAGGTCAAGAGACCCCTTTGAAAATTACAGTTTTTCCTCACCAAAATTTAGTGCAAGATTGGAGCGTTATTTAACCTCCTTCGTGACAAGCTAGTGAGACACGGCTGGTACCAATTGATTCCTCATGTTTTCTAGTTTCATATGATACCGGTATCTTCACTAGCTTTAAAACTGAGCCAGCTATAACCTCCGAAATATCGATTGCCTTAATGCGTTAAATAATTAGTGCCATTAAAACAAATTTGGATTAATGCATTATTATTGTGTTAACTTTGACAGCCCTAATTTTTATGGATGGATATTTAAACGTTTTGTTGCATGCAGTAGCTTTCTGTAGCTTGCTGGAGAGGAGGGGTTACCATGTGGCTTTTTCAGGCTGAGCCCAGTCGGGCTTTGCAGCAAGCCCGGCCACCAGGCGCTCGTTCACGGGCCCTCCGTCTGGGCCTGGCTCCAGACGGGGGCCCCAGGCTTCCTCCAGGCCTCTGCCTCGTTTGCTCATGGGGTCTTCTGAGCCATTCTTTGTCTGGCCCCTCACCTGAGACCAATCTGGCATGGAAGACCCTACCAGGTGCACGAGGCTCCAGACAACACAGCCGTCAGGGTCCTGTGTGTTTCATGTCCGGAAACCTGAGGGTTTACCATAATTCTCAATGATTATCGGGCGGCAGTAGCTTAGTCCGTAAGGACTTGGGTTAGGACGCGGAGAACGCCGGTTCAAGTCCCCCATGGACCAAGACCAACTGGTTGCTGGAGAGGTGCCAGTTTACCTCTTGGGCACTGCCGAGGTGCCCCTGAGCAAGGCACCGAACCCCCAAACTGCTCTGGGCGCTTGTCAGGAGCAGCCCCCTCACTCTGACATCTCTCCATTGACGCATGTATATGTACTGTGTGAACAACAGAGTATAAAAACTGAATTTCCCCACTGTGGGACTAATAAAGGAATATCTTCTTCTTCTTCTTCTTCTCCTATCAATCATGTGAGCCACCAGTATGTTAACATTTGTTTTTTTTGTGTCAGGGATCCTGTAGCTTGATACTCCTGTAGTACTTTTCACCTCCAGAGTAGCTTCTTAGGACAACTTCAATCAACTACAAAACTTACAAAGAGAATATAAAACTTGGTATACAACTTGGAGACTTGGGTAAAAAATAATAATAAATAAAAATAGAAATTAAAAAAGGAAACGAGTCAAGCAGCCTTTCAACCTGTTTAGCATCACGTTCGAAGCTTGAGTCAGACATCTCAGAAACGGACTATGAAAAAAATAAAAACAATGATTGGAAAAAATTAATATACAGTTATTTTATTACATAACATGCAGAATGCTTGATTATATGTTACTGGGTATCTCACCATCATCAGAGAAAACTGTCAGGAACACGTTGCCTTGTCCATCAAGGTCACTGAATATTTCTGCATCAACTTCTGTCCCTGTAGCATCCTTTGTACCAGGCGGCCTGCAAAACCTCTCAATGACTGGAACCAAATATGTATTTGAAGTCAGCACTGCTCCTTTCTCCTCACTGCCGATTACTATACATTAGTTAACCACTGTGTGTATGAACTGTTAAACATCCACAACCAAGAAAGTCTGCATGACATTAAGGAGCGTCCACAATAAGTTTTGTTTTTTAAGCTTGTTAAATCACTCATGAAGTAAATTACATACCTTTGTCATTAAATTGCATAAAGTCATATTGTCCTCTAATCTCATCCACCTACACATATTTCTGTAGTTGGTTGTACTGAACCTGGACCAGCATTTTCACTGAGACATGAAGATGGAAACGTAAAAACTAAGACAAAACTGTCTGACATGAGGAAAAACTGGCAATGTCCTCACAATGTCTCCAACTGAACTAGTGAAGCCGCTCCTGAACCAGAGACAATGTCAGAAGCCTCAGACCTGGACTAAGGAGAAGAACTGGACCACTGCTCAGTCCTCTTTTCAGATGAAAGTAAATTTTACATTTCATTTGGAAATCCAGGTCCCAGAGTCTGGAGGGAGAGTGGAGAGGCACCGAATCCAAGTTGCCTGAAGTCCAGTGAGAAGTTTCCACAGTGGGTGATTATTTGGGGGGGGGGGCATGTCATCTGCTGATGTTGGTCTACTGTGTTTCATCAAGTCCAAAGTCAGCGCAGCCGTCGACCAGGAAATTTTAGAGCACTTCATGCATCCGTCTGCTGACAAGCTTTATGGAGATGCTGATTTCCTGATCCAGCAGGACTTAGCATCTGCCCACAGTGCCAACGCTACTGCTAACTGGTTTGCTGACTATTGTCTATTGGCTGTTGGCAAGAGGGAGATGAGAAACACCCAAACCACAATCCAGATGAGCTGAAGGCCGCGATCAAAGCGATCTGGGCTTCAATAAGGCCTCAGCAGAGCCACAGGCTGATCGCCTTCATGCCGCACCTCACTGATGCAATAACTCACGCTAAACGAACCCTGACATTTCTGTTTTGTAAATCCTTTTTTTTATTGATCTTATGAAATATTGTAATATTTTGAGATACCATTTCTTTCTTTTTTGAGCTGTAGGCTGTAATTATCAAAATTAAAATAAAAAAATGCATGAAACATTTTACTTTACATGTTAGAGTATATTCACTTTTCACTTTCTTTAATAACTGACAAACAATATTGAACTTTTTCACGATATTCTAATGTTTTGCAGCTGTAAACTTTGACACACTTTGGAGGTGAGCTTGAACGCATGATATCACAGTAGCACCTTGACTCTCAGAGAAGTTATTCTGGAAAAGCAGTTTTACTGTATAATCTACAATATTAATATTGTAGTTTGGGTTTATTTATTTATTATTTATTTATCAAGCCATTTAAATTTAAATGTTAAATCTAAATATGTGTGTTAAATAAGGAAAATGTCGATTCTCAATTACATTTTATAATAGTATTCAGACAGCTTTTATAGTGTCCATAAATATGTTACATATCTCCATAAAATGGGCTGCCGGTTCAGTGGTTATCACTGTCGCCTCACAACGAGGTCGAATCTGGCTCGGGGCCCTTCTCTGTGGAGTTTGCATGTTCTCCCTGTGTCAGCGTGGGTTTTCTCTGACCTCCTCCCACAGTCCAAAGACATGGATGGATGTCCTTAATATTGCTGGGTCTTCAAAAAAGCAACACATTTTGGTCAAAAATCTAAAAATGTCAAAGTGGACTGGATTCAGTGTCTCCTTGAAGAGTGTTAGCTGAGCTGCACTCAGGCAGGACTGACAGTGAGGAAAGGGTCTCACATTGCGTTTACTTACTACATTGAAAACTGTGTTCCTGGCTGTTAAAACAAAAGATCCTAGCAGATGTACACTGTCACTGATTTTTCTGCTCTTAATGAAATGTGTTTTCCATACAGAGGAAGGTGGACACAGACCTGACCGATGTCTACTGGTGTTACTCCCTCTTCCACCAGCACTGGTTTCACTAGTCAGTGACCTCTACTGGCTTGGCCCACTCATTGTTGGGAAATGCACATCCATAATCACTTTGACCTTTTAAAATTACAGCCCAGTGTTGAATAAACATGTTAAATAGCAAAAGCCGTCCTGAAATATTTCCGATGCAGATTTTGTATAATCTATCTGAAGACTAAATATGAAAGTGCTTGAAGGGGGACCCTTCTCATCATCATCATCCATCATCATTATAGTCATCATAGTTGTTAGATAAATTTTTGAGTTGTTTCAGGCTTTTGTTTAAAAATGTTATGAGAAATATTAAACAAAAACATGATACCTTTAATAACTTATAATCTCAAGGCCATTTCAATACATTATCAGACATTAGACTTTATCAGTGATTTCTCTGGTTGTTGTTTTTCCAAATTAAAGTGGAGAACAAACTAAAGCTGTGAGTTTTTAGGGCTCAATGAAAATCATTTGGACTGTGGTGTCATTAATGTGTAGGAAAGTTAAATCACATACAATCAAACAACTATCATGGTACCTGCAAATGATTGACTAATGTTATGGTAACATCACTGAAAGTCAAGGAAGTCACATAACAAATAATAATTTTAGATGTCTGATGTTGTCTTTTATTAAATTCAACACGAAAACAGTCAAGTGGTAAAAATTAGCGATGAGGAAAAAACTCCCCAAAAAAACTTTTAACAGGGAAAAAAATGGAAGAAACCTCATGAAGAGCAACAGAGGAGGACTCCCTCTTCTTGGATGGGCATACAGAGTCCATATGACAAAAAACAATCTGTAAAATGAGGACATATATGGAGGGATGGATCCAGGAGGACGTCAAGCAGCTTCCAGGTGTCACCAAACAGATCAACACAACCTCCTCTCCTTCATGTAACCTTGGAGAGGACAAGATTTGAACTTGAACTGAATTGGAGCAGAGGACAAACAGACAGACAGACAGACAATCTACCTTAAATTTACAGTACTTTGACAGTACAACAGTTTAGCCTCTAGCTTTTCTAGCAATGTATTTCAGCTCTTAGCTTCTTTAGGTAAAGCAGCTAAGCTTCCAACTTCTTTGCAACTTCAAGGTTTTTCAGCAGTGCAATGCAATGGACTTGAGCGTTAACATTTTTAGGCAAGTCATTTCACCTTTCTGCATTTTCAGCAATGCTTTGCAGTTCATTTCAGCTATCAGCATTCATGCATATTTTCAATAGGAAATGCTTTTTCTCGTTAGATATTATTTTCCATCAAATATCCAATGTAATCTTTAATATAAGTGGACATCCTAATGATATGTCTCCATGCAGTATTTCTGGATATACACATGTATTCAGCCATTCCCATTATTATTTATTCACCTCCTCGTGGGATTCCATGTGCACGGTAACACAGTACCTCTCTCTCTCTCTGTGTGTGTTTGTGTGTGTGTGTGTATGTGTGTGTGTGTGTGTGTGTGTGTGATATAAGCCGAGGAATCCTCAGTCAACACATTTTCTGATGCAGTCACTAAAACATAGTCCACTATACTAACATCTACGTGGATACAGCTACAGGTTACTACCTAAATCCTGCTGAAGCCACCTGTTTTTATAATATAATCACATAGTTGCCAATAATTAAAAGCCACATATCTATAGTCAGGAGCTTAAATCAACCAGACACACTAAATATGTCAACCTTTTTATAGTGATTACAATTTTGCAGTATTCTTCCTAACATAGATGTAAAAAAATGAGTGTGATTCAGTAATGCAATGCTGTACTGAGTCCTTCTATCAATGATCATTCTAAAACTCAGTAGCCTTCAAAATACAAAAACATATTCTCATTCAGTTCACATATTTGTTTGATAACAAGACTAATGCTTAATTTCTACCGCAGATAAGCTTGCATAGAGCTTCTGCAGAGTCGCAGAGACACATCATGCACCTCCTGAAAAATGTGGTTATACACGCCAAGCACAGCGGATGCCGCAGAAGTTAGAATGGACATTAGATCGGAGAGGTGTGATTTCCACACCAGTACCTCACATTCATCAAGACACAGGAGCTCGTTCTCCTCATTCAACTCCTCCATATTTTTTTTCCAGCCATTGTGTGGTGCCAAACTTCAAAATCATGCTTATCAAATAACTCAAACACCACCTGAAAAAGGATCTGACAACTGTGGGTCCAAATCAGAAAGACATTACATGCAACGCACAATCTGCTGCAGTACTATACAGTATATGCCTGGCGTGCGCGAGACGTGCCTGCACCAGTGCTTAAAGAAAGTATAAGTGCACAGCAGCAGGAATATAACAAAATCATAAGGATCTCCAGCCACGCTCGCTGCTCGCGGCTCTATACTTAGGTGGTTCTTTGCGCTAAATGCTAACATCAACATGCTTACATGTTCACAAAGACAATGCTAACATTGTTCTCTTTACCATGTTCACCATCTTAATTTACAGTTAAGGGATCACCAAAGTGAGTACAGTTCCTCTTGAGGTGGACATGAATGCCAGTGGACAAGATATTTCACTAAAAACCACAAACGTCAACTGTATGGAGGTGCTAGTGGGAAAGTCAGGGGATCGCCATGTCACAGATGGTGTTGGAAATAGTGACATCTCGACCTGATCATACTGTCCCAACATGTTGTGTAGCCACATTCCCTTATGCAATATGTTTCTTGGCACATACAGTATATAGCCTATATATACAGAGCAAGTAGGAGCCAATGAGTTGATGGGTAAAAAATGTGTTTCTGCAGTATTTTCCATAAGTGACAGGGACGTTATGTCATCTCCAGCTATTAACATATGATTCCTTTCATTATTAAAGCTAAAAAGCAGAGTGGGACCTCCTCCTCTGCTGCCATCTATTCCCTATCTCTAATAATAACCACATTCATGTTCCTCCTCCCATCCCCGTGTACTGTTTCCTCTATAGTATGACTGCATACAGTATATTACACACAGTTACATTGTAACTTCAGTGTTAATGCAACAACATCTCTATTCATATTTACTCTCTGATCTTTATTTTATTGCATTTATTGTGGCTGTTTGTGAAACTGTGACCATCATCAGATTAAAGTCTGCTTATCATAGAACCAATGCAAGATGTCGATACGGTCTGCGGTGGCAGAATCACACTATAAATGATTTATGAGGTAACTCTAGAACGACCAACACAGAATTAGAGCAGTTAGAATAGATTTGAGGGATTTGTTATGTACGTTTATGATACTTGCATGTTTTGTTCTGTAAGATACTCTCCACAAATGAACACCACTTTTATGATTTTTGGGGCCTAAATGCAATCGGCAGAAGCTAACATTATAGGTTATAAACAAACCACACCACGGTCACATGAGCAAGAGCATAACAAGGCTGTAAAGTGATGACGTTTTGTAGTCTCATTTAGCCACTTGTTAGCAACCGCCCTTTTAAAGACAAGTAGGGGCTTCAAAATTCACGAGCGGGATATTTATTGATGTATTTTACAGTATGTCATAAAACAAATCTCTTAAGCTTGTGCTAACCACAGACCTTATTTCAGGCATCTAATTAAAAACCCATTCAAAAAACTGTTTGTTGTTTTATTGACTTCCAGACGAGGGAACCAGAAGTGCTAAAATGCTAACTAATTTCCAGGTTTTAGGGTGATGACGAAGAAGATTATGTCAGTAGTAGTATTCTATAGAGACTCTTGTTTAATACTGGCCATGTTTAGACACACATAATGTGATTATACTGTGACAATAATGAGGGTAATACAGGTTGTTTTATATCTGAGAATGCACATCTCATGAAGAGAAAACTTATGTTGTCATTATGCTCTTGCTCCACATTACGCCGTCATGTATCACTGTCAAGTTTCAAAGTTTGTTTCCACTTGAGAGATTACATCGGTCTATATGAGGAGAGGAAGCTATTCCACTTTATTTGACACATTCAAACCCATCTGTATATATTTTTAAAAAATATTTAAAAACACAGTATTTTAGCTTTAGTCCAGATATTTATGACACAGCAATTTCATGTCAGGTAAAATTACTTTACACACACTGGGTTCCAGTGCAGTGTGTTAAATGTGCGTAATAGTGTGCAGTCACCTGAAAATACAAATGGTTGTTGGTGGTGTTTTTGTTACGTTGGAATGATCCATTTTTTGTGACTTCTCTGCACGGAGCCAGCTGCCATGTTTCTACAGTCACCCAGAACTGCATTTTCTCGTCGGCCATCATGGTTCTCCTACACAGGACAAGTTTCAGTTGGTTGCAATCTGCAACCTCACCGCTAGGTGCCGCCAGATCCCACACACTGCACCTTTAAAGAAAAAACAAAATGTAAAAGAAATCTGATGTGTTTTGTTTTCACCAAACTTTCCATTCCAGTCACTTTTAAGTGACCTTTGAAAATCCTCTGGCAGTGATCTTTCATTTATCACAGTTGCTCAGTGCTGATTTTTTTTTTTTTTTTTTTTTTTTTTTTTACATCTGTTGTTTGTTTGTTGTTATTAATCCCTCTCATGAGGAAAATCCTCTTGTGCTGAGGAAGTGATACATTTTACATTTCTGGTTTGTTTTGCCAATAACAAAAAAAGCTGCTTTGTTTTGTTAGCATGCAAGCAGCTCACTGTACCATAACTGAATGGTGACAGAATCAAACTGAAAAGACAGGAAAGGACAACAATCAGACTAAATCAAAGTGATGTCATAACATTGTCTACACTGTGTGATATTTGGAGCGAAATCAAATTTAAAATACAGTTATTACTAAGCAACAAAAATGTTGAAACCACCATAAATCACCTCTTAATTCATATGTGAATTTCCATGATAACAGCCCCTTTTCACAGCAGACATTTTGACTTGTCAAAGCTCTAGTTACTATTATTATTTAAAATTGTGCTTTTCCTATTGCAACATGTCAAAATATCGTCAGTGAAAACAGCCTGTTTTGACGAAATCTTTGTGCTGATATTGCACAAACCATAGTCCATTTACATGAAAGAACACCAGCTATTTTTTGCCCTACTGTGCATTTTAAATCTATGCTCATATTGCACATTTATCAAGGATCCGATTCAAACTGCAAATTGCAATTTGGAGAAGCAGAATGGATCTTTGAATCATTAATGAACAGGCCATCCATTGTTGCATTTAGGGGGGTGGTAAAAGGCATTCATTAAATAATTAAGCAGAAACACAAGTGCTACACAAACAGCCAGTTCCCCACTAATAACCATATACAGAACAGCAGTGTAGTAAATTCACAATTAAGTGAAATACCTGTATCAGAACAGCAGCGTGGCAACCATCCACGCAATGTTAGTGCACTCTGCTCCTTGTTGGTAGCTCTTTGTAAAATGTAAAGTGACTTTAGACCCACTACTACATCGTAACACACATATTAACAATATTTCTATTACACGATCCTGTCAGCAGAATATGGTTGTTATGTGTAGCTAGGCAAAAATCAGCACACTGTCCCTAAATTTAAATTAAATACCCCAGAACCGCCCAGTATGTTAGCATTAGCTGAGAGAACAACATGCTAACCCAGCATTAGCTTGTCAGAAAAATCATCTCTGGTTAGCATTTTTCACTGTGTGCACAGCTATAGTTCTCACAATAACCATTTGGTAAGCTTGGAAATTGCCGAAATTGAAATTTGTGTAATTAAAAATACAACTTTGAAA
Source organism: Pterois miles (assembly GCA_947000775.1). Classification (NCBI taxonomy): domain Eukaryota; kingdom Metazoa; phylum Chordata; class Actinopteri; order Perciformes; family Scorpaenidae; genus Pterois; species Pterois miles. The sequence continues at coordinate 3,547,999 of CAMQGK010000571.1, read as the reverse complement.
CTGCTGGAAGTCAGGAAATGATTCTTGATCTCTTCCATATCTCCTACATGTCAAACCACAGCTAGCTCGCTAACCACTAATGCAACCAGTTTAAGCCTGTTCTCTGGGCATTGTTGTGTATCTTTATAGAAAACATAGCTAAGCTATGATTAACGTAAGCACACCAAAAGTATAATGACAGAGCAGGAAGACGAGGTCATTGAATATCAACATTTTCCTCAGACATATTATAAAATTACCAAGAAAAACAATCATATGGACCTAGCTCGTAAACACATGAACACGACCCCATTTGACACCATACTATTCTGTTGCTAGGGCAACAGCTTTGTTCCAAGTTTACTTCCTGTCAGCTGCTGCATTAACAAACATTGCAACAGGAAATACAAAGGGACCTATTTAGATTGTTTAGCAAGTTTGAAACGGTCTATAGGGTTATAGTTTTAAACTAAAAAGATATTATGAGATATTATAAAAGCTAAAAGATATTACATAAATGCAAAGTGAGTTTTACGCTAATGTCTATTTGTTACATCATTTTTTAAGCTGTACTCAAAGTAGGCTATATAGACCCTTCATCTTCTGCTACTCCATCACGGCCTGAAGCAGGTGGCTTTAGTCAGAATGATTTGTTCATTGTGAAACTGAGTCGTTATTATTGAAAATCAGTTAAATATTTATTGGTACCTTTTTTAACCGATAATGTGTCATGTTTCTGAGCAACAAACACAATGGGTATATAACTGCATTATGTGCATGCATGTCTGTCCAAAGATGGGGACTTGAACTCAAGTAGCACTTAAGTTGCACACATAGGGAGGTATGGGGAAGGAACTGGTAGTGAGGAGGGCATCTTGAACAGATTTCGCTTTGGGCTCCAAAAATGATGGTGCTAGTTCTGTGTTAAAATGGGAAACTGTACAAAATGTGCCATGGACAGTGCTCTGGGTATCCCTGTTATGTGGACACAGCGTTCTCTGTCAGAAACCAGACAGGCAACCGGCCAGCATGACAGACTGGCGACCAGTTAGCCAGTCATCTGCTGCTCATTTTTATTTTGTTTTGACACAATGGGGGAATCTGCTAAAAGTGGTTTCTGTCTTATTCAGTCATGTCGATTCTTGTATAGGTTTGTAACAAGGGTGTTTTCAGGATCTTAATTTTGCTTCATTAGTTGCTTCTTTGATGCCACGCATTGAATCAACCGGCCATTCAACTTCTCATCAAGAATGCGAGTGTGTGAACAACACACCCCCCACTCCACTATCCTTCAGGCCTCGATGGAAGACTGGAGGGAGGAAACCCAGCTGACCAACCAGCAAATACTCGTTAATTAACACTGAGCATATTTTACTAATTATCTGTGAAAAAACACCCCGATGTGCCTTTCATTGCTGTCCATCTGGGTATTAGAGTGCATGATTTCCAGTCTGCTTTGCTGAGAGCAAACAAGACGATAATAGAAATGTGCTGTCCTTGCAAGTTATCTCCAGTCCAGTAATTGGAAAGCAGTGGGTGTGTTGGTGGTTATGAAGACGAGCTGCATCAGCAGCGCTGCTGCTAGAGACGACAGATACATTACTTCCATATCTGCCTTCCTTTTATTTCATTGTTGCTGTTTTGTACTTTTGTACTAAATTTCAAAACATCATCAGCTTGTGATTATTTTCTGAAATTGGATTTTTTTTTTCATTAACCACAAATTATTCTTCTTCTTATTGTAAGGAAAACTCACCCATAGCCCAGTTTTGTGATTAACAGCCATTTATTTAAAAATGTATGCTCAGCAGCTGATGTCTATACCAAGATGGGACATTATTGTATATTTGCTGCATATTTCTTTAATTATCTTTAATAAAAAAAATGTTCAGAGGAATCCCCTGTTTTTAAAGGAATAGTTTAACATTTTAGGAAAATTTGTTTACGCAGTCAAATAGAGCCCCTGAGCTTTATATTTAATGCAGTTGTGATAGTAGTATCGATCTTCTCATCTAACCCACAGCAAGACAGCTAATAATAATAAAATAATAATAGTATAATGGTAATTTTGTTTATATTGCACCTTTCAAAACAGGGTTACAAAATGATTTACAATAAAAGCATGATAAAATGTTGAACTATTCCTTTAAATGTTTCTAAATATTCCCTTTAAACATCTTCAATTTTTTTTGCACCGAAAACAGTCTGTGAGTGATGTTCATCATTATTAATGTGCATTTCTAATCATGTTTTATCACTGTGCTATTGAATTGGACTAAACCTTTGTGTGGGTCTTCCCTGAAAGACTAAAAATAGTTCTGCAGCAGTGTTGGCAGCTTCACTCGATTATTTTGAATCCCCCTGTGAGAGTCCAAGGGGAATTTGGAGTCTCATGTGGCCTGCTTTAGCTGGAATAACAAGTTTCTCCTCAGATCTCGCTCCCTGCTGGCTACAGTAGATGGCCTATATATAATGATATCAAATCACAGACCTTCTGCTGACTGCTGGAATCGCCTGGGGTTCCTCATACGTGTGCAGTGCATGTATGTATGTGTGTGTGTGTGTGTGTGTGTGTGTGTGTGTGTGTGTGTGTGTGTGTGTGTGTGTCCCGTACTCCTAGGATCATAAAATAAGGAAAAATGTGAATATTATGATGAGCTTGGCTTCACAAGGAATCATCATTGGATGAAAGATTGAGACTGGCATTTAGCAGTTCTGGTTCCAGACCTCATCACAAATAATTTAAATATCATCTTGTATTACGAGGAGGATTAAAGCCTCTGCCCTGTTGGAGTGTCCTTGGGTAAGGCACGCTATCCCTATGAGCACCAGGGGGTGCTGTTTCATAGCTGATGTAAAATATGAATCATGCTTGAAAATTTTCAGAAAACAAATTGACTGAAATTCTAAGACAGATTGATAAATAAAAATACCTCCGTTATGGTCATGTCCTCTTATGCTCAGCATATAAGTACATTTATTCAACTACTATACTAAGGACATTTTTGAGGTACTTTTAGTATTTTATGTTGCTGTCTGTCACTACATTTCAGAGGGAAATATAATTGTAATTTTTACTCCACTATATTAATCTGAGAGATTTAGTCAGTCATTTGCAGATTCATCTTATCAATACAAAATATAATAAACAAAACTATATAAATTATGATGCATGATTATAAATTAAACTAGCCACCAAAATATAAAGTACAGAATTAGCGCCTACTTTACCAGCTGCAACATTAAAGTGATGTACACATTAATGCATCAATAATAATAATCTATACTATAAATTACACTCTGCATGATTAGTATGCTTTATTTTGATACTTACAATTTTTAGTTCGGTAATTTTACTTGCAACTAAATTTCTACACTATATTCTATTGTGTATTGTATACTGTATTTTGCTTAAGTAAAAACACCACAGGCAGCTTGATCATATAATAATAATAATAATAATTTTATACATTATATATACCTTTATATCACCAAATAGTAGTTTACTTTTTATATCTTTTATGCATATTTGCCTCTGCAGAGTTGTTAATGTAAATGTGATGTACATTTGCACATCATGTAGGCTTAGTGTTGGGAAGTCAAATAATTTATTCCTCCCTTTTTGGAAATTTCACTTATAATTGATCATGTTACTATAAATTATATCTCCGTTATGGTTTCAAACCTGTCTGCTGTACACATTTCTATTTACTTTACATCATGTTATTATAGCTTGTGTATGCACTTAAATAACTACACATTAGTCTTTTCCAAAGTCTGTTTAAAGCGCTTTGTTACCATTATTGCATTACAACCAGTTTACTTCAGAAAGGATTATGAAGACTCAGCTATTAGAGGACGTCAACTATAAAGTAACACTTAGTGATGAGTAAAGTTCCTCTATCTTCTACCGCCATCTAGTGGTGAGTAGAGTAACCTGCAGTCAGGACGAACAGTGAAGTGTTGGAGAGCAACGACACATGAGGAAGGAAAGGACAATTTTCTGCTGCATTCGTGTGGTAAAGATCAGAACATTTGCTTGTGTGTTTTTATGTTGAGAAGCAATTTGACACACACACACACACACACACACACACACACACACACACACACACACACACACACACAGAGCAAACAGGAAGTAAACTATTAAAACTGTTATTCTGGTGCAGAGATTTATGTTGAAATGAAAATGTTTAACCAGTTCCCTTTTCCTGATGATGCATGCCATCATGAAAGTAGAGTTTTTCCTCAGGAATGATATTTTTAATTAAATCTTTCCAGCATTCATAAATGACAACATGCATATCTCTCTTTGCATGTAGACAATGTAGACAAAAGTAATAAATATGCCTCGGTCTCTATTTAGAAGAAGAAGAAGAAGAAGAAGAAGAAGAAGAAGAAGAAGAACCTTTATTAATCCCCGGAGGGAAATTCAATTTTTACACTCTGTTGTTAATTTCACACAGTACACATAGACCTGAAATACATACATGCACAAACAGGACCTATATACATGCATTAATGGAGAGATGTCAGAGTGAGGGGGCTGCTCCTGACAAGGGCCCCGAACAGTTGGAGGTTTGGTGCCTTGCTCAGGAGCACCTCGGCAGTGCCCAAAAGGTAAACTGGCACCTCTCCAGCTACCAGTTCACATTCAGTTTTTGGTCCATGGTGGGACTTGTACCGGTGACCCTCCGGTTCCCAAGCCAAGTCCCTACAGACTGAGCTACTGCCGCACCCAAGCCTGGTGGAATATTTTTATAAATGCACAGCATCACTAGCAACACAATCCTATTGTGCAAGTTTGTGTATTATGTATGTGTTTCTGAGCATCTGTATGTACAGTACATGACTGTGTCTTTGTGTGCCGATTGTTGAGTACAAGTAGGACTGTGTCCCACTGTGAACATGAATAGGGACCATTTTCTCCTCTGTCTGTTCCCTCCTCCTCTCCTGCTTTCTCTCATCCTATCCTCTGTTCTCTTTTCTGTTCTTCTCATCACACCATCGTGGCTGTTATGTAATGATTGGATGATAATTACACTGCTTGTCTGTCTGATGCTGCCCACAACATCGAATCATTATGGAAGAGTCCACTTTATATGTGCAGTCATCTGTAGAGTTTAGTTGTAACAGTAAGATTATCTCAATGGTCTGTCCACTTTTAGTGTTGAGCCCTCGTTGGGCTTTGTTGACATCAACTGTCGATTAAACAGTGTGGGCTGTTCTGCTATATCTTTGTCCTTAGACTTTTATATTATCTGTAGATCACATTCAGTGTTCAGTCAAGATAACTGCCATTGCTCATCTTAAATTACCCATTTTTCTCTTGCAAACAGACCAGAAATGCACCACAATGTCTGATGAGTTTTCTGAGTGATCAGCAAATGTTTAGAACAACAAATTGAAAAGCTTTTATGAAACTTATTATATGCTAAATCACAACTATTCTACATCAAAAGATATGAGAAACAAAAGGCTTATTCATTCATACAGGAATCCCCAACATGACGAATCAACACATCTAAGACCACTTTTAGTAACTTACAAACACAAGAGCATGAACACAGAGAGGCTGAGTGTATTGGAGATACTATCAATGTAGACCACATGCCTAATTCTTCGTCATGCCTGTGTTACTCTCTGAGCAGGCAGCCAGCTGTACCAACATATCAATGGCTGACAGGCTACATTATTGATGAGAGAGATAAAACACACTAGACAAGCTGCTGTTTGATAAACAGGGCTTGAAATGAACACCAGCTATACAAAGGCCAAATGTTATTACCACAAGAACTGTGGAGCTGAATAAAGTAATTCTTCCTGTGACAAAGTTAACATTTAGAAAAGATAATGGATTCTTAAATGCTAAACCTCAAGGTTTTTCTCTTAAAAAAAATATAAAACATAATCAAAAATCATATCTTGATGTACTCAGACACCCAGAAAAAAAGACTAAATTAGGATACAACAATGCAAAACTTTAATATAAACCATCTTTGTCCATATTTTCACCACCATATTTTTTACTGTCATCATCATTACCATCATAATCAGCTGCTGGCATGTAACACCCACAAATCTCATTTTCACCATGTTTAGTTAATCCACTTTCAGAGATAATGAGGGGGCGTCTGGAATGTGAAACCATCAGAGTACTGTGTGTAACACAATCCACCTGGCCCAACAATGTCCAGCCTCACCATTAAAACAGACTACTGGTGACATCAAATTGTAACTGATGTGATTGTATGAATCCAGGTTTAACTTTACTTTTACTTCAGAATATATTAATATAAATCAATACTTTTCAGTCAGTAAATTTACAATAATAAAGTTATATGAACAAAAATGGTGTGGTGTGATATAGTTTATGAAACCCAAACATTTTAAACAACACATACTGCATATTTGCTCATACTATATTATTAATTATTTTCTAATTATATGGTGTTTGTCAGTTTAAAAGATAATTTTGCAGGTCAAGAAAGTTGATGTCATGAAACTACTTAAGTATGACTGTGAAAATACGTAATTATAAAGACTACACGCCCCAAAGTCGCGTAAGTGACGTCTCTCTCGCTGAGGCGATGTCCGTGTGTTTCGTGCTTGGATTGTCATCACACGAGCAGCGGGTCTTGCTTATTTTGTCGCATCCTGACTGACCCGTTTAATAATTCACATCAGGCACGATTACACTACATTCGTGCATGTATGACAGCAGTTACCTGGCTAGCTAGTGCCTGTGACGTATATTGTGCGAGACGAGAGATGTAGTTCCCCGAACGGGTTCACATAAAAACTAAATTATACTATAACAAACCCACGACAAAGTGCAACTTTCCTCATTTTTAAAATTATGTTTTAAATGGACAAACATCATATGTGTAACTCGTGCCACCACTCAAACCGGATCAAAAATGATTTGTCCCTCGCCGTTGACTACCGTTCATATTTTTTCCCCCAAAATAGGTCCCATGGGGAACACCGGAAAGGGAGGGACTTCTCTGCTAGCCTTCCGATCCATGCACCCGATTGGCTGCGGACCATGTATGTCGACCATGAAACCACGCCCCCACTGCCAGCGACTTCCGCTTCTGTGTCAATCCAAAGCTACTACACTAAATTCCTGTTCGTTTCTCTGGACTTGTCAAAACATTCACTCTGCGCACACTGCCGAGGTAAGACGACAGACATTTAACGGCTCTATCTGTGATCTCCTGTTGTGTTTTCAAGGCCGCAATTTTTTATTTGCATTTTGTGTACAGGGAAGGTTGCTAACTGTGCTAGTTAGCCACCTTTTTCTTTTAGCCCGCCCGCTAACATTAATGCTAGCTGTCAAAAAGCTGACGTCCTCTCAGTGCTGGGGCTGTCACCTTGATGTGTGCTGACAATCAGTACCCCATAAGCTTACTGAATTACCTTGTTGTCATTTAAAAATGTTTGCCAAGATTAGATAAGTTGAAATTTGTCAAGCTAGATCAATTGTTAGACTGTATGTGCTAATGTTAGCAAGCAAAGAGTTCATGGTAGCATAGCATATGGGATGGGTTCTCCTCGCCACTTCTGTCGGGAGCTGGACGTCGTTAGGCTGCCAGTCAAGATTTCATTAACAGCACACAGCTTGACAATTGAGTGATATATAGATTTTTAACTAGTGAGAGCCATTGGTATTTTCCCAAGTGTGTTAGCAAGCAGCACTAGTAAATTATTTGGCATGGCAGTAGTGCGACTGTCAGCTCAGTTCTGTTCGGTGAAATTTCACATGAAGCCAAAAATGAAAAGGCAATGCAGGTCGGAAGAAGAGTACTGTGTGAAACCCGTCAGATTCCCTTGTGTAAGAAAGATCTGTAAAACCGCAGCACTTAGCTAAAGTCGCTTCCTATCACGTTTAACTGCCTCAGCAAATAGTGAGAATGTTCCCCTGCCTGTTTGGCTGCCCACTGCCCCCATCACCATGTAGGTCCAACTCACAGGAGAGACTAAACAAAGCTTTGTCTTTTGAAGTGTACTGTAGGTCATTGACACCGAGGGTTGCACTGACACAGCAGGCTGTTTATCTGCTCTCCCTGGTAGACATATCCCTCAGAGGCTGGCTTCACTGGCTTGTGATGGTGATGGTGCCTGGAAAGATTAGATGTATTGTTCCAGAGGGATATTTGATTTCACAGTCAGTATACAGAAACATACATATGTAGACATAGCAACACATAGCAACATTCAATGCTTACATTACAACTGAGAGTCTGTTCAGATGCTGCTATCTTGTTGTTTTGTACAGTATATTGAAAATATTTTGACTACCACTTGGGAACTTTGCATAACAATAGCAGTCACAAATGGACACAAATTTAAGGAACTGATACTGAGCATTTCAGACACTTTATCCTGTTAATCTGTTAACAGGACACTGATTATTTTATTTCTTGTAGAATCAATAACAGTTGTTGCCAGACAACAATATGTTGAATGCTTCAGTTATTTTATTGGAAATAAAAAAGCATAAATGTAAATGACTATTCCTCCAAATTTTGGTATTTTTCCCCCAAAAGTCCCCTCCTACCCAACCAGTAAATTACAAAAAACAAAGTTAAATAGAATTTAAAAAAATAAAAAAATGAAATACAGAATAATAAATAAAGTACTCATTGATAACAATAGTAATTATAGCATAAATCCCAAACTAAAGATAAAATAGGGTGATAAACTTTACCATATACAAATGGACAAATTAACTTTTGGTGTGGTCATTTCTGTTTACATAATTCAAACTTTATGGTGCCATACATTTTAGCTGATGGTGACCAATAAATCTCATATGCCATAAGTCTATTAGTCTACACAAATACGTTATGTCTAAAATTAAAACTTAAACTACAAAGAAATGCATACAGAAGCATTGCCAGTTTGTCAAAATAAGATAAGAGGGGCTGCCAGTTATAGTAATTTCAGTTTTGGTAACTTTTGGTTTAAGCAATTTGTTTATTGATATTTGTTGGCTAAATTACATATTGATTAATTAAAAAAAATAAAAATGTTAGTTGCAGAGCTAGATAGTTTGTGAAAATGTGTGTGATGCTGTTTTCTTCTTGAAAATAGAAAGAAAAGAAAGAAAGAAAGATATTCCTTTATTAGTCCCACAGTGGGGAAATTCAGTTTTACACTCTGTTGTTCACACAGTACATATACATGTCAATGGAGAGATGTCAGAGTGAGGGGGCTGCTCCTGACAAGCGTCTAAAATATGTGTTATATATAACATCAATCAGAATTTCATTAAGATTTAAATATCTAATGATGGATTTTAAATTTCTGGTCCTACAGAAATAACCGTTTTGTAAAATTCTAGTTTGAAATGACCAAATGATCCAGAAGGCACCTGCTGATTTTATTCCTACATTACAGGAGACACCAGGCCATACTCTGTGGGATTACAGCTGCTGTCATTGTGTTATTTGTCTTCCTCCCAAAGGTGCCTTAATTACCTCCTTAGTTAGTTGCTATGGTGATGGTCTCCATTTGAAAGGGGAGCATGTCATTGTAACAACGACTACCTGCCTCCAGCAGCGCGAAGCAGAGTGAAGCAGGATAGATGAGCGATTTCTGTGTTTATTGATCTAATGGTCGCATATTTAAGTGTCAATTCTGTGAGCACCTTAAGATACATTTCAATTGTGCAATATGTATTTTTGAGTTCTGTGGTTGAATTTAAGGGAACAGGAAAGAGATTTTGCAAGGCAGGCACTGGTTTCAACATAGCTGAGAGAAATATTGCCGGACTAACGCACACTAAAGAAGATGCAACACCAGCAGAAACTTGAACTATTTTGGCAAGTTGTAGTTTTTTGATATGATATGTATTTTGTGGTCTTTCAGGATGAATGAGATACTACAATTTCCCTCCTACAATCTGTTAAATCATATTACCTTTTGAATCCTTTAATATAAAAAGCACTAGCTATAATGCTAACTTTGGGCTTCATTTTGTTTTTGTACCATTATATGAGAACTGTGTTGCCACATGGGGATAAGGCAAAATTTGAGCTAGTCCAGGCAACCATCCAGGCAACAGAGGCACAATACTGTATGTATAATTTATGACAGTACAGGGTAACAGGCAGCCAATCAGGAGCCTGTCTGACACACAGTCATTGTACTGTTTTGATCTGCTTTGTTTGGCTCATGGTCATAGGGAGTGCATGCTGGTCAGCAGGGACAAACTGTGAGAAGAAGCTGTCTAATATGGATACATCATTATGTCAGCGTGCTGTCATCATTGGCCAGTGATGTTGAAAATAGGTGATGTATAGATATTGATCTGCTATTTCCTGGCAGTATTTGACAGATATTTTACATTATTTGTTACTACATGTTAGGACAATGGGGAGGGGACCATGTACAAACTGCAAGAAGTGTGATTGGACAGCTTGGTTTGCTTTTTGTTTTCTCCTCCATCTTTCCTGTTCTTGTTTACTGATAGTGAAGACACCATCAACAAACATTTAGCAAGCTGAAGCCGGCTCGGCGATGTTCTCCTTTTCAGTAACAAGACAACAAAGTATTTTCTGATCTGTATCTGTATTTTGCACCACTGCACAAACTAACTGAAAGAGTGTAAATGCTGTTATCCTGGAATACCTTATAAAATGAAAAAAGACCTTGTCCAGATAACGTGAAACATTCATTCAGAGCTGCTGAAGCACTCAGCAGGTTAAAAGCTTCCCTACACAGTAGCCGTCTTCAGCGAGACCACCAGGACACCTCGACACAGAAGCAAAAAAAATCCAGCTAAACCAGATTTTCCCAGTTGAACAAGTCCCACGTCAGCACAGTCGTGAACAATGTTGATACAAATCTAGCCTTTGTGCATGTTTTATATACTTTCAGTTAGGAGTGTCGCAGCGTTTGCGTTTAAGGGTGGACACATGAAAGAAGTTTGTAGGTAAGACGCTGAGCTGGCTCTCTAAGTAGCAGGTTTTACCTCCTAGCAGGTATCGCTGGAATGTGCTGACTCACACGACATTGAATCCTTGTGTCTGTGTGTGTCTGTGTGTGTGTGTGTGTGTGAGAGAGAGAAGTTAGACAATGTTTTGTTCCCAGAGGTTTTACACTGTCGTAGGAGAGACATGAAGAGGACAAATTCGTCACCTCAGTCAGACACAGAGACACAAAATAACAGGATTGTCCTCTGTATGTGGATAAGTCTGTTTCTCAAGTTAAACAAAAGTAATTGGGATATCTGTTGTGAAAATACTTCAGTTTAGGACTAGATTTAGTCTTTCATGGAAAACCAGCTGTTGTTTTCATTTGTAGATGATGGACTTGACTCAGAAACAGACCTTAAAAATCTTGCTTTCAGGTGATCACTGTGTTATTGTCTTATCATTTTAGTTTGACCCATACAGCTGTGTTTTTGTAGTTGTATGGTCATTTATGTTTCTTTACCCTTTTTATTTATTATGTATTAATCAGGGCTGTCAATCCAATAAAGTATTTATTCACAAATGATTGCCCATAGTTAATCATGATTAATTGCACATTTTTATCTGTTCAAAAATGTACCTTTAATGGAGATTTTGCAAGTATTTGATACGCTTATCAACATGGGAGTGGACAAATATGCTTGCTTTATGCAAGTGTATGTATATATTTATTACTGGATCACAACACAATGACAAATATTGTCCAGACACACTCACAGATACTGCATTTAGTATAAAAAATATACTCATATCATCACATGGCAAACTCAAGCCCAACAGCTGTCAGTGTGTCAGTGTGCTGACTTGACTATGACTTGCCCCAAACTGCATGTGATTATCATAAAGTGGGCATGTCTGTAAAGAGGAGACTTGTGGGTACCAATAGAACCCATTTACATTCACATATCTGGAGGTCAGAGGTCAAGGGACAAGAGGTTGACCGGTTAATCGGTCGGCCGATTATTTGACTTTTTTCATAATTGGCATCGGCCGATGTCTGAGCATATTAAGCCGATTATCAAGCAGGTGCATAAATGCTGCTAAGTGCACTAAAACTTTTTCATCCAAAAGTGGATTGAAGTTTATTTTTTTGATTACCTGTTTTACGTATTCAATATTTAGATTATACATTATTTTTATTTAAAATATACAAGTGCACTGCAGTGCAGACACAAAATGTAGATTGGTATTGGTATTGTTGTTCAATAAATGTTCACTGAAGTTGGGAAATTTTGTGTTCATTAGTTATTATTAAGCTGTTCTATTTTATCGGCATCATATATCGGCCATCGGCTGTCCAGATTCTGTAAAAACAAAAAAAACAACAAAAAAACAACAACTTGGCGTTGACCAAAAAACAACCCTATTTCGGTCAACCTCGACAAGGGACCTTTGAAAATGGACATGACAGTTCGCCATTGATTGGTATCAATGGATTCCAGTATTTTCACTGTAGCTTTAAAGCTGAGTCCATTTGCGTTCTTGTGTGAAAGAAATTAGTGGTGTTAAAATGCGTTTGTGTTAACGTATTATTGAGTTAACTTTGACAGCCCCAGTATTAATAAATACATTAAAAAGGTTTCGTCTTTCTTAGTGTATCACAGTGGCTCAAATCCCTGAAGGCTTTACTGTTGATGTCTTTGTATTACTTTGACTTTTGAATTGTTCTGGTATGAATGCAACCTAAATGTCTGAACTGTGTGTGTACTGTTTGTGTGTGTTTGTGTTTGGATGGGACTGTGTTTAACCCTTTTGTGATTTACTTCCTGGGCTGTTGTCCTTATCTAAGGCAGAATGACTGAGTTTTGTGTACATTTTTTTTAATGATTTTTGTCATCTTTATTTTTTCCCTCCCAGTCTCATCCTTTTGTGTCTCTGCAAGCTGTTTTGCTTTTGTGGGACAAGAAAGGAGATTGAAAGGGGTGAAAAGATAGGATGGAAAGAGACAAGTTGAGATTTTCTTCACAATTAACTAATGAACAATGGTGCATTTTCAGTCTCTGTTAAGGACCTCAGCTTGCAGTTAGTACTTGCTTGTCTCCGAGCTCGTCTCTTTGTCATTTTTCACTCTGTCAGCTGTACCAGTGTGTGCTTTAAGCTGATTAGGTACAGTATATTGCTGCTGTACCTTCTGAGTTGTATTTCCATTCTGCTGAACAGCGGTGCAAGCACTCACTCTACAGACCAGGGCAGATGTTGACATTAGCGCTTACTATGGATCTTAATTATTAACCGTTTATCCGTTAACCGACATTAAGCATTTTAAGTGATGTGGAAACGGCTAACAGAAATATTAATAATTCATTTAAAAAGCTGAGCAAAGGCAAGGCTAGCAGCTAGCAACTAGCAGCTGCTAAAGTAGCACAAACACACGCCCTGTTTGTGGGACAATCGCAAAAGTTAAGACAGCTGACAACCTGGTAAACTAAATGATGTGGCAGTGGATTTTTACTGGGGGCTGCATGTGAACTCTCCTGACGGTGAAGTGGGGACAGTGAAGGCAGCATCATGACTGCTACAGTAACTCTCCTGACGGTGAAGTGGGGACAGTGAAGGCAGCATCATGACTGCTACAGTAACTCTCCTGACGGTGAAGTGGGGACAGTGAAGGCAGCATCATGGCTGCTACAGTAACTCTCCTGACGGTGAAACGGGAACAGTGAAGGCAGCATCATGACTGCTACAGTAACTCTCCTGACGGTGAAGTGGGGACAGTGAAGGCAGCATCATGGCTGCTACAGTAACTCTCCTGACGGTGAAATGGGAACAGTGAAGGCAGCATCATGGCTGCTACAGTAACTCTCCTGACAGTGAACTGTTGACTCAGTTATCTGTTGTGCTCATACACTGCTGCTGGCACATCGCTGCATGAGACACATTAATCTTGTTAGTTAACGGTTAATATTTGGTTAGTGAGAGTTTTTTTTTTTTTTTTTTTTTCCAAAATTAGCATCCCTAGCACTTACAAATGGCTCCAGTCAGAAGATGTGCTCGGACAAGGTTAGTGTTGTTGTGAAGTGACTTAAATTTCATACTTGTGGTAGTACTCTGATAAATAGTGAAATTAATGACATTTAAACTCTCCCTTTGTGATGGTCTTGTGATATGTGCTTCCATTTTCCTTCCCTCAGGCAGCACAGATGCCTCCTAACTATCGATGATGATGATGGTTTAAAGGAGCAGCTCATGAAGGCTGGAGGAGAGCTGATATTTACTTTATGTATTGTGTGAGACAGTATTAGATTCCTGCCTTTTATGTTATGTTTATTTTGCAGCATGTTGTCAAGACAAAGACAGGAGTCTTGGACAAAAAATGATTCCAAGGCTTGGTTTATTTTGTAATGTTTTCATTTGCTAATTTGTTATAATTTTTTCCTACATTAAGTTTTTTGTTGCATTGCTAAATAATGCCATTTGAAGGGCGTTTCTGTTGGCACTTTTGGTTGCGCAGTCAAACCGTGCCGCTCTGATTTGTTTTGGCATGCTGAGTTGCACACAAGATGGACCATCTCCGGAGCTGGGCCAAAGCGTCCGCAACTCCAAGCAGGTTGCAATGATGTCTCGCTAACCTGTGACGCTCCCCCATCCCCCCTTTAAACAAACGTGTTATGAGGCTCAACTCGTCTGTACGGGATACGAGAGAGAAAAACGTGGTGTGTTCAGCTCTCGCGGCACTTCTGTAGCTTCAAACTGAATCTCTGTGGTTTGAAGTTTAGTTTAGTCTGCTGTGTCTCTGTTTGCACTTTCAGATATCTGTTATATTTTACTGTTTCACATTCAGCTGTACAGGAGTCTTAGTAACCCTGACCTGTCTTTGTGAGGATATAGCAGGTCAGCAGTAGAAGCTACATAGAAGTGGCATACATCATCTGAAAGCTGGAAACCTGGAGATTAATTTGTAGCTCAGCCCTGTGTGTCAAGATGTTCAAGTCATAAATTAGAAATAAAAATTGTGAGAATAAAAAAAAGTTGTTGCAGCAATTTTCAGGTGGGTAGCATTTGTGACATACTTTTGATTCTAAATGTTAACCATATTTCTGAATGCTCTAAGTCTCTAGTTTGGGGCTGTAAAGTTTCATGAGGTGGTGATTATCCTAGAGGTCACCACAGGTCATTTGATGCAGTGACGTCACGCTTCAAAAACAGGTCTCGCCATATCAAATGGTTACTGTGGGGACTAACATCATCACAAATAAATACAACTGGGCTCATTGTATTAAGAGTCTCAGCTTTCCATTCATTACCAATTCATGCTATTATACAGTTTAGTTTAAAAATCTTCAAATAAACCATTTTTTTTTATAATAGGTGAAAATTATAAATTTATGCTGCATATTTGGTTGTAAAACTGCATGTTTTTTTCCCTCAAACTGCATGTGATTATCATAAAGTGGGCATGTCTGTAAAGGGGAGTTTCGTGGGTACCCATAGAACCCATTTTCAGTCACTTATCTTGAGGGCAGAGGTCAAGGCACCCCTTTTTTATATGGCTGTGCCTGTTTTCCTTTGTCAAAATTTAGCCCCCCAGGGGAGCAGTGGCAGCTACAATTAGGCCAGGGAAAATGGCTTTGAGATGGGAATTGAGACCCGGTTCCTAGTTGTCTGATCCCTTTGGATTGCCTCCCTGACTGAGGGCTCACTTGGTTTTGGTTGTAGAGTTAGCCAAATGAGAGTGAGAGAAAGGTCCGAGAGCTGTGAAAGGCTGACAGATGACCACTGACTTTTCTGTAATACAACTCAATGCTGGAAACAATAAGTGAAAAATGACCTATAGCTCCTGCTTGGTAGATTTGTGAATCTGTGTCTCGGAAACAGTGTTTAGTGACTTTAAAGCTCAGTGAAGTTACCTGAATTATTCTCCTCATTTTGTTGTTAGTGCACTAAAATGTTGGCGAGACAAGAACCATGCAAGGATGTCGGTCAAGAAAAAGAAGTACGGCAACTACATAGTGTGTTGTAGACTTCATGGATGCCATAAAAACCGTTGCAGTGTTTGTGTGTGGTGCCAGTCGTGACCCTGTTTGTTTCCTAGGAACTATAATCACGTTCATGATCTGAACTGAACTAAATCATGATACAATAATATAACAATCAGTAAATAAAGCTTTGCTACCTTGGTCATTATTTCTCTTTTTGCTATCAAGAGGTCAGACAAACATCCATAACTTTACAAGAAATCCAGATATTGACAACCAGCGTACACAAGGTATAGACTGTATAAAATGTGGCTGTAGTCTCCGTGATGTCAACCATAGGTTTCTGAAGAGCTGTTGTGAAGCTCAAAGTGGCTTTGGCTATCGCCATCTTGGCAGTGACTACACAGCATAACACACAGCTAATCCAAAAATGGGCAAAGAGGTTGATGGAGCGTTGGTGGAGCTGAGGTGGGCCTCGGTGATGAAACAGAGGAGACAGCTAGCAGCTAGCGACCTGGTACAGTCGCTTAAAACAGCAACTGAACGACACCTAACTTTAAGCTTTAATATAAATTAAGCAGGCGAATTATATAAAAATTCACCCCGTACAGTTGTCATGAAAGGGAAAATTAGCTACAGAGCTTTTGTAGCGGGCTGTAAACATGTTTATTTTAGCTGTTAAGTCTGGCATTTTTTACGTGGGGGTCCATGGAGATTGACTCAAGTGTCCATTCAAAGAGCTGTAGTCTTTGGCACTTCCTCACTGGCTTCATTTCTCAGCACCAGACTGCCGCTTGGTTTACGGTAAACAAGGTAAAAAATCTGCAGTGGAAAAGGATCAGTTGTCCGTTGTAAGAAGCCGCTGGTTTGGCCAGGCAGGATTCTGTTAAGATGAGACATGAGCTAGTTACTGAAGTCCACCAAACAAACATTTGTGTCATGCAATTTGAATTGTTTCACCTTCTACATGTTAGATGCTCCCAGTTTACTCAGAAGTTGTTCATGTTGTTGGTTTTAGTGTGACATAGTCTAGTTTCATCAACCTTTATCTTAATGTGCTTCAGAGAGAGACTGAGTGTGTGAATTGACTTGTGGTATGTGTGTCATGGTGTGCAGAGGTGTGTCTCCTATTGAGGTAGGTGTGTGTAAAGAGAAAGAAAGAGGGGTGTGTGTTTGCTGTGTCACTGCTCAGCACTGGGCTCCGTCTCGAATGGCGACAGCTCTCGTCTCTTAATTTCTTTCACCTCTCTCTCTCTCTCTCTCTCTCTCTCTCTCTCTCTCTCTCTCTCTCTCTCTCTCTCTCTCTCCTCTCTCTCTCTCTCCCTGTCTGTCTCTTCGTCCCCGCGGGTTTGGATGTTTTTGTCGGCCCTCGGAGGACAGCAGAAACAGCCGTTGCTAGGCTAGTATCTGCAGCCTGGACTTATGAATGGAACAGCCGCATCGGTAGGTTTGTCGTCAAGGTTTCGAGTTATTGGCAGTGAAGTCATTTGCCATTGGAAAGTTTGGCAGTGGGGTTGCTACAGTAACAAGCTTTGGTTTTACCTGTTTGTTTTGAGAGGGCCCATGGGAGAGTAGAGTCTGGCAGATTATAGGCTTTAATAATAAGTAGGAATGCTAACATGCTCATACTGCTCTCGGATTATCTGGACCAGCAGTATTAAATTAAATTTCTTCGGCAAATGGTCAATAGTATTGTTAATTTTTTCCCTCCAAATGAATGGTGTCATTTGAATATGTTAAATATGACTGGTTCTATATATGTGCAAGTTGAGCTTTTTTTCTGTAATTGTGGTGTGATAACCTGTTATCCCAAGTGAGTTTTAAAGTCTGATGTAAACAAAAAGGGTTGCAGCCAACTATTTTTTTCATTGTCAATTAATCTATTGACTATTTTCTTGCTTAATCAGTTGCTTGTTTGCTCTGTAACATGTCAGAAAATGGTGGAAAAAAAATGTTGATCGGTGTTTCCCAAAGTCCAAGATGATGTCCTCAAATGTCTTGTTTTGTCCACAACTCAAAGATAATCAATTTACTGACACAGAGGAGTAAATAAACCAGAAAATAGGGATGCATCAATACCGGATCAGATATCGGGCCAATACTGACTCAAATAGCTGGATTGGATAACGGTGACAATGGGGCCGATCTATTCAAGTCCATGTTTGTATAATTTATACGTTATATACTTTTATTTGAAGTCTTTTTAAGTTTTGACCAACTTGTTGCATTAAAAAGTTTACGCTTGACTTGTAATTCCTCTTAATTTTGAAGATTTTTTTTTAACTTGCTGCTTTACAATTTATTATTTTAATAATCACTAATTCAGTAAGTTAATTTCTATGTAATTTTTAGGAAAGCAATGTTTAAGTCAGGCCTGATATTGCCTTACACATAAGAGAATAATCAGTAACTTCCACACAGTGAGGCGTACAGCTTTTACTGAAACACTGATATCGGATCAGTAGTCAGTATCAGCCGTTACGCAAAGCCCAGTCGGATCGGTGCATTTCTATCAGAAAAAAATCACATTTTAAAAGTAGGAATCAGAGACTCAGGTTTCTTAAATATGTACTCAAACTGATTAATAATCCATTATCAAAAAAGATGTTTAATATAGTAGTTGGCAACTAATTGATTAATCATTGCAGCTCTATAAGCAAATGTTTTCAGAGTCTTTTTCATTCTTGGCTGGGGAAAAGTTTTATAACCAGTTAACTACTGTCTTACTTGCACTTGATATTTCTGGTGGAAAAAATGAGGTAGGACCAACAAAAGATGAACTCCATTAACTTGGTCACGTGGTTGTAGTCAGCAGTGTTGTTTTAAATTAATGATGTGCATGAAACCTTTAAATTAATGAATAGTTAATTTCACCAAGGTGAGGCTGCATTCAGCTTCTCTGTTACAAAACGTAGTCCCTCCAGCCACCGTGTCAGGCACGTGTTTTCCTGTATTTGTGTAATAATAATAATGAAATAAGAGAGCCATAGGTTGAGGTTACCGGTGATAAGATATTATCCAAGTATGGAGGTGTGTTTGTGGTGCCATGCCTGTCATGGTTACGTAACGGCTCATGGGCGTCTGGAACAGAGCGAGCGACATGATCTGAGAGCTGATTACAGCCAATCAGAGAGCTCTCAGTGTGTGTGTGTGTGTGTGTGTGTGTGTGTGTGTGTGTGTGTGTGTGTGTGTGTGTGTGTGTGGAATTTACTTCATTTATCTGCACATTTATGGAAGAGAAAATGAGTTCACTGAAAGCACAGTATTACCAAAATTAATAAAAATATAGATTGGAACTTTAGTGCAAAACAGGTTATAGTGTGTGCAAATAAAAAGGAGTATAATCGTAGTTTATCAGGGATACTGTAGTAGTATTTCATTTCACTGGAGTTGTTGATGCTGGTATGAGATTCAAAGAAACATTTGTCCTCCCAAAATGAAAGTAATTGAGCTTAAGACCAGATTAATTCCCAGAGTCTCAGCTCCGCGTAGACCTAATTACTGAGGTCTCCATGTGGAGTGCTCCTCCTCATCCGTGCTTCAGAAACACTCGAAGGAGAAGGATCCATGTAACGTCTTAGAAAGGCCAAGAGCAGCCCGAGGGTCGTACTTTAACCAGTAGTTGTCATACTTTTTCTCAAGTGCTGCCACATAATCAAAAGGGATTTTCTTCTCTTCTTCTGTGATCGCTTCTGTGCGCTTATTTGCACGCCAACTTTTAACAATGCGTCTGCTTGTGAATCTGAGTTTGAGTCAGTGTTGTGACTGCAGGGCCTTAGGACACCGTCCACAACCTGATACTTCCTGTTGCTTAATACAAAATGAGAACTGTGTGCTGACTCCCAGGCGTGGTTTTTGGCTCATAACTGGAAAGCAGTATGTTATGAGATTATGTTTAATCTTTAATACACTCAGATCAATTACAACCCGAGGGATTCCCACTTAGAGAATAGTAGCCAGTAAATAGTGCGTTACAACCCAGGCGGGCTGCCATACCAGGAAATGTTGGAGAAATTAATGCAAGAATCAATAATTCATAGTATGAATTTCATTTATTACAGACTATCAAAGACGACAAAGTGAGTAACTGTGTCTTCTGGTCAAAATGCATAATGCAGGTAATATAGTACTGCATTTTGATGTTTTTTGTTTATTGTTTTGATGGCACAAGTGTCAAAACTAGTAAGTTAGTCTATTGCAAATCTATCAAACCATTAATGGAATAATACACTGAGTGAGGAGTTTATCTGGGGAATGCAGCTGGACAGATGTTCATGCTACCTGTTTCAGATCTTAAAGGAATAGTGTGTAACATTGTGGGGGGGATATATTGGCAGAAATTGAATATAATATGTATTTTTGCTTTAAGTAAGTTTTTATCACTGTTGGGTCAAGTACTCACTCAAAACCACTTCTGTCAAACTTCAGACCTATTTCAAAGCTTCCGTTTTTATCTAAAGTTTTAGGTCAGATAGTTTTTAACCAGACATTTTTAGAAAACCATGACCTTAATGAGAAGTTTCAGCCTGGATTTAAACCCCGCTGTAGCACAGAAACAGCTCTTTTAAGAGTTTTTAATGATTTTAACTGTTGACTCTGGGAACTCTGTTATTGTAGTGCTTTTAGACTTGACTGCAGCCTTTGACACAGTGGATCATGAGATCCTTTTATCACGTCTTGAACATTATGTGGGCATTAAAGGAATGGCCCTAAAATGGCTCCAGTCATACCTGACAGATAGGAGTTTTTCAGTCCAACTAGGCAAATGTTCCTCTACTGCAGCATCACCAACCTGTGGGGTTCCCCAAGGTTCCGTTCTGGGCCCTACCCTCTTTTCTTTGTATCTGCTGCCCTTGGGGTCCATTTTTAAGAAATATATTCCTTTTCTTTTGCTGTTACTCTTTTACTTCTGTTATGTGCGTATTACGGTTATTGTTTTTACAATGTTCTTATTGTTGTTTGTATTGTATGCATTTTATTATGTACATGTTCAGCACTTGCGGTTGTTTTTAAACATGCTATACAAAAGTTTGACTTGAGTTGACTTCTTTTAGACATGTACCAATACCATCTTTTTCTTTCCCAGGACCAATTCCAATAACTGAACCTGCGATATTGGCCGATACTGAGTACTGATTCGACCAGCGTGATAAAAATCTGTCAATTTTTGTCACTAGTGTGATAAAAATATTTATGTATACTACTTTTGACTACCATTGCACTCTCCCCTAGCACCACACTGTTGTTGTTTGCTATCGTCACGTGACAAACTACCTGTAATCAGTTCTTCTTCGCTGCGCTAAAACAGTAGTCGCCAGTGGCAGCCATGATACATCCAGGACGACACCACAGTCAAGACTACTGTTTTGGAGCGCTGAAGAAGAATTTCCGGTTAAGCAAGTTGATGAGTTAATAAATAGTGTAACTGGATCAATGCATAGTCTGGCTTACTTGGTGAAGTCCTATCCTGAATTTTGGGCAGTATTTCCAATACTGGTATCGGAACAACTCTGTTTTCTTTAGTGTATAATTACCTGCAAATAAGAATCGTTGTTGTTTCATGTCTAGAAGCTAACATACAAATACTAAAGAGAAAGATGGTAAAGGTTAGGCATGGACCTTGAATGGTTAAGTATAGGTTGTTGGGCAGTGAGTCTCGTGTGAGTTTTGCCAGGTTTTACAACTTGTGGGTTCCCTTTTAGACACAGGTCTTCTTCACAGAACTGGCCGCCATGTTTCTGCAGTAACCCAGAATGGACAACACTAGATGCCAATTGTGGCAGCCATCGTTACACGCCACCAGATCCTACACACTGGGCCTTTTAACTCATGATAAGAAAGGTTCAGTTAAGCATTATTCTTGGTATGAATGGATCCCACAGTTTAATACTGATAGGGCTGTAAAGTGACGCGGAGCCTTTAACTAATGCAAATCACATTTCCAGCCATGTTTACTTAATTCACAGGCATACGTGCTGGCATACACTGCAGCCAGACGTCATATTCTGAAATATTATTTTTTCTGACATTTAGTGACAAAACCTGTTATTGCCTGCAGTTTTTGCAAATAATTGTTGTATTACATGTGTTTGCTATGTAGATTCTTGTGATGTTTGCAGAACAGGGTAGAACAGGGTAGAACACTGAGTACCGAGGCACTGATGAAGTATGCCTGATAAGAGGTATCACTGTTGGTGGCTTGGCCATGTTTTGGTACACAAGCTTTAAAACTTAGAAGCAGGCAGTAGTTTGGGAAAACTGTCGTATCCTCAGAAAAGTTAAATTGTCATATTTCCTCCAGTCTGGAATTTTTGCATTTTTGGGAGTGTCCTGGTTTATGGGATTATGAGGCCACAGGAAGTATCAGGCTTTGTTGTGAATATCTCTTGGCTGATATCATTTGCTGCAGTCAACTCCTACTTCAGATCTCTTTATTCTGTTGGTTTTTAAACAGGTTAGCATAAATGCAGTGTTCTTTCATTTTATTTGTCTTCCTCAAGCACATCGCTATAGGAGCCAACCAGCTACAACAAAGACAGTTTAAATTGGCTGTTGTAACAACTGAATACCAGCTTGTCATCAATTCTGTCCACCTTATCGATCGTGGACACCGAGGCCAAAGTTAATTTCTGTGCCGAAGGCGTTACGTACAACAACCCTTCCACTGTGTAGATGAAGGGAAAGAGAACAAGCCTTGTTTTACTCCAGTTTGAGCATTTCACCTTTAGAAATGAATGCCTGTACAAAAGGATTTGTCTCATTTAGGATTTAATTTCACTGCAGGTATGTAATACCGCTGTAAACGGCAACATTTGATGAACATTTGGGTTTGACCAGTATTGGAAACAGTGGAGAAGCCAAACCAAAAGACAATAAAACTTTATCCAAAGATAGGAATACAGACTCAACAATGCTCATTTTAGACGTTCATTTTTCTTTGTTTCATCCTCAAGCTTCCCCTTTCTAGGGTTGCAAAACTTTGCATGCTAAGTATGTTACTGTTTAAAATGTTAACATGAACAAATATTGCAAATTTAGAAACTGTTATGAGAAGGGAGACTTGAAACGCCCAGCAGACCTAACAAACCACGTATTGCAGGTTGTGTTATTAGTTTAGGCTACATTGAATTGAATTGAATTGGTCAGGACAAACACTAAAAAACACAAATTTAACATGGAAAAAACTTCATTGGCCACTGTTTGAAATGAAATAAATATAAGAATAAATAGATACACTCAAGTTATGTCATGTCTGTGTTGCGTTTCGGGGACTGATACCAAAACAACTTTTTTCACTTAGTTAGGGGACCATGAACATATATTTTCCCCTTTTTTATTTAAAAAAAAAGTTAAATAAGTGTTAAATAAAGAACTTTATATCAGGAAATATTTGTTTAGAAATTTAAAAAAATAAAACAAAACTTTTGCTAACTTTTGATGCTTGACACATCTTTGATACTCCCTAAAAGTACTTGATATCCAGCTGTAGTCGTGATGTTTAGAGCCATGTATAACTCCAGATGAAGTATATACATAACTGGATTTAGCTTTGCTGTGTGTTAGAAACTGCTGCTGTGTCTAGCCTGCTACCGAGCTGTTAACAATGAGTCAAAGTAAGTCAACATTTGTTGTATTTGCAATGTGGGCTGTGTCATTGTGATGAAAATGTTTCATGCCAATTGTGTTTCCTTGTAGTGTTACTAACATCAGGCATTGGGGGTCATAGTGGTGAGAGAAACAAATGGATAAATCATGTGTCATCATGGAGAATATGGTGAAGTGGGCAGTGATACCAAACAATGAGTAAGTGATAGAAATGAGGTATTTTTTGAGCTTTTTATATAGCAGAGCAACGTGATCTGCTGCCAGCACAGTGAAGCTGTTTGAGTTTAAGGGCTGCCTGCTGGTGGACGACTATGTATAATGAGTGGAGGGATTAAGTTGGTTCCACCTTTTCTCATTATCATTCCATCACCTTTACTCATTGACATTCAACAGGATGAGGAAGTGAGAAAATGTCATCTATGAATAGCACTACATCATACATCGTTAAGGTCAGTTCAGTCAAAGGTCAGATGTTATGTTTTTAAAGCTAATTTAACCAGTTGTTAAGGGCATAAACGTATATATCACTTGCTCAGTTACCAACTAACCAAAAGCCTGTTTAGAATTAAGAGCATCCAACAAAATGAGACGAAGACTGTGATCCAGCAAACGAAGCGAGCATCCAATCAGAAACCTGTTTCAGACTTGGTCAAGGGCTGCACGATTATAGCCAAGCTGATAATCATGATTATTTATTATGATTATTCAAAGATTTGAAGGACAAAATATTTTTATTGCACTTTTACATTTCAATGAACACAGCACTGCTTTCATGTCCATGTTTTGCTACATTCCTGCTTATGTACAGATCTTTTCAGACTTCAAATAAGGCTCTTTCACCTGAATTCAGTTTATTTTGATTTTGCCCGTCTGCTTGTATTACCCTTCTATACTGGTCTGCAACTGCAACATACAGGAAAATATTTCACAGGCTGCCTCTGTAGTGCGCTTACAGGAAGCGCTAAATATATATGCAGCAGAGGTTTCTGTGAGCACAGCACGCATTTTAAACATCGATATCACAGTTGATTATGTTCATTTAATTGTGTGATTAATTGTGCTGCCCTAATGTGGTCAATGTCCTGCTTTGAAGTGTTTAGGTCATGTGTAGAGAGAGTATGGTGTCCAACATGGATGTCTGAAAAAACTAAGTGCTATTTCAAGCAAATTGTTGCTCAGTTGTAATTTTGAAATATCCTGCTGTTACTGCCCTGATTTTTGAGATTATGCCCTTTAGTCTTGTTAAAGAACTGTTTAACTTTTTTTTTTTAAATTTTACCTTGTTATTTTGGAGTTTGGGGTCATGATTAGACCAAACAGAAAGAAACAAAGACCCAGAAAGCCTGTGGAAGTGGCGTCCCGATTATATAACTACTGGACTAGAAAACTCTCTGTTTGCACTCAGTGGGCCATGATGGACATGACTGTCACTCAGCCAGACTAAGCAGATTTTCAGCTGGTAGCCTAGATAGATGGGAAAGACTGTTTAGTGTCATCTGAAAATGTAAAAGTAAAATAATACTATGATATATAATGGATTATGACTAGTAGTTGTTGCCTGCGAGGCTGAACGTCTCTTGGTCCAACCAGATAAAACCTGTCCTGGATGTCAGAGTCAGAATCAGGTTTATTTGCCAAGTACACATACCAGGGATGTTACTCTGGTTATTTTCCTCTCATTGTACATACAGTACACAGAAATAGAAATACAGTTAAAAGCAAGGACAAGAGTAAAGAAAGAAGATAAAGTAAAGTATTTACAGTATATAAACCATACAGCAAACAATATCTACAAGTCAGGCTGATTCTGTAGATCATAAACAATAATACAGCAATGGTGCAGAGTGCAAATATGCTGGAATAAATATTGAATGATAAATGAAACAGGCTGCTTTATATACATGATGTAGGTTGATATGTACAATACTGTACATGCATGCAGGTAGAGCTGCAACAGTTAATCCATTAGTTGTCAACTATGAAATAAATCGCCATCTATTTTGATAATCGGTAAATTGGTTTTGGTATTTTTTTAAGAAAAAATAGTAAAAATTCTCATTTTATAGATCCAACAACTAATCGAGTAATCAAGAAAATAACCATCAGATTAATCAGCAATGAAAATAATCATTAGTTGCAGCCCAGCATATATATATATATATATATATATATATATATATATATATATATATATATATATATATATATATATATATATATATATATATATATAACGTGGACTATATTATAGTAGGGTATTTTCCTCAGACTTAATTTTTACAGATATATCATTTTTCACAATGCTGCTTAATAGACTTAATTTGTGCTAAAATATGTTTTTCTGCCTCACACATATCAGTCCAGGCTTTGGCTCTTGGTTTACAGAAACTCAGCTGATGTTTTTTGTCTCTACAGGTCACTCATCCGCTTCTCTCAACAAAGACAAAGAAACACAACTTGAACTCAGAAGCTGCATCAGCCGTCCACGTGCTGTCGGTGACCCAAGCAGCAGATTTGCTCTGATTTAAGTCTCCTGGTGTCATTTTGTTGTCAAACCATCTGCCAAATATCGTGAGTTTGGGACATTCCCTGGATATTGAACGGACGTTGCAGTGTTACTCCAGAGGGACCTTGATTGACAGGTCTCCCTCCAGACAGGAACATGTGCTAGAGGTCGTACGTCTGTCCTGAACGACTGGTCGGCTTTGACTCTAGAAGATGAACAATGAGGATGAGTTCTACGACGCCGTCACAGGTGGGAGTGTGCATGTATGTGCGTGTGTCAGCCTGAAATAGAGATGTTACGATACCGTAAATCTAGTAGTTGATCCTAATACGACTAAAATTCTATGATTCTCGATACTGATTCGGTACCACAGTGAAAAACAAGATTCTCGTCATTACATTTGAACACACCATGATAACATTAGAATTTAGCTACTCCCAGTACTCATTTTTACTGAATGGAGCCTGAATGCATCATAATGTAATGTAGCTCCGTGCAGGATTGTGCTGTTTTTCAGCTGCTAACAGTCAACGTTAATGAGCTTGTGTCCTGCTGATTTCAACACAGATTTGTTGTTCACAATGTACCCTAAATGTGTCCATAGTGAGTTTACTGCATCAGAAACACAAGGGTCGACAAGACAATGTTAGTCTGAAGCCCTGACGGTACCTACGATACCAGTGGTACTTTAGAAAAACAAGTACCGTCACCTTTTCAGAATTTTGGCATCAAGTTGGTACCAACACGTCAGTTCTTGTGACACCCCAGGTCTGAAAAACAATATCTTAATGTATTGGCTTTTATTGGATGAAGATATTTTTCGGATGGTCTAAAGAGCTTCTTTAATGAAAAGACAAAATGTTGCAGCAGTTTGTGCTGATTTAACAATAGAAAGTTGTTCCTCAGAGAGACAAATCACTAATGATGTTAGGAGACCAAATGTCTGAGGGATGCCAGAAATCTCAGAAAGTCTTGATGTTGATTTGATAAGCAGATAAACAGCAGCTTTTTTGTCCTTTGGGGGGAATTTGGTTTAAAGTAGGGGGCAAAAACTCAAACAACATGCAAGAGGACATTGGACATTAATCACAACAGTTACAGCAAAAAAAAGTGTTAAAAGTGTGAAACCATTGTAATGGTAGCCGTGATAAAGTGCTGCTGAGTAGTGCAGTCAGGTCAGTGCAAATAAAGCTCATTTATTGCACTTGGAACAAAGGAAATTTTAAACATTTGTGCTTTTTACCCTGGGGACTGAAATTGTACCTCCACCCAGAAGGAGAAGAATGAATTCCTCCAAAAGTGAGCGGTCAGTTATCTGTGATAGATTATTATTATTGTTATTATTATTATTACTATTATTATTACTATTATTTTGCTGGCTACGAAAGCTGTGTTGAACAGATGATTTTAGTTTTGCACCGTAAGGTTCCCAAATCAAGAAAACAAACAGAAGTTTAAAATGGACTCAATAAAGGTTTTGTAAAATAAAACCATCAGTGTTTTGTCCACATTAAAAGTGGTCAGACTGCACAGAAAGTAAAGTCTCTGCAGGCCCGTTTTGCAGATCAGAGATTGTGACACTGTTTGTGCTGCGAGAGGCTGTCGGTCGTAATGAGATGGTGTGTTTTTGTCTCCATTATAGAAGCATAATACCATCCAGTGGAACCTAAGCTGCCTTCGTCTGATGATTAGTTCAATAATTCAGGGCTCTGCTGTCTTGCGGCCGTGATCAGCAATGTCAACAACACCCTGGACTCTGGGAGACTGAATGGTTGTGTAAACTGAGGAAAAAAGCCATTAGTTCAATTTGAGTGTGTTTTTTTTTTTAGAATAAGTGGTCAATTACAGTGCGACATTTTATTCTATCCAGCAGAGGCAGAGAAGGGAAGGAGCAGGGGCATCAGTTGGCAAAATCATTACTTAACACTTAACATTTCTGCGACTGTGGAGAGATAAGCATGGGATGCCATGCATGCTAATGTTACAGTTGCCATGAAGGGCCTGATATCCATGTACTAGCTAATTAAGCAATAGCTCATGACAGGCTGCTTCGCATTGGGCAGAACAATGCCCCTTAGCTGTGATATAATCACAACATATCATGGTCTGAAGTGAGCTATTTTAAAAAAAAATTTTAATATAAAATGGTCACCAAATATGGCAATATGAAAGTTAGAGACACATTCCAATTTGAATAGTTTTTGATTGATTAATACTGATTTAATCACAGGCTAGTGGTATATTTATTAATTATTATTTACATTTTCGTATGTCGACAATTATTTTGCAACCACTGAAAACTGTCCAGCATCAGTGGGATGACTTTGATCACTTGTGCTCGGCTGCCATTTTTTTCATTTGGAGGTGTTGCTTGGCGTGATGAAGATGTTGCTCCACTTTCTCTGGTCGCTGAGTTTGGGTTGCTACTCTGCTTACAGCCATAATCTCTGTTATGTCAAGAACCGCGTCAGATAGTTTCGGGGTCGTGGTGTTGCGGAGGCAGTGGTTGGTGTATTGCGTTCCTTCTTGCATACTCTGGGAAACATTATAGACCCTCCTCTTTACGTAATGCTGCATGTGGTTTAGGAGGTGGATTTTTTTGTTTCTTTTTTCAATCCGTGGCTAAATTTGTTGTTATGGTGCATCTGTAACCTGTTTGTTGTTGGCAGATAAGATAAGACAAGATAAGATGAACCTTTATTAATCCCTGGACGGAAATTCGGGTGTCTTAGCAGCATCAACAACAGTACAGATAAATACAGTACAGTAAAAAGTAAAAGAGAAGGTGCAGTGAATGAAATAAGGTGCAATGAAGAAAATTGACAATAAAATAAATAAGTAACAGTAACAGTAATAAGTAAAGTGCAGCAGGTGGTGGGTGCACAGCATATGTATATGTAATGATATAACTATATGTAATATATACATTTGGAATAAATATGGAGCAGATGATCAGAGTCACATGGGGGTCAGACCTTGGTTATGGAGCCTGATGGCCACCAAAAGAAAGGACTGACCCAGACGGTTCGTCGTGTGCCGAGGGGGGATCAGTCTCTGGCTGAATGTACTCCTCATCTGGACCAGTTGGTCAAAGAGGGGGTGGGAGGGGTTCTTCAGAATAGACTCCAGCTTCCTCCTGGTCCTCCCCTCTGCCACCACCTCCAGACTGTCCAGCTCACATCCAACCACAGACCCAGCCCTCCTCACCAGTTTGTTCAGTTTGGTGGCATCCCTGGTGCAAATGCGCCCCCCCGTAATCCTTTCGCTAAGCAACCATGACTTTTTTGTCATACGTGGAGTGATACCAAAAGGTTAGACGCATCATAGCAATGGTATGTGGTAATTGTATCACAGCTATGAACCAGTCTGATTGCTTGATTTGAGCTACTGAAAACAAATCCTTGGAGAAGTTGGAAGTCGTGGAGTTGCTCTGACTCAAAAGGATGTTGTACATGAGTTTTGAGCCCCACCAGTATCATCATGACTATTTACCATGGGAGGCGTCGCATAAACACTAGCACTGGCATTCCATTGGTCTGACTCACCAGACTGAGGAGGGATGAACTTTGAACAGATGTATTTTTTTTGGAGAGCGTTTCATCCTTGGTCCTCAATTTTTGAATTTGCTTTAACTCACTGAAGTTGGAGGGACTTCACTCATTGTGTGATCTGAGTATAAAGTCGTGGGATATGATTTTGTATGAGACATACTGTATATCAGATTGGCAATACGTCATCCAGAGTAGGCTCTAATGACCACGTCCCCTTTTGGGGGAAATAAATTCAAAACATGTCTCCAAACTTCCACTTTAAACAAACCGGTAGCAGTAAAATCGCCATCCTGAAGAGTTGCTGTCTAGTTAGTTGCACCAACAAATCTAGAAAGGCTGATCTTAGATTTGTTCCCCTGCCGTGTCCTAGAAAAGGCATAGAGGGGTTTTATGGCTCCAAGCTATAGACCAGAACAGCACCGCATCATCACCGAGGCTGCTCTCCCTTCTTGGGGGAGAGAAACTGGCTATCACAGGAGAAAAAAATGGAAAATGGTGAAAAGCTGCTGTGTAGCAGTTAACCGAGGCTTTCACACTGAGATTTGATTCACATATCATACGTGAATATTCACTGTCGGTGTGGTAAATGACTAAAAGATGTTGGTGACAGTGACTAGCATGGTTAGCTAATGTTAGCTTGAGTGTGCTTATTAGATGGGAAGCAGTGAACATGACGTGTTGTATTCAAGTGGTTAAGTCGTGAAACACCGCTGCTAAGCAACGACAATACGAACGTTACTGTCCGAGTCTAGAAGCCACAGAGGCTAACAATTTAGCAAGCTAGCTAGTGGGTAAAATAATGTAGGAAATGCAAAGAAATATTGACAGAGGAGAAAAATGAGTTTGTTCAAAAAAACAGTATTACTAAAATTACAATATACTGTACAATATTAACTTATTATGCACCGATAAATGAACTTCCATGGGCTCCACCATTTTTCACAATGCGAACAAACACATCACAAGTTGTGAACTCAGAGCTTTCAGAAACTTTCCACATACGAGGGCGTGAATATGACATGAGGGGGGCGTTCATATGGCCCAAACTCGTAAACACAGTAAACACGACCCCATTTGAAGGCACCATAAATGTCAGAGAGAGGGAAACAGATAATAATAGTAGTAGTATTAGTAGTGAATATCTTACATTCACGTTATATCAGCATCAGACTAAACAGGTGGCTGTTAACAGCTTGGTTGTGTACAGACAACACGTAACCTAACACGATTCAGTTAAATATAAGCAAGATCTGGCAACTGTGTTGGCAATGGATTTTAGTGGCATTGAACATTTTACTGTGGTAGAAAGTTCAGCCTCTTGTGTTCATTTGTTAGCTTGAGTGTTCATGTGGGGTTGAAGGGCAGGGCGGCTCAGGGTGTTGGTCTCCATCAGCAGTCATTAGCATCATTGTTTTTGTACCTTTACTGCCAGTTCTGTCCTTGTTGTGTGATACTGCTAGTAGGTGTCTGACGTACAGTCATTATGCCGCCATTATTATGTCTTACGCAGGTTGTTGTTTTCACTGTGATATAAATAAAAGATTCAGTGTGTGTGTGTGTGTCTGTCTGTCTGTGTGTCTGTGTGTGTCTGTGTGTGTCTGCCTGTCTTTGTGTCATTATTATGATCATCTTACTAATCTGAGGCAGATGCAGACCAGGGCAGATGTATTATTCATTAGGTAGCTGTGATCGGCACCAGGTGGCTTCCAGCTTGGCCTTATTGTCTAGTTTTTATTCCTCATTTGACCTCCAATTTGAGAAAACAGGTGTATTTTAAAATGTCAATACTGTGTGAGGTTTTTTATCCTTAAATTCAGTTCAATTAGTTTGTAAAAGTTGGAAGTCCAACGTTTAGTTGTAGAAGCAAGACTAGATTAGCTTTCATCACAGACCTGTACTCCTAGGTCGCTTCATGGCAGCTACTGAGGCTTGGAGGATACTGTGTCAGATTACTGTGTATGTATACACAATATAGTTTAAATATATACATGGAGATTTGCAGCAAATGGCTGAATTTCACTTCTGTTTTCTATTTGTGATTGGAGGATTAGTACTCTCTTCTGGCCTATGCATCGCAAAATGTTTCTAAATGCTGTAACTAATGATCATTTTCATTGTTGATTATTTCCTCGATTAATTGATTAGTTGTTTGGTTTACGAAATGACGATCAGTGTGTCCCAAAGTCCATGATGACATCCTCAAGTGACAAAGATATTCAGTTTACTCTCAGAGGAATAAAGAAACCAGAAAATATTCATATTTAAGAAGCTGCCATCAGAATTTAAACTTTTCCTTTCTTAAATTACTCAAACTGAGTAATCGATTACCAGAATACTTGCTGATTAATTCAATAGTTGACAACTAGTCGACATTCTATTGATGAATGGATTCATCATCAACTTGTGGGCTTGTAAGATTTTGGGTCAAATATGAATGAAACATTTGCACCTAGTTCTGTTCCTCTTTCCATATTTTATACTCGTGAGAGGCCTTTGCGTCATGTTTATATCTAAAATGGCTCATTCTGTACTCACCTGGCAGCTTTGATAAACTTGTGACAGCTGAGTAGGCGTGTTTACTAAATGATAAATAATTCAGTCTATTTTAAGCTGTTGTTAAGGCCCCACCTCAGGTTCATCACAACTCCACCCGGCAGCACTAAATACTAGTAAATACTACATGTATTGTTTACTGAATGTACTGCTTTATGTTCAGTTCAAACAGTATAAAAACAGAAATAAATATTTAAGATAAGATAAGATATTCCTTTATTGGTCTCAC
Organism: Pterois miles; assembly: GCA_947000775.1. Classification (NCBI taxonomy): domain Eukaryota; kingdom Metazoa; phylum Chordata; class Actinopteri; order Perciformes; family Scorpaenidae; genus Pterois; species Pterois miles. Next base: position 3,515,675 of record CAMQGK010000571.1, on the reverse strand, counting down.
AGTGGAGAAATTCACAATAAAATTAAAATTAAACACCACACAGTCTGAAAAGCTGCCAGTCCAAACTGTAGGTGTGTTTGTCTTGTATGACGTGTGGATTTCCATCATTTTTTGGAGCCACTATTCATACAAGGTGCCACGATTCCATACGGCTGCACCAGTTTCTGTGCATTTTACCATTAATTAGCCTAAAGTATATGGTATGTTGACACTTCATGACTATGAATATAAAAAACAGATGGTTTTAGACTGTTTAAAGTGAGCCACTGCTGTGACAGTGATGAGGTTAGTCAGTGAAAAACAGTTTACAGGCAATCAAGCAACATTTGCCAGTCAAACACAGCCAAGTTCCTGATGTAAAACAGTATGCAAATGTGTTTAGATTGCAACATGAAACAGTTACAGACAATATTTATATTTGATCCAACTGATCAACTGTCGGCCAAATCATGGAGCCCAATAAGTCTCTGTGTGTTTAAACCCTTTATTTTAGACTGGTGAACGAGCAGGTTTTCGGCACAGAACATCAGCTGTTGCAAGATTTGTCGTTTTTAACATCTTCTCTCCCGCAGGCCTGGAGTCGGACGAGTCGTGTGAAGGGGTTTCGGAGGCCAGTTTCAAAGATGCGCTGGTGTTCGACAGCAGCAGTCAGAAGAACAACGGGTCGGTGCCACAGGAGAACGGCATCAAGAAACACAGGTACTGCTGCATTCCTGCTTCACCACATTCCAGCTGCAGAGTCTGTTTGCATGTGTGTCGCTGTATCACATCTTGGCCAGAAACCTCCCACTGAAACCAGTACGCTGTGTTGGGCCGGGTCAAAACTCTCTGGTTGGGGTTGAATGTCTTTTTGTGACCATGCCACTTCCTCCACCGTTTTCATATGGACAGATCTGTACTGGTCTGTCCACAGTCATCAGAATATAATGTTAGATTTGGTGAGTTGTTTCTTGACATTTCTGTTCTAGTCTGCATGTACATGCCGGCTAACAGACCTGACAGGCCACATGCTCAGCTTATCTACAGCCCTGGTTTTCATTCTGTCCAGTTTGTTAGATCAGATACTGTTGGTACTGATACACACAGAGACGAAAGCCTGCTGTCAGTATCGGAGCTGCTGATGAAACTAGTATTATGTGTTTTTAACCCTGACAGACCCACACATAGTGCCTCTACTTTGTTGTTGTAATTATTAGAGATGTTTCAATACCATTTTTTCTTTCCCTGATTATTATTATTATTATGAAACAGCTGATTACGGCTAACCATGTATGGATGGGATATGACTACTATCTTGTGTTTTCTGGCTCAGGTTCAACCCTGTAAAACATGAACAAATACAACCGTTTTACTTGTTGGATTTTCCACTGTGAAATATTGCCAAATACCTGACATTTTCCTCGCTACTGTTGCCGTTAACCTCCACTCCACTGTTGCTATCGTCATGTGACGATGTTCTTCTTCACAGCTCTAAAGCAGTAGTTGCCAGTGGTAGCCATGATACTTCCAGGGCGACAGTGCAGTGGTGAAAAAGAATTGATTTACACTTAAAAAATTAGGTTTTTTTTTTTTTTTTTTTTGGTTTAATAAATGATGATTTTGGGTCAGTGCATAGACTGTCGTACTCGCCGATACCTGGTCCTGAATGTTGGGCAGTATCAGACACATTTTGGTTACAGGTGTCAGTATCGAACAAATCCAGTGATTATCCTGGAGGTCACAGCAGGTCATTTTTTACAGTGACATTAAAAAGTGGTTTCACAGATTAGAACCAGTCCCTCTGATTGCGCTGTTTGGGGTCACTGGATGTGAGACGCAATTAACTGCACGACAGTGACATACATTATCCTTTGTTTCCCTTCCGGCTCGCGAGCAACCCTGCTCAGGTGGACGGGCGCTGCCTCGCCCGCTCATACACAATGGTTGGCGGACGTCATGTCCTGCTTAAAGCTTCAGAAAATCAGATACTCACTTCAGTATTCACATGGGAAATTCTTGAAAGCGTGGGGTCCTTCCTTAGATACATGCTGATTACATGTACCTGATTACTAAGAGCAGCTTGACTACAACGCACACTATTCACTCATTCATCACAAGTCCTTGGCGTGACAGTTAGCTTTCCTAAGCTAACTGTTGTCATTGGTGCCAGCTGCTATTAATGTACAGTACACTCATACCTGTCATTCTTCTTTGGTTACCAAACAGTGCTACCATTTTGCTATATCCTGCAAAACCTCAATAAAAAATTTTGATTTAAATGATTTCACCATAATAAATGGATACTATGGGGACTAACATTATCAGATATGAATACAGCTGAGGTCACTGGGTCTCAGCCTTACAGTCATATCCATTTTCTGCAATTCAGAGACTGTTAAGTTTAGAAATATCCATCCATCGTCAACCGCTTGTCCCGTTAGGGGTCGCGGGGGGGCTGGAGCCGATCCCAGCTGGCATTGGGTGAAGGTGGGGTTCACCCTGGACAGGTCGCCAGTCCATCACAGGGCACATAGAGACAAACAACATATAGACAGACAACCAGTCACGCTCACATCCACACCTACGGGCAATTTAGAGTCATCAATTAACCTAAACAGCATGTCTTTGGACTGTGGGAGGAAGCCGGAGTACCCGGAGAAAACCCACGCTTACACGGGGAGAACATGCAAACTCCACACAGCAGAGTCCCAAGCCGGAATCGAACCTGCGACCCTCTTGCTGTGAGGCAACAGCGCTAACCACTACACCACCGTGCATCCCGTTTAGAAATATTCAAATACATAATTTTTTAGAAAAGGTGAAAATAAAACATTTATACTGCAAAAAGCTGCATGTTTTTTGCCCCAAACTGCATGTGATTATTATAAAGTGATCATGTCTGTAAAGGGGAGACTCAGGGGTATCCACAGAACCTGTTTTCATTCACATATCTTGAGGTCAGAGGTCAAGGGACGCCTTTGAAAATTGCCATGCTAGTTTTGTCCTCATTTTAGCCCAACTTTGCGGCGTTATTTAACCTCCTTTCCTACTATGACATGGTTGGTACAATAGATTCCTTCGTTTTTTTTTTTAGTTTTGTATACTAGTATCTTCAGCTTCATGACTGAGCCCTCTACAACCTGTAAACACAGTAATGTCCGAAGGTCTCAGAGGGTTAACTTGAAGGAAGTCATTGGTTTTTATGGGGAAAAAAGAATTACGTTATCAGTTGGTCCTGAGATGTCTCAAAGTTGATCCTTCAAGAAAACGTGTTGAATATTGGGGAAGTTGTGTATGTATGTGCCTGATACAGCGACATTTCTCATTTTCTTTGATTTCAGGACGTCATTACCTGCGCCCATGTTTTCCAGAAACACTATCAGTGTATGGAGCATCCTGAAGAAATGCATTGGACTGGTAAGATCGGCCGTGTGATATTTTTTATTATCTGCAGATGGGATCACACATCCCTGTTTGTTACATCAGTAATGATTTGGAAGATATCCTGTCAGTCAGGGTCAAGTCTGAACTGCAGACGTCATGTTGTGCTTTTCACAGGAACTGTCTAAGATCACGATGCCCATCGTCTTCAACGAGCCTCTGAGCTTCCTGCAGAGAATCACAGAATACATGGAACACACGTACCTCATCAACAGAGCCTGCTCGCTGTCCGACTCCATAGAGCGCATGCAGGTCAGACACACACACACACACACACACACACACACGCTCAGTTAGTAATACTCGTACTCAATACCAACATTAAGAATTTTAACCAATTAATGCTATCGGTTAAAGGGTTGAAAGAAATATTAATTAATTAATGAGCTGAGCAAAACTCAGCAAAACTCGGCTCGTTAGTTTAAGGAGAAAAGCTGGTCCACCTTAAAAGAGTCTGAGTTGGAGTTACAGATACAGGAAGTAGCCTCGTAGCATTTATTTACCGACAAATAAACTGTATTCACACTGTCTGCTACGGCTACGACGCCACCAGCAAACCCACACTCACCACCGCCACACACACAGCGTCTGTCAGACACTTACTCAAGTTACACTGTGCTGACAGCACGTGTGTGACAACGGTGGGCAGGAAGCCACCAGCAACGCTTCAGCTGCCAACGTAGCACAAACACACACACTGTTTTTCAGACAATCGCTAAAGTTACCCTGGACGACAGAGTATCGTTACACTGGGCAGACAGCCTGCTAAACTACGGTAAATGATGCGGTGGTGTTGGCGGACTTTACTGGGGAAGTGGCTGCATTTCGCGACACTACACGCAATACCGTGGCTGAAAATCAAAATTAACATCCCTATGAGCTATATTATATAAATGACCAACAAATGACCAGTTGATTTGATCAAACAACCAACTTGCAGGGAAATCGTTACACACAAACACATCCACTCTTTCACTAAGCCCAGCTCCAAAGGACTGAAATGAGAACATGCAACACACATTCAAACAGAAACACACAGAGACATTGTTGTGCACACACACACACACACACACACACACCCTACACACACACACCTGCACACACACACACACACACTGATATGATGTGTAAATGTTTTGTCTTCAGGCAGTAGCTGCTTTTGCTGTATCAGCAGTTGCGTCTCAGTGGGACAGAACAGGAAAACCCTTCAACCCTCTGCTGGGAGAGACCTATGAGCTCACCAGGTACACACACACACTCACACACACACACACACACACACACACACACACACACACACACTGTGGTCTTTTTAAGGTCGCCCAGTTTCAACAGTTTGTTTCTCTGCTGTTTTCTCCAGAGAGGATCAGGGTTTCCGGCTTGTATCGGAGCAGGTATCCCATCATCCCCCAGTCAGTGCCTTCCATGCAGAGAGTCTGATCGGGGACTTCGTCTTCCACGGCTCCATCTACCCCAAACTTAAGTTCTGGGGCAAGAGCGTCGAGGCCGAGCCTAAAGGGACCATCACACTAGAGCTACTCAAGTGAGTGCAAAAGAGCTATTTACAGTTTATATCAGTTTTCTGATCCAAAATCAGTTCCTCATCCTGTCGTTTGTGATCTTTATCCCTGCTATCATACCTTCATGTCATTTTCTTCTTCTCTGTTTTTTCACTGCCCTTCATTCCTCCTTTTTTTGCCTCCTCTCCTCCAGACACAACGAGGCGTACACATGGAGTAACCCTTACTGCTGTGTACACAATGTCATCCTGAGCAAACTGTGGATAGAGCAGTATGGCACAGTGGAAATAATCAACCACAGGTAAGCTGTACATGGGAGGTGTAGTCTGTGATTTGTTTTGTTTTCTGAGCAGTTAGCATTTATCACATAGCATTTGTCGGCATGAGTGCAGCTTGTTATTAACATAACTGACATGGTAAACCCATGGTGACCCAAACACGCAGCCGACAGCTGTACATTCTGTCCAAACACCAAATTTACAAAGGATAAAAAACAAAGAAAAGCAGCCATTGTAAATAAGAAGTTGTTCTTAATTGACTTGCCTGGTTAAATAAATAAAAGTTAAATTAAAACATTAAAACAAATCTCATTTGAGAAGCTGGAACCAGCAAATTAATTTTTTTGCTTGATAAATAACTTTTTACACAACCAGTTCTTACATTTGTTGGGATTCATTTTCTTCTCTTAACACACCAGGGTCAGGTTTTTGTGTGATTAATTAACACGTATATGTTTTTTCGAACTGTTTCATGAATACTTTCACACAGAATGTGAATATGACGTGGCAAAAAATTACACATTTTTTTCAAAATGAGGTTGATTTTTTTCAGAGCTTTCGCACCGCGATTAAAGGCGTCAGCCAATCATGTTGTGCAGAACGTGCTGAGTTGCTCCGACAGTATACTTATAAAACAACACTTTTATTGGAGCAACTACAACATCATTTAGCCTCTCTCACACACACACGCACACACACACATACACACATACACACACACACACACACACACACACATACACACACACATACAGACACACACCTCCCCCAGTCTTCACTCATGATTGTCCAGAGTTTTGACTCCTCAAGTTCCTGCAATAGAAACTGAGCTACAGTCAAATGAAGTGCTTGTTAGGGCAGCGGCTGTAACAAGACCTTTGCTCACAGAGCTGTTCAGTATTCCTGCGCGGCACCTTCATTCACACCCAGACTTTACTCTGTTACTTAAGACTGCAGCTTGCTGACTCTGTGCATCTTCTCAGGCCATTTTGTAAACCATGATTTATCCAAGGAAGCTCTGCAAGACTTGCATGATCCCTGTTTCCATCACCCTCTGTGTCATAGTCGCATAGTTACACAGATTCACACCAGGAGCTGTGCAGCAGTTTGCATGACATTTTCTTTTATCTGCACTCATTTTCATGTTCATCTGTATTCACTGGCAACCTTTTGTCAAAACACCACATCACATTCACATGAATAAAATTGTACAAGTGATGCTCTTAATAGCACTCTGTATAAGTACGCTTTCCTCCTGAAGATCAGAAACTGCAGTTTAAGAGGCTTTAGTCTCAATCTTTATTGCTGGTAATTGTCATTTTTTGTGCATAAACCGCTTATTTTAACTTAACATTTTGCACTTGCACAAGTTCTGAATTAAATGAGAAAAACTTTTCATTTCTCAAGTATTTATGTGACACAGGAGTTTACAAAAATAGGCTTTACCATGTGGTTATTTTATACAGACTATTTATTTATTGAACTACCTGAAAACATGCTATATTATGATATACAGCATATCGTGATAGAAGCCATATCACAGAGCCCTATTTGAACATAATTTGGGAAAACAAACAAAAGCGAGAGACGAGATGTTCACTGGTTCTTCTCCTTGTTTCTCCTGCAGCACTGGAGACAAGTGTGTGTTGAATTTCAAGCCCTGTGGGATGTTTGGCAAAGAGCTGCACAAAGTGGAGGGATACATCCAGGATAAGAGGTTAGTTTACTCTTACAGTACAGTATGGGAATTTCTCCACTGTGGGACTCATAAAAGAATATCTTATCTTATCTACATCACCTCCAGTATGCATATTCTATTATTTTATAGCACGTTTGTTGTTGTAATTCACTCCCACTTTTTTCTCTGTCTTGTTGGCCTCTTGTGCTCTTCTCTAATTTTCTTCTTCCCCATACTGCTTCCTCTTTCTTCTCCACTTTGTCTTCTGCTGCCTGTCCTCTGTCTCGTTTCCTCATCTTGCCCCTCTTCCTCCCAATACTCCTCTACTTCCTCTTCTCCCCCCCCCACTGTGCTCTTCTGCCTTCTGTCTGTCCAGTAAAAAGAAGCACTGTGTCATCTATGGGAAGTGGACCGAGTGCATGTGGAGCGTCGACCCTCAGGCCTACGAGGCCCACAAGAAGTCGGAGAGGAGAGGAGACAACAAGAAGCACAAAAATGTGAGAACAAGTTAGAGCCGTTGTTTATTTAAACAAAAGCTGCTGCTTCTGTCTCTTTCCAACAGTGTGTTTCTGTCACATTGAGTGGAAGAGTCTCCTGTGTCTGCTTTCTTTCTAGCAGGTTTGTAATGCAAATATAAACGGCCCAAAGACAGTATCATATTGCCTTTATTTCACCCATATTTTGAATAGTATTGAATTGCTTTTGTCTTAAGATTTTGGTGTTATTCAGGGTTATTTGTTTTCTTTTTTCTCTTGACTTCCTGTTGGTGTCCACAGCATTCTGTGTGGTCTTCTCCAGGTAAACCAACAGGCGTTTGTAGGCTGGTGCTGAGGTCTTTAGCTATTTGGCTCTAGTCTGCTAGGTTATTCGTAGTGAGGCGTAATAGCTGCAACGTGCATGTAGCTTTGCTGGTGGCGCCTCTACTGAAGATCCCTAAGACGCCATTTACCCCTGATTGATTTTTGATTGCATCCTTTCAGGAATAATAGCAGTTACAATGAAGTGTGTTATTTTCAGGAGGAGCAGGAGGGAGCGGAGAACGATGATGCAGACGACATGCCCGAGGTCCAGGAGACGGTTTCGGTAGTACCAGGAAGCACTCTGCTGTGGAGGATAGACTCCAGACCGGCACACTCTGCTACGGTATGAACATAAAATCACACACAATACAGTTTCAATACAAAGAGGATCTGATGGACTTACAAACATGCAAGCCAGAAAACAAAAATGTAGTAAAAGGCAGGATGGGTGATCTTGAGAAACTAGTGAGAGTTCATTAGATTTTTAAAAATGATCAAACCAAAAAAGAAAATAAAAACAGTGTTCCCAACTCTTTTCTGATGAGAGTAGTTAGCAGCATTAACTCCAAAAGTCCCGAAATCTAGTGACAAAGTCAGCAGCGCTGACCGTCCATCCAGCCTCCCTCCCCCAAATCTATCGTCACGAACATAAACAATGAACATGGCTATTGTTAGACTCAGTTACTCACAGCAGAGTGCATGCAGGTAGACAGGTAGCCCATCCAGTCATTACATTCGGGCTGAATGAAATGACTGGACAGGTTTATTACAGTCCTACGATACCAAATTTTCTTCTTTTTTTTTTTTTAATCAGAGCATTTGATTTATTGATTGCTGTTGGGATATAATGGGAATTTTAACAAATATAACAAAAAAGCAGCCTTTCCTTTAAAGAGATATGTTTTAATCAAGAGATTTTTAGCAGAACAGTTGATATAAGGGCGACCAGCGACAGCCCGTTTGGCTCGTATGAATCAGAGTGAAACTGAAACTTTTGGTTTGTTTTCTGATTTGTCTCGTTCAGTTTCACACTGTACAAATTAACCAAATAAATGAATTACTGTAATTTGCTGAGAGGTGTGTATGAAGTTGTGAATTTATCTTTTTCCTCTAGAGAGCTGCCACTTCTATCACAGACTTTGAAATACTGCTGTTGAAGTTTTCTCACTTTGACTGGTTACTGGTCTACTGCGAGCATGAGGCCCTTCTCCAGTTTATCTGCATTGACTATAAATGTCAGTGTATTTGTGGACTTTATGTAGCATTTTCTGTTCGTTCTCTTTGGCTCACATGTCAAGCAAACATGGGACTTCTGCAGAAGTCTCTCCCACTCATGTTAACCTGTTGTTTACCTGCCCACACAGGCAGCCTACATTGTGGTTTGCTTCTTACAACTGGGTGAGATTATGTTGTCACTGCAATCAAACCGGACCAGTTCTTGTGGTCCGCACCAGAGTATGATTACTGTGTTCACAACCAGCCAGACGAAGCGATCAGAGTTTGAAATGTTGGCTTGTGAACACACCCTAAGTCACACCAGATAAATGTTGCCTAATTTTAGCATTTTCTCTCTAGATTGCATCTACAAACACACCCACATAATAACCCTAACTCCCTCTTCCCTCCCCAGATGTACAACTTCACCAACTTTGCAATGTCTCTCAATGAGCTGGAGCCTGGCATGGAGGCCGTCTTGGCCCCGACAGACTGTCGCTTCAGGCCTGATATCAGAGCCATGGAGAATGGCAACATGGGTAAATTGATTTAAAAGTCTCCTATTACTTGTTTGGCAGCAATGCCCTGCACAAACCTAAAATAATAAGTGTATTCAGAAGTTACAGCTGACTGATGGTACAGATCATCGTACAAACGTTTTCCTGTGATGTTACATTTTTCCTGTGAATACATCTGAAAGTCTTTAATGACCTCTGATGGGATACAACGAATACACATTAATAAGACAATGCTGCCACCTGCTGGCTGTTTGTGTCACTTCATCAACTAAGATGCAAAACAACTTTACTAGCTTGAAAATAGAAATGTATTGTAGCACAAATCTCTTTTACTAAGCTGTATGGTTCAATTCACAGATGTTGTTTGTTGTTGTTCTGCAGATGAGGCCAGTAAGGAGAAGGAGAGACTGGAGGAGAAACAGAGAGCTGCCAGAAAGGAGAGAGCCAAGAACGAAGAGGAGTGGTCTACAAGGTGGGAAACACACACATACTAACTTCCAGTGTTCAGCATACAGAAGGTATCAACATAACACAACTATATTGTTATGAACTTTTACAGCAAACTCCTTTGTAGTTTCATATTGAAAAGTGGGAGACTCACAGGAAACTTAACAAATAATGATTTATAACCAAAAGTAAGTCAAGTAAGTCCAAAGAATGTATGGGATGAATCTGTAAAATCAGTAGCGTAGGGAGTGGGAATGTGAAAATGTGCAGTATTGATGTTTTACTGTGAAAACAGAAAAAGAAACCAAAAGCCACAAGTGAGAGAGATCAGCCAACACAGACTGCTGCACACTCAGGTTTTTATACGTGGAGCCCACTGGGCTCAGGTGTGTCCCATGCTGCTGATCACACTCCAATCAGGTCTGCAGCCCCGGAGAGAAAGCCCTGAACCAGCAGAGGATCCAAACACCTACTCAGACCTGGGCCCTGCTGATGGTTCTGCCCGGCCCAGAGATCTCAGACAAGCACAGTTTTTACTTACTAAGTTAAAAAAAAAAAAAAAAAAAAAAAAAAAAGTTAAGAAAGTAGCTTTTGTTTTGAAATGCTTTTTTATTGTCAGTGTGCTTCTTCCTGTCACACTTGACATTGATGTAAACTGACGTGAGTGATGTTTGAAGTAGCGCCACCTGCTGGCGGTACGTCTATAATAACTCTTGAACTGCTCAGTATTTTTTCACGAAGGTTGGCGGTAAAGCTGTGTGCTTCGTTTGCAACAAACGTGGCTTTATTCAAAGAATACAACTTGAACTGACAAAAACATGCAGAAAAATACAGAAATACTGTCTGGAGATGAGAAGGAGAGGACGGCCGAGGGGCTGCTAGCTAAGATACTAAAGCAGCAAGGAGTTTTTACAAAGCTGCATGCAACCAAAGAAGGAAATGGAAGTGTTAATGTTGAGTTACGGTTCAAAGACTGCTGCATATAATGTAAGTTTCTTCATAATATGCTGTTTGGAGTGACTTTCAGTATATTAAATGCTGAAAAATAAGTGCCCACTGTGTTTTCTATAGTGATAAAATAGAGGTTACGTCTGACAGTATTTGTTTGACCCCCAGCAACAATCTCTCAGGAAAAATAACTGCCCACCTTGCACAAACTGATCACAACACAAGTGAATTTCCAGCTTTAAGCATGTCAACATTGACATCATCTGTCAAGAGATTTATTAATCAGATGTGAAAGATGACCAAATTATTCCCTTTTCATCTCCTCGCTGTCTGAAAATATACATTATTTATACATTTGTTTATTTAACCTTTATTGTACAGGGTGGTTGATGTATGTATATCCACTTTAACAACAATAACCTAAAATAACAAAAATAGTGACGTAAACAGAACAAATTGTGAAGATAGATACAGTATTGAGAATTTTCTTGTGTTATTATTGAATATCTATTTGTACAAATGACGATAGCACCGTTCTGAATTTTGCATTTGAAGCTGATGAAAACCTGAAAATATGATATTTATGATGCTATATATTCCAGATGTAGAGCTGGTATATGATCAAGGGATTGCCTCCACGCGGCTCTCAACATGGCGACGGCTGAGGCGGTGGCTCGTAGCTAACGGTGCTAACAGTGAACAGCAACAGTGCTGACAGAGATAACGGTGTTAACCTGGGAGAGAACCGGAGGCTGGGCGCTGCCGTGACGATGCTGTGGATCGAGCTGTGAGCACCATATGAGCGCCGTGCGGAGTAGCGGTTATTAGTTAACCGGTGGGGCGTGAACACGATCAAAACACAGAGAAGCTGTGATTTTAACACACACAGAGGGAGAGTGAGTTCACTCTGCTCAGACATTACCTCTTACCAGTAATGCTCTGAGTTGGGCGTTTGAACCAACAAAGAAAAACATCAAAAAATAACTGAAGTGATTTCACAAATAAAGAGTAAACATTAGTTTTTGGATTGTACTGCACATTTTGTGATGCATTATCAACTCTGCAGCTGTTAATCTGTGTTTGTGTCTCAGGTGGTTCCAGATGGGCACCAACCCGTACACCAACTCCCAGGGCTGGCTCTACACCGGCGGCTACTTCAGTAGGAACTACCAAGACCTGCCTGACATCTACTGATGGCCTTCATCCTCCTCCTCCTCCTCCTCCTCCTCCTCCTCCTCCTCTATAACCTGCAATGACCTGCCTGTCATAAAACGGAGAGAAATACTAAGAATCCACGTAAACCATCTTCATCTCACTGCTTTCGTCATCATCATCTTAAAAAGACGACGCACCCAGCACAGATTGGAAAGAGTCCGATCCAAACGCCGGACACTTCTCTCAAACAGCGGCCTGCTTGACGTCTTCAGGCCTTTTTAAAAATTCTTCACTTAAAGGTGCAGTGTGTAGGATTTGGTGGCATCTGGCAGTGTCGCAGATTGCAACCAAATGACGCGTGCCAAGCGTGTTGGAGAGCGACGATGGCCAACGTAAAAAATGTGAATGGCCCTCTCTAGAGCCAGTGTTTGGTTTGTCTGTTCTGGGCCACTGTAGAAACATGGCAGCTGGCTCCGTGAAGAGGCCCCGCTCTGTATGTAGCTATAAACGGCTAATGAGAGCACAAACATTCTTACTTTCAGGTTATTATACACTAAAGAAAACATCCATTTCTGCCACTAGAGCCCCCTAAATGCTACACACTGTTCCTTTAAATCTCATCGTGTGTGATTTCATCACGTAACAACCAGCAGACATTTCCCATCTCTCTGCCCCGGCATCGTTTAGAGCACAAGAACCATTTTATTCCCAGACACAGCAGCAGAGAGCTGGTACTTGTGAAACAACGGTCCTCACAAACTTACACATCCAATCTGAATGTTAAGCATCTTTTTGCAATCAAACTCTCACCTACTGGATGTGTCATTAATGAGTAAATATGAGCAGAAACAACATAATGTAAAACACAATGATCACACTGATGGATTTATGGACATGGACGGATGCCCAGTCAACAGGGAAATCAGGGATGTGAACGGTCCTTTGACTGAAGATGACCCTTGAGGATGCTTTTACTTTTTTTAAACATTCCACCGTTAATATCCACCGTTACACTCCTGTTAATCGTCTACTTAATTTACGTATTGGAATAACTCAAAACTACTACTAGAGAACGGATGTCTCCTCGACAGCAGAGCAGAATGGGACCAGACCTGGGATCAGAAAAGAAACCCCGTCTCCTGCACGGCAACAGATGAATGAATAGAGCTCGTCTCAATGTGGCCCGTAGTCTCCGTATGTCTGTAAATGTAGGAATGTACAGTCTGATTTACAGTCCACAGTGAATTCATAAAAGAAAACGTAGAGCAGCTGGAGGACACAAACACTGAACTGAATGTTTAAATGCAGCTCGGCTGTCTGTGCTGGCTGCTAAGTCTTAGCTGAGGTTTACTGATGGTGCAGAATATCTGATTATTCATCCTCTGGTTTGTACATCGTGTTCTTTACAAAGCTGACCTCCACGTGCAGGTCAAAGGTCAGGACTCAGCAGCTCATATAGATTCAAAGTGCGTCCAAAAACTCCATGCTAACATGCTATTTAGTACGCTAAAACAGTACGTGAGATGTTTTAGTGTGTCCAAAACCTTAGTATGAAACCAACAGTATGCAAGTTGTAACTATTTCTGGCGAAGTATGCAACACCGGACACTACAGCGGCATAGATATCCCACAATGCAATGCGGTAGTGACAACAACGCTAATAACAGACGTTGGCAGACAGCTCTGTAACATAGTTAAACTGAAACGTTATTGATAAGTATAAGATTTCACTTTGCTAGGTGTTTCCTAACATATATTTTTAAATTAGATCAGACTTTGATTCTCGCAGATTTTATTCACGTGAGGTTGACACGCGTTACCACGGTTACACGTCTCAAGCCGACATGGAGGCCCTCAGGAAGTGACGACGTAAATTCCTGCTCATTGTGTCCGATAAGGTTCATACTACTGTTTAGTCACACGAAAGCATGTTGGACCATAGTACACACATTAGTCGGGTATGTCGTGCACAGTATGAGATGTGTGAATTCAGAAACTTTCTATTTGATGACCTGCTCTTACCAAACCACCCGGCTGCCTGCATGTAAAGCTGAACCTGGAAGACTAAATTCACTCTGCAGAGTTAAATGGCTCACTCTGTAACATGACTTTTTTATTAGTGACTATTTAATTCCCAGATTAGACACACCCACCACCCGTGTTGAGTAACGGTGATGAAATCCAAAATAACACAGAGTAAATGTAACAGTAACAAGTCGTCATTGTGTGTGAATATGTACAGACACTTAAAGCCATATTAACTGCAAGAGAGAGAGAGAGTGAATGATGGAAATATGACAATGTGACCCCTCAAGATTTACATTATTATTAATCTCACTCGTTGTAGCATGATTTAAGAAGAAAGCATCATTCATGTCTGTGTAATGTGATGTAACGGTGTTAGATACTCTGCTGTCCAGCTGTCCGAAGGGTCGGTCGCAGAGGAGAGAGATGAGACGAAATGACCACAAAGAGACACAAAGCGTCCGTCCTCTGGGACTCTTCCTCCCACTCAGGAGGGGTGAGGCCTCTTCCATGTCTGGGCCTGCTGTCTCATAATCCGTCCATATGTTTTGATGCCTCGGCGCCGGCATTATCCGTGGCCGGAGGCGTTATGTTTTCGGTTTGTCCGTCTGTTCGCACCATTCTCGTGATACGTCACAAACTCCTGGAGGGGATTTCTTCAAATTTGGCACAAACGTCCACAACGCACAAACGGACTCAAGGATGAACTGATTCAAATTCGGTGGTCGAACACATTTTGGGCCATAACTCAATTATTATTACTTAATTATGACAATTTCATGCACATGTCTGACAGGATAAATGGTCAAGTGATGACATTTGGAACAGACATGGATGTAAACTGCATCTTGACTGGTTGTCGGAGACAAACAACCATGAGGCGGTAATTGTAGTTTTTCTTCTGATACTGATTGTAGTAAAAAGGAGACTTGCCACATATCAACCATCGACGGCAAGTCAAGAGTTTCACTCCGTAAACAAGTACTCTAATGAATGTTCGCACAAAAAGAGAGATGATACTCCTGAGAGGGGTTGTGGACAGCTCTCCAGCTGGGGAGACTGGATATCTAGTATTTGTACAGAAACTCTTAACTTTGAGTTTTCCTTAAAAATCCCTTCATCTGTTGCTTTACTCTTGTTGAAGCAGATCCAAACTAAATCTTAAGGTGGTGCAGTTTGGTCATGTTAAACCTGGTTTGTCTCACATCTGGATTTCAATTAGAGAAATGTGTAATGAACAGGTTACAACTCTTCACATTCCCTGCACACCGTTTGCACTAGAGCCTGTGACTTTTTGCTGCCGTTTGGACTGTTGTCCAGCTATTAAACTAAAGGCATTGTCAGTCGCTATAAGCCCCATAGATGTGGGTCAATAGGGGCCTGCTACACCCACTAGTAGGTTTCATCATCTATTCACATGGTTGATCACTGAAAGAAGGTATAAAAGAAACACAACAGTGACCTCTAGTGGAGAAACTCCATAAGGGTTTGAGGTCTGGGACACAAAACACAGGATTTTTTATCCCGTGTGAAACTAACAATGTATGTATAGTTATCTTTGTGTTCATAGTTATTTTAACCGAAAACATGGTGTTTTTCCTTATCTGTTTTTTTTTTTTTTTGTCTAAACCTTAAGAAGCCTTTTTGTTTGTGTTCAAAACGTAACGTTTCATTTAGTTTTACATGTTAGAACATCACTTTTAAGTTTCACTTTCACATTTACAATGTAGTAGGCCCCTACTGACCCACATCTATGGTGTTTATAGCGACTGATAACGGCAATTTAAAAGGCCCGACAACAGTCAAATCAGGTGCTTTTTGAAAGGAAACAACTGGTTTTAAGAGCTTTTGTTGGAAAAAAAAAGGAACATGACCCTGTAGGTTACACCCCTTTTAATGACATGGTGGAGAGAGCATCGTGCATTGTGTTCTCTGCAGTTTAAAAATCACATTTTCATCAGTGCACTGAGGAGCTGTGACGTACTCCACCACACCAACTCTATGCAACTTTTGCACGTCAACATGAACAGTCTGATCTGTTATTGTACAGCAGCTTGACATCCCCACAACAACACACACATACACCTTCAGCTTCAATAGTCTCACTTATCTCTAAATAATGACTCAGCCTTCTTAGTTTATCATAATATATTCCAGATTATTGGAAATTATTATAACTTCCTGGGACTACACATCTTGGACCAACTTAAGTTTTTCGTTTGTGTGTTTTTTAAAAAAATATTTCTATGTCATGCTTAGTGCCTCCTTTTTTCACTCCTTTGTTTGTGTTTTTTTTGTATTTATGTTTATTATTTATGATGTTTGAGGTTTTATGAAATAATCTTTTGTTTATGTAGCTAATCCAAGCTCTTAATCTCTCTCTTTCACTTAAAAATGAATCTGAAGTGCTTTAGCGTCTAATCGGGGCTTGAAGTGAACATCATTCACCAGCTTGTACATTTTACTGTGGCCGTTACTGCCAGCCAGTACAGTGTGTGTAGGTAAAACATAATTAAAGATCAATCACACAAACACTACTTGAGTTGAACTTTACACTGGCCAGATGCTACAGTGGTAAATGAACCCTAACATGAACAAACTATTGTTGACTGTAAAGTAACTCCCAGTTGGTAAAACAGGTCCACGCAGCTGGGAAACATCTGGAGCGGTCACCGGACGATCATTAAACTAGATCTACGTTGCTTTGAGTGTCGGTTCTTTCTATAAAAACGTCTCCTGTTGAGTTTGACCCTCCGTCTCTTGGACTGTATCATGGGGTTGTCGATGTTATAATACATGTACAAGTGCTGCACAGAGGTAATCGCAAGCAAAATGGCATATTATTTTGTGCAATTGATTTATTTTTATAGTATTTAAACTGTTTTTGGTGAGAACGTTGTACCAGATGTTTTATTTTGAGGTGGGGGACTGTAAGGGGTCGTCTCCAATCTGTGAACAGCTTGGTAGATTAATGAACGGGGGGAAATGTCTACTAATAAAATCCTAATTTCAGTTTATGACCACGTCTCCTTCTTTTTAGAAATTCATACTAAGGACCACATTGGCACAACTCTTTATACTGAGCGACAACACACCAGATTTCACTGTTGAATCAGGACGTCAGGACTCAGTGTGACCGCTATAAAAAGAAAATAAAACACACTAGATTATTAAAGATAATATGGCTGTCTTGAAAGTTGTATTACAAGATAAGACAAAAATGGTCTGGTTTTATAAAAATTATGGATTAAGAATCAAATATTCACATTTTAAAGGCCCTTGAAGCAAATCTGATTCTGGGCATTAAAAAATAAAAATAAAAATAAAAATAAAACCGACTTTATTTGACTGAGAAGTACAAAGAATCAGACTCGAGGTGTAGTTACAGAAGAAGCAGGATCAATGTGTTGAGTATTATGTGTAATTTATGACACATGCAACACATGAAAGGTCATGTTAGCGTGTGGCTGTGATAGCAGGGTTAGCACAGATGGTCCAAGTTTTTTCAAAAAGTTGGAAAGAATAAAAGCATGCTTAATTGACCCTTCGTAAGTCCCGCCTCTTTTCGTTCAGCGCTCCAAGAACAGTTGAGCGAGCTTGGAAGCCGGGATTACACATGTACTACATGCTGCGCTTATTCAGAGGTAACAGTACCGTGTAAGTCACGTTGTACTGGTGTCACTATTTCACAGACACACTGCATTGTACTGCATATAGTCAGTTACTCATTTTGGGTTGATTTTGGCAGTCCCTGTGGACCAATGCAGTAGTGTTTCTGAGCACCAGATTCCCTTCATAAAACTTGTAATTTCATTGCAGCAGGGTCTGACAGTCTGTCTCGCGACGTCCTGGTTCTGGTTCTACTGCACCTCCCTTCCCTCCAGCGGACCCATGAATACGGCCTGGGCCTCGGGCAACGTGGTGTCAGTGTTGGCTCTCAGCGAGAGAGTTTCTGGAGAACGGTCTGATTTCCTTCCTGTGTTCATATTATCTGTTTCTGGCCACCCTGAAGTATGTTCAATGTTTCTTTTTGTTAAGTGTGTCCGACCTTGTACCAGTAATTAAGGAGGGTAGGGTCCCATATTTCCCACTGCTCCCTGTTAAATGAATGACTTTGTGACGTACGGAGTGACCTTTATGAGGTGGTTTGCATCTAAAACTTCAGCCAGGTCACGTCAGTACTGGGGTGAGAAATAGTCCCTGAACTTTCCCCTCTGCAGTTTATCCACAGTGACATTGCGGTAAAGCTGAAGAAATTCAAAAACACATTTGGTTCTCAACACTTCCTGTAAAAGGAAATACAAAAAATGACATGAAATAATATTCAGTGGTTGTATGATATTCTACAATGAGTGTCGTTTTAAATTTAAATTAAATAGAAAATAAAATAGGAGCTCACACAACAGGTTTTTATTTATTTGTCTTTTATTTATTTTTCCTGATTGAAATGTATTGTAAGGTCATAATTGTCATTCATCACATTACATGGCATGATGCACCAGGTCTACTACACCCATTTACAGGAGGAATACACGGAAACATACACAAGGTTTTACAATGGGGAAACAGGAAGTTTAGCTCATTGCACTTACAACAGTGAATGGAACACTTTGTAATCAGTTTTAGGCTCTCGACCTTTTTCTGTATTTTATTTTCACCCTCTTTTCTTCATTCAGTCGGGTTATTTTATGATTTTTATTCTCCTTTTTTTTTTTTTTTTTTTTTTTTCCACATCTCCATTGTCCAATTTATCTCACCCTCTTCATCTCCATCGCCCCAAAAATATTACATGGAAGCCAGAATATTTTTCCCATTTTTTTTGTTTTTGACGTCATCTCATTTTACAAACACAACATGTATAGAAACTCTACACAGACCAATATGTTTTTATTATTTTTTTTTATATCCGAATACAATTTTAATGAGTCTTAAACAGTCCGCACGAGCCAGCCACATACGAACACAATGCAATTTTTGTCATTTATTATTCAAATCGACATCTGCTCTTAGTTATGTAGGTTTTTGTTGTTTTTATACACACACAGTTCGGGCAGGGAGGTTCAGGCTTGCATACGCTCCAGCTTGTGTCGCTGTGTGGTGTGCAAAGGCCTCTCTCGTGCCTGTGTGCATGTGTGTGTGTGTGTTAGCATGTTTGAGATTTACATGTTGTACAGAACATGTCCTTCATGGCATTTACATGTTTGGACTTTCTCATCTGGTATTTACACTGGAAAAAAAGATGGCAGCCCGTGAGGTGGGAGGTCAGAGAGGTTCAAAAGGGGGGGGGGGGGGGGGGATTAGGGGGGGTTGGTGGCTAGGTTCGGTGTCAAGGTCATGCACTTGTAATTTTACGTTGATGATTCATTACAGGTGAAAGATGAATAAACGCTCCCTGATGGTTTTACAGTGAAAGTTGAACTTTTTCTGTTTGCTATCTTTTTACAACCTCTCACATATGAAACATTTACTTTCTTTATATTTATATATTTATATATTTTTTTTATTGTGTTCGAAAATCTTTCTCCGGTCCTGCTATACGTCGACTGTCCGCACGACCGACAGCAAGAGCAGTGGTGACAGTCTCTACACTACGTACTGTACAAGCACTGTATGCTACCTTTTCGGCTGAGAACACACAAACACACACAGTCCGGCTTTCCCAAAAGCTTTCTCAGCCTCGTTGACTCTTTTTAACTCTTTGTGGCGTCGCCTTTTCATGGCTGTACGGTCAGAAAAACATCTAATGATCACTGCCACAAAGGGTCGAAAATCAGACAGTGACGTGTAAATGCAACCTTATTGCTGAGACTCTTGATGCTGGATTCAAAGACAAGAAGCTTTTGGCTACATGTCTGCAAATCTGACCCTTTGTCTCCCATTGCAAACTTATTAACACAAGAGTTTTGTTCCAAAACATTGAATTTTAGCGCCTAATATTTAGAAAAATGTACATTTGGGGGGCGTAAAGGTCCAGTGTGTAGGATCTGGTGGTATCTAGCAGTGAGGTGAGGAGATTACAACCAACTGAAGCCTCTCCTGAGTGCCAAGTGTGTTGGAGAGTGACGCGAAAACGTGGATAGCTTCTCTAGATTCGTCTGGATCAGTCAGTAAAGTAGTGTGTACATGGGACGCGAGGGGTGAGGCAAGACGGATGAATGGGAGCGAGAAATATTATCGAGTCCGGCCTAAGCTGGAAAAGTAGGGCTGTCAAAGTTAACGTGAGAATGCGTTAGTGGTAATTTATTTTAACGGCACTAATTTGTTTAACACATTAACGCAACTTGGTGGTTCAGTCTTAAAGCTAGAGTGAAGATACTGTTATCATATGATAACAGAAAAACTAATGAATCCATCGACACCGACCATGTCATACTGGCTTGCCATAAAGGAGCCTAAATACTGACTAATTTAAACCACGCTAAATTTTGGCGAGGAAACTGTCATGCCCATTTTCAAAGGCGTCCTTTGACCTCTGACCTCCAGACGTGAAAGCAAATGGGTTCTGTGGGTACCTACGAGTCTCTCCTTTAGAGACATGCCCACTTTATGATAATCACATGTAGTTTGAGGCAAGTCATAGTCAAGTCAGCACACTGACACACTGACAGCTGTTGTTGCCTGCTGGGCTGCAGTTTTGCCATGTTATGATTTGAGCATATTTTTATGCTAAATGCAGAACCTGTGAGGGTTTCTGGACAATATTTGTCATAGATTTGTCTTGTTTCCAATAATAAATAAATGTATTCATACATTTGCATAAAGCAGCATACTTGTCCACTCCCATGTTGATAAGAGTATTAAATATTTGACAAATCTTCCACTAAGGTACATTTTGAACAGATTAAAAATGTGTCATTAATTTGCATGATTATTTTAATAGACTGACAGCCCTAATGACGTTAACAGAGTTTGGTTTGTCCGTTCTGGGCTACTGTAGGAACACGGCGGTGCAACATGTTGGACTCTGTGAGGACGACCGGCTCCCAATATAGATATAAACGTCTCATTCTATGGTAACGAAAACACCGCAGTTCTTATTTTTAGGTGATTGTACACTAAAGAAAACTTACTTATCAATATTATATTCCATTTCTGCTGATAGATCCCTCGAAATGCTACGCACTGGTCCTTTAAAGAAGCTGTTCCCGAGCAGATCTCAATTCAAGTTAGTTGTTTTGATCTGGAACACAACTCAACGTTTCATCTTATTATTACTAATTATTATTGTCGACATTTGTGCTTCTGAAAAAAACAGACTGTGGCTTGGTGATTCTGCCCACCGGTGATTGCTGTGGTCCGACTTTGCTGCGCTCCAGGATATAGACAGACACCATGCAGAGTATAGACAGAGACCACGACTGGCTAGAGGGCAGTGCCAGGATGGCTTTCTTCAGTGACCAGTATTGTAGTATAAAAGCCCTTGCTGCTGTGCATATTTGAGTCACCTTCTGTGGCTATATTCACACGGGAGCAAAAAAATATTATTTTTTTTCTACACATTTTAACACAGATCTTACTGATCATGGCTGCGTCATCAAAATATTACTGAATCCCTCTCGGCAGCCATGGGAAGCCTGTGTCGTAAAAAAAAAAAAAATTTTTTTGCGCCTGCATAAATGCACCCATTATTTTTAAATGTCTATCGAACATCTCCGTTGCATTTAGTGTGTGTGCTTTCCTGAGGCAAAAGTGATTGAGGAACATTTTATTTTACTTTTCTTTTTTTTTTTTTGTACAAACTTCCAAAAACATATGACACACAATCGAGGAAGTTGCTATTAATTTGGGTAACTTTAAACTCTCTCATATTATTATTTGCTCTACTTTGATGTGAATTTTAAGCTTTCATGGTGAAGTCACTGATCTGGTGGCAGTGTGGGACGGCTCGGTGCTGTTTGTCCAAACAGATCCAGAATAATCCAACTCTTAAACCTGTAGATGACTTTAAGTCTACAGAGACCATAAAAAAGCAAAAACAAGCAAGATGACCTGCAGTCTCGTATGTACAGTAACGTAGGATCAAGGGAAACCTATGGAAGTACATTTTAAAACAACCAGTCAGCACATTACCAGAAAATTACATTTTTAACCGCCACAAATCAGATTTTCTGTCATAAAATAAACAGGATGACATGTTTTTAGGCAGATCCAGAAACACAACTTCAATGAAAAAGATTATTCAGATATTTAACAATCTGGTTATTGTGGCTGTGCAGTCCATCGATAACCTCTGTCTATAGATTTTACTATAAACCTACATCTGTCTTCGCTCCCAGCCCTCTATGCCCTCTCAGTATGATAAAATAAATTCTTACGTCGATAAATCATCTCATAAATGTTTCACAAAAAATATACACTAACTTCTTTTACACAGTTTCGGTGAAATAAAGTGGAGGAGCGGTAAAGGAGTCTGTATTTTCATAAATAGCTTCTATGTAATTGTTTTTTTCACAGCGAACTTTGTCACTGCAACTCAGAAAAGACAGATGAACTTCCAAATATATCTTTTTCTTTCAGGATATTAACGTCCCACAGTGTATTTAGCTCATAAATATCAAGTGTGTCATGGCAGTGCACCTTTAAACACACACACACACACACACACACACACACACACACAAGCTCACACCAGTTTATTCAATTTGAATAGTGATTCATTAGTAGCCTAAAGCAGTATTTTTAGTCAAATATAAGCTCGAAATTGTGTTTTATTGTATATAATCTGTATATATCTATATTATAGTTGTATTTGAACTGGCTTTGTGTTTAAATATTCTTTAAATACGTCTCTCTGGGCCTTGGTCATCAAAATAAATAAATAACTAGATAAATAGATAAATAAATAAATAAATAGATAGATAATTAAATAAATAAATACATAAATAAAGAGGAGCGTTCTTTCTTCACCCCTGAGCAGACACAACACTTGTTAGGTGATATAGTAAAACTTCTCTCTCTGTATATATATACTGTATATAATCTATATTTATATAAGTCTTTATTTTTGTCATTATAAATCTCTGGACAACATCTCTGTATACTCTGTTTTTGAAGCAAAACACAACAAGATGGTCGACAGCTGTTGTGATGCCTTCATGACAACTGGGATCTTTCAGTGCTTCTGCTAACTGACCATTTAATGGGCATTTTATTTTCTTGATTTTCTCTGAGAAACACTTCTCTAACACCAGTTTTTAGATCAGCAGTTGGAGCCTTATTTATAGTGTTTACTGCATTTTACGTTTATCTTTATGCACTTTATTTTTTCTGTGGGAATCACTGATTAAGTGAAGTATTTTTAGGTATTTTTATGAACGACTACACCACGAAAGATTTTTTTCTGAAAACAGATGCATCTGTGGCAGCAACACCTCCGTCTCCTTACTCGTCATCTCAGCTCTTAGTATCATTTCCCAGCTGTCATGAACACATCTTTAGAGAGAGACCCTTTGGTAGAGGAGAGGGGATCCTGGACCAGGTGCCAGGTTAACACACAAAGACCCTTATTATTATTATTATTATTATTATTATTCCTTAACTTAATGGTGACCTATATTATTATACACAAACAAACTCACAGAATCTCCTTATTTTGATCTATGAGCGATGATGTTATCATAACTCAGGTGTGATAAACAATGATTGTGTGACTTTTCCCTTTTTGTGTATTTTCACTTCCCATTTCCTCCTCATGTTTCTGCTTTTTTTTTTTTCCAAATATGATTCATTGCATAGAAGGACTGGAGATGAGAGGTCGCCTCTTCTGCCCACCATATTTGTTGTGGTTGAACTCGTGTTTTCTTTTCTTTTCCACATTGGATGATGGTCGTTAAATACACGCATACAGACCCCCACACACATACATACAAACATTAGGAACAGAACAATATAGAGGTGACTTTGAGGTTTTCTGCGCCGGGTGGCATGCGAAGTTTACCCAGCGAGCGCTCACACAGACAATATACAGCAGAAGTTGGTTGGTTCGTTGGTTTTGCTGAAAGGCCTCTCAATGTTTGGCCCGACAGAGTACGTTTTGAGTACCGAACCGCAGATCCCACAATGCACTGCAGGTGCGACAGCAGGGAGAACACTGACCTGAGAAGTTTCCATGACAGCTGACAGTCTGAGAGAGAGGTTTTCGGGGGTTGGGTTACAGGTCTGGACGCCACCACAATAGAAAATGAAAAGTTAAAAAAAGGCGAGTGACTTCGTGACACAACCAAGTGTTGTTTTTGGTTCCTCAGTCACATGAGTGCTGATTTTTTTTTTTTTTGACACCATTTTCAAGTGTGCTTTCGCGTGTGCTGTGCACATTTGACAGAGTGAAGACACATGCTGATACACACTGATGTGTAAGGAGCTTGGCGGGGCTCCCAATAAACATCCATCTTGGAGGGTCAGAAGAATCACGTTGAAACCCAAACCCCCGCAGGTGACGACGTCAAGTCCAGGTCTGCCGCTTATGTGTGACTGGTCTGCTTTTCAGTGCCTCTCTGCTGCCCTGCAGTGCTTCCACATCAGACTCCAGCTGGCTAATACAAGCAGCGTATCACTCCGATCCACTGACTGGCTGATTGAAGACATATTAGTTGGAGGAGAAGATCTGGGTGGTACCAGGCTCTTGTTTACAGGTGAGCTCCTGCTCTCTGATGTATTAGTACAGCAGTAGTACAATATTGGAGTACGTTTGGTGGTGCGTTTAGGTCAGACTTGAGTGGTACATCAGTGGTAAGTAAGACAAACGGAGGCAACACATTTCTATTCCACCAACTTTTAAAATGACACAATTGTGCTCTTTACTTTCTTACACTATTGCTTTTATAAGTACTGATAATAAATAAGAGTCAGAAAATTGACAAGGGGTATGATGAAGGTAACAAAAGAATACAAAACATAAATAAAAGAAAAATAATATCACAGTTATCAAAAATAAAAAATCTAAATTAATCTCACTGTGGCCAGTGTTTCAGCTGATATTACTACATAAAAAAGGGTGTGATGGAAATATGTGTTTACAGGGTTTCATAAAAAACATGCCGGTTTTACTTCAAAATAAAACATTTAAGAATGATTAAGGCGATACTGGTAACCTGCAACTTAAAAACAGGCAATAAATAAAAATAAATTTGAAAAAAAAAAAAAGAAACGCAAGAAATAATAACCACCAACAACAACATGAGAAATATCTGAGAGCCAAATGTTGTGGAGCAGTTGGAGAAACCCCATCACCACAAGCACTGCAGGTAAATGTTGTCTTAATGGCTTTGTAAATGGCTGAAAAACAACCCAACCACATTTACAGCTTCACTGCAAATCTATTTGTTTTTCCCTTAAAAAAAACAACAAAAGGCTCCTCTTATTCCCGTGGCCCGATTCCTGTGTGTTGCTCCGGAAATCTCTCTTCTTTGTTATTGTTTACGTCGTCTAGCTAAGATGTGTTTCCCAGTGTCTTTATGGCCTCTGTTAAGTAATGATGAACAGTGTAAGGTCTTGGATATAAAGTTCCATGCATTCCAAATTCCTACGTTTATTTTTATCCACTATACACTTCTTTAAAGACATGGCAGGTTGAGGATCTTTGGGCGGGGATTTGAAATAAAGAAGAATCAGCATTCAAGAAACGCAGAGAGGTGAGGACGAGGGGGAGCAAAAGGTTTAAACAGTTCCAATCTGGAATGTAGATAGAAACAAACCGTGGACAGAAATGCAAGCCGACGGGCGGCTACGTCGTTAGCATCGTCTTATTCATTCAACGTGACATTTCCGTTTTACGCCAGGTGATGTAACAAGAGGTCTTTTGTACCAGAAAAACCTGTCAGCAAGTTTTATTCCATTTTCCACATTTTTTTCACTTTGAGAAGAGCTAGAAACGAGGAGAGAGGCTGGTTTGTTGTTATTCCTAGTTTGAGCACAGGACTGTGAAACCAAGGATCCTAGCATGCCACCATTCCTGTGGTAAAGCTACCATTTCCTGTAAAGTAGCTCTCATATAAACAGTGGAGTTGTCAGCGTATTGGAGTACAATTGCTCTTATTTTCTTCCAAAGCTGCAGTGTTAAATCCACATGGAGGGCAGAGGCGGTGCATTGGTTCTACTCGTCTTCAGCTATGTAGATCTCCAGTGAGAGCTCCCTCTACTGGCATGGAAGAAGAGCAGCAAAAACAAAAAAACTTTGAATTTTGCCGTCATTTTTGGCTGCCAGTTGCTCTTTTGTAATGAAGGGGCGGAGATTTGTCTAACTGCTACAGGTTGGCTCTACGGCTCCGCGGGAGTTTGGTGAAGACTCTTTGGCCGGGGATGCTGGATGGTGGATAGTTCTTCTAAAGATGGATGTTGGCTTTGCGTGATCTGTGAAAAAACAAAAAAAGGTAAAGTAGTCAAAACGTATGTATGCCTCTGAATGTTTGATATGTTCATAAAGATTTTTGTAGATTACAGTAACAACAGTCAGGCTGTTCGGAGCTATACCTACAAAAAGTAAAGCACTGTAATTCGTATACATTCCATTACATCAATTTATATGTAATCCATGTAACTGTGAACAGGAAGTGCTAAAAAGGACAAACGCCTCAGAGTATCGCTCAGGCGGCCGCTGTTCGTGTCTCGTATGAAACCAGAAGTCAGCGTTGATTATGTCATGTAACTTCTGAGGCTTGTGCCCATTGGTTGATTGCTTGGCTCCCGGTAGCCTCCCAGTATTGCTGCTGATATGCTTGCAGTGTTTTGGAGGCTCATGCTAATTTGGAGCATGTGGCTGTTTGGAGCACAAGGTCATTCATAGTGTTTTGCCATTTGTAGCATGTAGCCGTTAACAGCATGTGGCTGTTTGTGAGGTTAGGGTTAGTGCAAGGGTGCTAGCAGTGTGCCAATTGTTTGGTCACTAGGAAATGCTGCTTGCAGCATTGTCAAGAATCATTCATACTCGTTGACTCCAAGGAAGTGAATAAGAGTTTGGTTGTCACATTAGCATATCCAGCAACCAGCAGCAAAACTGAAAGTCAATGAGCCACGTTCTGCCTGCTGCGGACTACGTGCTCATCTCATGGACGGCGAAATAAAAAGCAAGAGGTTCCGCAACGTATATGCACCGCTCACTTGAAGCCTGAAGCCCCGCCCCCATTGCTGAACAGAGCACAGTTTCACTTGTTGAACCTGTCGCCTGCACTAAATTCAACAAAGCACCACTTGGGAGATCAGATAAGCGGAAGGAAATACAGAAGAGATTTTCTTCGCTTTATAGTTAGAAAGAAGATCTCTATTGTAAAACAGGAGCTCAAAAAATGAACAATGTTGGGATTAACTGGCCATTTTAAGATGATAATGCAATGGGCTTAAACCTATTCAATCAACAGCAACACAAACTATATGTTAGAATCGGCAGGACAGGGAGGATTACACAATACTCAAAATCAATCAATTCAGTGCTTAGAGTCTGATTTTTACCTGTTGTTGTGTTTTAAAGCTACTTGTAAGTCATATGAGGTCAAGAAATTTAATTTGGGTTCATACATTTGAATGGCAGACACACAGGAGTGTCTCTACTTAAATGAAGGCAACGGCTGTCTTGAGCTGTAAAAATGAAGTTGGCCACTAGATGGTGGATAAGCCAAGGAAATACGCTGCTGATATACAGTATATACTCTAAATGAAGGCTCTCAGTCATCCAGATCATGAAATATTTGAAAACTGGAGTTCTGCTCCTGCACATGAAAAGCTTGGACACATTTAAATCTTTGCTTTCTCTTCATTTTCCCCCTAAACATAAAAAGGGAGACACATCCCTTTTTACATATTCCTGTAGTTTTATTCACCAGTACATTAGTGCAGTGGAGGGTTCTTGTTGAACACAGCCAATCATCTTCAGATCATCTCAGACCTGACAAACATTCTTGTTGAATCAAAATGTTTTCTGTTCAATAAAGTCATCAATGTCACTGATTTGTGATTAGGAAACCGACAGCATGCTGGTATCTGCCTTCCCTCGAGAATCTCATGCATCTTTGTACTCAAGGGTATTTCATTTATCCACCACAGAACAATTCTAGCCTCAGATCTTCCTGCACAGAGCTGCAAAGTGTTTTGCTGTACATGTTTTTTAGCGAGTATTTCCAGCATGAACCAGCTGTACCAAGCAGCAGGAGAGATGCTCTTAACATCCCCAGACACCATGTCAGCCTGTGCTGACACAGCACCGGTCCATACAATGGTTAGAGCGCATGTTACTCTGCTGTCTGAAATAACACAGACGGGAAGTCACTTGTGTAAACTGGCATTTCAAATTTGCTTCACAGCTCTGAGGTAGCAGCCTTTCATTGTGCAAACCAGTAGCCTTAGTATTTGCTCAGCTATATATTGAGTCATAAAGCTTCTCCCTGCCTCAGGCTAACAGGGCAAACAGAGTATGAGAGTGCTGTAGGGTAAATATAGACACTGCAGTAATTAGCCCCAATGCAAAACACCCGTGTGCCCCAGACACTAGCACACCTGTGGCCTCCAGTGTCTCCGATGACATGTTTCAACTCTCTGTCCTGCAAATTACATTTAAACCCACCTGGAAAACTTCCTGGTACGCACTCAGAATGGCTTATTTTGTCATTTTTGTGTGTTTCAACCAGTAGGAGATTTATGCCTGTGTGACTAACGTCTGTAAATAATCCTAAAAGACGCACTAATTCACTCTTTGCCAAATTTGGTGTCATGCTATTGAAGCTTTGGGAGTCTATGATCACACTGACAGGTTGTCTACGCCCCCTCCATGAACCTCTGTATGTTTCCCTATTGAATATACACTGTATGCATCTTTTTACAATCACTGCCATCTGCATGGGCTGCACGGTGGTGCAGTGGTTAGCACTCTCGCCTCACAGGATCCTCAACAGGATTGCAGGTTCGAATCTGGCTGCAAATGGCTTCACTTTTGCAGAGTTGGAGGAGGTGGAGACATGTCATCCATCGTTATATACAGTCTACGGTATGGATGCATACTTCTGTGTACTTTCGGTCCAGAGGTGCCTCTCACAGTTTGGGCTAGGGCCCCATAGTTCCAGTTAAGGGATTTTTTTTTAAGCTACAACGTATAATGATATCTTATTTTTTGGGGGAAATGCTCTTTGCTCTTTCCACATGACAATGCCCAGTGCACAAAGTGTGATCCAGAAGAAGCTGAGTGATTTGCACGGAGCCCTGACCTGAACCCCACCCAACACCTTCAGGCTGAACCTGGAAGGTTGACCATGAATCAGGACGACATCACTAATACTTTTGTGGCTGAATGGGGCAAATCCCTGCAGTAACAACGAGATGTTCAACCATCATATCTGGGTGTGTAATGCTCTGGTGTCCAAATACTTTTGGCCATATAGTGCACAAAAAAATGCAGGGACAGATCGAGAGAGATCTATTTCTTCATGGGGATGAAAGTAGAAATGTCAGAACAAAAAAGGGGGAGATCCGTACAGTGATAGAAGAAACAAACAAGTCATGCAGAGAGAGAAAGACAATAAAAAAGTGAGAATCCTGACAGAGAGAGGACAGAAGATGAGAGCAAAAGAAAGAAGCAGTGATGTTTGACAGCAGTGGTAAAGTGTGGGAGGAGAGCAGGTCACATGAGGCAGTTAGTCAGCGCATGGCTGCACAGCACAGAAACATGCAGAGTCCAGGCCAACACATTATCTTTTATGGCACATATGCAACACTGTGCACGCTCTGAAATACAGCAGCAACATCAATGTCTGCTCATCCCCCCATGGTGCATCAAAAGCTTCAATACACACTGCACCAAGGCAAAAGGCTGTACTTCCAATGGTCAGAAAAAGCATGTAAACACATCTCCACCCTGTATCAGAGCCATGCCATGAAATGAGCTGACATTACTGCAAAGACTACAATCATATTTGCAGCATGTTTTGTATGAGCTAATGCAGGTTTGTGCTGAACGTCTGCAAAACATTGACTGTCAAAGTATTTTATCTGCTGCTCTACAAAATCAACTCTGGGAAAAAAACATCTGTGATTTGAATAGTTGACTGGAATCAATGCGAGGACATCACAACACATAATCCAATTAATTGAAGCTAATCAACAAGGTTATAAATAATGTGAACGCTAGCACTAGCTGAGTCAAAGTTAGCTGTGCCATCTGAAAGGGTTAGTTTGGATTTTTTAAGTGGGGTTTGTATGTATACCGTGTTCTGTGAGGAAAAATTAATAATGGACTTTTAGGAGTTGCAGCTAATTCATGTGAACAGCTAATTCTAGCCAATACTCGAGCACAACTTGAAAGCTAAGTTCACACAAACGACTTTCAAAGTCGTCAGATCGCAGTACTGTTCCCACGACGAAACTTGTAATTGTGAGACTTTAAATCTTTGTGGAACAACATTGCTGATGTTACTGGCACATGTTCACAAAATAGCCTGTTTCCACATTCTGCGTACTATTTTTTCCTCTAGGTGCAATAAAAACTTTGCTCCGTGTTGCAAATGCAGCACATACAGTAAGTTCCTATTGTTACAGGCGACCCCTCCTCCCCCAGGTTTCCCCTCAACCTGTGTCTCGCTCTCTCATTGGCTGTAGCTCATAGTCTCTGACATGTCCACTTATTTAGCATGCTAGATATCGGGAATCTATGTTGGAGGCATCGGTGAGGCTCTCGGTGAGCGTCTTTGAGCAGCTTACACATGACGCTCAAGCAAACGGCAATTTGCCTCTGGACTGGGGCAACTCTAAAAACTGTTGGGAGCGGAAAATCAGGGCTAAAGTCGAAGACTGTGAACTAGGCACAAGTTGGCATGATGCAAAGAGTTTTTAAAATTGCTTCAATACATAATATATATTAATATAATAAGTATTTTATTATTTGGGGGTGGCAGTAGCTCAGTCTGTAGGGAGTTGGCTTGGGAACCGGAGGGTCACCGGTTCAAGTCCCGACATGGACCAAAAACTGAGTGTGAACTGGTAGCTGGAGAGGTGCCAGTTTACCTCTTGGGCACTGCCGAGGTGCCCCTGAGCAAGGCACCAAACCCCCAACTGCTCGGGGCGCTTGTCAGGAGCAGCCCCCTCACTCTGACATCTCTCCATTAATGCATGTATGTGTGTTTCAGGTCTGCATGTACCATGTATGAGTTTAACAGAGTGTAAAATTGAATTTCCCCATTGTGGGACTAATAAAGGTAGATCTTCTTCTTCTTTTCAGTTTTGCATCATAGAACTTCGCCTCACTGGTTTATATTTAGCTTGTGAGATCTTTAGGTGTTTGTCACACCAGAAAAAAAAAAAACTATATTTGTTTTTAAAGTGAAGATAAATAAACCCCAAAATATACCTTGAACATTTTTAGATTTTAGAAAGGCACCAGGGTGCAATGACCTCACAGTCAGAACAATAGGAAACTGTGAAGACATCTCAGTGTCTCACACTGAATGGTGATTAAAGACGCTGATGCCAGTTTGGTTTCATTTCTGAGCAGCGTTTTACTTTGATTCTTTGGATCATGAAGAGACCAAATGAGCTACAAGCCTGATTATGATCCTCTCTGTTTGATGCTTCATTGTCAATTTACTTTAATAGGTTAAAATCAGACAGCGGCTCATTATTCACCAGCATGCTCTTGGAGCAAGAATGACTTGCTGATTTATTTCTGGCCGAGCTGACTGCGGGCTTTTAAACTCACACATCCCAGATGCCAGTGATTTTCAGGAGCAGACCACAATACAACAGCTGCAAAAACACAGAAGCAGCGACAAATCTGGCTTCAGGCTGAGCTGCAGGAACAACCAGCACAGACAGCTCGTCTCCACATGACGAAGATGAAGATATGAAGATGGAGCATTACAGATGCACAAATGTCCTGAAGACAAAGTGATAAGCAAATTAAAACTACTTTTGTGCTCCGGTACAATATTTGTCTCTTAAGGGTTTGATGAATGTTGCTCAGATGTTTTTTTAAAGATGCCCTGCAGAGTTTCCTTGTAAACAAACAAAAGTTATTTTTACATTCAGTGTTACACACAAATGCATCGTGTTTATCCAACAAATATGTTGAATACATTTCATTTCCTTTGCAAAGTTGAGTTTTAAAATCGCTTCACACCAAACACTCATTGTCGTCTGAAAAATTCACTTCACTCTATTGATAAAAAGTGATTCTGTGGGTTCTTATGAATGCTGACACAGCCACGCGGGAAATTAATGTGTGGGAAAAATATTCGGACGAACCTCAACTTCTGCAGAAATATACGTATGTTAAACCAATGAAATCGTTTGTTCTAACCGATCGCCATCGTTCTGCATAATAAGCCATGTGCTTCTGTTTGTTGCATGAAGAGGGGGTGTTTTCTGGGCCTGAGGGCTTTTGGTCCACCGGGAGATTATTATTAGAGACTATTGGTTGTTTCAAAATAACAATGGGCCGTCCTTTTCTAAACACCAAATAATGCACGACAAACACTACTACCTCAACTACCAAATACAGGACAATATATGGCTTGAGACTGCCCAGCAGCTGGGATACGATGACGATGGTAATGCTGATATGCACTTACTAACATTATATGTTTATATGAAGCGTTTAGCGTTAGTTTATGTATTATGTAGTCACATTAATCTCTTAGTCCTTCTCTGTCTGGATAGCTTTTTGTTGCATGAAGTGGACATGGGCACTGTTTAGGAGGAAACTCATTAGGCCCCATTGATAAAAATGGAAAATGCAACGCGGATATTTGTACCAGAATTGGTGTGCATGCAGATTTTCCGCATTAATGCATCACACTTGTGAGTAACGGCTTTTAAAGTATATTATATCCAGCATTGTTTCCATCCATCTTCACTAGCTTGCAGTCTTTTTTTTCTCTGCCTTTGTTGGTGCATTGTGGTGTATATTAGTGTGCTATCGCCACCTGCTGACACTATGGTGGGACCGTGTACAGCATCTGGAGGTCCAGAACTACACAGGGGACCATCCATCCATCCATCGTCAACCGCTTATCCCGTTAGGGGTCGCGAGGGAGCTGGAGCCGATCCCAGCTGGCGAAGGCGGGGGTCGCCAGTCCTTCAAAGGGCACATAGAGACAGACAACCATTCACGCTCACATCCACACCTACGGGCAATTTAGAGTCATCAATTAACCTAAACAGCATGTCTTTGGACTGTGGGAGGAAGCCGGAGTACCCAGAGAAAACCCACGCTTACACAGGGAGAACATGCAAACTCCACACAGAAGAGCCCCAAGCCGGATTCGAAACTGCAACCCTCTTGCTGTAAGGTGAGAGTGCTAACCACTGCACCACCGTGCAGCCCACACAGGGGACCTTTCATTTTTATAAATACTTTGAGATGGTTTTTATGTTAAACTACAAAGTAGATGTTTAGAGTTTTACTTACTGGGAACTTTTCACAGTGTGCTTTAAGAAATATCTCAAGAGGATAAGTTAAAAGTTAAGGTAACTTACTGTCTGGCCTGCCAGAGAGAGCGGCATGTTCTCTCTGCCAGCGTGTGCTCAGGCCTGAGACATGAAGCATCCAGAGGATTCCAGTCCTGGTTGGCTGCAAAAGGAATCAGCAGCATTTCAGACCAGACGCTTGTCTTAATAGAAACATCCTGATACATAGTTGTGAATTACTGGACCAGACATAATCTTCACTGTGCCCCAGTGTACCCACAGGATACACTGCTGATCCCAGAGCGCTGCATAAAGTTATTATTACCATTACGACCAAACTTACCAACCTTGTAGGATACTTTGCCATCATTGAACTTGCCACAGTATTACTGTACACATTTATTTTTTGAACATACAGTAATTGCCAGTTTTTGATTTGTCGTAGCGTTCAAGTCATATTACAATTATTGGAAATTGGGAAATGCATTTTTCTGAAAGCTCTGATCTTACTTGAAGCATAGTGATATAGAAGTGTCTGAAACACAAACATGGACGCCTCGTGTCAGCTAAAGCCTGTTGTTCAACATAATTAAACTTTAATGGATGACAGTGATACATTTTCAACCATATGACACCAACGTGCCATAGAGGGGCGAATCCTCCTCTCTCGTGCTGGTCCACCTCTTCCGGTGGGATCTTATTTTGGAAAAAAAAATGCAAATAGTAATCAATGGCGAAAGAAAAATAATGTGTTGATCCCCTTTTAACTGTGCCATGAATCACACATGTTTGTCAATTTAAGATATAATTCTGCAAGTCCAGAAAGTGCCAGTTTATTGTAAAACTGTTGAAGTATTATGAAAATCCATAAGGCTAACCACATAAAGTCATATGATTGAGGTTTCTCTCTGAAGCTATGATTTGTGTTTCATACTGGGATGAACTCACACCAGCATCGGGTCTCACTCACCAGGACTTGCTGGATAAAACACATCAGGTAAGATAACGTCTCACTTGTGCGTGGAACATGCTGTAGCTATGTCTTGGGACACAGTAGATGTTGTTCACTGAGCGGTTTCACACAAAACTACGACAAACTGTGATTTTCTTGACTTGCAAAATTATCCTTTTAATGGACAAACATCATATGTGTGATTCATGGAGCAATTCAAACAGGATCAAAAATATCATTTGTCTTTCATCTTTGAGTACTGTACATATTTTTTTGAAATAAGGTCCCATGGGTGTCACCGGAAGGGGTTTGTATTGAACTAGGTTCTGGGCAAAGACTCAACATTTTCTGTTGCAACCAGCTCCCCTGGTGGATGGTGAGGTGAGTAGTGAAAGCAGCTGGTGAATGGAAACCTGCAGGCCACAGTGCCTGGCCTGGTACTAACATTTACAGTACTTGCAGGTTAAATGACAATAAGTACTCACCAGTATGCTCAGCTCTCCTCTCTGTTCCCCTCTCTCTCTCCTTCCTCTCTCTCTCTTTCAGTAAAATAAAAGCAGGGGGAACGTCACAGGTTTTTCTGGTACGGGGCCTCATGACTTTGTCATTTGACATTTACATAGTCCTGCAAAGAGATGGAGACATTCAGTCAGTTTATTTAATATTCTCGTTTAATTTAATGCTCCACAGCAGGTAGGTTATTGTCACATTCAGGGTGGGATTTCCCATCGAAAGAAGACCTCCATCATTTGAGAAAGGTCTTTAAAAATGTCAAGCTGCAAATCGTTCACATCCCTAAATGCCATCGAACAGGAGAACATTGCCAATGCACGGTCTCAATAATAAAATATTCAACGTGTGGCCAGTCTGGTGTTGTCTTATTTATTTTTTATTGTTCTGTGATTTTAAAACATAAAAAGCTGAGACTTGTTTTTGGCTTTATGTTGTTTGGGAAGTTCAATCTCAAGTCAGTCAAATCTCAGCAGCATACAGCGTTTCCCCGTATTAAGAGCAGGACATTACAAGGACATTCCACGTGTCATGTCAGCCTCTCATTTTTACACCACACAACAAAACTACGCAAACCGCTGCAGTTTGGTTTAGGCAAAAAAAAAACAACAGCAAAAACAGGTGCTGGTTAAAAATCTTGTGTTTGTTGGACCCATCTACCTCCCCTCCCGTCTGCTATAAGCATCTCTCACTTTTTATTCTACAATGCTCGCTGAGCGTAGCATATTTACGAGGATGCGTTTTCATTGCAATACATACAGACTACATGGCATACAAATGACACGCCAAAGGCAAGAACAGTGTTACATTTACATGAGAAATAACTTGCAGTTACTACAAAATAATTTTGTATTTAATCCACGTAATCGTGAACCAGGAAGTATGAACAGTGACAATGCTGTGTAAGGACAAGGTCGGGGTGGATGGGTGGGTCCAAAAACTCTGGACTTTTACCCAGGAAACTGCTATTTCCCCACTGTGGGACTAATAAAGGAATATCTTATCTTATCTTATCTTATTTGTGTACCGTGTGAAACCAAAAGTGAATGTTATTTTGTGACGTAACTTCCGATATTTACCTAGATTAAACTAGGAAGTTTTGTTGCCTAAACCTATCCAAGCTGTTTCCTGTGAAGACAGATTTTTACTTTGAAAAAGCTGTTTACATGTAATGAGCAGACATTGACACATTTTGCTGGACACACACAGAGAACGCACAAAAAATGAGAAATAACTGTTGCTAAGATATCATATGAACTGCTGTATGAGGATACGTTCTTACAGTTTACATACCCTCGACTACATCACAGTGCTGTGTATTCAGCTGTGATAACCTGCTGTGTAAACATGCATCCTGTCTGATGCAGACTGCGCGTCATATTAGAAACAAGTTGTCATTGTCATTGTTGAATGAAATTTCTACTCTGCACATGCAGACAGTCAGACATAGACACAGTGCTTTAGGAACACACTGCCTATTCTGAGTAAACCACTTTATGTCGCCCACTCTGCTGCCTACAGGAGTTAAAACACAGCACACTGTAGCTATCTGTCAGCATCCCTGTTCACTTTGAATCAGCAGCATCTCTCACATTTATCTTTATACCAAATGTTGAGACTCACAAAATAAATGTCTACGGCTCTTTGTACATGAATTACTGACCAAAAATATCGCTGCTTTCTGATGATTTCCTTGTATCTTCTGAGTAAAGTGGTCTTTGTCTTTTTGTCAGATGTACAGTCAAGCTGTTGGCTGCATTTTATAAACTGTATTATGACTTTTATTTAAGAGGGCTCTACATAAAATACCTGTGAGGAGTTCATAAATAATGAAAACAGTCTTCAGCTCAGGTAAAAACAAGACAATAAATTTAATTCAGTTGAATTGCAAACAGCTTCTTTCAAACTGCTTGAGGGAAGAACCTCGGCTACAACCTTTCCTATAAAATAAAAGCCATCTCAGTAGATAATAAATCACCTTCCAGCTCCCTAGTCTGTTTTCAACGCTGCTTCTTTTATGAATGATCTGTCTTCTGCAGGTCCGACTTTGCTCATGACTTATTGAGACATATGAAGAAGGAGCAAAGCAAAATACACACCTTAATCTTAGCACCTCAGAAGAAAGAGGTGAACTTCTTGCCAAAACCGGTGATAGCTGGAAGAAAGTAGACAAGAAAGAGAAATTAAATAGATTTTAACTGAGGGATCAGAGCTGAAAGTTTTGTGCCTCTGTAGTCACTTTTTGTGTCTCTGTAGTCATTTTGTGTCTCTCTGTTGTGACTGTTTGTCTGTTTGTAGTCATTTTATATCTCTCTGTTATCACTTTTGTCTCTGGAGTCATTTTGTGTTTTTTGTAGTCACTTTTTGTGTCTCTTTGTTGTGACTTTTTGCCTCTCTGTAGTCATTTTGTGTCTCTTTGTCGTCGCTATTTGCCTCTCTGTAGTCATTTTGTGTCTCTTTGTTGTCGCTATTTGCCTCTCTGTAGTCATTTTGTGTGTCTTTGTCGTCGCTATTTGCCTCTCTGTAGTCATTTTGTGTCTCTCTGTCGTCGCTATTTGCCTCTCTGTAGTCATTTTGTGTGTCTTTGTAGTCGCTTTTTGTCATCTGTGTCTATTTGTTATCACTTTTATGTCTCTTTGCAGTTGTTTTTTTTTTTAATCTCGGTAGTCATCTTGTTTCTTTGTAGTCACTTTTTATCTCTCTGTTGCTGTTTTGTGGCTCTCTGTAGTCATAGTCATAGTCTCTCTATAACTGTTTTGTCTCTTTGGGTAGCCATTTTGTGTCTCTTTGTACACATTTGGCATCTATTTAATTGTTGTGCATCTCTTTCTAGCTGTTTGATTGACTTTTCAATAAGAAATGCTAACAGAATCGCTGGGCCCCTGTTCCTGGTAGCTGGTTGAATAATCCAGCCATGTTTTTTATCTCACTTGTTTGAGGTGTGCTGTTATGAAGTGATGCGTTTGTTGTACCTTCTCCTAGTTTGCCGGCCTGCTCTGCAGCAGATCCAGGGAGGATCTTGGACAACATGCTGTCTCCCTCCATGCCAGGCTGACCTGCTGCTGCACTGCCAATACCTCCTGGCCTAGGAGCTGCCTTAGATCCTGGACAGAAAAACAGAGAGATGAAGAGAGGGTGACAGGATGGAGGAAAGAGAAACGAGGAAGGAAAAGACAGAGATGTATCCAGAGGACAAGAGCTGTCAGTATCTGTGCAGGTCTAATATTAGATGGTGTCCGTCAGTGTGCATATTTTTATGATGACATCTGTGGTGCCAAGTGCTCTGTGGCTTTCCATTGCACTTTCCAAAAATCACTTGTAAATCAAACAGCGTGGGCAGTAGAAAAGATGTCTCATCCTTCAGTTGCACTAGTAGCCCTTGTTGAATTTCTCCTGTCCTGCCAGTCAGCTGATTCAGCCCCTTGCCTCCAGCCTGTACCCCTCTTTACTCATTAGGTCTGTTCTGTATAGACTTACACAGGCTTCTAGTGTTAAGTTGCCAGATTGTCTGTATAGATGTGCTGTTGTAGCCTTTTGTCATTACTTGAGACCGTCTCCTTGTTCACTGTCCCATACTGAACATTTGTCAAGGCCGTCGGTATGTGATGCTGCCGCACAAGGCTCTTTCACACCAGTATGAGACGCACTGATAATTACAATGTAAACCCATCTGTGGCAAGTAAAAGACACACACACAGCGGGTGGGAGGGGAGGTGGATGTGTCCAATGAACACAAAGCTTTCATCCAGCAGACTGCTGTTTGTGTCCCATGTGTTAAATTTCACTTTCACGTTGCAATCAGCTTCAATCGTGTGGCATGTTTCCAATGTTCAGTTTCATTTTCACTTTACAAACGTAGTAGTTTTAAGCCTCACCATGTAGTTATTTCCTAAACCTTAGTAACCTGTAAAAACTGTAGTGGTTTTCTTGCCTGAAACAAAAGTGATGTCAAGGGTAACTACTGTGGTTTTGATGCCAAAAATAAAATGGTGCCAAGGAGCGTGACAAAGTGGTGGTATATGACGGGCCAGGATGAAAACATGTAGAAGTAATACATACAATATATATCGTTTTTGGGTGAATGATTTCTTTACGATTAGGGAGAGATCTATGGCTGCAGCTAGTGATTGTTTTCATTAAGATCAAATTAATCTGTCAAACTGATACATCAATAAAATGACAGAAAATAATGAAAGAACAAACACAATTTCCGAAATTAACATATACAGACACCATTTATCCAACAAATGCTCTAAAACTACGAGGTCTTCAGAATGGATTCAGAGGAGTTCAGCAAATATTTACATATACAGTAAGTAGTTCTTAATTAGCAATTGTGTTTGTGTTTTTATTTTAAAATTATTTTAATTATCTATCAATGAGTCAGAATTGTTGCCGATGATCTGCTGATCAAATCTGTTTGCAGGATGTGAGATCCATCCACAATAAACTACTTCCTGCATCGGCGCTGAA
Organism: Pterois miles; assembly: GCA_947000775.1. Taxonomy (NCBI): domain Eukaryota; kingdom Metazoa; phylum Chordata; class Actinopteri; order Perciformes; family Scorpaenidae; genus Pterois; species Pterois miles. The sequence continues at coordinate 3,476,356 of CAMQGK010000571.1, read as the reverse complement.
TTTCACTACTATCCAACAAATTAACTGAATCACTGAATACACTAAATTAACTGACTGACCAACTCACTACATAAGTGACTTGGCATACTGAGGCTGATCTGCTGCCATGAAGTGAAACCCCTCCTGTTTTCCACTGTGGGATTATCTACAGATTAATCCCAGATTAGATGAGACAGCACATGCCGGTTACATAACAGAGACACAGCGGGCAGCAGCTGGCAAGATGTGAGAGTGCTGGGAGTCTCTGTGTGTGGTGATTATACTGTACCTATGCCTGTGAGCGGGGGCTGGGCGGTTTTTGTGGCCATGACGGGCGCTGCCTTCGCTCCAATCGCTGTTACTGGAGGCGTGTCGATCTTGGCCTGCAGAGACAGAGAGATAGAGAGGATAAAACAGCGCGAAGCTCATCGTTTAGTAACACTAACCTGTCAGTACTGTATGTAACTTTTCACAGTAAAAGAGCTGGTAATTGGAGACAGTGGGGGTGAAACGGCTCTATTCACAATAAAGAAACGAGAGGGAAAAGAAAGATGGAGCGACTGACAGAGGGTGACAGAGAAAGCTGCTCCCTACTGTGCTGTGTTGTGACATCTTACTGAATGATGAGTTTCAACGTCGTCAACACAGTCGACTGTCAGACCTTTGCTTGGAGGTCCAGTCAGAGTTTAATGACTGATGATCATTGGGAAACATCTCTCATCAGGGGAAAATCATCTAATCGTTCTAATTATATTGTTGATACTGCTAAAATAGGCTATTAGACGCTTGCATTACACACCAGAAATGAGCAATCACTGATGATACAAAACAATTTACTGTATGTTCATACATATCACCTCTCAGAAAATCTGCAGAAAGACAAAAAATTATTGATTATAAATGTAAACTGAAAACAGCCAAATCTGACGTGCTTTTAAAGTTTCATCTCATCTTGGTGTGAGCTGCAGAGACATTTTAGATTATATTACTTTATAAACATGCAAGAGTTTAAAAACAGGATTAAGGCTGATTTGAGCACCAGATGTACTCGACCTGAAGATTATCTGGTTGATGTAACTTGCGCTTTGTTTTAAGTCTGTCGTCTTTATTTATGTAAAAGTGTATGTTTTTTTTTTTTTTTTTTTTTTTAAAAATATTTTGCTGTTTTCAAGGCTGTGTTTTTATGTGGTGTTTCTATGAAACTTTTCAACAACCATTTTGACCAGGACCCCTTGTAAAAGCTTCAAAATCCAACAGAATTATTATTATGGTAACATTCAGCCACTAGATGTCCCACCTTGTTAGAAGCCTTGCTTGAAGTGAGAACCAAACGTCAGATATCATCCACAGAGGTAAACAAAACATTGATTTTGGACCCGTCAAATTTGGTAAAATTAATAATTCACAATCAGAATATTTTTTGAATAAAAGTCATGGGTTTATTTGGCACCTAACTAAGATCTCCATGGATATATTATTTTAAAAAAGATATCTGTCTACATAAAAATGTATTATGGTCATTAAGACCTTAATTATATAGTAATAATACTAATACTTATACTAATAATAAAGATAATTTTCATGTTGTTGTATTGTTATACTATTTTCTATTTTTATTTACTTGTAATAATAATACATCAAAATTCCCAGAATGAAGATAAATGAATATCTTCACACTGGGAATTTTAATGTATTATTATTATTATTTTTGCTTTTATTCCTTTATCTTCATGCTGGGAATTTTAATCTATAACAATAATTATTATTTTTATATAGTGGAAACTCCCTAACTTAAGATAATGTTTGTATTGTTGTATTGTTTTAGTATTATGTAGTTTTTATGTATTTTCAATGTATTTCTATTCCTTTATCTTCATGTTGGCAATTTGAATATATTAATATTTTTTTGAGAACTTCAGTGTAAACTTTATTTTCATTCACCTTCATTGTTGTAATACGATATGATCCATGACAACAGAGCAAACTCTGTCCTTTATTGAAGACCATGAGAAGTTAGAAGCTGAAGGTGAATAAATACAGTTTGTCTTCACTTCCAGTAAACATTTACAACAGCTGCCACTGTTCATGCCCCGCATTTCCCTGCATCATCGCCTCATCTCTTTGTGTGAGTTGACCGGTTTGGACATTTTGATATCTGCTGAGTCACTGTGAGTACTTTGAAAGCTTTTGTGTTGCTGTGTGTCTTTCCAGGACTAAACTACAACGGCTGCTGCTGCTGCTGCAGCAGCGACAGAGAATAGCTTCAGGAAAGATGCAGACCAGACCTTTTCTGATATCCATCACTATAACAGTTGCTACTATCTGAGCACAGGAAATGTGGCCCTGTTTTGATCTCTCTCTCTCTTTTATGGTCTTCTTTCACGTCACTCCTGTTTAAAAACACTCCATCAATGCACTTGACTTGACAGACTCTGACTCCAGTTTAGCGGCAGCAAAGAAAAAGTGGTGCATTATGATGCACCGTTCAGCATACGCCATTTCATTATTTACAGCCACTTAGTCAATGCTTTTAATTACACAATGGACCTAGCATAAGAGTGTAAGTGTATGAGTTTGCAGACTGAATAATAATCAAATGACAAATACTATTTACACTTAATGGCTGCCTATTCGACAGCAGAGTGTTCAGAATAATTTCCAACACAAAGTCCTGCATAATTTCATATCAGACCATATGAATTATTTCACTTTGCTTCCCTGCTGATAGTACAATAATGCAGCAATATGAAAATCATGAAGGCCTTTCAGCAGTGAAAACCCATCGTGAATCGTTTTGGGACATGGTGACAGTGGCTTTGGGAACTTCATTGGTAATACATTCATGTATTTACTAGAGACAGAATGAATTCAGGAAGAGAATCATTAAACTATCTCAATCCTCATGTTAAATATCATAATCACACGTTTAGACTCGAATAGCAAATACATTTGCATGGATTTATGATTATGGAGTGAATGCACGGTGCAATAGATTTTTGCAGGGAGACATTTTGAGTGCAAATTTCTAGAGCGTCTAGCAGACAGTGAATCAGCTACATTCACTTATCAGCTGCCTCTGTGTTAATCACAGTGTTAGATAAGGCCTGCCAACACAGGCACAGCAGAATTTAAATAAACCATCTGAACTGGGAGGAGATGGACCAGCTCTTATCTCTGGGAGCACGGAGGGACACGAGGGGGTGGAGGGAAAGCAAGGGGCTGAGGGTGAAGACTGGCTAAAAACTAGGAAAAGGTGAATGGAAAAGCTGCTGCAAAAAAACCCTGAATGACTGGGAGGAAGTGAGGCGTGGAGGCTGGAGGGATGAATGAATTTAAACTGAAGCATTGAAAGATGCAGGAGGATGAAAATGTTAAATTATTAAGAGCAGGATTGATAGAGGGAGATCGTTTGTTTACATGAAGATGATGATGAAGATCATGACAAAATATTTTCATGACAAAAAACATACAACCCTGGTTGCAAAAATAGCTGTATGAATGACAAGATAATGCGCAAGGCATTCAGCGTGAAATAATAATAATGCTGTTCTTCATATAGATGTGTCATTTAAATGCCACATAGTCTGTACTGACAGAGGTGTAAATGCATCTGCAGAAATATACTATGTTCAGAGCTAGTGATGCAGTGTAAAAAGTGAGAAAGGCTGCTTATGGTGGCTGGGAGGGAAGGTGGGGGGTCCAACAAACACAGGATTTTCAACCAGGAGACCGGTGAGTTGTTTGGTAAGTATGTTAGTGATGTTTGTGGCATGCTTTATGTAGTGATGTTAACTTGTTTCCATACAATTATGTACTCATTTTAAGCCCAACCATGATGTTTTTCCAACACCTAACCTGTACAGTTAACCATACCTCCCACATCAATCACAAACACCATGCAGTGATGGAAACATGTAAATTACTATAAATCTGATCCCTATTGTATGATTTAAATTGTTTGATATTTATATTTCACATTAAGAGGTAAAATTCAACACCAAAATATGGTTTACATGTTTTACTACCTTCACATTTCAAGTGTTAATTGTAAAAAGAAATTTTGCCCTGCAGAGCCTAATAATGCATCTTCATATATGTTGCTGAACAGCATTTTGACAGTGCTGATTATTATTTTTGTTCAAACAGAAAAATATTTACGTTATCATGCCATTTCTTTATCACATGAAACTGAAGGTCTTGCTCAGATTCTCATTTTCTGTTTCTTTCCACTACTAGTCTTCTCGCTCTGTACTCACCATGGTGGCTGGTGTGGTTCCTGTGGGACCAGTTTGCCTGGCCTGCCCCATTGGTCCACCCACTGGTCCCATCTGCCCCGGCTTGGCCTGGCCCTGCCCCATGCCCATGCCCATGCCCATGCCCATGCCTGCCTTGTCCCTGGGCTGGGGGCTGCTGCTGAGGGCCGGTGGTCGCTGCGGCACCGGGCTGCCCCGCCCTGGCTGCTGATGTCTGGGCTTGTTGGAGCTGGGTCCTCTGTCCCGGAGCCCCGTCTGTCTGGGAGCCTGGACCTCCCTGTCGCCCTGATCCCGTAGGCCCACCGGCGGGGCCCTGACCCCGGGTAGAGCTGCCAGACCTGGAGGAGCCTGGATGGAGGAAGGGAGGGAGGATTTTTTTTTTAAATGAATGTTTTGTGCTCTTTGTTCCAAAATGTCTCATCTTACCCCAAGAATGAAAAATCAGCAGTCATTTTTTACAGCAGATAATATAAAACTAGACAGAACCTCAGCAGTACCCTGAATCCTGAAAGCCTTTGCATGGTGTTAAAATGCAGGGAATGACCGACAGCTCAAAGCAATCATGTGCCGAAAGGATTCAGTCGATACGTCGGCGATCTTCACATCATGTCTTCCTTTTCTTACGTGAGCAGTTCCTAGACAGAAAACCTCGACTGATAAGCTCCAGTCAGTGAGGTCTAACTCTATCAGATTATATCTGCCTGTGAGAAAGTTTTAGCTTTTGTGAAACTAAAACCCTAATCTGCTTATTAAGGAACTGCAGTATGTATTCTACAGTAAGGTTTTCCTCTTCTTCTTCTTATTATTACGCCATTTCAGTTTTTATTACATCATGTACAATGGCAATTGGCAGGTGAGGTGGCAATGATAGAGTATGACATGCAACAAATGTTGTGAGCAAAGATCAAACCAGTGATTTAATGAGTACACTGCTAAGAACGCAGCCACTGTGCTGCCCCCGGGAGAAAACTTTCCCTTTGAAAAGTTACGCTTGATATAGTTCATTAAAAAGTATTGATCCCTGAGGGAACAGTTGATTGTAAAAGAGCATAAAACTGAATAACGGGAGGGGGGGGGGGGGGGGGTATTAAATATTTCTGCCTCAGACCTAAATAAGAAATTCCCAGGGATCTTATCCAACATTACAGGTTGTTATTGTTCTGGGAATTAATATGAGCTTACCATAGAAATTAAATTTAGGTCTGTGGGATACATTTATGAAATTGTCATTTCATTCATTCAAATGGTTCGTGTCTTATTGATCCAGGGAGACGAAACAGTGCACGCTGTAGCTCCTAAGATTTAACTCTCTGATCAGTAACATTAGATCATAATTGGCATTAAAATGTGGCTTGTACCCCGATTGTATCTAGATATGATCTCACCTGATTACATTTACACCTGGTATTAATATGTGTCTCCAGTGTCCACAATGAGATCTGATTGCTCCGTCTAAAAGGGCTGAAATGAAGTCACCGGAGGCTGCACTACCATGGGCTTGCAGCCAAGCACTGCCGGAGAGGCGGTGCGTAATACACGGACACATCAGCCTCAAAGCGCCACAGTTTAGGGGCAGACACGATTTGAGGTACAACAAGCTGTTCTTACTCCAAACTTGTCAAATACTGCAGTTTGGTCAGCGCCCCTCAGCATCAGAAATCGACACATTGGAGGCAAACTTTAGCAACAGTATGTGACAAACTTTCAAGTAACTCCGGTGTAAACCCAACCACGGCGTTGGATCTTTGTCAGGTCAAAGTGATTGAAACGTAGTCAATAAAAATATCATGGCACGGAGCAATGTGCAGGCACTACCTTTTCCTTTACTGACGCTGTTTTGATAGTTTCGCACCTCCATGATGTGCATAAAATTAATCTTGTTAAACCTAAAGAGATGCCAAGGGGCGTGACAAAATCGCAGTATGTGACGAGCTGGGATGAGAAGGTGTTGGAAACCATATTGTAAACTTTATGTAAAAATCACTGCATCTCTCTAACCCTCTTTCTGTTTGTCGTCCCAATAGCACAGCTCTCTTTCTCTCTGGTTTCTGCTTTTTGTCCTCTCTTCCACTCAGACTTGTCTGTGCTGGACCATCTGGATCTGGATCTAACATCAGTTGTTTCCTTTCTGCTGTCTGTGTGAATGGCGTGCCTCTTGTGTGTCCTCTTTCTAGGTCTCCACAGTGGAGAGGAGGGTACTTCATGTATCGTATGTTAACAATCTATCTATAATTTTGTCATCTTGATTGTCCATTTTGTAATTTAAAACATTTGTCTATTCTGTACACACAACATCTATTGTATGTCTGTCCATCCTGGGGGAGGGATCCCTCCTTCCTCTGCTGTTCTTCCTGACGTTTCTTCTTTTAGTTTTCCTCGTTTTTCCTTCTCCGACTCAAGCGTCTAAGGACAGAGGGTGTCGTGTGCTGTACACATTGTAAACTGTGAATAAGAATTATCCCTGTGACTTCATAAGTCACAGGGATATAATTAGTTTTAAATTAAGACAGTTTGGCACCACTGCTCATTCTGGACAGGCGCCAGACTGCCCACACTGGCCAGAATCTGAATGAGGTCTAATATTATCCTAGACTTAAACTGAATGAGCAAACAACTCATGAATGGTGCCTTTTTTTACTATGTCTTAAACGTGTTCCAAATGCTCAAATGGCCTATATATACTGTATACTGAATATAATAGACAGATAAGCAAAGTCAGTTAAAATATTTACCAATCAGTCAGTTGATCAGTTAGCTGAATAATCAAACACTGAGCTACATAGCAACTTTTTCTTCTTCTTATTCTATCTGGGGCTATCAATCAATTAAAATATTAATCGCGATTAATCACATGATTCTTTCTATAGTTAATAACAATTAATTATACATTTCTTATCTGTTCGAAATGTACCTTAAAGGGAGATTTGTCTATTTAACCCTCTGGGGTCTAAGCCCACTCTTACCAGTATGGGAGTGTGCAAATAGGCTGCTTTATGCAAATGTATGTATATATTTATTATTGAAACTCAATTAACAACACAAAACTATGACAAATATTGTCCAGAAACCCTCACAGGTACTGCGCTTAGCATAAAAAATTATGCTCAAATCATAACATGGTTAATTGCAACACAACACAACAGCTGTCAGTGTGTCAGTGTGCTGACTTGACTATGACTTGCCCCAAACTACATGTGATTATCATAAAGTGATCATGGCTGTAAAGGGGAGACTTGTGGGTACCCAGAGAACCTATTTACATTCACATATCTTGAGGTCAGAGGTCAAGGGACCCCTCTGAAAATGGCCATGACAGTTTGTCCTCGCCAAAATTTAGTGTACGTTTGGAGCTTTATTTAACCTCCTTCATGACAAGCTGGTATGGCAGGCTGATACCAATGGATTCCTTGGGTTTTATAACGTCATATGGTCTTTACTCTTGAACCTAAAAACCACAAGTTGTGTTAAAGATATTAGCGGTGTTAAAACAAATGTGTTAACGCGTTATTATCATGTTAACTTTTACAGCTGTAATTCTATCAAAAATGAAGGGCTATAAATATAGGTTTACTTTAACAATAAAGGTGCAAATGTAATGCAATTACACCTGACATAGAAAAGCATTTTATGTCAGGTGTAAAGACGCCCTGTATTTACCTGGTTGGCCCTGCATGTCCACTGGCTGCTGGGACTTGCTGCGTGAGGAACGGTGTGGGTCCCCCTGTCTGGAAGAACGTTGCCCGTGGTGGTGCCCAGACGGATCTCGAGAGTAGTCTGCAGAGTGGTACCCTCCGGACCTTGACTCGCCACGCCTTCCTGAAGATGAGGATCGCCCTGAAGGGTCTTGGCGCATTGACGGGTCTTTGGGATGTCCTTTAGATGACCTTGAGGACCTTGGCTCATCTGAATGACGTGATGCGGATGAGTGTCTGCTCGAGCTGCCATGGTGCCGGTGGTCACGGGATGACGAGTGTCGCCCTCCGTGGCCGTAATCATCCTGGGGCCACAGGTCCTCCTCAGGAGGCTCATCATAATCATGGTAGGTGTGTTTGACACCGTGACGGCTCCTCCCAGACGAGTGGCTGCTGCCGTAGTGTCGAGAACTGGAGCGTGGCTTCTCAAACCAGTCAGTTTCTTCTTGGCCCAGATGGTAGGCTTTGGAAACCGAGAGCAGATCACAGTCAATCTCCATGTCGTTTGGAGACAGCGGCATGCAGGCTGAGAGAAGGAAGGAGGCAGGAAGAAGAAGAAGACCAACCGCATGCAAAAGAAAAGAATAGGAAGGAGAAGACACAGAAAGAAAGGCAGAAAATAAAAATAAAAGTTTTACATCCATGCAGTATACACTTCACGTTGCCTTCACATATTACAAGGAAATAGAAACGGGATAAAAAAAACACTGCAAAACTGTCTGTTTTGGCAGTTATTGTGCTCAAATGTTTCAGCTTCAAATTTAAATGGAAAATGTTTTTATGCAGCACAAACATACTTTAAACAACTGCCTTGCTTATTATTGACAATATGAGTGGTGCCATAATTGTTGCAGTGAAGCAATAATAGTGGCCCTCTTCGAAAATATTAGGTTTAAACGTAGAGGTGATTGTGAGGGACTGTTTTGCAGTGTACATAAAGACTTCATAAATAAAAACACATGGAAATGACACATCAGTGCAAATGACATAAAACTAAAACCCTGTAAAGAACAAACATCGCATCTGTGTCGTGCAAAGAAGACCTTTCAAGTGAATCAGAGTGCGGCGAACGAAGAAAACGACCACGCCGAAGAACCATGCGAGTATTGGACAGACAGACAACTGGACGAACAGGCGGAAGGACGGACAGGCAGGCAGACAGACAGACAGCAGTCCACTGATAAGAGAGCTCCAAGTGACTCTCAGGAAGAAGAAATCATCAGCATGCAACGGCTATCTCTGTCTCTCTTTTACTTTCTCTTTGCTAAGCCTAGCCTCTGGGTGGGTGGGGGACGTTTAGATAAACGGTGGGGGCAGTAGAAGGTAGTGAGACTGTGTGGGCATTCAGCTCCCACAATTACCTTCGCTGTCTGACACAGCGCAATGATAATCGTCTATAATGTACGTATCATCCGATTTGTAGACATGTGTCCGGGGAAGATCCCGTATGTGGTCTTGTACGTCTGGCAGCGAGTGGCTGGAACCATACTGGCCATAATAGTAATGATATCTACTGCTGCGACTGTCGTACGGGTCGGGACCTAAGCTTGATGATCGCCCAGAACCCATGAACCTCCCCAGGGGACTGAGCGGGCTCTCCTCTTCAGAGTACTGCCGGGTTGGGTGGCGCCCCCGGCTGTAGCCAGATCGGTAGGAGCGGTCGTCCCTCTCATAGGATCGGCTGCGATACCCAGAGTAGTCTCTGGCTGAGATCTTGTCCATGCCGTAGCCGGTGGAACGGGAGCGGCCGGTGGAGGTGTAGTAAATCCGATCGTCCTCCTCCACCATTGAACCATAGTATCGCATACCATGTGTGGTGCCACCGCTGCCCTCGTAGGTATTCCTCTTGAAGCCATAATCCTCGATCAGCTGGCGCCCTCGAATGTGAGAGGAGGGGTAAGCCCCACCCGTTGCTGCGGTATAGGAGGCCAGATCTGCCTCCACATCCCGAGCCTCCTCAATGGGGGAAAACTTGGAGATTTTTTGCTCCATACTCCCCAGTTTCCTGTGCTTGCTGCGCTTGGAGGACATGACAGCAGGAGCCAGGAGGCTTCTGGAGGACGACGAAGGTTTCTGTACCCCGGAGCGGATGCTGCCATGTTTGTAGTCGTAGTCATAGTAATAGGAGGATCCCCCACCCATGCTAGCGCTCACGCTGCTGCTGCTGCCCCCTAGAGGTCCGTGCCTGTAGCTGCTCTTACCCCTGCCGTGGTGGTCGTACAGCTCTTCCTGCATCGCTGCTTCCTCTTCAGGTGCCCTGCCGTACGAGGAGCTGCCAGTTCCCCCACGCGTCGTGCTGCCAATGGTGCTGATGTGGCCGTGGATGTCGCCCGGGTAACGCCCACTGCCGCCATGATGCATCATGTCCCCTGTCGTCGTGCCCAGCCCGTCTTTTGCCGTAAGCTCGCTTACGTCGTCGATCATCATGTAGTTCCTTGGGATGTTCTGCTCTAAGCCAGGAGCCCCGTACATCCCATCTGCAGTGCTGTACGTGGAGGGACTGTCTACAGAGTGCCCATAGGCGTTGGAAACCGTAGAAGTGTATTGTCCGTAAGAGCTGGCTGTGGTGGTGGTGTAGCCATAAGTATTAGCAGTGGTTGTGGTGTACTGACCATATGAATTAGCTGAGGTTGAAGTATACTGGCCATAAGTGCTGGGTGGTATGGTGGAGTATCCACCGTAGCTGCTGGACACTGGTGCTGACCCATATGGCCCATAAGAGCTGGCCATGGTCGTTGATCCAGTGTACTGACCATAAGAGGGGGCTGCACTGGAATAGGTGGCGTCCTGGGCCGTGGTGGTGACCACGACTGTGGGGTTGCTGATCGTCTCGTAGTTGGTGGGCATCTTGTGCTCCAGATCGGCCAGTGAAGTCTGCCTCGGTCTTCCAGGGTGGACTGTCAGGATATCAGCTTGGGGCTGCCCAGGATATGGGGTGGTCTGGCTGGGGTAGGAGGACACAGCGCTGGGATAGGGTGAGCTGTGGGTGGGGTATGGGGGCTGGCCAGGCGGTGCAGGCCCAAAACCTGTATGCCCCGGTTGGGGCTGAGGCTGAGGTGCAGCTGGTAACCCCATGTCTGTCTGGGGGTATGGGGGCTGACTTTGGGGATAGGTGTGGGAAGGGTAGGAGGTTTGAGACTGGTAAGAAGGTCCAGAAGGGGGGACATGGCTCTGGAGGGGCGTGGGCTGTGGCAGTGCCTGGGACTGGGACACTGTTGGATAGGGAGGCTGGTTGAATGTCGAAGACTGGTATGGCACACTTGATTGCTGAATTGGTGCCGCCGGTTGGCTCTGGGGGTACTGACAGGAGAGGAAGGACGAGGTGGGCGGGTACTGGGCTGCTGTGTTTAGGTCGCTGGTGAACTGACTCAGAGGGGCGGTGCTTGGCCTCGTTGACAGCAGCCCATTGGTCTCATGTGATGCAGCTGCAGCTGCTAAACGTAGGTTATTCAATTCACTGTCAGACATATAGTCCCTAGTGTCCCCCATACACCTCAGGTAGGCTATATCCCTCCTCTCCCTCTCCTTCACCAGTGTCTCTTTCCTTTGGTGAATCCCCAGCTCTAGGTATCTCAGTTTAGCATCAATTTCCTTTTCTTCCTCCTCCAGTTCAGCTTGCTGCTTTCTCAGCTTGGTCGACTCTTGCTCCACGGCCTTCAGCTCGTGGGTGAGGTCTTTGAGGAGGCTGGCTTTGGCAGCCAGGCCAGACCTGGAGCTGGGCTTGAGGCTGGGCACGGAGGGCAGGTAGACCTGTTGGAGGGCAGGTGCCATCATGGGCAGGTGAGCTGATGCGGTCGTCTCGTCCGGAGGAGGGCTGGGCAGGGTTCGCTTGACCTTACGGAGCAGCGAGCTCTGCTGTAGGGCTGCCAGCTGGAGAGAGAGAAAGAGAGGGAGGGAGGGAGGGATGGGAGACAAAGAAGCATGGAGGGAAGGGATCGGAGATGTAAAACAGACAAATGGGAGAGTGTGGACAACAATTAGTGGGAAAGGTGAGCAAGGTAAATGCAGAGGGATGAGAGATGTGACATTTGTAAAAACCAAATGCAAACATGAGATGGACAGGGACATGAAAAGATAGAGACAAAAGTGGAGGAGAAGAATGGGGAAGAAAGAGGGGAACGAGAGAAAGGAGGAAAGTATAGTAGAGAGGTGGGGTAAAAGGTGAAAAAGAAAAGGAAAAAGTGGTCGAGGTGAGAGGAGAGATAGTAGAAGGAGATCCATGGTGAGGGATCACAGTGGGAGGAGGAAGTTAAAGGAGGTGGGAGGACAGATGTTGTGCACAACAGATGAATAGACCAGGAGGAAGAGGAGGGGGGAAAACTCAAAAAGAGAAAAAGGTCAAGGAACAGAGGAAACGAGGAGAGGACGCAACGACAGGGAGACAAAGGAGACACATATAGACACAAAGACGAGGACAACAGGAAACAAGAGTGGAGTTTGTATTAGAGGACAAACAGAAACATTAGAATTAGGGCCAATTGTTGGTGCAATAATCAATCACTTACATTTAACGCAAACAATTTCAATAATTTTTGTTGCTTCAAGGATTTTGTGATCGAACAATGATTACATGTCAAACAACTATCTAAACAGCTATATCTAGCCCATATCATGTATTACTGAGTACATGTTTCTTGTATTCAAAATGAATTGTTGTTATTGTTATTGTAATTGTTAATAATTGTTTTATAATGCAAAGGAGTGAATTTTAAAGGATGTGGTTACTGCAGTCCATCACTAAGGTGGTCTGAAAAGGTGGGACTGTGTGGCATTTGTATAAATACAAAAGCTTAGCGAATCACCAATCAAATCTCCTTTCAGTCATGGACTGGGAGGTTGGCAGCATGAATTTATGGCCAATATACAGTCAATGCTACTGAGTCGGTATGGACAACCCTGTCTCCTATAAAATTACATTACCATACAACTGAACTGCATCTCAATAATGTTTCATGGAAACATATTTTCTCCCATATTACGGTTGTACTTTTTAACAGTTTTACACACTTTGCTAGGTTTAGGTAAAGTGCTTGATTAAGTTTAGTAAAAAAAAAGTATTTGTTGACCTATCCACCATCCCAACCTCCTCTCAACACAGATTTCCATCGACTATCATTACTAACAGATTTGTAATATATCAAAAACAAACAAAACACGTTTCCCTTAGTTTCATTGTTTGGGAACATACTTTTTAGGAGACCAGGCTGTACGGGATGTTACCTTGTTGAATTTATGCTGTTCTTGGGCTTATACAACTTAGGCAAACAATAAAGCAGCCACAGAGGTTGTTTTGCACATTTTCCATATGATAAATTAGTTGTCTTGTCTTTGCAAATGACTTATGGATTTCTTCTGATAGCCTCATGCTTCAAACTTAAATTTCAAATCTTAAGACCAAGTCTACTGCACCAAGTGTTCAACTGTAAACCCCAAGACAAACACAAAGAACAAAGGACAAGGATTTTAGTTGATTATAATTTTAACTCTATACTTTGACTGCATAACATGGAACTAATAAAATACTGAAATTAGTTCAGACCAGCCAAGCACCTATGTCGATGAATCATTCGGATGAATCAATATTTTCCTCTGGCTAATCAATGTCGTGAATGACATGAACATCAGAATGAATGTTGGTTCATCTTTGTTTTTGAAATATATGTAAATACTGTATCTTCCTTTTCCTATCGAACATGTTAACTGCATTTTGAATCTGTGAATAAATTACGCCATGTGTTGTTTATCATGTCAATCTGTGTGGGGGTGTAAAAAAAAAAAACCTCCCAGTGGAGACTAATCAATCATGTAATTAATTTAACGTGTGGGCAGTGAAAACATGCTCCCAACACCTCCGAAGATTAGCAGAGAAAATAATGTGCAGTGTGAAACATCTATACAAAACAAAGGGGTTGTTCATCACAGCATTCATATACAGTAATAACTGCTATGACTCCATATTGATGTGGGACTATTCTGAAGAAAGCAAATTAAAAATCCTTTTAGTCATTTCACAGGCGGCAGTCAGCTTTGTTTAGCTTATCTTGCCGCAGACACTTGGGAGTGACTCAACAACACAACAACCAATGATGTGGAAGTGGATTACACAATTTCTCTCAGTTGGAGGATGCTTTTTAACTCAAATCCAAGCCATCTTACATCAACACTGGAGTCTTGCATAATGTTTGGCAACAAAACATATCAAGTGGTTATAAACTAATATATTATATTATATAGATGGTGTTATATACGAAGCTTTAAAGGGATAGTTTGGATGTTTTGAAGTTAAGTTGTATGAAGTGCTTATCCAGTCAGTGTATTATCTACAGTAGATGACAGTCGGCACGCCCCCAGTTTAGAGAAGCAGACAAGAGTTAATGCACAGAAGCAAAGTAATGTACTGCTGTGGACGGAGCAGCAAAACAGATCAGTTTAACCATATGCTGTATTTAGAAAATTTTCTCCGGCTCTGACATGAAACAGCTGAACAGGCTACGTTTCCACTGTTATCCATTATTTCACCAAAGCAGCCACACTCCATTGAAAAATACAGAAATTTTACCTCGCAGAATACTGGATTTGCTGGTCTATTGCTCCCTGACTGACTGAGTCAGTAACACTGTTTAAATCTATTTTTAAAGCATACTTCTATCAGAAAGCGAATCCTAATTTTAGTTTGTTATTTCTTCCTTCATTACTCAGGCAGACTTTATATAAAACTGGCTTTTGTTACCTAAAGGTTCCCCTTTGACCAGATTTTATATTTTATTCCATACTTTGTTGATTTTAATTTACTGTCTTGTGTGAGACATTTTGTAACTTTGCTTTTGAAATGTGCTCTATAAATAAGGATTATTATGTTTTCATTAGCTATCAATCTGATCGTTATTAATTGGTCTGAGGAAATGAAGCCGATCACTCCAAAATATGCTTATTGTGACAGCAGTTGTGACAGCTGCCATGTACCCTGTAATAAGGGTAAAGCATACAGGTTTCAAGATTTATTGCTCCTGGTTTGTAAGTATGATGGCATTGAGCTAGTAATTAATGCACAGAATTGTGACGATTTTGTACCTGGTGCCATAATCCAAGGTAAGTGTTTTTAGAGGCCCAGATCACAGTTAAACAAATAGATTAAATGTGCAAGTAGAGAGGCTGTCAGACTGTGCTATCATCAGGAAGAAAAAGCAACAGAAACAAACATTCAGCATCTGCTGAGGTTAGAATCATTTTGAGTTTGCTTGTGGGCAAGCTGTTGAATACCTTCCTTCACTGAAAGTTTCCATAACAAATGCCCAAATTACGTCAAGGAAGCTCAACAGTGGTTTCCACTTTGTATTTCTTTCATGACAGCTATTGTCTCATAAGAGTAGGTGTCAAACTGGGGATGTGGTATAAAGTCTGTATGCCCTAAAGAACAGAGCAAACAAAACAATAGTAACATCTGAAAAACCCACAACAAAGGGAATTAGTCATCATAGCATTCACATAAAACATTCATAGCATTCACAAAATAAAAATGGGGGCGAAGTGAAATGAAAGGAATGATTTCCATCAAAGTTACATGGAGGCCATTCAGTATTGATGCCTTTGGCAAGATTTGACTCCGCTGAACAACACAAAAGTGAGTCAAACTATTGACTACAGCAAAGATAATGACTGTGTGAGTTTTGCCCAAGGTTTTAACATGTTATCTAAGAAACAGTTTTTTATTCTGTTGATGATACACTATGTCTGTATTGATTTATCAAATGTGCGTTGTTTATTGCAGGAAACCCCGAAAAGCTGACCTCTCTTGGACTGTAGCATTTGGCAGCATAAATAGCATTAGCATCAAAATTTGAAAAGAAAGCAAAACATCCAGCTGGTTTGGTAGTTGGGGAGATACATCATTTTCATCAAAACTTCAAGCCACACTACCAAAATGTGTTCAGTATCAGTGGTAGTTGTGTAGTTGTGATGATGACAGTTGTCTTTATAATTTTACTGTTATTGATTGCTTTCTTTTTGGCCTGATTTTTAGTGCTGTGAAGCCCTATAACCACTGAAGTCAACATATCATCAATATCAATCAACAGTTTGTCTATCTTACAAAAAGTTATTTCTCTGTTTTTGTTCGTTTTCCTATGAATGTCCAGCAACACGTGTCTATTTCCGCTTGTTACATGCATAAAGTCTTTTCAAAATAAACTTCTCTCTGCACAGGAAACAACCTCCTTAGGTTTAGGCAACAAAACTACTTAGTTAGGTTTAGGAAAAGATTATGGTTTGACTTAATATAACACCGGAAGTGGTGGAACTTAAGTACGGAGGTTATGTGACAAATCTGCGCTGGCTTCTGGTCTCCGGTCTCCTGGGTGAAAGTCTGGTATTTTTGAGCCACCCTCCCTACCCAGCGTTCTCCCTACACAGCATGTGTTGCTCTTTATATTTCTTGGTTGACCGTGCATTACTTTTTGTAGGTATAGCTATGAAAAGTGTATGAAAACAGCCTGCTGAAGTACGATGAAAGCTGTTTTAGCCTTTTGCTGCAGGCAGCTACAGTTCATCACAACTACTGTGCTGTGAATAATAACCTCACCTGCTCGCTACATACAATAAGATAGAATCTATTCATTACTTTGTTTGACACTGAGGATGGCCTACAGTAAAAATACCTGCCCAGGTAGTCAATAACATAGAAGTGTTGTTGTTGTGTGTCGTCCAAAGTTTTCTGTACTACTTGACGTGCTTATAAATTGAACATGAGGTCAGATTATTCAAATTTTATTGACATGAAGTGTGATTTGTGGTCTGCTTTTATAAGAAGCAAATACAACAAAATATAATTTCCTCTATCTAGCTGATGACACAATATCGCCGCTGTTTAGCTGTCTTATCTAGACTGTGCCCTAAATCGATTTTAATGGCTTCATGCTCTATAATTCTGCAATTATCTTTCATTGTGTACAAATGCGTCTGTCAGCATGGTTTGATTGACTTTACCTGGCTCTGCAGTACTTGTTGTTGGTAGAGGGACAGCCTGGCTTTGGTGTGCTCGTCCGTGGTGGGGCTGAGGGGCTTGGGGTCAGACATGGACCTCTGGGTGCTCTTGATGGGTCGGGGCACAGAGGGGTGCCTCTGGGGGGACTCGGCCGTGTAGGACTTCTGCTGAGGTGTGACGTGGGCCTTGTTCAGCCTCTCACTGGACAGAGAAGTCTCCAGCAGGCGGTGAGGGGACACAGGGGAGACGGGAGAGTAGAGGACTTGTGGGGATTTGGGGGCCGTCTGCTGCTGCCGGATGATGCTGGAGATGGACTCGTTGTGGAGGTGGTTGTGAGGCTGGTAGTTGATGTCGAGCGGGTCGGGGCGGCGGCGCTCAAATTTGGCTGCGTTTGCTGCAATGTGCTGCTGCTGGCGTTGCTGGGTCAGGAGGTCAACAGAACTGGATTGTTGCGATCCGGTACTGGTAGAGGAAGAATATGGACTGACCGTGGTTGGTACACTGAGCTGGGGAGCTACAACACCCTGGGATTGGGCTTCTGGGTCAGTCTGGCATGCTAAAGACTGTCCTTTGTGGGTGCGCTCAGGTCCGGAGATGTAGTGCACAATCTCTACTTTATTCGGGTCTGGTAATGTCACATGGATTGCTGGGGAGACTCTTCCTAGGTGCTCCACTTCCGTCTGGCAAGACATTTCCCTGATGGTCTGGATGGCGATACTGGAGGAAACCATCTTGGAAGTGTCGGTCTTGGTGTCGGAGGATGTGGCGGCAGTGCCACTGCCAGTTGCGCTGGACTCAGCGTGCCGGGAGAAACGGGAACGTCTTCGGCGGACTGGCTGCTCCGTCTCAGCTTTGTCCTCGTCGTCATCTGTCTGAACAGAGCAGTCAACGCTGCGACCACGCCTTCTGGTGCGGTGACGCATCATGTACCTGGTGATAGAGAGAAGAGAATATGAGTACAATACGGAAAGACAAACACATTCTCACTCCCAGCTCATTAAATACTGCCGCTTAGTCAGTGACACACAGGGTACCTGTCTTGTGTTACTTTTGGGTGGCCCAGGGACAGTGTTAAGATACACTTGTCACATGTGTAATGTCCTTTCAAAATAAACTTTCATTTTCAAAGGAAGTTTTACAACCACTTAGGCGAGGTTAAGAAACAGTTGTAGTCAATGTTCTCTTCACTGGCTTGACTCCTGTGACTCACAGATTTGATGACGAGTCACGTGACTAACAATGTATGTGAAAAAATAAGTTAACTTTACTTTTAGTTTCACACGGGACACTGGTTGAAAGTCTTGTGTTTGTTTGACGCGTCCATCACACCCCCAACCAGTCCTTAGCGGACTCACACGCTCGTCATTTGCTCTTACCGTCGAATAACGCCGCGGGTGGGTTTACATTCGAGTTAGTTGAAAGTCTGGTTCGTCACATACTGTCGCTAAAGTCTGCCTCCATGTGTCG
This sequence comes from Pterois miles, assembly GCA_947000775.1. Classification (NCBI taxonomy): domain Eukaryota; kingdom Metazoa; phylum Chordata; class Actinopteri; order Perciformes; family Scorpaenidae; genus Pterois; species Pterois miles. The sequence goes on along the minus strand of CAMQGK010000571.1, from coordinate 3,457,985 downwards.
GTATCTGATGCTGAGGGGTTGCCGGTATTTGTCGATTTGGTAGCGAGACCAGGTTGACCACTGCTAAATGTCATATCACGGTTTTGTTTTGCATGAAACGTTATGCTTTTGAAACTCTCAGAAAAATGACATCTTTATTATGTCTGACATTGTTTGCACCTACATCTCAGCTTAAGTTTAAGTTTAGTTTATTTAAAAGGGGACAGTGCAATTTCATAAAACACATGATTATACATGGTTTAAAAAAGCCAGAATTAGCCAGAAGGCTAGTTTTCATCTGTAGTCTGCTGGCCATGATGTAAAAAGGCAATAAAATACATCTACAATAATTAAAAAAATGAGCAAACAATGAAATACATATGCAATGTGCATATGCCTCTTGCTTTTTAATTACAGGTAATCCTTGCCTAATACACACACACACACACGCACACACACACACTCAGTGACATCTACCCGCTAAACACACACATCTATGTATTTCTACCTCTCCTCTCCATCTTCATCGTCTGTCTGCACACAGCTGTCCACGATCCTGCGTGGAGAGCCGTAAAACACCACGCCGTCTCCGTCCAAGCTGTCCCTGCTCAGCCGGGTCATGGAGCTGTGTTTCCTCATGTTGCTCCTGGTCTCCATGTGCTCCTGCTGGCTCCTCAGACACATCTCTGACGAGGAGTTAGGCAGAGAGCGGGAGCCCATCTGAGAGTCGATGTAAGGGGGCAGGGGCTGTCCGTTCACATCCAGCTGAAGAAATAAAGGATTATTTTAAGGTTGTTAGTTGTCACCCATCATTGATTCAATAGAGGCTGAAAAGGCTTTGCATATTACACCTCACATTACAATCACAGAAGTCGACCAGCTCACCACACTGGATGAGTGTAGACATACACGCAAACATTAGGAGTTGTAGCTTGAGAGGTAAATTCAAAATAAAAGCACAGCATAATTATTGTCCACATTTCATGTCATGCACAGTAGTAATGATTTTACAGACGTGAATTTTCTTTACCGAGTTAATTCACAAGTTGTCAGACTATGTGTTGGTGGCTTAATGGACCTTTTGAGATGAATTATGCTTCATGAAATATAGTGCAGGAAAAGGAAAGTGTCAGTCAGGTAAGTCCTAATCTCTATAAACACTTTCTGCATTCTTATGCAGAAAGTGCGAGAAACAGGACAAGATTTTAGTTACAGAAGTGTTCTGCTTTCCGTCTGTAGTGCGAGGAGGGTTGTAACGGTAGACCGTGGGCGCTTCAGCAGCCACGGCTCCTAAAATATTTAGGATGGGTTAAATGCAGTGGTCAAATTTCATGTATGTAACTGTATGTATGTGACAAATAAAGGTTTCTTTTTCTTCTTCCATGGTATGAAAGTTGATGTTTATAAATTCGTGTTCATTTGCTGATCTAAGGTATTGACATAAGTGTGACTTCCCAGTAAACCACATACACAGTCACATTCACAACAAACTCACCGGACATAATGTGCAATAAGGACTCATATGTACAATTATATCATCTGCTCAAATTATAGGAACTGGTCAATTATTTATTTATTGATATGCTGGACATATTTTTGGCTTTACTTTCTATTATGTATATATTATTTTATTTTATTTTATTTTATCTTTATTAATACTGTTTTTAAAATCTATCCTTCTTGTTTTTGCACTATCCACTTTGCTGCTGTAACGTGTGAATTTCTCCACTGTGGGACCAATAAAGGAATATCTTATCTTATCTTATCTAAATGTAGTGACAGGAGCAATCTGGCTGCGCTGTTGCACACCTACAATATATGTTACTTGATAATAATCAGAGCACATTCGTTTAAAAGCTCACGTGATGTTATTTGTCATTGAGTAGTTAATTATGTTATAGTGCTGCTAACATGTAAACTAACAAGCTTAGTTATATTACACATTATAGTTACATACTATTTCTTATCAGGTTTATAATTCTGTTCATTATAATTCTCCTCTCATTCCTTTAAGTTCACTGTAACTGATACTACTACTACTAAAAATAATAGTGTAATACCGTGATATCGTGGAATTGTGATATTTTCTGAGATGGTTGTCATACCTTGAAAATCTCATACTGTCACAAACATTGGTCTGAGTAGTTTTGACCAATCATGTTCAAGCAGGCTTTGGTTGAATGCAGGTAAACAGTCCGTGTGGAGAGCAAAAGAGGCAGAACGCATCTGGCTGAAATGAAATCTGGGAAACCACCAGCTAACGTCTGATGATGATTTATTGAGCTTTTTATTGGTTAGAATAAGCTTGTTAACTGGCTACTTGTGAAACAGTGTTTATACATGACATCTCTCAACTCCACTCTTGCATGTCAAGTTGCTAATTGGACTGTGAATAGGCAACGCATGGAAAAGGAAGTCTTGGCTCTGATATTTGCTGGCTACACCGGAACCCCAGCTATATAGCCCCTTTTCCCCAGCTGCTTATCCGTTGTCAGACTGATAGCTGATGGGTTCTGATGGCAGATTAGGTAAGTCCATACCTGTATGCAGGTGTTTACAGAAATGTATTAGCAAGAGCTTCTCAAAGCATGCTCCTACTATGCTTTCCCATTCTCTATGCCCTAAAATTTTCTGCAGCTACTGAAGTTGAGCTGAAGCCTTCAACACCAGTCCTTAACTCCATCCTATAAGTATGTCACATCAGTTATAAATCAGCTGCCAGTGTTCCTCACTCCCCTCACCTGTATGTTCTGAGCTGCAGCTGTTTTCTGTCTCTTTTGCTCTACAAGCTGCTGCTGGAGCTGCTGCTGTAACGACTGGATCTGGTCTAGCTGGGACTTCTGCTGGGCCAACTGCTCCCTCTGGAGAACAAGTTGTTTCTCACGTTCCTGTTGCTGCTGCTGTAGAACCTAAAAAAAATTGTTGGTGGAAAGGGGACCAGAAAAAGCACACATTGGCAAAAACAGGGAGTGGGAGAGAGAGGACAACACAAGAAAAGTATGGAGAAGTGTAGCAAAAGAGAAAGGTGAGGGTTGACGGGTTGAGAGGAGAAGAATTGATCAAATGACAAATAAATGATGGAAAAAAGACAGAGAGACAGTAAAGAGAGAAGAGGACACGGTTGTTGAGTTTTGGCACATCAGGTTGGGTAAAAGATGATGAAAGACTCCTGACACTGAATGTGACATGGAGTTATTCTTGTGCTGATGGATTAGTTTTAAAAATGGTTCCAAGTTAGTCAAACCTCTATATACTGCAAAAACCAAGAATGGAAGCGCAACATAAATGAAGTGCAGCATGTACTGGTCATTGCTGTTGCCAGTCATATAATGCTCATAAGAAAATATGTAATGCATTTTCTTTGTTGCATAAATGGCAGGCTAGTGGAAATAAGGAGTTAGAGTTTTTGCTTGTACTGTAGGTTATGAGATGCATATTAAACATTCCATCTCTAGTTCATTCTCATTAAGGAAGGCTTGCACACCTGTTTAACTGAGTTAACTTGAAAGATTTTCAACTGCTTGTTCTATCAAAAAAGAAGAAAATTGTCATGTTAGCCTTCTGTTAACTGCACAAGGATATTAGGAGCTGAGTGTACTTGCTATTGATTATCAGACGAACACAACTTAACAGGATCCATTTTTCTTTTGCAAATAAATCAGACCAACAATTGGAATATTAAACCACTTTTCATTTTCCTCTGAATATAAATCAAACCAACACATTAAACCAAAATCTGAGCATCATCAATTTCTATCACACATGTAAACTCCAGGCATGTTCATGCACACTTCATATACAGGAAATGTTCTGTAAAGTGAACTACATAGCATGCAGTCTATAGGATATTTTTTTTCTTATATTATATTTTTGTGGACTGGACTAGATGCAAACATTCAACATTACATTAAATGACATTTTCTCTAACAGTGACAGATTTTTAACGCCACCTTCTGCAGAGATATTTAATGTTCTTACTGGCAAATCTTCAATAAAACTCTTACAGTTTGTTACACGTCATTTTTGGGCGAATAAATAGGAGACAAGCATTGAAATGCATGCATATACTGCATATAGAGTTACTTATTTTTTAAAAACTTATTTAAGGGATGCTCTGAATCTTGCAAACCAATTTACTGGTTGTGCATCAAAAACGTGACACTGAAAGAGTGAAAGAGCAAAATAATTTAAATAATATAAAAGGATAATAATGTAATACTGTACACCACAAATAACACCACCACAAAAACAACAAAACACAAACCAATATCCATCGCAAAACCAACAAGCACAAGACACCAACGATCAAACTCTCCATTCTGCCTCCCGTTTCTCCCTCTACCTGTTCCTTGATGTTCTGTAGCTCATGCAACTCTCTCTGCACCAGCATCTGCTCCTTCTCCCTGTGCAGCTTCAGCTCTATCCTTTCTCGTTCCAGCTCCTCCTGCAGGCGCAGCTGCCGGAGTTTCTCCAGCTCCACGCGCTCCCTCTCCATCTGCAGAAGCTGCTCCTGCTGCCGATGCAGCCTCTCTGCCTCGGTTTCACCCTCTTTGTGTATGGCACCTGGTGGAGGGAAGGGAGGAAGACCCCCTGGAATGGGTAAACCACTAGTCGGGGCAGAGGGGCCGACTGGAGGCTGGATGTAGCCGTGAGTGTGTGAAGGAGCTGAGGGTGGGTAGGCGTGGGCTGCTGGGGGAGGCTGTTGCGGCTGCTGAGCAGTTGTCACTTGTTGCTGTTGTTGTTGCTGACTGTTCAGGTGGGCCTGGGACAGGTTTATTGGCTGCTGCTGTGGCTCCATTGGTATGACAACTGTTCCTTGTACTGTGGTGACCTCTGCTGATGAAGATGCACCTTTACCAAGGTAAACCGGCTCATCCTGGACTGTAGAACTAGTAGTTGTCATGCAAACAGACACTGGGGCACCTACTGGTGCTGAAGTTGTGGCAGCACCAGCAGTGGTGGCAGTGGTCGACGTTGTTTGAAGTAGACTCGGTGCTGGGTAACGGACTTGAGCTTGTCCAGTTAAGGGTATTCTGGGGCTCATTGGTAATCTGCTAAGACTGGCAAGGGGCACAGGAGTCATGTTGGCAGAGGGGTATGGCCTATAGACCCCCCTCAGTAGTGGGCGAAGGACAGAAGCAGGCTGAGTTGTGATGGGAAGTGTAGAAGCGATGGGGGTCTGAATGGTGGAGTAAATCATCCCATCAGAGGATCTAATAGCAGCAGGGTACATGGCTCTGAGACTGGCCTGCCTGGCATTGATAAGGTTGGTTAGTGCTTGACTGTGGGAGATTGGCTTCCCATCTAGTCCAAAGAGGAGGTTTTGTCTCATGCCGAGACCTGCTGCAAGTCTGGAGGCCCCAGGCCCTGTTCCTCTTCCTAAACTACCAAACTGCATCAAGTCTGGGTTGCTTCCATATCGATCTATGGAATTGAGTGCTGCACACATCCGACTGATCTCCCTGGCAGTTGTAGCACTGTACTGAGCCAAGTTAGCTTCTTGGAAGCTAGCAATGTCACGAGCAGAGTAGCCATAGTCTGAACTGATGTTAGACAAGGAATTGTATCTCCTTATTGGCAGCGTTTGGGCTGTGATATCTCCGCCATGCCGTAAATCTGTATAGGAGCCATATTGCATCCCCATATACCCTCCATAGCCCTGTTTCATAGCAGTTAGATCCATGGCAAGTTCTCCTGAAGCTTGGAGGTGGGGTTCCAGTTTGGAATGATACTGTAGCCCAGCATCAGCTAGGTTTGTATCAGACATTGAAGGCTGGAGCCTACCAGGGAAAGGTAATGTGTAGGCCTTACGTTCAATATCCACTGGATATTCATGGTACCCTCCAGGTTGTCTTTCTTGGTCGGACTCATAGGTGAGAGGTGGAGCAGATGGAGGCCTTATGCCCTCTTTCTCACCGCCAACACAACTTCCACCAAATGGAAGTCGGTAAACAACATCACAGCAAGCTGGTTGATTGTCAGGTTTAATTTGGCCTCCTGTCAGATCCATAGCATCCTGTCCTTCTTCTACCTTCACTAGCTGAGTCACTGCCCTGACCTGCTCTGGCCCTGTGTCCATCTGCACTACCATGCTATGTGGTGATTTAACTCCTGACATCAAACCAGGAGGACTGGGCTTTCCTTTCAGCTCAACGGGACCAGTGCCATACAGCTCTGGGTTAATGACTGGTGTTACAGCGCTGACCACAGCTGAGGCAGCGCTAGTCTGACTGACTAACAAGTCTTTTTTCAGTAAAGGTGAGATTTGGCCAGTAAGGCTGTACCTGGCCAAAGCAGATGCCTGTTGCTGCTGATGTTGCATCTGATGGTGCTGCTGCAACTGGTGTTCAAGGAGCTGTTGTTGTTTCTGCAGCTTCTCTTGCTGTATTTGTAGCTCTCTTTGTTGGATACTGAGGTCTTCCAGTTTGGCATCAATTTTTGGTATTGTTGGATCAGTTGGAGGTGAAATCGGTTTGTTCTGGGAAAGACAAACAGCCGAACCCATGCCCTGACCCAGATCCACTTGGTTTTGATGGGGGTCACCATAGACTGTTGGCTGTTTGGGCTGGGTCATGAACATGGAAGCAGCCACAGTGACACTCACAGTGGTTGGTGTGATGATCTCCTGGGTGTTCAGGTTCATAATCAGTGGTTGTACAATTGTTGAATGTCTGCTACCTTCTGATCCACCATGGTATTTCCTGCTTTCAGTGGCCAAGGAGGTGAGATCCATTCCCTGGTCAGTCATGATAATCGGAGCTGGTTTGGTGGCTGTTCTGAGGTCTACAACACTTCCACCTTGGATCATATGGCCCTGCTCTACCCTAGAAGTGCCTGGGACTGTAGATATTCGACAGAGGGAGATGTTGTCCATTGAGATGGACCCTCTGGTATAAGTGCTGGCTGTAGTGACCATACTTGTTCCCACATTTACTTTCTCCACTCTTTGTGTTCGGTAAAAGCTACGTGTCGGAGACTGTTGGTAAGGTGGTGTGTCTGGAGGGCTGCCACATGGGGAGTAATTGTCAAATGTTGATTGGCGGCTAAATCGGGTGGGCGAGGACAGGGGAGAAGTAGCAGTGTTGACTGTCATTGGCCTAGCTGGGCTTGCAGGTGGGGAGTATGGGGCATCCTGGGAAGACTGCTGACGATAAAGCCGTGGAGAAACTGATCGATGTGATGTTTGAGTTCCCTGAGCCGTCACTGGAGATATAGGCCCAGGACCAGCTGACTCTGACATTCGTAATGCTGAACTGAAAGTCTGTGTGGAGAATTCAGCTGTATTCCGTCTGGATGGTGAACGGGTGGGACTCTGTGGTGGTGGTGATGGAGAAAGAGGAGGGCTGGTGCTCCTGTAATAAGTAGTATACTTGGGAGAACGTGGCTCAATAATTCTCTCAGTGGAAGATGTTGAGCTGTCTCGTACGTGGACATCCCTGGCCTCCCCTACCCTTCTGGTGATCACTTCTCTTTGACTGTAGGCCTGGGTAATCTCTGCAATCTTGCTGCAAACACTTGAGACTGTAGCTGAAGATGTGGCAGGACCTGCAGTGTGCCGGCCATATATACCAGACTGAGTAGATGTCATAGTATGGCTCGAACTAGTCTGAGAAATAGTTACTGCATCTCTTGCATAAACTCCATAAGCTGCAATAGTGGTGGCAGCCACTGTTGGTGTTATTCCATTCTTTCCTGCTTGGCTTTTGATCCTGTCTTTGTGTCCATCCTTTGCAGAAAAGTGCTGTGTTACTCGGACATCAGGAATTCGTCCAGTCTCAGCAAAGGAGACAGGAGCTGAGATCTGGGTGGGACTGGTCCCTGGAGTTAGTAGAGCATTGCTTTGCTCCAGTAGCTTTGCAAAAGCTGAACCTGTGTCTAGGAGCTGCTTGTCTGCATAGGAGCTCTCAATCTCAATCTCAACTTGCTCATCAGTGGCCTGCTGCATCTTGGTGATGTTCTGAGATGTTTGTCGGATCTCCTCGTAAATGTCTGTTTCTGTCTCTGCTGCCTCATTGTCATATCCTGCATCCTGTTCATAGTCATAATCGTCATCATAACCTTGTCCATTAACATCCTCCTCGTAGTACTGGCCATGCCGTCCATGCTGCTGCTGTTGCTGCTGTTGTTTCTGGAGCATCTCTGCCTTCCTCATCATCTCCTCATAAACCTCCTCAGCGCTCTTCAACGGTTTGGAAGTTGAAGATGGTGCTGTGGTAGTTGTTGTAGTTGATGATTTCTCTATGGGTGAGTAGAGAGACATAAAGGTAGGAAGGTTGTATTCGCTGCCTGACTTGTAAAGTTTGGGTTCATATCCCTCAGCCTCTGAGTCCAGACTCTGCGGGGAATATTCAGAAGCAGAAGAACGATGGAGTTCTTCCATTTCTGCAGCTTGTCTCAGCTCCTCTGTTGGAGAGGCATCTTCAATGGGTGAGAGATTGCTTGGTGGCGTCTTGGACCTCTCTCTGCGCCTCTGAGCCCTCAGTTCCTCCTTATCCCTCTTGGTCTTTCGTGCTGTGCTCCGTATTCTCTGTTGTTCCACCTCCCTCATCTTCTCTTGTTCTCTAAGGAGCTCTTCTTCCTCTCTCAGCTCGTCCTCTTCTGAGGAGTCTTCAATGGTGGGAAGGAGAGGGCCATGGGAGCGGTGGCGTGCTTTCCTCTGCTGCTTGGCCTCTTCCAGCCTTTGCCTCCTGCTGGGGCTGCTATCACTGTCCTCCTCCATTGACGAGATGGAAGTAGGAGACTGGCCAGAGCCATATGAGGATGAAGTGGCCGGCAGAGTGGAGGAGTATTCACCCCGTGAACGCTCCTCTGGAGATCCCGTCAGGCTCTCCATCTCTAGTTCTGGTTCCCGATCAAGGCTTAAGTCATTTTCATTGCCTAGCTCCATGTCCCGGCTGTAGCTATTGGTGTTATTGAGTTCAATGGTTTTGAAGCGCCTCAAGCCCCCTTGTGACGCCATCACATCTTCCTCACCCTCCTCCACCGAGCCTTTATAAACATCGGTAGAGGTCTTAGTTTCCTCCTCAAAGCTGCTGGAGTGGTGCTGAAGACGCCTTTTTTCTTTCGCTGACTCAGAGATGGTGTGTTTATGGTGGCTTTTCTTGGGTTTCTGGTAGCCATATCCTTCATCTTCCTCATCTTCCTCCTCCTCCATCTCTTCCTCCTCCTCCTCATTTTCTTCATCAGCGCTCATCTCCATTATTTGTCTCCTCATGAACTCCTCATCTGTCATCTCCGTGGGCTCAGCCTCCTTCTTTTTCTTCTCCTTCTTCTCCTCCTTCCCTTCCTTCCGTTTACCCTCCCAGTCTCCTCCATCTTCTTCCTCCTCTAGTATATCTTCTAGTTCCTCGTCAGAGTCATACGAGTCCGGTGGGATCGACAGGGAGCGTGGGCGCTGCTTCCCTCTGTCATCCAAGTCTCTGTCTCTGTGCTTCCTCCCCCTTCTGTCCACCTTCTCCTCAGAAAGGCTCTTCTCCAGCAAAGGCCTCATGGAGCTTTCTAGCTTGGTGATTTCAGAAGGGCTTGGTGGGGAACCCCGTCCACTGATCCCCCTCTCGCTCAGCTTCATCTCCTCTTCTTGGATTAGACCCGTGATTTCACTGTGGGAGCTGGAGATGCCATCAGAGGAGTAGCCGGTGTCGCTGAGACTCTGAGGGCTGCGTGACAAGTCATGGGTGCTGTTGTTTTTTGTATCCTAAAGAGAGAAGAGAGAAACAAAGGATGTATTAGATATGGGGAAGCTAGGGTTTTTAATTTCAGTCCTAATTTTTGCAAAGTGTGAGAATGTGTTAATGATGGATAGAACATCGGTATGAATACAATTTAAGCCCATATATTTGATTCAGATTTTCACAAGTAAAAATAATGTTTTCTCTCTAATTCTAATATTTATCTATGAATGAAATGCAAGGTCTTATTCTTTTTAAAGTGATATATCTCATCACTGCCTGTGCAATACAGGACCTAGATTTATTGATACAAAATTTGCAAGTTTCAAGGTGTTAGATTTTTCATTAGATCAACAATCTGATCTTAAGATTTCAAGGCTGCAGCCAATTCGACTGATATTAGGCCATTAAAATTGGTGGATACAAGCACCATATATGTGGGTTATTATGTTGTAAACTTGAAAGCGAAACTTAAAAGCAACATGTTCTAACATGTAAAACTGAATGAAATGTTATGTTTTTAACACAACCAAAAGGGCTTCTTTAGGTTTAGGCAACAACAACACTTGGTTATGTTTAGGCAAAATCTTTGTGTTTTGGCTTAAAATAACTGTTTCAAAAGTAAAAGTGAAACTCAACACTTGTGAACACAATGACTACATGTTGTTGGTGAGAATTTAAATTAATTTAAATTTGATTAATTTTTGCAGCTATTTTAGATTTAGTGTTAGTCTTAAAATGAAATTTTTTTTATTAATTTTAGTCACATTTTAGTCATTTTTAGTCCAGATTTAGTCGCCAAAAAGTAATTTGATTTTGGTCAAAATGTTTTCACTCTTAATTTTGTTCACTTTTTTAAAAAAAAAAAAACAATAATCTTAGCCTCGTGTAGTCATCAGATTATATTTACTATTTCTGTCATTTCTGTCAAATTTATTTCACATAACATTTCAACTTATTATCTGATGAAAAACGCAGGTCGAATGATTAAGAATGCAGCTTTGCTGTTAATTTGAGTCCTCCTGACTGAGCTCATTAATGATAGACAGTTTAGTTACACCTACCGGTCTGTTATGTCAACAAACTCTATGCATTATAACAGCAAAACTGTCAGAACTGAGGTGTTAGATAAGAAGGCCCGCTGCTGCAGGTCAATGACGAACATATTTCGTCATAGTTTTTTAGTTTCTATGATCGACCATGAGAACAGATGATTAAACCTACTAATGGGTGTAGCAGGGCCCTACTGACCCACATTTATGGGGCTTATAACCATATGGCCAGATAACAGTCTAATTGGCTGTTCAAGAAGAGATAAAGCAATGACCCTGAAAGCTCTCGTGAGCGCTACATCAAAAATAATTATAATAATAATTGATAAATACAAACGACAGTGAACTTTGTCTAAGCTCATTCAAATAACTTTTCCAGAGGTTCACGTACATTTGATGATTTAATAGGTTTTTAATGGCATGTGATTAATTTGAACCCTTTTTTTTTTTTAGAAAAATATCAAATAAATAAAGGAGTGGAGAGATATATATATATATATATATATATATATATATATATATATATATATATATATATATATATATATACATATATATATATATATAAAGGTTTGAAAGTTTAGAGGACTATAAAAACATGTCTTTAGGGAAGCCCCTTACTCATTTGGTTCTTATGAACCCTAAAATCCCATTACTGAAAATACACTTAATTTGACAAGACATTTTTGTTTAAATGTGACTTGTTAATGAGCTCATAAGTGGGCCAAAATTGAATGCATAGAAGTTATCTCAGAAAGAAAGTTGGTTGCTAAATTACATTAAGAAGAAAGAAAAAGTGAGAAAAATGAAGTCCAGCAGAATATGTTAGAGAATAAGCTTGAGGTTCTTATTCAGTTTCACCGTGGATGTGGACAGGAAAACACCGTTTACAGTTATATGTAGTTAAGTTACAAAATGCAGAGATTTGCCCTTCCTATTTCCAAAAAATGAATAAACCATATCAGATCTGCTAGCAGCTACGTCAGCCCTTAGAATAAAATCCCAAATGAATACTTCTGTCATTACAATGTAGTTACAATTAAAATATGTTATAAAGATACAGCATTATGCAACAATACAACTCAACAACATTCAGAATATGGTCTTATTTTAAACCTCCAATAATATGATAAATGGCAGCGTTACGAGAAATAACATAATCATACAGTTATCATTAACTGGCTTATAGGTCTTTAACAACTGATTGAGCCATTGATGGAAAGAGGTTAGTTAACGTGTTTTTGTTTTTTTTAAGAAAATTTTAGTTTTTTGATTATTAAAGAGCGACTGTTGAGTTAATATGACTTGAACATATAAAAACTACTCAAAACTCATTCATCAATGGCTCTGTCTCACATGTCTGTTAATAACATGACAAATCATAAGCTCAAAGGGACTAACCTGGTGAGTGAAAGAGGGATGAAGGACAGAATACAAAATAGATTAAAAAAAATTTGGGCTGTCAATCGGTTAAAATATTGAATCGCAAAAAAAATAATTATAAAATTAATTGCATTATTGTCCATATTTAATCAGACAGAAAGGTATGACACTGTTTCTCTGTCTTCTAAGTGTTTATTGTAGGGTTGTCAATCCATTAAAATGTTTAATTGTACAAATTAATCACACATTTTTTGTCTGTTCAAAATGTACCTTAAAGGCAGATTTGTCACGTATTTAATGCTCTTATCAACATGAGAGTGGGAAATATGCTGCTTTATGCAAATGTATGTACATATTTATTATTGTAAATCAATTAACAACACAAACAATGACAAATATTGTCCAGAAACCCTCACAGGTACTGCATTAACATAAAAAAATATGCTCAAATCATAACACTGCAAACTGCAGCCCAACAGACAACAACAGCTGTCAGTGTGTCAGTGTGCTGACTTGACTATGATTTGCCCCAAACTGCATGTGATTATCATAAAGTGTTCATGTCTGTAAAGGGGAGACTCGTGGGTACCCAAAGAACCCATTTTCATTCACACATCTTGAGGTCAGAGGTCAAGAGACCCCTTTGAAAATGGCCCTGACAAATTTTTTCTCGCCAAAATTTTGCGCAAGTTAGAAGTGTTATTTACTCTTCTTCTTGACAAGCTAGTATGACATGGTTGGTACCAATGGATTCCTTCGATTTTCTAGTTTTATATGATATGCTAGTATCTACACTCTAGCTTTAAAACTGAATCAGCTGCAACCTCCGAAATGCTCCCTAGAAAACCTCTTATGATGGCTACATAACTTCAGAGGAGGCTTTAAGCTCTCTGCACTTTAAATTCCTAGCAGCTCAGATGAGGAAGGCCTGTTCTGCCTTTGAAAGCAGCCAATCTTTATAAATATTTCAGCAGGAGTGATGGCTGCCGCTGAGTAAGAAAAGGCATTATTTCATTCCCTCTGTTTCTCGCTCGCTCTCACTCCCCCTCCCCAAGGTAGTCCATACAGCCACTTGCAGCCTCAGCATTCTGCGAGGAGTGAATCAATGACATGCTTTCCAAACAGCCATGGACGTCCAACATAGTAGGAGACAGTAATTGGTTCAGCTTGCAATTTTAAATAACCAGGCTCCACTAAAAATCTTAGGTAGTGTCATGACACACCACAACTATAGTCTGTGATGGAAAATACCCAGAGTCAACCAAAAACATGTGAGCTTTTACTAAAAAATATGCATGGGACGAATACAATACATCTGGAAATGTATTTCCTGAAATTGGCTATGTTATTACATCCAAAAGCATCCCATTCCATTGTACACAGAGCTTGTCAACACTAATATAAACCTTGGGGCATCTCACTTGTCACTGTAATCATGAATTTGATGTTTTTGAAAAAACTGAGTTGAATGTAACTGAAAATAAAAGAAATAAACAAAGGCATATTGTGTTTTTGCCTTCCCCTTTACCTCAAGAAGAAAGAACTACTTCATGGATCAGTGACCAGTGGCACAATTGTATTACTATAAAAATCATAACAGCATGCAGCAGCTGAGAAATATGCAGGAAAAGATCTAAAATATTCGTAAGAAAATAATGGGATATTTGTGTTGAAGGAACTGGTACTTTCTAATATGCACCAGTTGTTGGCTGCTGTCTGTAAACACACTGTATTCAGAGTTGGCTCCTCTTCCTCGGCTCATCTGGTCGAGTGAGCTATAGAGTGGACGGAGAGAGAGAGCTGATAGTGACAAGGCAGCTAATCAGAGAAATAAAACGTTATTTTTTATTGTTTCATGTTGGTTACGTTCTAAAATACAAATAAACACATGACAAACTCTGTGCACCTCCGAACAAAAAATGCGGGAAGGTGCCGAGTTGCTGGATTTTGAATGAATGCAGCCGAAAGGCAGGTCGTCCTCTCCACCTGGTATGTGCAGCACACAACACTGCACACAGCAGAGGAACAGAGAGGAACAGGGGAACTCACAGCGATGTAACAAACCCGTTCTCATCTGTCAAATACAGCCACAAAGTGTCTGAAGGGCGACTTGTGCCCATTGATGTGCCTCGGTATCAGAAGCCAAGAGGTGTGACGAAGCAGCAGTATTTGACTACCTGAACGGCTGCACACCCTGTACACTGGGGGGAGGGGGGCTGTTTGCTGTTTGCTGATGGCTTGAATTATCTTGAGTAAAGCCAAATAAGAAGAGAGAAAATCCAGGCCAGAGCGCCGCAGGGTCTCTGTAGAAACAGACACCACCAGACACTCTAGTGGGTCAGAAGTGATGATTAACAGGAATTATTGTTCTATCAGTCTATACATGATATTAAAGGAAACTGTTGAATATTATACCTTTAACCAGGAGACAAGGGTGTCCAGCAAGAACTCATAAAAGTTTGGTCTGGCGTTGCATTTACTCACTGTGTTATAAGAAACTGCGATACTTGGCCAACTTAATGTCAGACTAATGTAACCTGAAAGATCTGTTCAAAGTGATCTTAATGACATTTTATGACACTTATCTGTGTGCATAAGTCATAGCAAATATCTGTAATATAAGCCACATTCACAGTAGCATCAATGCTAAATAGCTAGCTAGCTACAACATACTTTCATTCAATGGTTCATATGATAACTTACGAAAAACATGTGGCGACTATCCAGCAACACATCAATTCCCACTTGTTACATGTGAACAGTCTTTTTCAAAATAAATTCCTGTCTTCACAGGAAACAACTTGGTTAGGTTTAGGCCACAAACTACTTAAGTTTGGGAAAAGATGGTGGATGTGGTGGTACTTAAGTATGGAAGTAATGTGACCAATAAGTCAATGTTTGGGTTAAAATAACTCTGCTTGAAATACTTGGTTAGGTTTAGGCCACAAAACTACTTAGTTGGGTTTATGAAAGCTATTGGAAGTGGTGAAATTTAAGTAGAGAAGTTACGTGACTCAGATACTAGACTCCTGTATGAAAAAAATAACCCACACTTCCACCCCAACCTCCTCCCTACGCTGCGTTTGTTGTTCTTCATACGTTTTAGTTCACAATTATGTGGATTACATACAAATTGATTTTGTGGGGTGTAAACAAATTACAGTGCATTACTTTTCATAGGTATAGCTATGACCAGTATATGAGAACAGCCTGCTTAGCTACATTCATGAAAAATAGCAACAAAAATATGGCAACAAGCGAGGATGAGATTGAAGCAGCTGTACAAGTTGTTGTAAATTGACTCACAGAAATATCTCTTAAATCAATATATTATAAAACATTGCTCTAACTGCTACCGCGGCTTCTGTGTTAACTAAAAAATACTAAAAGTCAATCAGGAAGGTTAGCTGGACTTTGGCTCTTTGAACTCTAAAGGAAGCCATCCCATTAGATCCTGCCTTTGACCAGCCGCCTACAAAACGCCTGGTCAGGTTATACAGTAAGTTATGTTAAAATATCTTGGGGCTATACATACAATAAACATAGGTACAGATGTGCAGTGTAGTCCCAAATGACCAGATGTTACACTCACTCCAATAACTGTTTGTGTTAGTGTTCACTATGTGCTTTCTCCCTGTCACACAGTTTACACAAGTATCAATTGGATTGCAGCCCTGTTGTCATTTACTTTTCCCATCGCTTAGTCCTGTAAGGACTTTGAGGTGGTTGGAGGTCCAACGTGGGCTAAATCCTGTTGACTACCTGGTGCTGAACAAGAGCTTTCATGAAGCTCATTAAGTGTGATGGAAAAACTGTATGAATGTGAAACAGCCATGCATACTCACATAATGTAACCGGCATACATGCTCTAAATGTTAAAATCACACAACTGTAGCCATGTTTGCTACATCGGTCTGTATGTTACACCATGGTTTCCACAGCATATTCACTGAAAATTACCTTAATTTGTTTGGTATTGGGATAGCTCTCTGTCTTATTTATTTGGCTCATTTTTCACAAGCCTTATAACCATTTTACTATCAACTTTTGGTCCTTTTCCATAGTATAACATACAGAGTAGTAAAGCAATGTTACAAAAGAATAATCTGACTTACGTCATAGTGCCTGGACTTCTTGATTTCTTTGATCGGTGTGATCTGCTCTCCTTTCTTCTGGGACGGTTTGGTGTCTTTGGCAGTTTGGTTCTCAGGCTCGGTTTTGGATTTCTCCTCTGTGGGTTTCGGATGTTTCTGGGTCTCTGTGGTTGATACTGGTGCCGTCACTGGTGTCGTGGTCTTGGACTCGGTCGGTTGTTTGGCAGCACTGGGCGTAAACGGTCCACTACCACCAGTTCCCGCCTGCGCTTTCTGCGTCTGAGGCTGGGCCGGCTTGGGCCCCTGCTGATTGGTGGGTTTGTGGAGAGGGCTCTGCTGACTGGTCGGCGCCTGGTGACGGGGCGAGCCCATCGGCTGGTGCTTGGGAGACGAATGAGGAACAGGAAGTGGAGGTTCGTCGAGACCTCCTCCGGACATCAGCCGCTGGGTCTGGCAGTTGAGACATAACCACTCCTTTTTCTGAAACACAGAGGGGACAAAAAGCAAGCATGATTAGTGACAACCAGCCTGTTTTTCACAATAGTACAGAGATGTTTTGTTATTATATTATCGCTATAATAAGGTCAATGAAACATTTGAAGATGCACTCCCTGATTTTATAATAGCTTCCCAAGTTCTTCTGTCCAGCTCCCTGCTGATGCTTTGAAAAGACATCAACTCTGACACAGGAGGAAAGCAGTGGTTGAAGACGTACTTAGATCATTTACTTAAGTAAAAGTAACAATACTACAGTGTAGAAATACTCTGTTACAAGTAAAAATCCTGCATTCAAACTTTGACTCAAGTAAAAAACATCAAAATATACTTAAAGTACCAGAAATATTCAATATGCAGAATAGTCCACTTCAGAATCACATATTATACAATTAGCCTATAATTATTGATGCATTAATGTAATGTTTTGTAATGTAATCAGCTGGTAAAGGTGGAGCTATATAAATATTTCATAATATATCATGATTTATTAGTTGTTTTATATTTTTTATTATTAATTAAAATCTAATCTAATAACTAATAATGTAAGGTTTAAAATAAATGGAGTGGAGTAAAAAGTACAATATTTGCTTCCAAAATGTAGTGGAGCAGAAGTATAAGTAAGTGCAGTACTTGAGTAAATGTACTTAGTTACTTTCCACTGCTGGAGGAAAGGTACTATTGGGCACGATAACAAAAAAAGAGATTATAAAGTGATATTTTGAATGAAATGTCACTGGCCTGAATACCAAAGTCAACAGGTAGTTTCTAACTGCTCAGCAGAGCAACGCAGGGCAGCTCCCAGCTAGATGTGTGTTTCTGTTACTTAAACGTCATTTAACCCTCCGTCCTTCTGCTGCTCCTCCTCCACTAAAATGATGTATTGTCACTTAACTTCTCTGGTTAAATAATCTCTCTCTTTTCTAAATAAGATTGACAGTTTAAAGCACTGATCAATATTCTTCACGCTGAATATGTCTCTTCCACTTAAACTACAGGCGGCAGAGACAGATGCACACACACATGCACAAACTACTGTACAATACACTCAGTAAATCTGATTTCCAGACAGAGCTGTCAGAGCTGCAGCAGGCTAAGCTAAGTTGACGTATGTGTCTAAAAGGCCAAGTCACACTGACAGCTACAGACCTATTTTCATCGCATCGGCTCCACTCGCTTCTCACACTGTGAGGCTGACTGGTGAACAATTAGACAGCGACGCGCACACACAAACCTTCAGATTCGCTGATGTGAACTTGAATTGACTTAGTATGAGCATCGATAGCAGCTATGGGAGAAAAGAAAATGTCACTGTCCCGCCCACAGTGTTTGACTGACAAGTCATCCCTGGGAAGTGAAAACAAAAAGCAACAGGAGTGAGAAGCGAGTTTAAATGAATTTATGTTATGCTTAAAGACTGAGAACACGTTTCTTCAGCTAAGAGCTAGCTCTCATTTTACATAGAAAAGCTGAATGACTAAGAAAAAATATCTAACTGCTGTAATTTGACTGATATTGCAATTGCGATATGATTTGCGACAATAGAGGGAACAATCGTTTTTACATTACTCTGATTTGCATTGAAAAACCTCTACAGCACAGTAATAGTTCATTCAAAAGGGTATTTTGGCGTATTGTGATTTTGATAAAATCTATCTATCTACATATCTATCTATCTAGCTATCTATCTATCTATCTATCTATCTATCTATCTATCTATCTATCTATCTAGCTAGCTATCTATCTATCTATCTATCTGGTGCTGTATTGGGCTGAAGAGTGGCCGTATTACTCATGTAATGAATAACTGACAGATGCAGCCCTCCCTACTGAACACTTATCTCTACATTTTTCCACCCACTCACCATATCCTCTCTACGCAAAACTCACCTATCCTCTGTCTAACTCTCCTCCTCTCCTCCCTCTTTATTCTCTCTTTATCTATCCCTCCTGTATCTGACTCCCTTTGGGACTTTATCTGTCATTAAGCGTCACACAAAAAACCAAACGGTGCCTGATGCCTCTTTGGGTTGAGCGGTGAACGCTGTGGTAAACCATTAAAACCTTTGTAATGTTACCAGGAATTATTACAGTAGTAAGATTCACAAAAAAATATGAAAAAAGACAGAAAAACAAATTATGAAAACTTGCAAATTCCCAAACAAATGTTTTTTTTCTTGAAAACAGAAAAAGGGCACCAAGTTATGAATTGTTTAGTAAAAAATATTTGCATGCATATGAATGCTGCTCTGTATCACTCAGCCTCATTTCAAGACTGTCCAACCATTTTAATGACCTGTAGATGTTCTCTCTCATTACCTTTTCTATTGCCAGCAGAGTTTTAGACAGAGTTTGCGTCTAAGGGTTTTGTTTTATCTTTCCTGCTGAAACAGAAATCTGGCAGGTATGACCAGCTGATTACCATAAAGTGGCACTCCAAATGTCCGTAGACTAATGCAGAATAAAAAGACACTTAACAGAGACGATTTGATGCTGTTGCAACCAAACTATCTCTTATAAATGCCACCTATTAGTTATAATGTTCACTGTATGTGAAAATCAGAAAAAAACAGCAAAATCATCCATGTAATTTGGTTTAAGATGATAAGGAAAAGATGCAGCTGACGATATACAGTACACAGTATATCAGTACACCGATCAGCCATAATATTAACAACATTCTGACCACTGGCAGGTGAAATGAATAACATTGATTATCTTGTTACCATGGCACCTGGCAGTGGGTGGATATATTAGGCAGCAAATGAACATTTTGAGTTGATATGTTTGAGACAAAATGGGCAAGCATAAGGATGGGAGCGACTTTGACAAGGGCCAAACTGTGATGTTAGACGACTGAGTCAGAGCATCTCCAGAACTGCAGCTCTTGTTGGATGTTCCCGCTCTGCAGTGGTCAGGATCTACCAAAAGTGGTCCAAGGAAGGAAAACCGGTGAACCAGCGGCAGGGTCACGGTCGGCCAAGGCTCATTGATGCACGCTGGCCAGTGTTGTCAGATCCAGTAGACGAGCTACTGTTGCTCAAATTGGTGAAAAAGTTAATGCTGGTTCCGATAGAAAGGACACAGTGAATCACAGTTTGCTGTGTATGTGGCTGCGTAGCCGAAGACCAGTCAGGCTGCCCATGCTGACCTAGCGTTATGGCTGATCGGTGTATGAAATGTCTTTTTTAATCATTAATTTTAGTTGCTGTTCACAAGAGAAAGAAGAGAAGGAACATTTGAGAAAGGAAAGGCCGCATGTACACAAGTCTTCAAAACAAATAATCAACCCGATATCATGCCAAAGCGTGAGAGAGAGCTGCCTGTCCACCACAGGATGAAACGGTGAAACAACGTAACATTAGCACAGACAACGTCACTAAAAACACGTCATAAATGTCGCTAACATAACTTACAAAACAAAACACCAGTCTCGAACACTGGTCTGGTTGAAAGTCTTGCATCTGTTGGACCCATCCACTTCCCCTCCACTCTCAGCAGCCATAAGCTTTTTATTCTACATCACTAGCTCTGAGCGTAGCATATTTACACGGATGCACTGACACTGCAGCCACCACAGACTACATGGCATACAAATGACACGCCTAAAGCAAGAACGCTGCTCTTCATACACCTTTTTGTGCGGCCGGGCTGAAATAATGGTGGTGAGTATTTCTTCAATCATTTTGACTGTGATCAAATGAGATACTGAAGCTAAAAGCTTCCCCCCAGAGGGATGTTTAATGGTTCACTTCAACAAGCAGGGCTATTTTCTGCTTCTCCCTTTAAAGCCACTGCTAAAATCACAAAGTCCTTTGAATAGCTTTCTCCCACCAAAATGATTTCAGCTTAAAAACATAAAAAACAACTTTTATTTGTGCCATCTGAAGTGCAGACCAGACTACTTGAGCGCGGGGATGTACAATAAGGCGTGACAGAAAAAGGGAACAAACAAGTTGAGGAGCTGGAAGAAATTCTGGCATAAATTATGCTGACGATCATAAAAATAGCTGTTGATTCATTTTCTGTTGACTGACTATCAACTAATTGACTGTTTAAACACTAATATCAGCTGAAAGTTGTGTATATCTCATTGATTATACAGCCATCCTGAATATTTTAGCCTTTAATGTAAATACTTTCACATACCATAAGTTTTTCTCGATGTCTGGCCTGAGGCTGATAGTGCAGAATGTAGCCTACCGTATGATGCTGACCCAGTGTGTGTGCAGCGTCTTAGCCGATAGCTTTAACTATCATATAATACTTTCTGTGTGTGTGTGTGTGTGTGTGTGTGTGTGTGTGTGTGTGTGTGTATGTACATCCCCTAAAGCAGCACACTGACTGTACAGTCGTTGCCTCTGAGACTGTTCATCATTTTTAGACCCTAAAGTGAACTCATTCCCTCCTTTTCTCAGAGCGAGTACATTCAGTCCTACAGATCACATCATCACGTGTGTGTGTGTGTGTGTGTGTGTGTGTGTGTGTGTGTGTGTGTGTGTGTGTGTGTGTGTTGTCCCACACAGTAGCCCATTGCTGCACCACTTAACCTACACAGCACAGACTGTCTGGCCTTTTCTCCTCCTGTCAATAACATTCACTAAAATGCTCCATCAGTTTTAATCCTGCATTCACTCTCTCTATCTCTCTCTCTTTTCTTTCCAATTGTCTGTCCTCTTTTCGTTTCAGCGTTGCATCGTGTTGTATATTTACTTTACCTTCCAGCTCTCTCTCTGTTTTGTTACCAGCAATTTCTTCCACTCCTCTTTACCATATATTCTTTCATCCTGTTGTCTTTATTGCTCTTTTTCTCTTCCATTTGTTTTAACAAAAGCAAGAGACCCTCTTTTATTTATACGCTTCCATTGTACATCGTATCCACCATTGGATGTGATTTATGACAAAACTGTGTAAATAACTCACCACTGCGTTCAACCCCCATTTTATCCCTCGGCCGAAGGGAGGCCTTCCAATTACTCATCGATGAAGGAGACATATTTGTCATATTTGGCCCCGAGGGAAACGGCATCCTCTGAAGCCAATGTTTGTGTTATTGCCTGGTTTTCCCTCTCTGTATCTTTTGATCTATCTTTATATTACTACTACTACTATGACTATTATGTGTGTATGTAGATGTGTTGGCACCTGAAAATATCCTCTAATGCAGGGGTGTCAAACTCCAATACTCAAATAGACAGTGGGCCCAAAAAAACAAAAAACTGGGAGTCATGGGCCAGATTTGAAAAATTGACAACTGTGCATGTTTTCCTCTCTCTCTCTCTCTCTCTCTCTCTCTCTCTCTCTCTCTCGTTTCAGGTCTGTCCTTTACATTTGTGAACAAATACTCTGCCTCCCGCCTGTCTTGAAAGTTCCACTTGTCTAATCTTTCGTTTGGCCATTTCTGGTGAGATGTGGCATAAATTTCTTGCTGTGACCGGTAATATGAGGTTGCTAATGAATGTCAGCAATGACGGGACACTTGCCTGTCTACATTGACATTCCGATACACTAGCAGAGAATTCTGGGATTTGTAGTATTAGCATTCATGCGCTATATACCGGCGGGCCAACTCTAATAGATGTTTGCTATCATCTCACTGGCCAAATATAATTACACTGCGAGCCTGAGTTTGACACCTATGATCTAATGGTTTCAGAAACTTATTTAAACCCTTATCCAGCTCCAAAGAGGATGCCTCCTCAACTTGACTCGCGTAGTTAGCTTAAACTGTGTATACTGTAACAAGTGAACGTAGTTACTGCAATGTCAACCACTGATTTGTGAACTGCCGATTTGGAGCCTTCAGCATTTTGGTAGTCACCATCTCGTTTTTTTCAACCAGAAATTACACAAGAGGGTGCAGCTAAGTCCAACAAAATGCTGAATAAGACATTTTTATGTGACCAAAATGTTACAATCAACTTTGTGAAATGAAAACACACTGTGAAAGGGTTAAAGATGAAAGACAAAAACACAGACAACTCCCAAACCAGACAACCCCGTGGTAGCAGCCTGTCAATCACAAGGTTGCCATGCCCTAAATCATCCCCTGCTTTATGGTCTATTTGACTCTAAATGGGACCATAATTTACTAAATGAACATCATGCTGCATTGAAGAAGACTTGAAACTAGTAATTGACCATGTTTACAGTTAAGATGTTTACATGGACACAAATAATCAGAATAAAGGCCCAATCAGATTAAAAGTGCTTCATGTAAACATGTCAATCGGAAGATTCAGATCGGACTGTAGAAATCTGGTGCATGTAAACATAGCTAGTGTTTCCTGAGGTAATAAATCAAGTGAGAAATAGGCTCATTTTCTCATAGACTTCTATACAATCAGACGTTTTTATGTAGCCAAAGGGGTCGCCCCTTCGTAGTTAATCAGGACAGCAAAAAAATATGATGAGAAATGATGTTATGATGATTTACACTTTGAAATGAAAGTGAAAGGAGTGAGACTCGAAGTCTGACACCATTTAAAACTGCTAAGAGAACTCCAGACATGAAATAGATCAGGTGTCTACACTGATGCAGATCAGAAACCTGGATTTCAGGTGGCCTAGAGAAATGTATCATGCCAATATCATCATATTATGTTATACTGTAGACTATATATCATATACTGTATATGTGTTTACAAAATTCTGAGGAAGCCATGAATGTCTATACCAAAGTCATAGCTGAGATAAAACCGCAAATGCTTGTTCTACTTGCTGGTGGGATAGAGGAAACGTCGGTCGGTTTTGTCCTCTGAGAACCATGATTGTCCTCACGTTCTCATCCCAAACCGTCACATATTGATACGTCAGGACCCCTTGACTTCACTTTCTAATATACTGCATAGTGCAGCGCGTCAAACGTGTGCCAGGCGCTCCTCTACGGTTACAGTAAACACATGATTAACGTTGTGAAATCAAACAAAAACACTTGCTTAGGTTTAGGCAACAAAACCACTTCGTTAAGTTTAGGAAAAAAATGACATGGTTGTACTTAAAATGACTATGTTTGTAAAGTTAAAGTGAAAATTAACATTGTGAACACAAAGATCAACAACACATTGTTGGTTTGTTTCACACAGGAAACTCCTGGATGAAAGCCTTGTGTTTGTTGGACCCATGCACCACCCTTCCCACCCGCCCATGCATGTCTTTTAGCTCTGTAAGCTACGTCACCACATTCCTGCCCACTTTCTCTGAGTGTTTAATATTGACGCGGATGGGTTTACGTTGTAGTTGTTTGAAAGCCTGGTGTGTCTCATACTGGTGCTGAAGGGCGCCTTGTGCGTCGGTATCACACGCCAAGGGATGTGATGAAGCATCGGTTTTTGACACCCTGGGAATGAGAACGGGCTGCGAACAAAATTTCTTGGCAATCCATCCAGTAGTATCTGACATATTTCAGTTTGCACTAAAGTTCATTGCGATGATACTTTGATTGCTGTACATTTGCATCCATTTACCATATTGTAACATATATTAATGTTGAAAAAATGGCATATAACTTTATTATAACATCAGTCATACAGGCATAATCATCCCGAATAAACTCCAGTGTTGAAAATGATTGGACTCCACGGCAACTGTAGCAAACCACTGTTTAAAATACTGAGCAGAATACTTGTCTTGTGCCAGAGCTCCTCTCGGTTTCAGTTCACTTCTACTCTGACTCAGTCTCATCCTTTTCTTTGTGTTTCACTTTTCACACGTTTGCACCTGCAGTTTCTCTCTTTTCTCTCGTCACTACATGATCATTAAACTTCTATCTCTCCTCTTCCTCTCAGCTCTCTCCCTTCCTTTCTCCTCTCTCCCTGTCACCCTCCGTCTCCTTTTCTCTCTCTCCAACAGAGCCAGGGCTATTTTTACCCAGAATACCATTGTTCTGCTCAAGCGCACACTTCCCTAGCACTGGCTGCTGCTTTAGGCTGCACTCTACTACACCACACATACTTACACAAGCACACACACACACACACACACACACACACACACACACACAGTCACACACACACACAGTCACACAGTTCACATCAATGCAAAATGGAGGAGGCCTGCGTAGCTGAAGGCAAACCAGAAGGAGAGAGATGACAAGCAGAAGGAGGAAGAGGAGGAGGAAGGGAGAAGAGGAGCCCACTGGGTGGAGGAGAGGGGAAATGGGGAAGTGAGTGACACCGCACGTGCACGAGTGTGCGTGCACACACACACACACACACACACACACACACACACACACACACACACACACACACACACACACAAGTAACTCAGCTCAGCCTCTAGTATTGTGGCTCCCTGCTGAGTCTGATGTAACTGAGTTGGAGTCGGGGCAGAAGAGAGAGGAAGAGCTGTTCAGTTGGACAGGTGGTGATGATGATGATGATGATGATGATGATGATGATGATGATGGTTTCGTATATGTACCAAAGCATTTTCCTTTCATGTTTTGGAGAAAATGTTACTGCTGCCTGGATTATGTCCACTGGCCAGTCCATGGGTCTATGTTCTTGTATGAGGTGGACCATCTTTAGTTCAGGCTGTTCTCATACTCCATTCACAGCTATAACTATGAAAAGTAATGCACTGCAATTTGTGTATATCCCACAATATCAGTTCATATGTAATTCATGTAATCCTGAACCAGGAAGTATAAATACTAGGGCACACACGCACCTCTATGTACAACAAACAGCGATATCTGTCTGAGAATGATTAATAATAATTCATGCTGAGTATGATTAATGAATAATGTTGTCGGATTATTCCTTATTTCATGGGCTATTTGGGATTTATATTTTATTATTACATATTTAAATAAAAAAGACATTCAAAAAGTATTCAAATACTTATTTGGAGGTCGATTACCATGGCAGTTGTTGAAGCTTTTTTAGGACTTGATAAGTCAATCAGGTTACAATGAGAGAAAAAACCTTGAATTTTTCAGGTTTTATTACGTAATGATGTGTTTATTCAACGTGGAATGAATACAGTTCAAGGCCGAGAAATCAGTGACCATGATTTTAAAATCAAAGAGGGCCAGTTCACCCAAATGGACAAAAAACTAAATTAATCACAGCAATATCTAGCCATGCAGATACTATTGGTTTTATTTAAAGAGGTTTGTGGACAGAAATGGAGTTTTGTTTGTTGACACAGTCCCTATAAAATTTTAATATCTCAAAATCAACATGGTACTGTACCACTATATTACACTATAGCTATACATCATCATCATCATCATCATCATCATCATCACCACGACGACCTTACAGTAAATCATCTTGATATGAAACTTTCCTCCTCCCAGTAATACCTCTTTAACCGCTGGGGTCAGGTGAGCCAATCAGGGAGCAGACAGAGATGATGTATGGCGAACTGGACCTATCAATTCATGTCAAAACGCTGCTACAGTATCTGCTGGGCTGTGCACTTCCTCTAAAGTATAGCAGACTGCCGAAGAAGAACATGTATGAAAGCACGAGTAGTTTCCTATAACAGCCTGTAGTGGTCAAGCGCTCCAAATTAAATTATATAAAATATATTATATTACTGTAAAATATTGTAAGACAGTATTATCACTATCAATAAATACTGAGCATGTTTATATATCATGGTCTTTGAACATATCTTAATTTGTCTTCCATCTTCTCATGGTTGCTTCCTGGTTTCCTAACTTGCTAATTATTTTCACACCACCAGTAGGATCTGGCGATATCTAGTAGTGAGGTGAGGAGATTGCAACTACATGAAGCCTCTCTGTGTGACAAATGCGTTGAGAGCTACGGTGGCCGATGCGAAAATGCAGACGACCCTCTCTAGAGCCAGTTGTTGTAGGAGTGTGTAGAGTGTGTGTGTACATGGGAGAGAGTGGGAAACAGAGAGAGAGAGCAGCGGTGACAAGAGCCAGTAACGCTGTTGACTGAGGCCCATTGAAGCCCAAGCTGTTCTGGGCCACTGTGGAAACATGGCAGTGCAACATGGCGGACTATGTGAAGAGGGGACCCGCTCCCTCTGTTGATATAACGACAACATTTAAACAGAATAAAAACATACGATAAGCCTGTAAAATATAACGTCAAACCAGTGGCTCCCAACTTCTTTGGCTTATGACCATTTACAAAAAGACCCTCAAAACCTATTAGATGGTTTTGTTATAATAACTGTCCAATACGTTGCAAGAAAGCAAAGATTAGAGAAACAGCCCCCAAAATAAGGTCTTATTTCCGTTCCCATTTATCATCTCTCGACCCCTCAGATTCATCTTGTTTAGTCAGTGCTGAGTGGTTATGAACCACTGGACTAAACTACAGTTTATAGAGTAGGTAAAAGTAGTCTCCACATTGGTGCATTAGTATGAACAACCTAATAATGTAATATCTGACATTCTATCAGTCTGAGGGGGCATCTATTCTGCAAGTACTTTTTATACTTTACAGTAAGTACAGCATGTTTACATCGTCATATTGGTACTTTGACATAAAGCTCTCCTTAACATCTATTGATCTGATCTGACGAGAGGGAGAAGTTTTATCGTCTTAACTGCTTTTACTGGATGAAATCCTGACCTGTGCACACAAACACATAGACACACACTAGTCTGAGGTGGATGATTTTATCGAACACCTTTTGCACTGTAAGAAGGCCGAGAGGCAGAAATAGAAAGAATACGAGGAAGGGAAGGAAATGAAATGTAGGAGAGGAGCAAAGGCATGAAAAGCAGGACAAAAACATAAAGTGAAAGGAGGAGAAGAATTTAGAGAACAAGAGCAGTGGAGGTAGAGGAGGAGAGGACAAAAACAGAAATGCACTGAGGAGGAGAGAAAGGAGGTGATGAATCAAAGGTGGGAGAGGAGAAAAAGGAGGAGAGGAAGGAAATGGAGAAATAAATTAGAGAAGGGAGGAAGGAGGAGGAGAGACGCGAGGGGATGAGAGATATGAGGGGATGAATTATAGGATTAGAAAACCAGTAGTGGAGAGAATAAGGAAGAGATAAATTAGAGGTGGAGAGGAAGGTAAAGGAGAGAAACAAGTGGCAGAAGAAAGGGGGAATGAATTAGAGGAGGAGATGAAAATATGAGTAAGAAGAAGAGGGAGAGAACAGAGGGAGCAGGGAAGGAGAGAGGAGTTATATAACCAAAACAGGTTTCATTTCCATTTCACAGATATTTTAAAAATCTCCTCTTCTCACCACAATGGAGCCTCTTTAATTACGTAACCTTGTTGTGAGAGGCGAGAGCAGTGGGCGCAGGGCTGTGTATGTTAATGCGTACACATTATGTTTTATTGCCTACATTACACCATCAACTCTTTCACTTCCTACAGTTTTATGTTTTCAGCCGGCCAAACAACGATTCTTCACAGAGCCGTATAAGATGAGGTTGAGCTGCCCATCTCTTTCCTCTGCTCATACTACGTGTAGGACGACCTCATTAGCAGTGTTGTGAATTTATAGCTGCCGCGATGATGAATTCGGACAGTAGCTACAACTACAAGTAGTAGTTTGTAGTAGTAGTCCAGTAGTCTGCATCAATATGTCTTAAATAGCCTCATAACAAAGAAGCAGTAAGTACGGATTAGAAGCACATAAACATTACAACGAACAGAACAGCCAGCAGGGGGCGACTCCTCTGAAAGCTAAAAGAAGTCTGATTGTATAGAAGTCTATGGGAAAATGAGCTGACTTCTCACTTGATTTATTACCTCAGTAAGTATTGTAAACATGAGTTTATGGTCTCAATCTTTTTGAATCTTCTTCAAGTGTTCTTCAAAGCAGCATGAAGTTCATTTAGTAAATTATGGTCACGTTTAGAGTCATATAGACCATATAGATCATAAAGCAGGTATGATTTAGGGCGTGGCCACCGTATGATTGACAGGTTGCTACCACGGCGTTGTCCGGTCTGGAAATTGTCCGTGTTTTTGCCCTACAATCACACATCTTCCGCAGACTCTCATTACAAACAAAATTGTGATACGTCAAATTTAAACGTAGTCTGTGACAAAATACTTTTCCTTCCGAACGTAATTGAGAATGCAGGTTAGGTGTATGGGAACTTAATTTAAGGAGACATGGCTGCAGGAACATGTGAATGTGTCAAAAAAGTGTGTGACTTGGACGTAATTGTCGATGATCTTTCCCCTTAACCAAGAAGTTTTTATCACTAAACCTAACCAAAACTTACCCACAGAGGACACAATTCAGAAGAGGGTCATATGAATCATTATTGCAGCAGACATTTGTAAAGATTCAGGGGGTGTTATGTACTGAAATGGGTAGGACGTTTGTAGGACTTGTTTGAGTGCAGAATTTATTTGTTATTATTTTATCTTTTATTAGAGAGAGGTGGACAGATTCAAAAGACAAAGAAATAAAACTGGCAGTAAAAAGGAAACTGGAAGAGGAATAAACATCGAACTAACTGAATTTCACACTGATTTATTTATTCACTGCAGATCGTCTTCTACTTTTGGCCCTGGAGCGGCTCCACTGCAGTGGATAGAGGTTAAGTGCCTTTTTGACACAGAGTCTTCCTGCCCCGATGCACTCGGACCGACCAGGGATTTGAACCGGCGACCTGACTGTGACGAGCCAGCTTAAGAAGCGAAAGCCTTTGTGATTCAGAGATGGAAACAGACCAAAGGCGCGCCACGATTTGTTCACAGTTTGACCCACAAATCTGTCATGGGAGCTAATTTTAACAGGCTTGCCATCTCATTTGGGACTGACTGACGTGCACAGACACAAACACACACGAAAATAGACTGTTGCGCACACAAATAAACACCAATCAAAACAGGAGCCAACAGCACATCACAACAGCGCATGTGTATCGCTGCGAGAATTTGTGCATGCATTTGTGTGCAGGGATCAGAGGATTTTGACTCCTGCAGTAACAGGATGGCAGCTAGCCAACAGCAAAACAGAGCAGAGCTACAGTGGGCCTGGCTATCTCAGCGTGAACGTGAAGTCAAGTAACTTCAACTGCTGCGCCACTGAAACAAATAAACACCTTAAAACTGATTTAGCATATTGTAAATGAGGTTTGTCCTTCTTTGCTTTAAAATCCACAGATTTTTCTGTGTTAGCAATGAATCAAATTACTATGAGAAATAAAAATTACGCTGAGAAGCAGAGATTTTTTTTAGCTTCTTTTAGCTCACTGTTTTGGCACATTTACTGTTCAGTCAAGCTGTTTTTAGCTTTGATTAGTCCAGTGTATGTAAAGTTAGCGGCTAGCCAGCATATCTAGCACCTATGAGCAGATATTTTTCACATATACATAGATGGCCCATTGACTACTTTGGCCTGTTACTGTGATCCATTAGTGTCTCCCCATATTGGACCAGGCAGTTCAGTTCATGTAAGCCTAAATGTCGTCACACTCTCCTCTAAATGTTTTTCTTAAGGTTCTTGAGTGTCTAGCAGCGATTATAGCTTTACTAACGTATTCACATACACCAGTTCTTACATCTTACGAAATAAGTATTTCCCATTTTTCCATATGTCAATTTCTACTTGTTACATGCATACAGCCTGAAGAAACAACTTCCTTGGGTGTAGGCAACAAAACTACTTAGTTAGGTTTAGGAAAAGATTGTGGTTTGGCTTAAAATAACTCTGGAAGTGGTGTAACTTAAATATGGAAGTTACATGACATATAATGTTGACTTCTGTTTTTACATGGGATGTGGGTCTGAAGTCCAGGATTTTTTGACCCAACCATCAACCCTGACCTCCTACCTGCATTACATTTCCCAGGTGTTGCTATGAACAGTGTATGAGACCAGCCTGAACTGATTAACTAGAGACAAAACCTTTTTTTTCTACTCCACATTGATCTCATATATACAAAAATGTATATATATAAAAACAGCTCATTGAAATCGTTTGAGAAATGTAAATGTTATCATGCTTTTTAGCCAGAAAAACCTCATTCAATAGACTGAACATGAGGCTTTTGGTCCCTACACCCAAACACAGAGGGACTTTTTTGCTGCTGAATAGGCTGACTTGAAAAAGAAAAATGCTATGCTATATGAAAACCGAAAGCTAAATTTAGCAAACTGCTCTCTGTTGTCTTGCCTAATAGTGTAACTTTTCCAACATTTCCATGACTGCACTTCTATTTTCAGACACCTTAAAGATACAAGTCCTGTGTTTCTTGTTTTTATCCACAGAGCCTCAACACAAATTACCTCTGTTGGGACAAAAAAGTTTACCAAGTTCTTGCCTCGCTGTGTGTACCTAGATTTGAACTTCATCGTCAGTGGTGGGGGGGCTGCTGGCTATTATTAGGATTTAATTGATCTGGCCTTGGTTTTAGTATGAGAGAGACTGCAGCCTTTGAAGTGCTGAAGTGTGTACTTTGAAGTGCAGGAGGCAGTCCTCGCTTGGACAGGAGCATTATGGGTAGGGGAGATTGCTGGCTCATCCCGCAGGGCAAAGAAAGAGACATTATCAGACAGATGCTAGAAAGGAAGTTGGAGGAAAAAAAAAAATCTTGAGGAAAGTTTAGCCGAGAGCTTAGAGCGAGGAGAGGAGAGGGAAAGTCTTCCAGTGTGAGATGAGCGAGTGAGATGGAAAGAGCACTGAGAAATGGAAAATAAGTAGAGGTGGGGGTGGACGAGAGGGAAAATGGAGCGAGAAAAAGATGGAAAACAGAGAGAATGATTGCAGAGAACGAAATGAGAGGGTGTTGAGGGTGAAATGAGAGGGAGAGGATAATAAGAACCTCTCTCAGCTCTCAACCACAGTGTACATGAACATCAACACAGGCCCGATACGATCTACTGTATAAGGACCCAACAGAAAGTGAATTTACATATAAACCAGATTTTGATATGATTGAATAGATACCTGTGTTCGTGATGGGAAGAAGCTAACAGGACTCACAGGACTCATCATCATCTCAATCATATCATGACAAAACCATAGCAATCTTGTGATAGACAAGAAAATTGTCTAAATTGATAATAACCACATATGAATTAAAATTTCTCAGAAAAAGTGATTAATCTGATTAATCTGTATTTGTGTGCATGCATGTAAACACAGTCAGCGAATACCTGGAAATATTTATCCTTTTTTTCTCTACAATTTCACTTGAAACAGTTAATTTTGCACTAAAGTTCTTTATTATATGAGAAAATACACAGTACTTTTTATTTGTCATGAATTTAATTCACACAGCATTAATAGTCTTTACCATGTGGTTATTTCATATGGACCATTTATTTATTGATTTACCAGAAAACATGCTATGTTGTAATATGTACTGTATACCGTTTTCAAGATATGAAAGGACTTGACCGGAACTGAAGACTTTGGCCATATCGCCCTGTCCTAGAGGCAAGATCTCACTTTTCTTACTAATAAATCCAGCAACTAAGAAACAGGGTCAAATGGAAGAAAGGGAAATGTAGTTTGGTAACTCCACATATCGTGCCTACTCTCACCTATGGTCATGAGGGCTGGGTCATGACCGAAAGAACTAGATCGCGAGTACAAGCGGCCGAAATGGGTTTTCTCAGGAGGGTGGCTGGCATCTCCCTTACAGATAAGATGAGAAGCTCAGTCATCCGTGAGGGACTCGGAGTAGAGCCGCTGCTCCTTTGCGTTGAAAGAAGCCAGTTGAGGTGGTTCGGGCATCTGGTAAGGATGCCTCCTGGCTGCCTCCCTAGGGAGGTGCTCCAGGCACGACCAGCTGGGAGGAGACCCCGCGGACGACCCAGGACTAGATGGAGAGATTATATCTCCACACTGGCCTGGGAACGCCTCGGCATCCCCCAGTCAGAGCTGGTTAATGTGGACTGGGAAAGGGAAGTTTGGGGTCCCCTGCTGGAGCTGTTGCCCCCGCGACCCGACCCCCGGATAAGCGGTTGAAGATGAAGATGAAGAGAAGAAGAACTCCACATAGCAGTATCTGTCACCAATATTTGCAATCTTGTATTAAAAGAAAGATTATACCGTGCCACAAACAGACCAAAAGTGGAACCAAGAAACCAAGAAGTGCTATTTGATTGCACACAGATCCATTTAGCTGCTAGTAGACCAGTCCCTGTTTTAGGAAATAGGCAGCATCTAGTGGTTTGGGTGCAGATTGCACCCAGCTGAGTCCTTCTCCACTCAATCCTCCTTTTCCAAGACTGTGGTAACGTGAGCCGCTGAGTGCAAAACTTTACAATTCTTAGTTTCAGGTGATTATACACTAAAGAAAACATAATTTTAAAAACACACTGGCCCTTTAATAGAGGTCTGAATAACACATTAAGTACGAGAATGAATGTCCAGAGGATCACAAACCAAATGTCTTTCTAAACTACCAGTTCACAAGTTCCCAGGCTGTTTTACATATCTATTCTTTCCTCTGCTATAATATGAGGCTTCGTGCCAGTTTTGGTGGCTGCTGAACTGCACATCCCTGTCCATCAAATGCTTGCAGGAAGGGAGAGAAGAAATTACAGTAGCAGAAGGAGTAATGCTGAAAACGGAGGACGTATGAGGAGATGGGTAAAATGGAGGACAGAGCAGGAAAGAAGAAGAGGAGGGAGAAGAGAAGGCAAAATGTCAGAGTGAAAGAGGCAGAGGGAGAAGATAAGGATATTAGTGAATTAGAAAGAGAGATGAGAGGAGGATGAGGGGAGGGAGAAGAAAAGAGTAGAGAGGAGGAGAGAAAAGAGAGGCGGATTCCAAAAATGTACAGTGAATTAGTTCTGCCTCATGAATCTGGCAGTTCTGGCGAAGAAATGCTTTGGGGGCAGGATTTCTGTGTGTGTTTGCATGAATAAGTGTGTGCTGGTGTGTTGTGTGTATGCTATTGTGTATGTCCGGGTCCCTGGATGTAAGTGTGGGTGTGTGTGTGTGTGTGTGTGCAAAGAGCATCACTGCCTCCCCAGAACAGAGCTGATGCCGCGTTGACATTTAGACAAAAACACAAGCGCCGTCTTTTAAAAGAGCAACTGTGAGAGTGAAGCTCGTGGAGAACTGACAGGGTCAGACATGACTGCTCCTGAGTACAAAACAGAGGGAAATAAAAAAAACATAAACTGCACCTGTTGCGTTGCTACACGTCATTTAATCTTCTACTAATTCCTTAAAGCTACTCAGGCAAAGATTTTTAATGGAAAAACACATTATTGCATAAGCGTGTTATTGGCCCTAATCAGAAACTGGGGCTAATCTTGTGTGGACTATGATTGAGGGGCAATGAATTGAAACACAATTAAAGAAAGTTTCTCCTAATCAGCACTGAGTTAGTGCTTCACTACCAACAAGCCATCCTACAACAACAACGTATTTCTTTGCCTG
Organism: Pterois miles; assembly: GCA_947000775.1. NCBI lineage: Eukaryota > Metazoa > Chordata > Actinopteri > Perciformes > Scorpaenidae > Pterois > Pterois miles. The sequence goes on along the minus strand of CAMQGK010000571.1, from coordinate 3,424,006 downwards.
ATGCCATATTACCGGCTAATATACAAGATGCGCGTAAACATAATTTGAAGCATTTTCTTACACACACATATTGTAATATTGTGTTACTGTGTCACACACACACACACACACACACACACACACACACACACAGGTGTCAGTGTCGTGTCAGTGTTGCCTGTCCTTCGCTGTCTAACTCACATCCTGTGTGTGTGTTTCGACCCTGACTAACAGCGTGCTGAGTCAGCCTCTAAAAATCACACTCACTGTGCAGCCAAACAATATCTGGGTCAGTCTGCGCTCTGCCATTTATGGGATTCAGTGTCTTGCTCAAGGGCACTTCAACAGGTGCAGCTTCATCTGTATTGCAGTGAGTCCGCAGGGAAGGATGGGTGAGATCTGGGCGGGTGGGAGACCCTCTGCTTCTGAGGCAGCTCATCGGGAGTTAGCCAATGCTATCACAAATGCTAACAAGCTATTATTTCATTGTGGTTATTGTCGGCCCTGACTACTTATACTGCCTGTTCACTATCTGAGCTAGGATCTTCTGTTATAGACCACCATTCACTGTGTTTTGACTCAGTTTTCATAGCGAAAGTTTTGGTATAAAATTAATACACTTCTTTCTTAAAGTATGTGTTTTACTACAAGATAGATGCAGACATTTTGAGACTTTAGTAGAGTGTCACCACGCTGCATTAAAGGCCGGGGATCCATGTAAAAGATCACAACCATAGTCCAGCGGTGACGTTCCTGTTCAGCCTTGGTTCTGCTTTCCAGAAGGGCGGTCACACAGACATGAGCTGACAAGGAAATGTTTGGATCTTTTATAAGATAAGATAAGATACGATGAACCTTTATTTATCCCCAGAGGGAAATCACTCCCCGCAGGTTTCTCCTGGCGGCAAACCGACATTCTCCAAGCTCCTCTAACTTCTCCATTTTCTCCACACATCCATGTCAATACAGTTAGAAAAAGCATGCTGTGACAACACTGTCTCTTACACAAAATACATTACCCCATATCCCATACAACGAAACTGCATTCTCAATTATGTTTCAAGGGAAACCTATTTTCACGGCTGCTGTTTTAAACATGTGGTTAACATTGTAAACTGCAATAAAACAAAAAAAATCGCGACAAAACTGCTTGGTTAAGTTTAGTAAAAACATTGTGGTTTTGCTTAATATGACTATGTTGTTAAAATATTTAAGCTACAGACTTAATTGAAATAAGTGGTTTCACATAGGACACAAACAGTGGCCTCCTGGGTGACAGTTCTATATTTGTTGGACCCGTCCATCTCCCTACACTCCTGCTGACTATCATTAGAAACATCAGACAGACCTGGACCTCCGTCCTCCAGGAGACTTAGCCTCTATAACAAATTACGTCAGTCCAAGGGGGCTTTTGGCATTAGTAGCATACATGTACATTACTAAGCAAATGTGATTTGAAAACAAAATTGTAGTCCTTTCTCAAGGTTCCAAGGTAGAAAGGAGGTCATGTTTCTTTGGCTCTATCTATTTGATATGGAGAGGAGGTTGTACTGCTCTGGCTCTATCTATCTGGTTAGGAGAGGTGGTCATGTTGCTCTGACTCTATCTATTTGATATGGAGAGGTGGTCATGTTGCTCTGGCTCTATCTATTTGATATGGAGAGGAGGTCATGCTGCCCTGGCTCTATCTAATTGATGTGGAGAGGAGGTTGTACTGCTCTGGCTCTATCTATCTGGTTAGGAGAGGAGGTCATGTTGCTCTGGCTCTATCTATTTTTGTTTCTGGTTAGGAGAGGAGGTCATGTTGCTCTGGCTCTATCTATCTGGTTAGGAGAGGAGGTCATGTTGCTCTGGCTCTATCTATCTGGTTAGGAGAGGAGGTCATGTTGCTCTGGCTCTATCTATCTGGTTAGGAGAGGAGGTCATGTTGCTCTGGCTCTATCTATTTGATATGGAGAGGAGGTCATGTTGCTCTGGCTCTATCTATTTGATATGGAGAGGAGGTCATGTTGCTCTGGCTCTATCTATTTGGCGAAGCTGATTGATATTCTTTTGGATCCCCTTTCTAACACAATTATTTTAACATTACATGTATTAGGTTTTGTCATATGATTTGACTATGTTGTATTTTCATTATGTTGTCACTCTGTACACATGAAATCTATTGCACATCTGTCCATCCTGTAAGGGGGATCCCTCCTCTGTTGCTCTTCCTGCGATTTCTTCCATTTTTTTCCGCGTTTAAAGGGGTGTTTTTGATTGGGAGTTTTTCCTTATCCAATGAGAGGGTCACACTGTAAAGGACCGAGGGTGTTGTATCCTGTACAGAGTGTAAAGCCCCCTGAGTCCGAAATTGTAATTTGAGATTTTGGGATAAATAGATAAAATTGACTTGACTTAATTTGATATGTATCTGTGATATATCAAAAACAAATGTATGTTTCCCTCAAAACATAATTCACAATGCAGTATCTGCATGTCTGCACACTGCAGCTGCAGGGTGATGTTTGTGCAGCATTTCACGTCAACTCCCCCAACATCACTAATAACACACCGCATGGAACACACACTGTCATTAGCAGCACACACAGCCTTTCTATTGACTCCGCAGGCTCTCAACATGGCGACGACTGAGCAGCTGACGGTGAAAACTATGGCAACAAGCCACAGCCTTAACAAGCTGTATGCGTCATTGTGTGGGGCTGACTGGGATCATTCTTTTATGTGTAAGACAACATCAGGCTTGACTTAAAATATATTTCCTAACTTTATAAAATGAAATAACAACAATAAGTAACAATAAATACAATTTAGTGAATTGTTGTTATTATTAAAATAATAAACAGTACACCAGCAACTTGCTAAAATAAACAGGAATTACAGTTCAGGTGTAAAACTTTTTAATGCCGCAACAAATTGGTCAAAACATTGACGGGAATTCAAATTCCAGTCTATAATTCATATATTGTGCTTATATTGTGTAGAATGGTCCCATTGTCAACGATATCCAATCTAGCTATTTGATTCAGTATTGACAAAGATACTCAATCTGGTATTGGTGCATCCCTATTGACAAGAACATGCAAGAACACGACTTTAAATATGACTGGCGATGCCAACAAAGCACTGAGATGCTCTGATTACAACACACAGAGTGGCTTCATTCTCTGCTCCAGTGGACATTACAAATAGTTGTTTGCAGCTATATTAATGCTCTGGATATGTTTAAGCATGTAGCATACATAAGGTATGCACATTTTACACATGTAAAGGCAGAAAGGTAGATGAGGTTTTAAAATGGGGGCTGTGAAGGGGATTTAAGGAATAGCAGAAGAGCTTTAAACAGTACGAACAAGGAATAACGGTTGGTGGCTAATGCTAGTACTATTATACTTTATATTATATTTTTTACAGGGACATTGTGGAGTATTTGCTGAGAGTATGGTCTCCTTCCAGCCTGTTCATTTGTTTGTATGTCCATGTGTATTTGGTTGTTGGAGGATCTGCAGTAGCTGCAGGGACAACACCATCACTACATGGTGATTATTTGGCATCTCAGGTCAGTGATGACATGCTGTCCGTCTGCCGCTGCAGCTCAGATAGGCATTGATTAGGTGTCAGTGTCAATGCTCTGCCTCCATCATTTTATCACTTTACACAGAGCGAGACAGAGAGGTCTAACCAGAAACTGCTGTCCTGCTACTGCGAGGGCAACCAAACGTGAAGACAGAAATCAAAGAGGGAAAGAGGAAGACTGCCATTTTCAACACTCTTTAAAGGATTACTCAAATTTATTACAAGTGCAGCCTTATTTTCATGACAAGCCATCAGATCAGATTATCTAAACTCAGCAAATGAAGATTTGTAAAAGGATTCTATTGACAAAACTCCTCAGATTGTGTACAGGTGTGTTTATGTTACATTTGTATTTGAAGCAGCGGTTCACAGATCAATAACCAATAACCATTAATTCACAGGAAGACCCCTGACAGTGCAATCAATAGAGAGAAAATGGGATAGGACGCATGGAAGAACAGCATCCATTTTTATGAAACTACACACTGAGGAGAAACAAAACACATGACTACTTTTTTCCTAGTATTAGCATACATGTTATATCTGAAGAGTTTATTTCCACAGAATCTACCGTATAACAATTTGCATATTTTCTGTCTTTGTCGGATCTTAGAGGATAAAATCATTGACATTTTCATCCAATAAAGAGATTGGTCCAGGATGTCTTTAGCCTATCTTAGAACCTGAAGCCTCTGTCATCACTATAGAAATATTTATAATTTTCCTCAGTCATCTGAGGATAAAAACTTCCAGAGGTAATTCAGAGGCTTAATGTGAAAATGATACCAAATTGAACAGCCATTTTTCATTATCCAAACATTAGCTGGTGGCAAGATTTAGCTGAGCCAGCAATTACACAGAGAAGTCACCCTGAAGTCTCTGCAGTCTGTTTTTTTTAAGAACATAATAATTCATGAGTGACAGTACAGCTGTAAAATGTGGTGAGGAGTCAAAGGTGACATGAAGTAAGCAAAGCAGAAGGGGGAGGGTCCAGAGGGAGGGGTGGGAGAAGTAATGAAATGGTGAAGTGGGGTAAGAGGAGAGTGTTTGGATTTAGGCTCTATTATTTTTGAAATGCAGGGGAACTGGATGGAGGGAAAGTGCAGAGTGATGGCGGTATCCTGTATACTGGATAGATGGGGACTGGTGTTGGAAATTAGCTTTAGCCATATACAGTACGTAGACCTTTTCATTACCATTCTGTTGCTAAGACAACAGCTTTGGTCCAAGATTACTTCCTGTCAGCTATCGTAACGGGAAAAACAAAGACAGAGTCCGAAGGCCTTTCCCATTTCCCAAATTGAATGGCTTGCTTCATCTCCTTGACTCCTCTCCTCTCCTCGACTCCTCTTCTCGTGCCTTAGTCTCGCCCACGGGAGAGGAGAGACAAAGTGGGATCAGCTTTAACGGTTGTTCATGTCTGAACTGCACTAATACTAATAAAGACACACGGTTATCAGTGTTTTCTCTCTGTAGTCTGTTACCTGTTGAACAAACACCTGCACATGAGTAACAGCTGCAGTCTGTATTTATACTGGGACTGTGTCCTGCTTAGAGGCTCAGGAACCATTTCTACTGGCACAATGCCTTTATATTAGTTATTTATTATTATCGCCTGTAGTTATTGATATTTTGACAGAAATTAGAAATTATGTATTAGGCTAAATATTTAAGGGAAAATTGAAATGATGTAACTCAAATCAAACCCGACGCTGAGGAATTATCAGCTTCACGTGACTGAATGCAAATTACGATAAATGATGTCAGACCCTCCCCTCTCTGACTTAGTACAGCCCTTAATAAAGGTTAATGGGAAACCAACAGATCAGGAAATGAAAACTCTTTCTGATAATTGAAGAAAGCTGTTTGTGGTCTGTTCGTTGTCAGGTCTTATAAAGCTCTTTCAGTCCCAGGCTGATTCAGTCGCGGTGTGTGAAGGAGTGACGTTGCATTTTGGGAACTGGGATGTCCTCCAAGATGGAGCTGAGATTGATTTCTGGGTCGCATGCCAGAGGTTTGAGGAGCGAGGAGATGAGGAGACACAAAATTGGGAAATGAGATGCAGCTCAAGTATAGGATTTTGAGGGTTAAGGGAATAGTTTGACATTTTGGGACATGCGCTTATCTGCTTTTTTTGCCAAGAGTTAGATGAGAAGATCGACACCACTCTCTATTGGAAACAGGAGGAAACAGCTAGTTTGAGAGGCCCGGCAACCTCATAATGACAACAAGATTCCAGGAAGTGGCCTCGCTAAGAAACCAACACTGTTTTTACACTTTCTGTGTGTAAAATTATTGATTTCTTAAGTAAGCAGTGACCATGACCCACTCGCTGTACATTATAATGTGTTGACTAGCAAGCTTTAGAAGTAGTGATGGGCAGATATTTTCACCTTTGGACAGAACCAGGTTAGATGTTTCCTCCTGTTTCTGTCTTTATGCTACAGCACTGTACACTATGCTAACTGGCTGCTTCGTATTTATTGTGCAGACATGAAATGATAACTCAGCAAGAAAGCAAATTTACCTCCCAATATGTCAATCTCCTTTACACACCAGCAGTGGTTTTTTACATCATGCAATTAATTTGCGTGTCAATACATTTTTTTGAAGTGTTGTTTTGTCATGAATACTTTTATTATTATTATTTTCAGAGCTTTGCATCGCAAATAAAGGCATCGACCAATCACACTGTGCGGATTTAAGAGATCCACTGCTGCCGTTCTTATCTTTGGCAATAAAAGCTGTTTGACCAGAGGCAAATCCACTCAGAGCATTTCACTATAAGGAAACTCAATAAAAGAGCTTACAGTATCTTATGCTACATAACTGTTCCCCTCAGACAGACTGTTAGATGCTGCTTTGGGTCAACTGAATCCTAATAGTTTGTCCTCTGCCTGCACAAATCTATTTGAACCTTTGACAAAAGATGGTGTAGTTGATATAAGCAGCCAAGTATTTCACATTTTCATGTTGGCAGTCAGTAAATCATGAATCATGGAATGACATTTCTTTCATAGCATGCAGCGTTTCTTTGACCATGAGGCATTGCCAGCTAGAATAACATAGACTAGAATATTAGAGTTAAATGTGCACAGCAGCTATTGTCAGATCCCCAGCTCTATGTATTACCGTTAATGACACCATATAGTGGCATGCCACCACACTACACATACGCATACGCTGCATTACATTACACAGTTATTCCTCCCTCGGGACGCCTTAGCTAAAGCTACCGTCACCTCACAGGAAATTTACTGCCTTCCAACACTTCAGCATTTGTGTACACACACACACACATACACACATGCACACACACACCGATACAAGAGAGCTGATTGGTCAGTTACAGGGCGACTCTAACTCCCATTGGATTCAGAGAAGCCTGGACTGTAATTTGATTCGCCAAAGTGCTCCAGGGGGTGTTTTCTAATTGTTTTATGCTTAGTGTGCACAGGAAAAAGTGTGTGTGTGTGTGTGTGTGTGTGTGTGTGTGTGTGTGTGTTTACTGGGGAGGAAAGATCAATTTACCCTCCTCTATCAGGGGAGTTGCAGATATAGTACACCTGCTCTTCTCTCTCTCGCTTTCTGTTTGCCATAAAACTCTCTCTCTCATTCTGCTTTACTCAATGACTTGATTTCACTTGTTTTTTTTTAACAATAAATTGATTAACTGTCAATTACTAAATGAATCATCAACTATTTTGATAATCACAAAAAATTTAAATCAAATTTCTTTGAGTGGGCTGCACGGTGGTGTAGTGGTTAGCGCTGTCACCTCACAGCAAGAGGGTCGCAGGTTCGATTCCAGCTTGCGGCTCTTCTGTGTGGAGTTTGCATGTTCTCCCCGTGTAAGCGTGGGTTTTCTCCGGGTACTCCGGCTTCCTCCCACCATCCAAAGACATGCTGTTTAGGTTACTTGATGACTCTAAATTGCCCGTAGGTGTGAATGGTTGTCTGTCTATATGTTGTCTGTCTCTATGTGCCCTGCGATGGACTGGCGACCTGTCCAGGGTGAACCCCACCTTCACCCAATGCCAGCTGGGATCGGCTCCAGCCCCCCCGCGACCCCTAACGGGATAAGCGGTTGACGATGGATGGATGGATGGATTTCTTTGAGTCCAGCTTCCTAAATGTGAATATTTCCTGGTTTCTTTACTCCTCTATAACAGTAAACTGAACATCTTTGAGTTGTGGACAAAACAAGACATTGAGGACGTCGTCTTGGGTTTTGGGAAACACTCATCAACATTATAACATATTTACATTCATGACATAGGTAATACATCATATGTAATTGGGAATCAGGAACTATAAAGAGCGACAAACGCAGTGTAGGGAGGAGTTTGGGGTGGAGGGGTGGGTCAAAAAACACCAGACTTTCACCCAGAAGTCAAGTGATTTGTCATAGACCAAACAGGTAATCGATTAATTGAGAAAATAACTGACAGATTAATCCACAATGAAAGTAATTGCTAGTTGCAGCACAAGACTGAAGACTTCTAAACTTAGCTGCAGGTAACGTTATGTGAAAACAATGTTAAAATAAACCAAACGTTATATATTGATGCCTTTTTCCCCTTAAAATGACATATTTATGTATAAATTAGATTGTAGTTACTATGGCAGACAGTGAAGAATTACATCACAGAGTTGAATTAGAATAAAATGGTGGATAACATAACATGTTGTACACTGCTGGTTAATACGATGAATGCAGACATACAGTAATGAGATTCAGCTCACTTATTTTACATGTTTTTTCTTCCCTTCCAGCCTTCAACATTTAAAAAGGTCTAGTTATTCAACATCCATTATATTTCAGAAAAAACAACATCCCCTGGCTACCGACACTATTAGCATAATAAAGTGGAGGAAACTGCAGTATCTATTTGTGAAGGTGGTAATTCGAGCCGTGGACAAGGAGAGAAGTGGAGCTGACAGTCTGCCGAGGAGATGTGTCACTAAATATAGTGATTCATTAGAAATACGAGGCTTCAGCAGGAGTTTGACAGCTGCACAGGAGCTCCCCACTGAGATACACTTTCACTCCCATCATCTTTTTCTTTTATTTCTTTCTGTGTTTTCTGCTATCTTTATCTCATCCCTCGTATTTCCCCATATCTGTCATGTCTTTTATTTCACGTTTGGAATCAACACGCAGACTGTGAGTCAACAGACTGCTTGGCTGTGTTTCCCATATTTATTTGGCGCTGGCCAGCAGCTGGAAGTGACAGAAACTCTCAAAGTCAACTTTCAAGTCTGTCAGTGCAGAATAGATTTTTTTCCATAAACCCTGCAGACTGTCTTCTCCACTTACAATCTGAGATATTTAATAATAACATTTCTGTACAGTCCGTCAGTGCAAATCTCAATTCAAGTCCTTGAGAGTAAGTCCAAGTTAACGCACATGTCCTTAAAAGCAAATTACAAGTCAGGATGTATAATAAATGTAAATATAACAGTAAATATGTGTGACTGTGCAAAGCCTGCCTGTCACTGTTTTATTTCTTTTTTCATTGGGGTTTCATATAGGGCTGCAACTGATGATCATTTAGTTAGTTGTTTGGTCTCTAAAATGTCACAAAGTGAAGAAAAATGTTGATCAGTGCTTCCTAAAGCCCAAGATGACGTGCTCAAATGTCTTGCTTTGTCCACAACTCAAAAATACTCAGTTTGCTCTCATAAAAGGGTGACAAAACTAGGAAATATTCACATTTAAGATGCTGGAATCAGAGAATTAGGGTTGTCAAAATTAATGCGATAATACTGCGCAAATGTTTTTTAACACCACTAATTTCTTGAATCCAACTTGTGAATTTTAGGTTGTACTGGATGGGTTTTAAAGCTAAAGTGAAGATACTGGAATCATATGAAACTAGAAAACTGGATGAATCTATTGGTAGCAACCATGTCACTAGCTTGTCGGGAAGGAGGCTAAATAACGCGACAAAGTTACGCCAAATTTTGGCATGGCCATTTTGAAAGGGGTCCCTTGACCTCTGACCTCAAAATATGTAATGAAAATGGGTTCTCTGGGTACCCACGAGTCTCTCCTTTACAGACATGAACACTTTATGATAATCACATGTAGCTTGGGGCAAGTCATAGTCAAGTCAGCACACTGACACACTGACAGCTACAGTTTGCCATGTTATGATTTGAGTATAGTTTTTATGCTAAATGCAGTACCTGTGAGGGTTTCTGGACGATATTTGTTATGTTTTATGCTGTCAATTCAGTAATAAATATATACATACATTTGCAGTATATTTGCACACCTTCATGTTGATAAGAGTATTCAGTACTACTACCTTAAATCTTCTTGTAAGGTACATTTTGAACAGATAAAAAATGTGTGATTAATTTGTTATTATCAGGATTAACTATAGACAATCATGTGATCAATTGCGATTAAATATTTTAATCCGTTGACAGCCCTAATCAGAATAGTTAGTGATTAATTTAATAGATGACATCTAATTGATCAGTAGTTGCAGCTCTAGTTTTATCGAGTCCTAAACTACAAAAAAAAAAACCCTGAAAAAAATCAGGTCCTCGTCAAAGCTTTGGCAAAGTTTGACTCAAGTCAGCTCTGTTGTGAACAAGTCAAAGACAGTAAATCTTGACCAGATCCATTGCTGATCTTGTAATTTAATGTATGAGGACGACAACTGACTGTGACGTCTTTTGTTATGCTTTTAAGTGCGAATACCTGGTTGTCGCTTCACAGACCAACTCTGACACAGCGACCCTCCATCTTTCCTTATTGCTAGTGTAGAGAAGCTACTCTGTGAAGGTATTCACTTTCAATTATAAAATAATACATTTAGTAAGTATTGTTGGTGTAAAATAACTCAATATACCAATTAAAGTCAAGGCATCTTATCAAAATTGATCCTTTAAGATGTTCAGTCAGGCAGCAGTCAATCAGCACCATGGACAGAGGCACCATCCCAGTGAACTAACCACAGTCTACCAGCAGGGGGACGGACAGCTGCTGTGTTCCTCCTTCACTGTAGTCTGGATAATGGGAACTACTACACAGAGCAACCTGGTGCTAGTTAGTCTGTCAGAGGGGGAAGAGAGGAGTGTATCAGCATTTCAAAATCACAAGGAAAGACGATGCAGAGAGAGGAAGAGGAAGGGAAGTGAGGGACAGAGAGCAGAAGAAGAGAAAATAATGACAAGAGGCAGAGAGAGAGAGAGAGATTAGAGAGAGAGAGAGAGAAATACTGTAGAGAGAGAGAGAGAGATACTGTAGAGAGAGAGAGAGAGAGATACTGTAGAGAGAGAGAGAGAGAGAGGGAAGGGGATACTGTAGAGAGAGAGAGAGAGTAGAGAGAGAGAGAGAGATACTGTGGAGAGAGAGAGAGAGAGAGAGAGAGAGAGATACTGTAGAGAGAGAGAGAGATACTGTAGAGAGAGAGAGAGATATAGAGAGAGAGAGAGAGATACTGTAGAGAGAGAGAGAGAGATACTGTGGAGAGAGAGAGAGAGAATACTGTAGAGAGAGAGAGAGATACTGGAGAGAGAGAGAGAGATTAGAGATACTGTAGAGAGAGAGATACTGTAGAGAGAGAGAGAGAGAGGATACTGTAGAGAGAGAGAGACACTGGAGAGAGAGAGAGAGAGAGAGAGAGAGAGAGATACTGTAGAGAGAGAGAGAGAGAGTACTGTAGAGAGAGAGAGAGGAGAGAAGAGATACTGTAGAGAGAGAGAGAGAGATACTGTGAGAGAGAGAGAGAGACTGGAGAGGGGGAGAGAGAGAGAGAGAGACATACTGTAGAGAGAGAGAGAGAGATACTGTAGAGAGAGAGAGATACTGTATATATAGAGAGAGAGATACTGTAGAGAGAGAAAGAGAGAGATACTGTACAGAGAGAGACATACTGTAGAGAGAGAGAGAGAGAGATACTGTGGAGAGAGAGAGAGAGAGAGATACTGTGGAGAGAGAGAGAGAGATACTGTAGAGAGAGAGAGATACTGTAGAGAGAGAGAGAGATACTGTAGAGAGAGAGAGAGATACTGTAGAGAGAGAGAGAGATACTGTAGAGAGAGAGAGAGAGAGAGATACTGTGGAGAGAGAGAGAGAGACATACTGTAGAGAGAGAGAGAGAGATACTGTAGAGAGAGAGAGATACTGTATAGAGAGAGAGAGAGATACTGTAGAGAGAGAGAGAGAGAGATACTGTACAGAGAGAGAGAGACATACTGTAGAGAGAGAGAGAGAGATACTGTGGAGAGAGAGAGATACTATAGAGAGAGAGAGAGAGAGAGAGAGAGAGAGAGAACATACTGTAGAGAGAGAGAGAGATACTGTAGAGAGAGAGAGAGAGAGAGAGAGAGACATACTGTAGAGAGAGAGAGAGAGAACACCAGTAGAATACAAAACACTGAGCTGCTGGTTGCAGCTGGATTTTTCTAGTTCACACACACACACACACACACACACACACACACACACACACACATATAGAGGTCCAGAGCTGAAACCATTCAACTGCTCTGGTTTCATGTGTGGCACATTTTAGCCAATAGGATGTTACACCTCACTCGCTGATTTTGATGGGTGGCTGTCATTAATGAGTTTCCCTCCTGCACTCATGCAAATTTCCATTTCACTTTCATTAGAAATAAGCTAAAAATCAGAGCATTATTCCAATTCAAATGCAAAAGTCATATTTGCTATTTAACTTTCAAGTTTAGGTTGCATATTGTCTGCCAACTTAAAAATTAAATTCCTTTTCTAGTTGAACCTCTATAAGGGGCCATTCATACGTAGCGTCTAAAAAGACGTGGAAAATGCCAGCTGTGCTGCTTTCGTCCTACGGTGCTCGGGAGGTCGCACTCCCATTGGACCTGCTGTTACTATGCAACCGAAAGCTGCGTGCTGCGATGACGATGATGATGAAGCTGTGGTAATTTAGCAGTAAAAAACAAAGTCAAAACAAAGATAAATGGATTCCAGCACCGTCAATCCCTCCCCCATAGATTCCCCTGTGTCGGTCTGGCTGACCTTTCAACGGGATATTGTGACGTCCTTGGCCGGAAACGGTGAAGCAAGTCAAATGATGTGCTGTGTGCGTTGCTGCGTTCCAAAATTAAAACTATTTTTTATCTTCAGACGCCGCTGTTGTGCCCTGAAAAATAGGTGCTTGGGAACGTTTGCGTGTGACGCCATCGCTCCCGTATACGAGCGCGCCTGTCGCACGTCTACATCCACAATAATGGATTTCAGGGTGCAAGAAAAGCAGCCTTTGAACAGCTACCAACGCACTAATTTGTCCAGCGACTGCACACAAGCTGACACAAACAGCATATTGATGTAATTGCTCATAAAACACTACACATCTACACACACAAAGTAAAAATTAACTGTTAAAATCAGTCAGTCAGTACTGTCTTTTGTGTATTCTCAGTGCCTGACTCTCTACCCTTTCCTTTCTCTACCCTTTCTCACCCCTTCACACTCTGCATCTTGGTACAGTCCAACCATAACCTTTTTGCTAGTTCCCATCTCGCTCTCCTTCAGCCATTCATCACTTCCTCTCTCTTCTCCACTCTATGTGTTTCTAGCTCACTCTCTCATGGCGTTTGTGAGGACCATTATTGCTCAGATTTGTCACTGTGAATGCAATAACAGTGTGTGTGTGTGTGTGTGTGTGTGATTGGTGGCTCCAAACCATCATGAGACATTGCATGCATACATAGGGACACACACACACACACAAAGGTCTTTCCACGCTGCCATTAGTCATCACGTCTCCTACTGAGTGGAGCAGATGAACAACATGCCAGTGACAGAACTAATTCAACACCCACGCCTGAATAACACAAGGACATCGTTTATCTGAGCATGTGCATATGTGAGTGAGATCAAACAGGATTGTGATACTCCAGGCCGGTCTCACCATTCACTGCTATACCTATGGAAAGCAACGCACTTTAATTTATATATCGCTCACAACATCAGTTCACATGTAATCCACATAATCGTGACCAGGAAGTAGAAAGAGCGACAGCAGGAAGGGACTTTCCTCCAGGAGACCGCTGATCGTGTCCTGGTGTGAAACCACAAATCAATGTTCATTTATTTGTCACTTAACGTCCAAATTACAGCATTTCCATAGTTATTTTCACCTAAATGTTGACTTAAACCTAAACCTAACCAAGTATTTCAGGCATAGTTATTTTAACCCAAACCATTATCTTTTCCTAAACCTAACCAACTGATGTGTAGCCAGGAAAGCGCACGAAAAATGAGGAATAACTTTTCGTAAGATATCATATCATTGTATGAGTTTTTTCTAGATACTGCAGCTGCTCAGTAAGCCTGAAACCACCTTCGACTTGGACTATAAATAATTAGGACTGTCAGTCGCCTAAAATATTTAATCAAGATTAATCGCATGATTGTCCATACTTAATCGGGATTAACTGATTTTCTAGTTTCATGATGCCAGTATCTTCATACTAGCTTTAAAACTGAGCCTGCTACAACCTCAGAAAGACTGATTGTGTTAATGCGTTAAAGATGCACATACATTTTGATAGCCCTATAAATAATAAAAATAACCTATACTCAACTTTAACACTGTGCTCTCCATGTTTACCTATTGTCTACATGAAATACTAATTATCGCTATTAATCTACATGAAACTTAACACTTCCTGCACACATGTTTCAGATTTAAATCCTTCCAGTGGCTCAAAGAACATCATCCCTCTCCTTCCTGCTAGGCTTTTAATGTGAAATAGCTACAGGAAATGACTTTCAACGATAGATTTAATGACTGAATTAGTGATTGGCTTTTCTGTGCTTGGTCTTCTCACGTTCTTACAGGCTTTAGTTTATAGCACATAGTGGTAATTTAAATAAAGCTTTAACCATTTCATGATAGCCATTATATTTACTGTTTCACTCATCTCAGGTGTCATTTAGGAAATTATATGTTTGATGTTACTTGAAAGAATCTTCATTTTGAATCCAAAAGTATCCATATCAGCGAGCATAGTCCTAATGCCAGTACAGCAACAGAAGATAGACAGAGGGGAAAAGAGGGAGCAGAAGGAGAGAAAGACTGAGTGGGTAGAGGAGAACAGCTGGGAGGAAGGAAGGAGGGAGGAACAGAGGAGGTAATGGAGCACAACACATCAGACCTCAGTCTCCAGGGCAGGACAGCCAGCAGAGAACAGACACCCCCACAAACACCAACAGAGTGGCGCAGCCCGCTTGGGAGTCATCCATTCAGTAAGCAGCACAGGGGGGCTGCAGGAAAACACAGTGAGTGGATGTGGTTGGGTAGACCCTCTAATTTCCCTCTCTCTCTTTCTCCTCCCCTTGAGTGCCGTCTCTCTCGCTCTGAATCGCGACCTCTGACCACTCCTCTCTCTCTGGTTAATTCTGCTGCTCGCTCTGTCGGATTCGCTCGCTGTTTCACGGCTGAGTCATCATCTAAGTCATTCCCTTGATTTCTCTCCTCTCTCAATCCTTCACTTTCAATCTCTCTCCTCTCGTCTCCCGCCACGACTCTTTGGTGCGTCCCCCTTTTTCTCTCTGTCCTTTCCTTTCAATACTTCCTCTTGAGGCTGGCCCACACTAAACGATTTTTCAATCTTAACAGGTGTTGGGAATGTGAGAGACCCCACGCATAACGACATGTGGTGTTTGTGGTGAGCAAGGTTTGGGCTATTAAAACAGCACACACACACTAACAGATTCCATTCATGAATAAGAGTCCTGACTAATAAAAATGGAAATCTCGCAAAATCTCTTGCAATCAAACGTGACTTTAGTGCAAACAAACATAGCCGACGACGGGCAGGAAGAATTAGCAATGTTAGTTTTTGCACATCTTTGTACTGAAAATTCACAAAGATGGATAAATGAAGTCATAGAGACATGTTAAACACTTGTGTTGTTACCACAAATCAACAAGTTAGTCCTCCATTTCTGACGTCCATCTTTATGCTTCGCGTTTTTCATTAGCTCACGCATTAGCCGCGGCCACCATGACGATGGTGGTTGTCAGTTGTCAGCTTGGCTTTCAACTGGCTGTCCTTCTTTCCCACGACTGCGTCATCGGCTGTCGTCAGGGTTCCCCACAAACAACAGGATATCTGATCGTAAATATTTATATTCTTCTGAGCCGATTGGGAGATGTAAAAAACACTCCTAGCATGCCTCACAACACAGGAATATCTGGCAAAATAATCTTTAGAACCATCAAAAAATATGGGCTTTGTTGACGATGGGGGGGATCAGGCCCAAAATCAGCTTGATTCTCACGTAAAGTGTATCTGGCATTAGTCTCTGGTCAGTCCCTACATCTATTGATGTTCCTTCTCTCTCAGATGTGGCTATTAAAGTAAAAATAATGCCACAAGTCACTTTACAGAACAACAAACATGGATAAAAGATTTAACCGCGATAATCCAGTGTCTTATCTGTGTATATCGACTGGATGTGAGTTATTTGCGTACACTTCATTTCCTGTATGCATGTGTGTCTGTGTGTCTTAGATCTAAATGCGTGTGTGTGTGTGTACAAAGCTTACAAGTCAAGCGTCCACACACATATCTGTATCCACATACACATATGCTTGAGTGATGACTTGTTTATATTTGCACGCACACAAATCTTGATGTGTGTGTGTCACATCATGGTAGCTGTCAGTGTCAGCGACAGGCAGCCACACATACGGGATATGACAGCTGATTGGCAGACGGACTGCCAACATTCGTCATGGCAACCACAGTGGACATTGCCAGGCTGTCAGGGCGAGTTTGAATACTGGAGTTATTGAGGTTGTGAACTCTTCTTTTTATTACGTGGACTCACATTGGCACAGCTGACAGCTGCCTGACTGATGAATAACTAAAAATGAGATATTAGTGTTTTATATATCTTTGAGCAAGATAATGAATCCCTACCAGCTAGTGACCCTGCAAAAAAACATTCAGTCATGGCTACAGTATGATTTACTACATTATGATGAGCCCCATTGCAGAAGTACTGCGGGATAGAAACATGAATGATTTCTGCGATGATAGGTACCATTTACCTCAGGGTAACCTGAGGAGGATCCATTTAATCATTCAGCTCCTCCAGCCTGAGGATCTCAACCCATTCCATGACAAGCTTTGGTAGCATTTAAAGATCGTCAAATACTCGTTTAGCAGGTACTTATTCCAGACTTGACACTGTTTTTCACCAGAACTGGCTCATTGCATGAATCTCAGGAGGCTTTCACTCGGTTTTAATCAAACTCTGGTGCAGTTCGTTTGGGACGTTGTGAACGCAGTAATAGTGCGGACCCAAACAACCGTTCGAATACGGCTTGCAAGAGGCTTGCAAGAGGTCTCGGACCGTTACCAAGCGAAACAAAACACAGGTAAACGACAGGTTAAGAAGAAGAAGAAGAAGATCTACCTTTATTAGTCCCACAATGGGGAAATTCAATTTACACTCTGTTAAACTCATACATGGCACATGCAGACCTGAAACACACATACATGCATTAATGGAGAGATGTCAGAGTGAGGGGGCTGCTCCTGACAAGCGCCCCGAGCAGTTGGGGGTTTGGTGCCTTGCTCAGGGGCACCTCGGCAGTGCCCAAGAGGTAAACTGGCACCTCTCCAGCTACCAGTTCACACTCAGTTTTTGGTCCATGTCGGGACTTGAACCGGTGACCCTCCGGTTCCCAAGCCAACTCCCTACAGACTGAGCTACTGCCGCCCCCTAACATGAGTGGGAGAGGGCTGACCTGGACCTGGATGAATAAAGTCCACAGAACTAGTGACATTTATAAAGTCCTTCCAGATAAACTGGAGGAGAAGAGGTCGTTCATCAGCGCTGAGTCAAAGTGAAAAATACTTTGACAGCAATATATCAAAGTCTGAAATTCCCTGCATAGAAGTGGCAGCTCTCGAGATGGAAAAGATAAATTTGCTCCTCCGTATATGACCCTCAGCAAATATTTTTTTTTTATTTGGTCTGCTTTAATTTGTGCACTGTGAAACCAAACCAGACTTAATAGAGAACAGACAAAAAGTATCAATTTCACTCTGATCCTGACGAGCCAAACGGACCAGGACTGGTGAAAGAGCACTAAATTTGCGAGATTGTTTGGCATCTGTTTAAACGGCTGTATCCTTTGTCTGCTGCTGTATGAGAAATGTATGATGAGGCATTGAAATATGGAAAGATGGATATGAAAGTATAGAAAAGGAGGTGAAAGGATGATTCAAATTTGAACGAAAGAAAGTAGGGTTGAAAGATTCAAAGGAATTCAACTGTCATTACTGTGGATTTTTCACAGTGGTGACATGAGTCTGGTTTCATTTTCTAAATCTTGAGACATCCTCTTCTGTCATTTTTCATAGTTTCTGCTCACGGCCTCACTCATTACAGAAGTTATTCTGAAATATCTGAATCCACATCTAAAACTTTCCTAACTGAGCTTAGTGCAACTTATTTTTAAGTTCATGAATTTCTTTTGATGTCAGTAGGTGGTCGAAAATTCAAGCCACAGAGGCTGCAGGATCCTTACAGAGTTCAGCTTTAACGGACAGATAGAGGAGCGACACGAGCATGTTAAACATGCACCCTCTCAAGGTCAAAAAGGTCAGTGTCACAGTGGGCAGCGTGCTCACCTGGATTTGCTTTTGTTTACATGTAGAGCTACATTATCAAACACTGATTTGACACTTTGACTCAACACTGACTGACATAAATCTGAAGCTTATCTTGGACTTCGTGGGGTGTTTCTTACTTCATAACCTTTACAGATGTGGTAGGGGCTATTTTGATGATGTGTACACTTTGCGTCCACGTTTTTATATTTGTTATCTTTTATTTAAAAAGATGACAAAAAAGTCTGTAAAAGACTACATTTTCAGCCTTTTTTACTCATCATCTTGCATGTTATGTATATTTTTGTTGTCATATCAATCAACATTCTCAGCAATTCCCATGATGAAGCTTTACTTAGTAGTTAATTTCCGCACTTTTAACATTTAAACTCTACTTCCTGTATTCGATTCAGTTCTAAGACATGAAATGTAAAAGAAATGCTTAATTGTGAATGGACCCTGGTGGAGAGCAGCGAGAGGTGTGAATCATTCATCTGCTCCGCTTCCCTCCTGAGATATAGACAGGAAGCAGGTGAATGGAAAAAGGCGTACATCAATGTTCTCTCCGAACCCAAAACACACACACACACACACACACCTCGTCGAGTGTGGGAGTGTACTGTAAATGGTGCATCGACTGAACAAATGAGGCTGACGGTACCATGAAAAACAGAAGGAAAAAGAAAGACAGAAAAAGGGCAGATGAGACGAGTGAGTCTGAGTAATTCACCCTTTTCACTCAATAATCGATGTGAGTCATGACTGCATGTGTGTGTAGTGGGTTTCCTTTAAAGAGCACATCCTTTTATGTTAAGGATTACTGTATGGGTGTTATTGTATCATCCCTCTTTTACACACAACTGAACACACACGTCGAATTCAGCTCATGAGTCACTCATTTAGCATTTTTCAAAATGGTCTGTAAGAGCGAGATAACATGTAAAAGAAAGGGAGATCATCATGTTTGTGTTTGATATGGAAACATCAGAAACCCCGGAGAAAACAGGAAGAGCCGCGGGGGCAGAGTGACGTAAAACAGAGACGTTGCTTTTTACCTCTTTATACCCACGCAGGACGGTAAGTCTCTAAGTTACAGCGGCTGCCAAGTTTCCTGCTGTCACAGTTTTGTATGTTGCGCCAATGAAATGTACGCTGTGTTCAGAGAACCTGGGAAATTTTTGAGTTAAAAGTTAAAGACGGGATAATGTTTTTACCGAAACAAAAAAGAAGAAACTGGGCGCTTTTCATCCCTTTCACCGTTCTCCTTTTGCTACATCACTTTTATAATTTTTGTCCAAGTCTCTGGCGTAACACACAGGAAGTTCAGTTCCCACCTACCTCCACCACCTGAGCCACCCGATGCACCCTGTCACCAAGACACATGCTGATAAAACACTCAAGAAGTGCCATTAAGCTGCGCTGCCGTGATGTTATGACGTTATGTCACTTTACAGTCGCAATAAACACGTGGTTAATGCTGTGAATTGAACAAAAACACTTTTAGGCCCACTACATGGTTGGGCTTAAAAGTACTCGGTTTGTAAAGTGAAAATGGAAAGTAAAGCTGTGAGCACGTATTGTAAAGTGAAACTTACAAGGGACACAAACAGCGGTCTCCTGGATGAAAGCCCTGTATCTGTTGGACCCATCCACCTCCCCTCCTGCCTGCCCTATATGTGTTTTTAGCTCTTTAAACTATATCACCACACTCCCAAAGCACTTTCTCTGAGTGTTTCGTCTTGTCACAGATGGGTTTACGTTGTCTGGTACGTCTCAGGCGCTAAAGGGAGCCTTGAGTGTCGGTATCACACGCCGAGTTGGGTGACAAAGCATCAGTATTTCACACCTCGGATACGACAAACACGTAGTAAAGTGAGGATCCCACTTCTGCCCGATGCTCCACATTTCGTCAACTAGTCAAGTTGTCTTTCTTTTTCTTTTGAATGCAGCGATTTACAGTTCGGTGAAGGCAGGACATCTTTCTGAGGCTGAGAAATGAAAAGACTCAACATACTATACTGACTTAGTCGCAGCCATTTGTAATCAAAGCGCAGCCCTTCATGTTTGATTTCAAAGTAGAAAACTTCAGTAAGAATCCTGGTGCAGGATGTCATACAGTATCTGCATGTTCATTATAAAAGCTTAAATTTTATTTTATATAACTTTTTTAAAAATTGTAATTAACACAGTAGAAACCGATTATAGTGATCACGTCTGTTCAGATTAAATTGATCACTATAAGCAGATGATTATTATGAACGTTTTCTTTTTCTTTATTTCTCACGCAGATTATCATCTAATTTGCGTATTTAGGGCTCGCTTGAGGAGAGACTTTGCTGTTTTTTTGGCCAGCTCTGTGTCACGGTAGCGTGGGCGATGTATGCAGATGAACGGCTCCTCTTTGCTGACTCCTCACTTGCGCACCCGGTGAATGGCGTGGATGGTGGTTCGCGCGATGGTGGAGCAGAGCCGGTTGAAAATCGGCAGCATTTCACTTTGAGGGCATTACGTGACGAGGCATTATTGATCAACTTGATGGGGGCAAGGCAAGGCAGCTTTATTTCTATAGCACATTTCAAAGTAAAAGCTAGAATAGAGGCTAAAAGAGAGTATAAAACACAGGAGGTAGAAGTTAGAGTGCAGCATAAGATAATTATTTGGTTTAATTAAAGGCAGCAAACAGGAAACTTAAGCTTTTGTTCAAAAGAAACTAAGAGTTGGAGTGATCCTGCAGTTTTCTGGAAGCTTGTTCCAAACATTTGGTACATAAAAAGTGCTTCTGCAGTTTAGTTTTGACTCTGGGGACACTAAGCAGACCTGATCCAGACCACCTGAGAGGTCTGGATGGTTCATAACAACGCAGATCAGAGATGTATTTTGGCCCTAAACTGTTTAGCGCTTTGTAAACCAGCAGGAGTATTCTCTGAAATCAATTCTCTGAGGGACAGGGAGCCAGTGTAGAGACCACAGAGGTGGACTGATATGATCCACTTTCTTGGTCTCAGTGAGAACAGCAGCGTTGTGACTCAGCAGCAGTTGTTACAGTTGTCAGGACTATCATGGACTGTCATGGACTAGCTTTTACAAATCCTGCTGAGACATCAGTCCTTTAAGTCCTGCTACGTTCAGGTGATGAGGGCGGTTTCAACCACAGGTGCTTTCCCTGTGTACTTTTTCCCGTCATGTCTTCAGTGTGCACTTAGCACCATCCTCAGGTTTTCAGCCGGAAAGCAGACGGTCCATGTGGCAAAGTACCAAGGGTAGTAAAACAAGTAAAAAACTCAAACAAAAATTAAATTAATGATAGTCTAACATAGTTTTAAAATGTTTTTCCTTATGTTGCCATGTATTAAAAGACTCAAAATAACACGAAGCAGACTACTTGATTATTATATAGATTTAGATTGATTATTATCAAGATTTTGTTCCAAGAGGTTGATCCCTGTAACAGTATCCACTCTATCTGTAACTTTTTAAGGATTAAATTACCTTGTAATTTATTATAAATAAGCGTTGCGACCTGCTAACTTTTAACGTATAAATGCACTAAGTAGAGCAGTATATTTTAACTGTAGCTGCTCTGCTACAACAACACTGCCACAGATCTTTGACACAACATGAGCTGCTAACTGCAGCAGCATGTTACACGGGAACAGCAAAATGTTGATGGAGCCATTTTTCCTCCCTGTTTTTTTTTCTGTGCTAGAGGCTTGTGGTTGTAATGACCTGTTTTCTACATCGAAGACGCGCAGTATCAAACTGCATGTCATGTAGTCAGCGCAAGATCCAGTTTAAACAGAGACCTGCGCTCTGGCTCTGCGGCAACCTCTTGAGACAACAAGCTCCGTGTCACTTCAAGACACGATTACTCCAGTCAGCCATAATGACTCAAGGAGATCAAGCCTCTGCTCTACATGCTCTACAGAGAGAATCCTTCATTATGGCTCTGCAGCAGACTCACTTCCAATAATAGTATTTTTTTCTTCATCTCGTCCGTGCCCTCCGGATTCGTCTTGGTAAAATAGTGCTCATCTTGTTTTCCATCACTGGCAATTGGTTCTCTATTACGGCTCTCAGACAACTCTGATCCCTGCAGAGATGTGCTGCCACATTCTGTATTAAATCCACTTCTATCATCACAACTCCAGGTCTACAGGACGCAGATTGCAGACTTCTCTGTTTAGTTTTTCTGGGAGTCATGTTTTTATGTCACTGGCAATGTTATGCAGGTGCGCAAACTGAGGAAGGCTGTGTCTTCTTCTACTCCGTCATTATGGCACCAGATGCTCCGGGTTGGGTTTACACAGTGTTAGATTTAAAGTCTTATTTTTCAAATCAGCCTATAGTCAAGTATTTTGCTATATTCCAGACACTCACTGGATTCAATCCAATTAATCACTTCTTCAAATTTTCTACAGATTTATCAAAGTGAACATCAAGTCCGCATTTTATTTTGCCAAAATTACAATATTTTGTAGCTTGCAAGAAAAGAAAAAGAAAAAAAAAAACAGCTTAGCACATTTACAGCACATCAACCAGCACCGTCTCCTAAAATTACATTCCCATTCAACAAAACTACATTGTGAATTATGTTCCCAGAGAAACATATTTGCTGCAGATTATGTTTGTTTTGATGTGTCACAAATACCACCGGAAGTCCGTATGGGAAAAGGTTTTGGTAGAGGATGGGTCACACAAACACAGGATTTCACCCAGGACTGTACTAGAATTAAATTTTTTTGATTTGACTCAGATTTGGCTGTTCAATTCAAAGATTTGTCTATTTGTACTTCTTCATATCGATCAATCAGAAAATCCTTTGGCTTGCATTTCAGCGAGGATTTTGACCATATTATCATGGTCAAATGAGGTCAAATGCGGTCCACAATTGTTTAATAATGAAGCGAAAATATTTTTACACATCCCACCCCTTCCTCGGGCCGTGGTGCTTGCTGCACCCTCTCTTCCTGTGGACTGTCAACCAAGGCTGACTGTCCTCAGTGCGAAGGGTCTGCCGCGATGTCGGAAAACCACCGCACCCGTGCTGAAACACGGACCATGTCTTGTTTACCATGCTTGGATGTAAGGTTTTTGCCGTTTCATCTCCACTCATATCTACACAACCAGTGTGTTTATGATTAAATTGTTTACAAGAGCTCAAAGTTCTTCAGAGATCTAGCCTCTTAAAAAAAGCTTCTGCTCGATCACAAGAATTTCAAGACGACTGAGGGGTCACTGACGATGATCCGACTCATTGACTTTCAGGGGCAGCCCTAGTGTAGAAATCAATATTTACTTATATAGTTTATGTGCATAGCTTAATAACATAACAAACAAAGTCATTTTAAGCCAAACCATGATGTTTTCTATTAAACCTAACCAACTAGTGCTGCTTAACTAGTGCTAAACCGCAACGTTAACCACGTTTAAAGTCATCTGGAAAAAAATATGTTTCCCACGAAACATTTTTTTTTAAATTGAGAATGCAGTTTTGCTGTATAGGAATGTAATTTAATACGAGACACGAGTCCTGTACAGCTGATAATATTTCAGGAGTAAATGCTGTCAAACTCTTCCTTTCTCTGGTTAGTTAAGCATTCTGGCACAACACTTACAGGTTTATGTCAATTGAATCTTGTATTTTGGATCGACACCACCCTCAGTTTCAGTTGTGTGTTTTTTAAAATCTCCAGGGAAGAGACATCTCCCCCCTTTTGTATTCATCCCTCACACCTCCACATCTAAAGGCATTAAAACGAGTAGCCCATTGGCTGGCAGCAGCTTCAGCTTCATGTTTTTTCCCTCTTCGTCTCGGTGAGGGATTTCCCCTCTGCTCTGCTGCTGTATTGTCCATTTACCTTTGGGTTTTGTTCAGAATCACACATCGCGCTGCTGTGGGAATCTCTTTTTGTGTGCAAGGGGTGCTGTTAATCAGCTGTATAGCCTAGGGAAGGGAACAGCTCTCCTCACTGACCCATTTAAAGGCAACATGGTGGAGAGAGCAGTGAAAGTAGGACAGAAAAAATACTAAACTTAAAAGGTACTGCACTGCAGAAACTCACAGGCTAACACACGGACAGCACACGCCTCCCTCCTGGACTCCCTCGAGATCTGCTGTTTTTGTACCAAAGATGAACATATTGATCTGTCTCTTCCCCCACACATTATGCCCTTATGTCAAACGTGTCCTCGCATAAGTGGTTCCATTAGTCCTGGAGAGTTGTTTTTGCTCCAACCCCCCTGCTGTGTAGTGTGTCCCTGTGTGTGATGTTAAAAAAATGCTGTCCCCAAACCACTTAACTGCATTCTCAGATACGTTTGAAAGGAAACATATTTTGTTGTGAACTGCATTTGTCTTGAAAAATCACAAATATGTCAAAGACGTAGTACAACGAGTGACGCACAGAGCAGGTGAGGTAGTACATCTAGCAACCTTTAATGAAACTTTCATGGAACAATAACATGATTAAAAGTTACGTGGTATAATACAACATATTCTCATACCAGCTCGCCTCATACCCCATGGCTGCTTTGTCACACTGCTTGGCGTCACCGTATTTTTGGCAACAAAACCACTGTAGTTAGATTTAGGAGAGAACATGGTTGGGCTTAAAACTACTACGTTTGTACTGGATAAATTACACTGAACGCTGATTGTAACGTGACGACCGGGACACTGAACACTGGTCTCCTGGATGAAAGCTTTGTGTTTGTTGGACCATCCACCTCCCCTCCCTACCACTCAGTGTTTGTCTTTTCACTCTTTAATCAATGTCACCACACTCTTGTCGCACTGTCCAGCCTCGGTATTTGACGCCCTGGGAATGAGAACGGCTTTATAATAACGAGTATAACAAGGGAGAAAGTCCACTATGTGCAGGTGGGAGCAGTGACACATGGGTCAAACAAACACAGACTCCCCCCGGAGACTGTTATAGTCACTTTAAGCCAAACTGTGCTGTTTTTTCACCAAAACTAACCCAGTAGTTTTGCTGTGTTTTTTGTTTAGTGTTGTTTCAATTGATGAGGTTGACTGTGTATTCAAAACTCTTTAAAACTGCAACTGTAATTCAGGGAAAAAAATACATTTCTTTCAAAATGTAAATGAGCATGCAGTTTAGTTGTACGGGAACATAATGTTGTAGGAGACAGGATTGCAGAGAAAGGCGTCACTTGCAATCTGGGACATAACTCCACCACCACTGACTACAGGGGGGACAGTAACACACCTGATCATGGAAAAGCACAGTCTCACATACATGCACAAGGAATGTGCAGACATAAGACAAAAAATACTACTACTACTACTACTACTACTAATACTACTAATATTTTTTAAGGTCAAAAATCAAGATAACAAGCAGCTCGGATACAGTGACAAACAGCTTAGACGTCCTCCTCAACACATGTTTTAGCTGAAACAAAACAAGATTACTGCTGGTGATGAAGGATTATTTCCTCAGATAACTATCTGTCTCGAACTATTTATAGAGGATGTGCTCACCTGCACTCCTGAAAAATTAAGCAGGACACATTTTGGAACAGTATGTTTCCTTGCAAACATCCCCAGACACTCTGTGGTTATAAAGAGGGAACAAACTCGCTGCCCTCCTTCTCATCTTCTCCTCCTGCCACGGTTGTTTCTCTACACGACTTTATCTGTTGTACCACTGCCACTCACTGTATATCTATACTGGACAGGAGCGTGCAAATCTAACAGTATATCAAGTCTCAGATAATGCTGCTACACTCACAGGCTCTTAATGCTGCTGCTTTTTATGTTGTTTTGCTTGTGGTTCTGCACTTCAAATCTTATTCCTTTATCTCTAATCCCATTTTATTTTCTTTACATCTACATATTGTTGTTGGTACATTTAAATAAGTCAAACTAGCTGTGTGGGCATTTACACAAACTGTTCTGTTCTGAACTGTGCTCCTGTTAAATCATTTAGCTCACAGATCTCTACTGAAGTGTTTGATCTGTGTATTTGCTGCAATTTGAAGGAAATAAGTCAGATGAAAAGAGTGCAACAGCAATATATTACAATATACACACTGGTGATAAATTAAAGGAAGAAATGGTTTCTTGGTAAGCTTAAATTCTGGCTTTACAGCACAGCCTTTCATCGTGGCAGGCATGCTTTATGTTCACACAAACACAAAAAGAAGAAAAGTCCCAGAGATGGAGCTCTAACTCATCCACACAACAAGAGCTGCACACAACACAGCCGGGACCTCGTACAACAAGCCGTATGACTGACACTATAATGCGCAAGCCAAAAGTGTGCAATAAGACTGCCATTCTTGCTTTAGGCGTGTCATTTGTACACCATGTAGTCTGTACTGACTGCAATGTAATCGCATCCGTGTAGATATGCTAAGCTCAGAGCTAGTGACGTAGAATAAAGAGTGAGAAAGACCGCTTATGGTGGGTGAGTGGACACACAGGACTTTCAACCAGGAGACCGGTATTCAAGACTGCCGTTTTGTTTTCTAAGGTACAGTAGTGGCGTTTTTTCCACGTTTTGTAATGACATTTGTGACATGTTTTCCATAGTGAAGTAACGCTACTTCCGTATGTATTGTACTGAGTTTACACACTTATTTTTACATCAATGACGTATTTCCTAAACCTAATCTAAGTGATTTTGTTGCCCCCTGCTGGTTTTGCTGGTACTGCACCTTCATACACACATCTAATATTCACACCTCAGCGAGACAAAACGTGGTACTGACGTACTAATGCAGGAGACTGGTGTTCGAAACAGGTGTATTGTTTAAGTTACGTTAATAACATGTTTTTTTGTGTCGTTTGTGACGTATTTTTAGTATTTATGTTACGTTGTTTCCGCACATATTGTATTTAGTTTACATACTCATTGTAAGGCCTACCATGATATTACCTAAAGCTAACTAAGTGGTTTTGTTGCCCCCTGCTGGTGCTGCACCTTCATACATGCATGTAATATCTACGTCTTGGCGCGACAAAATGTGACAGTGACCATCCTCTAGTGGACAGACAGGTC
Organism: Pterois miles; assembly: GCA_947000775.1. Taxonomy (NCBI): domain Eukaryota; kingdom Metazoa; phylum Chordata; class Actinopteri; order Perciformes; family Scorpaenidae; genus Pterois; species Pterois miles. The sequence continues at coordinate 3,396,788 of CAMQGK010000571.1, read as the reverse complement.
TATTAGATGCTCTGGCGTGAAATCAGGCTGCTCAACAATAAAGTAATGAGGAAGAGGAGAGGCACGATACACTGTATATAGGGACAAGAGATGGAGAGATGAGAAGATGAAAGAGGAGAGCAAGGGGAGACAGATGGAGGGGTGGAGACACACTAAGGAGGGAGGACAGAAGGATGAACAAGGGTAGCAGAAGAAATGGAAATATGCAGGAGTGGAGGGAGGAAGGGATGGAGGATGATATGGAGGAGAAAACGGCACCTGCAGGAGAGGAGAAGAGGAGGACACAAACAGTGAGATGGAGGAATGAAGTGAATGGAGGTGAAGACAGAGGACAGGCAGAGAGGAGGAGTGATCGGAGGGGGTTGAGGTGAAGTGGAAAACATCACTAAACAGCTCCATCATAACTAAAGACTGCAGTGGTTGTGTGTTTGACAGAAGGAGTAGATTCACGAGGGACAACATCAGACTGGGAGCGCTTGGTTTATATCACAAAAGAGTCAAAGGATTATTCATTAGGCTTTTCCACACATGCAGTATTTTAGGAACAATAAAACAACATTTCATAAGAAATGAATAACAGGCAGGTCGTCATCCGTCTTCGGTCTCATCACACTAAGAGATTTTCAAATGACGCAGTTCTCGTCATCTGCAGGTATTTAAAGAACCGACAGTGAGAAGTCAAGTTAGCACGCGATGCTGGATGTCAGCCCAGCACTGAGTACTCTGAGAGTCTGAAGTCTGCAAGGAGATGTGGGGAAAAAAAGGTTTTGAGTGCATATACGGTACATATATGGTTTGAGACAGGTGCAGCCATTTTAGGTGAAACTGTCACTTAATGGACTTGACAGATTCAGGGCACAGACGTTTTTGGTCATTACCAACAAAAATGTTCAATATATATTCAAATATTGAAGGCATTCACAGAGCCCACTACATTAGTGTAATGTCAAGGATCGGGTGGAAAGTATTTGGGGTCAAGTTTTATAGTCTGTGAAACATGAATCTAAAAGACTGGCAGAAACTAGCAGTTCAAATACGAATTGAAACTTTACACAAAATGAATTATATCTGCTTTCATTTCACAGTTTTAAGACTGAAAATAGGAGTAGACATTGAACTGTCATCTGTGGTAATTTGACTAGAAAATGGCAACTGTTGGTAATTGTTATGGTGAAAACACATCGGTGGGGTCATAAACTGCAGCTCGGTCGCAGTGGTACACATGAAAATTGCTGCCGCTCCGACCATGATGCTACATTGATTTCATTCTAGTCCTATTTACTTCTATGCGGAAAACGTGCAAAATAATCCAAAGTAATCTCGAGAAAAGAAAAAGATTGTGCTCAATAGCATAAAGTACCATGAACCACGAACCTTCGCCAAAGATGTTTTGTGCGACAGAAAAGTAAAATTCTTATTTATTTGCCCTTTAACATTCACATATTACATTTGAGGAATAAGACGATGCTCTCATCCACACTGAGATCGGTCACTTTGTTAGAGTGACTGAACGGAAACAAACTTCGAAATGAAATGAAATGCTTAAAAATCTTTTTTTCCACTGTGCAATGCAAATGTCACAGCAAACTTAGTAGCAGCTTATTCACCACTGGAGCTAAACAACATTTCAAGGTATGTTGTACAAGAGACAAAAAATATTATCCCTGAAAACGAATTTAGATAAAATATCTCCTAAACAAACACCAACCAGTTGAATAACTTGCAAATGGAGAAAAGATTTCTAATTCATAAATATGCTAAAATTACCACCTTTAAAAGTTCTGTGCCCTTCGGAAGCCGACGCATCCACCTCAGTGAGCAGCGAGGGGAATTAACACTACCTGATGGTTATCATTTTCATGACTACACTGTGATTTCGATGACTAATTTGATAAGAAACTGGCTGAGATAAGAGGAAGAGAAAAGCCAGCAACACGTGCAGAAAAAAAGATACTCGCCTTGCAGGTTTCTCAATGCATATTGTATGAATGCTTAAAAAAGTCAAAGGAGTCTGGTGCACTAAATAGAGAGAGCGAGAGAGAGAGAGAGAGAGAGAGAGAGAGAGAGAGAGAGAAAGGGGGAGGAAGTCAGAAAAAGGCTGAAATGTTTCCTGCAAAGATGTGAGAACAAAAGAGGACAAAGGAAGCTGATTCTTCTTTGAGAGGAAGAAGAAAATAGAAATAAAAGGTAGCTATGGAGAAAGTGGGAAAGCTATATTTACATTCAGAGCAGGAAGTTGCCAGTTTGAATCCCACCTGGGAAAATCAGGGTGGGAGAGAGAGCATGAAAAAGGAGACAGAGAGGAAAGGATGAAAGGAACAGATGGAGAGTAGGCGGGTGGACAGAGGCAAGGAGAAGAGAGAGAGGAGAGAAGGAGGAGGAGGAGGAGAGGAGGAGATGGCGAGCCGTTGTATTATTAATTGTAGTGAGATGCCCTGAAGTGCAGGAGCGAACCGTTCGTCCATTAGGAGCTCTGCCGCTACTGCTCCCTCTCTCCTCTATTTTTGTTCTGATTTCTTTCCAAATTGAGAAGCATGACTCACTCCATCCTTCTTCCCTACCTGTGACTCCTCTCTCCTTGTCACCTCTCCTCGCTTCTGGCCCTCATTTTTAGTGCCCAGCTTCTGGAAATCATGAAGGCCAATACTGATAGATTTATTCTGAGATTTTTGGACCATTTCCATCTGTAAAAAATGTACTTTTTACGCATTTTAAACTGCAGTATAATCAGTCTCCCTTGAAAGACTCATGAATATTCATGACAGAGGTAGTCATTTCCTATTGATTGGTGGTTTGATAATTTTTGCATATTTATGTCTCTTCTATTTAAACAGTAACACTCATCTACACATCTTTGGGGAAATATACTAAATTGGAAACTAGAGAAGCAGCGAACACAATTAGGAGCAAAAGAAAGACGTAGAATACTGGAAGCAGAGAGGAGGAGAACAATACCACTACTATTACTAAAGATACATTTCATTTATATAGCACTATTGTACACATTTACATTATATATACGTATATGATGTAAAGGATAATGATACAATGATACAAATAAACAACATCAGGACTTTGCATATATGTATATATATATATATATATATATATATATATATATATATATATATATATATATAAATCCAAACCATGACGTCTGAAATTATGTGCCGCCAACACGTTAGCTACAATAGCTACATAACTTCTTACGTAACCTATGTCATTTAAAATAACTCATTGTTGACTTTTGGTTTCACACGTGACACGAACAGTGGCCTCCTGGGTGAAAGTCGCATATTTGACCAAAATCAACTCCAATTTGTTCCATCATGACTAACTGACTTTAAATTGTAGTTGTTTCCATGGTGCCTAATTTTAACACATCACATGCCACCACCACTGTTAAGAGGTCATGGTTGTTTCACGTGTTTCTTTGAGATCAGGCTGCAAAACCAATACAAAGAACCACACGGGGTAGTGTAATGATTTGTTTTGTGCGTGTGTCTCAGTGTGTATGGCGGTGGGAGGTGGACGGGAGTCTTGTACAATGTGACATCTGCTCCTTTCTGTCTGTACTATTTTGAGATGCTGACCAGCACAGCTGGCACACACACACACACACACACACACACACACACACACACACACACACACACACACACACACACACACACACACACACACCTATCAATCTACACTGACCATGTGTGGACCACTATACTGTATGGGGTCATTCAAAAATGAAATAGAATAGTATGGATTTCGATTAGGAGTACCTTAATCCTGTGGATTACATCTGATTTTGGACTAACGGTTGTGTCTCGAAGATAATCCACAAGTTGTGAAACTCTCGCGAGATGGTTGAGGTTAACTGATAACCGACCTTTGTTGATTATTAACCATCAAGATGAATGCGTTTCATGCAGCGGTGCTGTGGTTTTAGTGCCAAACAAGCCGATGCACAAACTGGTTAAATCCATCATCATTTACCACCAGCTGCAGTATATGTGCGAAAAATAGACCCGACTGGGAGAGTTAGCAGCCACAGTGCTGTGTGCATTGCTGAGGACACATTCAGCCACTTTCCCAGTTAAGGACTCCACCACATTAATCAGTTTTGCTGCGAGGTGGTCAGCTGTGCGTCTGCCTGCCGTGGTCTGCCTGCTAACTCTGTTAGCCCGATGTAACGTTAACAAGTGTCCGACAGTGTGTGTGTGATGGTGAGTTTGAAGTTATCTGTAACGTTACAGCTGTGAATGTAGCAGTGCAGTGTGTGTGCAGTCAATGAATAAATAAACTCCTCTAGACCAAAGCCAAGCTCCCATGTCTTGCTTGCTAGCCATCTGCTGATTAAAGTGAAGGCGGTTAAACCTGAGGCTTGCAACAACAACGGCTCGGGCTCACTTAAGGTGGACCAGCTATTCTCCTTTTAAGTGACAAGCCGCTGATCTGAGATTTGCTCAACTTTTTATTTAATTTTCAATATCTATTTTAGGCTGCATGGTGGTGCAGTAGTTAGCAATGTTGCCTGGTGGTTAACACTGGCTTCTGTGTGGAGTTTGCATGTTCTCCTTGTGTTAGCGTGGGTTTTCTCCGGGTTCTCCGGCTTCCTCCCACAGCGTCAAAAGACACAAAGACATGCAGGTCAATTGATGACTCTAAATGTCCTGTAGGTGTGAATGTGAGCGTGAATGGTGGTCTGTCTCTATGTGTCAGTCCTGCGATAGTTTGGCGACCCGTCCAGGGTGTACCCCGCTTTCGCCCAAAGTCAGCTGGGATTGGCTCCAGCCCCCCGTGACCCTGAAGAGGAAAAGCGGTTACTGATAAAGAATGGATATTTCTTTTAGCCGTTTAACCAATAGCATTAATTGCTAAAAATTTGTAGTGTTGGTAAATTATTAACATCCCTACTTCGATTGGTCAAGTTTTGGCATTGACATTGAATGGTTGAAGTTAGGATAGGTCGTCGGGGAGATAGTCTCATGAAAGTTTGTGTACACTTTTGTTTTTGTTACCTTCTAGACACAGCCCAAAATGTCCCCTGCTGGCTCAGTGGTCCACTGTTGGTGAATATGTTGGATACAGTAAGTACGCAATTGTGCATATACAAACTCATGCACACACACGGGTTGTTAAATTGACTGAAGTGAAGTGGATTATTGTGACTTAGAGTTTTATTCTGTGATCATGTAAATCTAAATCAGACTTGATCATCATGTTTCAGCTGCAGACGTTAGTTTATGGCATTTATTTGTTTGGTGTTGACCAAATGTAACACAGTTTATGGAACATCTGTCTTAAATGTTCATCTTGCTGTTTCCTCGCTCCATTAGTTTATTTCTCTCTGGGTGTTCGTCCCTCTGCTCATCAATTTACAGATTGTTATTGTTGTATTTATTCCCCCCTCCAGTGGAATAGAAAGCAGAGGAAACACTAAGTGAACACAACAGCGAGCAGCTAGATGCAGGGATGACCTTTACAGTGACCAATCAGTGCTTTGGAAACTTCACACACATTTACACACACATAATTAAATATACAGCTCTTTAAATTACCCATGTTAACCTTTTGGCCACTGTGGCACCAGCGGTGACCGTCGCTGGATCCAGCCTCTTAACTGCAATCATACGCATATAACGTTAACACACATACACACACACACACCACATGTGCACAAGCACACTAATGCAGATTAAATGTCACAATCCCTAATCACTTTCCCTCAGATGTGCACACACACACACACACACACACACACACACACACACACACACACACACACACACAGACACACATCCAGGTGAACTGGGTGCAGTAATCCTAATAATTGTTCCGACAGCAGTGATGACAGCTGTGAAAGCCTGAATGACAGACTGGACAAAGAAATGGCCTCATTCACTCATTCACTAGCACCTGCTTATACAGTGTAATACAAGTGTAGTGAAGTGTAGTGTGGGGGTGTGTGTGTGTGTGTGTGTGTGTGTGTGTGTGTGTGTGTGTGTGTGTGTGTGTCATGGTGTGTCATCATCATTCAGACCTTCATGAGGAGGCTGTTTGACCAGACGCTGAGTTATTCTGAGCTGATACCAGACCATTCGCACGAATGACACGATGTTGCACAAATGAGTCCTAAAACCCGGAAATTTGTTGGCATTTCAGCACCTCCGGTTCCCTCCTCTCAAAGTTTTGGGTTTGTAGTTAGATGCCTGAAATAAGGTCTGTGGTTAACACAACCTTCGGAGATTTTAACGTTTTTTTCTACGACATAAAACGCATCAATAAATATCTCACTAGTGTATGCTGAATCCTTATTGTGTCCTAAAAAAGGTGGTTGATAACAAGTGGCTAAATGAGACTGCCAAATGTAATCACGCCGACTTGTCCGCCTTTACAGCCTCGTTGTGTATACTTGCGCTCATGCGACTGTGGTGTAGTTCGTTTATAGGCTAACGTTAGCTTTTTACTTAAGTGGCGTTTATTATATATTTATTAAGGGAACCCAGGGCTATGCTAACTTACACTCTAAGCACAAGGCATTTAGCATGCAATAAGGATGTTTTTTGGGTGTTTTTATTGCTTTTGCTGTCATTTGTATGCTATGCGGTATTGATTGCAATGTAGACATATTTACCTAAATATGTCACACTCATCTAATGACATAGAATAAAAAGTGAGAAAGACCACTTAGCTGGTGGGAGGGGAGGAGGATGGGTCCAACAAACACAGAACTTTTAAAAGGGAGTCCGTTGTTTTGTTTTGTAAGTTACATTTGTGACATTTTTTCACGATGTTTAGTGACTTTTGTCACGTTTTCCTTAGCTACCTTCCATATGTATCTTACTTTGATTATATACTGAAACCAAACCATGACGTTTTTCCGAAACCTAACTCAGCGGTTTTGTTGCTAAACCTACAGTAACTGCAGACATTACCATAGTAGTGTGGTGTACAAATGACACGCCAGAAGGCTAAAACATGTCATCATATCATGTAAAATGTATACTGCACACAACATACACCACCTTTTTCAGACACTCCCTGTCTCTTTCAAGCTCCATTACATTAGATGGGACTGATAACAGCAAAAATAAACAGACTAAAGGAGAAAGAATAAATGTTATTTGTAAAAAGGAAGGAAAGAAGGGATGAGGCAGGCATTCAGTAGGGAAGCAAAGAGGACAGCGGGGACAGGATAAACTTAGTGACTTTTTACTTGTCTGTTCCAGGAGACACTGCCTACCCCTTGCATATTTCATCTCTCCTGCTATTTATATTTAAAAAAAAAACGTTGCTGAATTATTGATTAATCAAGTGAGCGCAACCCTCCGTGTTCCTCTATCGCACAGCATTTAAACACTAACCCTCATCTTCACCGCTTTGTCAAACATATTCATTTTTCAGTAAAGGCACAAGGTTGTATTCTGTCAAAGTGTATATTCTGGTGCATGGTGACGACAGGAGTGACCTATTAAAAAATACAGAAAGTAGACAACTTTATCCTCCGATAAAAGGGCTTTTAAGGAATATCAGCGCATTAGCATATTAGTACATTTGCATTCATTTAGAAATTAGATATATTCGTTTGGCAGATATGTACATTCATTCATAGCATGGTACATGGATAAGTTTGCATGTGGGGTTAGCACAACATGCTAAGGCAGAGAGAACTTATTGCATCAAATTGTCACTACTGAGATGACACAGGACTTAAAGGCTTGATATTTATCTTCCACCACAGTGTGAAACCATATAAGCTACATGATTAGACTAACAATCTACAGCCACAGAAGCAGCTATTTGAGGTTGTACTCAAAGGAACTGGGTGTAAAAGGGATCTACTGGCAGAATATAATATAAAATATAAAAAATATCCAATTAATAAGTATGTTTTCTTTAGCACATAATCACCTGAAAGTAAGAATTGTTGTGTTTTTGTGACCTAGGGATGAGGTGTTTATCTACATATGGAGCGGATCCTCTCTCCACAGAGTCCGCCATGTTTCCACTGTAGCCCAGAACGGACAAACCAATCACTGGCTCTCGATAAGGGCGTTAGCGTTTTTGCATTTTCACATTTGTCAATCACTATAGTTCTCCTACACCTACATACTGCACTTTTAAGCTACAAGCGCCAAAAACAACAAAATAAGTGTGGCCAACATTTGTGGAAGGAACGATCAGGGTGAAACATAAACAAATGACTGGATGACGATCCACAGCGTCATAACAGCACTGAATCAAGTTGAGACCAGCTCAAGTTTATTGGTAGCGTATTAAGCCCGTGTCGGGCATCAGTTTGTAGCTTCATGTCTCCAGCATCCATTGAAAACGACCTGTAGCCTGTTGCTGTGTTTATTAGACATTAGACACAGTGGTTTGAGCTGAATGCTAAAATCAGCATTGCTAACATGCCTACAATGATGCAGATGTTTAGCAGGTATAATGCAGGTGTAATGTAGCATGTTAACATGCTGATTAGCGTGTTAATTAGCACTAAACACAATGTGGCTTTGCGGGTACTGGCGCGAGATGACAAGTCACACAATCGCCAAATTTCTTCCAATTCATTCTATGGGGAACATGGATATTTGTACCAAATTTTCAACACATTCAACAGTTGTCAAGATAGTTCAAGAAAAACCTAAAATGTCAACCTCATAAAGGGGAAATGTCTGAACCAAAGAGGTGGACGGAACAACTGACAGACAGACATTGTCGTGGAGCAGTAATGCTAGCATGGCTAAAGGCCTTTGTAATCCAGAGGAACAAATGTATCTGAACTGCTCTCTATCTGTCAAACCTCCTCAGCAAAACTGTGCTTCTGTGATCTCATCTCTCCTTTGACGTCATCTTTCTCTGCTCTTCTACTTACTGTACCGTCTTTGTGTGTGTGTGTGTGTTAGTGTGTGTTATTGCCTGTCTTCCCTCTGGACTGAAGTCTGCACATGATGCAGTCCTACCTGTCTGGTTTCCCCTCAGCCTCTATCCATTTGTCTTTCCATCTGTTTCCACCGCTCCTTCGCTCTTCATCTCACTTCAAATTTGTCTTTTTATTCATCTGTGTCTCTCTAAATGTCTCTTTATCCATCTTATTTCATTGTGACTTCCTCTCTTTCTACGACTTTTTCTCTCTTAAATGTCTACCATTTCTTTTTCTTCTTCTCACTCCTTTTTCTATACATCTCTCCATCATCTTTGTGTATGGTCTCCATTTTCTGCAGTCCTAATCGCCTTATTTTCCTGGCTTCACTAGAACTTTAAAATAAGTAGTAGTTAATAAAAACACGTCATCATCATCTTTTCTCTAACTGAAAGAAATCGTTTTATCTGCTGGTCATTATTTTCATTTATTAATCCCTCTGACATGTATCTCTCCCTCCTTTCTGTTTCATTCACATCTTCTGGAGACCTGCAGGCCTTTTACATAGACACAAACATCCGAACACACTCTTTACGTAACATGTCTTCTTTATATCTGCATGTGTGTGACAGTTAATGGCGTTGATTTGTCACGGTCTAAATAACATTTTCAATCTTTTTGCTGCGTGTATGTACATCCATCGCTGTGCCGTATGGTAGTAGCACTTATACTGTATATAACCCTGTGTATTATCTCTAGGTCTATCTTGAGGCAGTGACAGTACATTACAGTACAGTACAGTACTATGAACAACCATACTTCCCAGAGACCCTGAAGGCGTCACGCTACCTCAAAGTAAATACAACACGAGTCATTCTCAGTCTGCCTGACTGACTGATTTACACGCATCCTTGCTTCTTTCTGTCTTTTCTTTCATTGGTTTCTTTTCAAATTTTCTTCCCTTTCCAGCATCATTCCTTCGCTTCCTGCATCCTTATATATTTCTTTCCTTGCTCGACTTTCTTCTGTTTGTTGACGTCCCTCCTAAATGCCTATACTTCCCTCTTTTAGACTTTCCTTCTTCCTTCCTTACATCCATACAGTCACAGCTATAAACTGGAAGAAAACAGTTCTACTTAGTTAGGTTTAGGAAAAAAAAAAACTACTGGGTTAAGTTTGGTAAAAAAAAAAAAAAAAAAAAACACAGTTTGGCTTAAAATGACCATGTTTCACATGAGATGCAAACAACAGTCTCAATATGCTACGTCATCTCCTCTGTACATTGCTTGTACTACGTTATTTGCATGTGGCCGTCCACGGACTTACAAACCTATTAGTGATGTCAGAGACAAACGTAATCCAAAACAAAATGTGTTTCCTCCCACACTTATGGGAACACGACAAGCCAGAGCTGCACAGCTAAAAAAAATCTCTTTTTGTAGTTTTGCAAAAGACAAGAAGATAAGAAGTTATCCTATGTAGTAAAGTACAATGAAATACATTTGTCTTCATCATGATGACGCCGTTTTATTTCACTTTACAAACCTTACATTGCATAGCATTACTTACAGCATCACTCCGAAACTCATTTATGTTATTATATTATAGGTGAAAGCTCAGTGAATGCACTTTGGAGACAGACAGACAGACAGACAGATGATGGAGAGGTAAAATGTGCGCTCTAGGCCAAAAGCACTGCATGAACTGTATCTGAAAATTGTGTGTGTGAAAGAAAAACCTTTTAATATTTAATAATTAAACTAATGTTTACAAACAGTAGTGGAAGAAGTACTCAGATCTCTACATGTGTAAATAAACCAAGTGTAAAGTAATAGTAATACTACAGTGCAAAATACTCTTAGAAGTAATAGTGTGTTCAAAATATGATGTGTATGATATGTAAAAGTACAAAAGTATTAGCATTAAAATATACTTCGAGTACCAAAAGTAAAAGTACTCATCATGCAAAATGGCCCATTTCATAATAATATAAATCATATTATTGGATAATTGGTAAAGGTGGAGCTCATTTTAATTACTTTATGTACTGCTGGATAGTTAATCTATAATAATACATAATTTATTATTATAATACATTATGTATTAATAATCTGAATCTGCAAGGTAAGTAAAACTAGGTAAGTTTAAACCAAAGCAAAAACTACAATATTTACCTTTGAGATGTTGGGGAGTATAAAGTAGCATAAAATAAAAATACACAAGCAAAGTACAAGCATTACAAAATTGTAGCTTACTTAAGTACTGTACTTTAGTAAATGTAGTTACATTTCATCACGGTAATCTGAATCTAACTATTTCTTCAACTCTACTCAATAAAGTTATGAAGTACTCTGTTTCTACTCAATATTCATATTAATTACTGACAACTATTATTATTTGGAGCATCAAAATTCATAATGAATCTGGAATGTAAACAATAGTTTTCATGGTACAAATTTATATTTTTCAGTTAAGACTTTGAATGCCTCTAAGGGTCCAGACTGCATTTAAAGTATGAAAATATATATCAAACAATAGGCAGGGGGGTCCGGGGGTATCCTACCCGAAGAAGAACCACATACCCCCCCCCCCCCCCCACATAGCAAATCCCAATTCAAGCCTTGCCTCTGAGCCTGCGTCTGGATTGATAAAGGGGAGGTGAGAAAGCAGTCGGCAGCTCGTCTCATTGTGAGTCTCATGAGCAGAATCACTTTGGAGGAAAGAGAGAAAGCATAACTGAAAAGGATGTCTGTGTTTTGTGATTCAGCTTCTCTCGAAGCCTTTTCGCCCTTGCTTGGTCTACTCTTCTAATCTCTCTTTCCTCCATCTGTTGCCTTTTCATGACCTTCCACTCCCCATTCCCCTCATCTGTCTCCATTTCTTGCTCATTGTATGTCCAGTTCAGGATATTGGCCTTTTTATTTCATCTTAGATCTTTTCTTCTTGCTCTTTCTTCCCCCTCCGCTCATAGCCCATGGGCCATGGTCATGGAGAAGCCATAAAAATACAAAATCTTATTTTGCCTCTCGTGAAATGAGCAAAAAACGAGGCTTTACTCATTTAACAGCTAACTAGTTGAGTGTTCATTCAAAACAAGCCTGTTTGGAGCGGCCCGGCTACTTGGCCTCCGGTATTGAAGCTGGCAGCTTTCTGAAGAACTGCTCACCCAAAGAACCTCATGTTTGACAATTAGCAATACACACACCAAGTCGATAGACTAAATGGTTCGGATTATCAAGTAAAATGTGATCATGATAGGTAATATTAATTAGTTAAATTTAATTTATTAATTAAATTACAAAGGGTTAAGCTTATCTAGATGCATGTACTGAGACATGTACACAGATGTATGTCTACGTATGCAACACAATACCCACAGACAATAAAAACAAGAAAGTGGCAGTTCAGGTTAAACGTGAGAGACAGAGAAGAGGTCAGAGAGCAGGAGGTATGGAGGGGTAGAGAGGTTTGAGAGAGAAAAACAAACAGGTACCAGAGCTGTCACATAAGGACAGAAAGAAGAACAAAATAAGAGACCATCTGAAATGAAATACAGGCCTATAAACGCTGATGATGAATCAGTGAATTCCTCAGAGGAAAGATGAGAGGTTCAGGTGTAACTGCATCCACACAGTGAAGTGGAAGAAGTCCAACACTGGAGTGAATGGCGTTTTCTATTTGTGCTGAATGGTATCGATTGTCTAGGAGGAGACGATTCTAAACATGTGTGCGAGTACACTTCCTGTTTTTCAATATATGTGTAAAACTAGAGGCGACGGGACATTTGAGGCAAAGTCCCACCAGCTGGCAACAGGAAACAACGTGGTTTTAGTGGTTCTGAGTAACTTCTAATAAATAGAAATCTGGATTAATATATGTTGTTAATGGGTGCTGCGGCACTTATTATGACTGAAGGTCAGTGATTGGATATAATAGTTTAAAATAGTGTTTTAAATGTGCTTGGCACAAAAGGCCGCTATGCCAATGGATGCTGATGATGGCTTATAGCTCAAACAGGTTGTTTTTGTTTTGTTTTTTGCTCAGATTAAACAAAGAAAACTGTTCAAACTTTCTTCTGTTCTTGCTACTACTGGACACCTGATACTGCTCAAGATTTGGAGCCATGCTGGCCGCTGTAAAAAAATGCTAACTGCTAGCTTGAAGATGCTCTTTTTCTTCGGTGTGTGTTAATCAGGGGGGGAGGTACTGGGTCAAGAACAGACTTTCAGGATCTCAAGCATCGTTCTGTGAGGATTACAAACATGAAAGTGGCAGAACAGCGCGGTAAGCATCTGTGATTAGTAGTTTTTGCCCCACAATTTTCATCTTTCGCTTGCTGGAATACATAGACTTTATGCATGTATCTGTGTGTGAGAGACTTAGTGTGTACTGCATGTATGTGTAACACTCCTCTTACCTCCACCAGATGAGGTGTGGGGTTGAAGCCGCACAGGTTACACACTTGGCTGTGACACTGTGTACAGGTGTTGTAGTTGGGCGGGTCGGAGCTGCCGATGTTCAGTTCCGTTTTACAAAGAGGACAGTTCACTTTGGGCTTCACAGGCTCTGGAGCAGGCACCGGGGCCGCCACGGGCTCCTGCTTCTGCGGCGCTTTTTGCTGATGAGCGGGTGATTGCTTATGTTGTCCTTGCGGCCCTTTTTGATGATGCGCGGGCGACTGCTGTTGCGGCATTCCTTGTTGATGGGGCGTGGTCTGCTGCTTCTGGGTTGGTCCACCCATTTGGGGACCTCCCATTTGGGGACCTCCCATCTGGGAACCTCCCATTTGGCTCGGCGCCTGAGGACCCCCCATTTGGCTCGATTGATAAGGTCCTCCCATTTGGCTCTGCGTATGAGGTGCCCCCATTTGGCTTGGTGGATAAGGACCTCCCATTTGGCTCTGCGCATGAGGACCCCCCATTTGACTTGGTGGATAAGGGCCTCCCATTTGGTTCGAGGCATGAGGGCCACCCATTTGGCTCTGTGTATGAGGACCCCCCATTTGGCCCGGCACATGAGGGCCACCCATTTGGCTCGGCGCTTGAGATCCACCCATTTGGCTGGGTGCATGAGGACCACCCATTTGAGATAGAGCTTGAGGGCCCCCCATACCAAATGGTTTGGTGCCAGGGGCTCCTTGTTGTTGCTGCTTGTTGTCAGGAGTTGCATTACTGAACACCACCTTGCCTCGTGCAGGGCTTGGCTGAGTGGAGGCAGTGGGTAGGGGGTCAACATTGATCAGGGTACTGGCCTGATTGAGCAGCGATGCCCCGAAGCCAAACAGTTTGGTCAGGCCGTCCTGGGCTGGAGGAGGGGCCTGACTCTGAGGTCTGTGGGCTGGGGAGGAGCCAGCACTTCTGGTCTGGTCATGGTGCCGCGCCATAGACTGGTGCATTGGAGAACCGCGACCCAAATCGGGCTGGGATGGAGCCTTGGTCAAGCCAGGGAGGGGCACAGCGCCAGGGTGGGGAATCCGTGGACCTCCAGGCTGACTGGGGCCTCCTGCAGGACCTCCAACAGCACCTGGAGCTCCGGGACCTCTCTGGGAGTACGGGTCGGACCTCATGCCCTGCTGAAAGGAGCCGGTCTGAGTCTGGGGGCTGCCAGGGCCCGGATGTCTCTGCAAGCCTGGGGAAGTATGAGGCTGAGTCTGGGGCCCTGGCTTGGACACAGGGTACGACTGGGGCTGAGACTGGGGATACTGCTGGGACTGGGAGTATGGCTGGGACTGGGAGTAGGGTTGAGCCTGGCTGTAGGGTTGAGACTGAGGCTGCTGCTGCTGCTGTTGCTGCTGCTGCCGCTGGGAGGGCTGACTCTGTGCCAAAGATTTGGGCTGTACTGCTGCTGCCGGCTGGGTTGGCTGAGGCGCGGGCTGCTGAGGCTGGGCGATGGGTTTGGCTTGGTGGGACGGAGAGTGAATCTGCTGTTGGCTCTTAGAGCGAGGCGTGGTCATATCAATGCCAAGGGCTCTCTGCATCTGGCAATTCAGACACAGCCACTCCTGGACCTGCAGACAGAGAACAGACAGGTTTGATGTTATTTTAACCTTCCTCTGTTCGACAATATCACACATACTGTATGAGCTTGTCCCAAGCTAAATATCTATACCTGAACCAATTGAAATATGTATAATAATAACAATATGTCCTGTGCACGATAATTCCCCAAATTTTAGTGTGACGTATTTGGTATCCTTGGGATCTCCATTGGAATTTCAAATAAGTATCAGTGGGTTTGAGCAATGCCTGGCAGCACAACATGTGTTGTCACTGACTGGGTCAGTAAGGTCGAAAAGGTTATGGTTGCTGTTTGCTTTAGCGATGTAAGATTCAAAGCAAATGAAACCAAAAAATAGGAGGAAAAGAACAAGAATTTATGAAGACAGAGGACAGAATAGAGATAACATTTTCCCTTTCAAAGCTGATTACTCTAGATTACTTTAAATATCACCAGTATCTCATTTAAACTACATGGACACTGTATTCATTCAGCCAACTTCAAAGCTGCAGATGATAGAGAGAGTGCATTTGGATGGTTACACAAAGAACAAGGTCCATCTTTCCTCCCATGGAAAACAGAAGTGCAGAGTTGTAATCAACCAGAAATAGAGTGAGGGAGGTAAATCAACCACAAATTGACTGCAGCGTTGAATGATTGCTGAGCCGAAACCGCAACCTGAGTGAAAAAGCATTTCATCTCTCACAGACATATAAATCCACACGGGCACACAGGTATGCACATCAAGTGACACAAGCGAGACGCGTAATAACAGACACACAGTCAAATGAAATGATTACGAAACACCCCCCAGCATCTAAAAATAAAAATAAAAACATCACCCCTCCTCCTCTTCTCCATGTCTTCCTCCTTCCTTCTCTTCTTCCTCCAGATGAGAGCTGATACTCCCTCGAGTCCGAACCTTGCTTGGCTCTCTAATTTCTCCCGACTGCAAAAAAATCCACACAGCTCCTCTCTGAACTGTGTCAAGCTGCTGTCGTCCCGTCTGTCCTACTGTAGCTTTGCATCCTCCACAGACACCCAGCTGCCATAAATAGTGCCATTTTAGCTCCTCTGCAACCAGAGCAACGCTAGTAAATCTGTGCACGTTTCAAGCTTTTCACCCATCCCCTTTCCTTCCCACAATGCAATGCGCAAACGTACTGTATCACCCCGCCTGCTATCAACTGAACCCCCTCCCCCTCCCCGATTTTTTTTTTTTTTTTTTTTTTGGTAAAGGACAAGTTGGCTCCTTGAATTTGAGGGAAAAAAATGTCTGCATCAGTCACGTACCCTAACTAAGCACTTCACTGTGCTGTCCCAGCCTGCTTTGCTGTCTCACATTTTTTAGCTTGACAGAATTAGTGATCCCATGTTCTGTCAACTCAGCGGCTACAGCCTCTGCTACAGCCTGACATCCTCCTTTCCTCCTGAACATATTCTCTTTGTAGCTGTCTTTCCTCTCTTCTCTGCTTCTCTTCTCCCTTTTTCCTCTTCAACACATCCACCCTACACTTTCCCATTTTTCCTGTTTTCTGTCTTTAGCCCCATTTTCCTGTTCTCCCTCTGATCAGCTTGAAAATGTAGGTCTCGTTCTTTGAATAGCTGAAGCGGAAGGAGATTTGAAAGTATAATTTTGCTGTGCACGCTCCTCCCACGTTGTGCTGCCATAATTACATCTGATGAAGATGGCGAGAGGGAGATGAAGAGAGGTAGATAGGGAGGAAGAGAAGGAGAGGGGGCTGATTTTAATGAGTCCCTGTCTATCCCTCTGCTTTATAAGCAACATCACAAGAGACACTTGAATGAATGAGGGATAAATCGAGGGATGGAGGGACGGGAAAGAGCAGGGAGGATATGGGAGAGGGAGTGAACGGCGGAGGGAGAGGAGTCAGCAGTTTTTTTAATCCAGGCAGCTCTTCAGCTCTCATCATGTCAAGCTTAATCAACAGTACAGCAGCACCGAATATCCACTTCTGCTTCACTGTGGTTAAAACCACTGAGTTCTTTACACACCGGAGTCCTGCTGCTAACAGGTGAGGAAGAATCACATTGCTAAGGGTTTGTTTAAAGGGTCAGTTCGCCAAATTAACTCAAGAGCCATCTAGCTACAGTTTATGTTCCAGTACAGCGGACGTAAATCAAATTTCATTTGTGTTTCTCACGGCACTGAAGTATTATATTCAGTATTCAAATTTCATCAGCAAGTGTACCAAAAAGTAGTAGTAGTAGTTCTTTGGTAATCTCTATAAACATATTCTACATTCACATATCTAATCTGTAGGCAAACAACACACGATTGTGGTATCTGAAGCCTTCTGGTTTCTATTTGTAGTACAAGTAGTATTGATCAATCACGTTAGAGGAGGCTTTGGTTGAATGCAGGTAAACAGTCCGAGTGGAGAGCAAATGAGGCGGAAAGCATTGGCCGAAATGCAGCCTCGAAGTCCACCAGCACTTATCTGACGATGATTTAGCTTTTTATTGGTTTAAAATTAGCTTGTACTGGCTACCTGCTTGTGAAACAATACAGTCCTTCATGTCATCTCAAGTTTAAAATCGGACTCTAAACAATGAGCAGTCTTAGCCCGGATATCCGCTGGCTACACCAGAATCCCAGAAATATAGCCTCTTGGCCCCAGAGACTTATCTGTTGTCAGACTTTTAGCTGATGGGTTCCAACATTGCTTCTTTTGTTAATAGTAGGGAGGGCTTTTCATGTACTATTCGATAATCACTGGGGGAAAAAAAAAAAAAAAAATTTAAAATTAAAAAAAAAAAAGCTGGTACATTTTCAAATCTAACTCAATTTCGACCAAACTGTTGGAGCAGTGCAAAGACAAACCAAGAAGGTTTTGGTGAGTTTTACTTTGCTTCTGCCAAGTTTGAGTAAAGTGAGTTTTACGATGCTCCATGAACACATCTCTAAGCCACGCCCCTAACATAAACACACTCTGACGGAAAGAGACAAACTGAACATGCCACGCATTTTACAAGCGGCTCCTGTGATGGTAAAAACAAGGAAAAAATATATTTGTTAAGACAAAACAACAGTCGCATAAACTAGTCAATTTCTTTGAATTTAATGACTTGCTAGTAAAAAAAGTAGTTCTTATGAAAAGTTTTCATCTTGAGATCTATATTGAGGTGGCCGCAGAAACATACAGTATATATAAACCTAGACTAATAGAAAAACTGCATGGCTGGATACCATTAATGCATGTGAGATTTTTTTTTTCTTTTTAATCTGGTGATTTGGATGAACTGACCCTTTAATACAGCTGCAAGCACCTGATGTTGGTATCTAATCCAAGTCATTATACCTTAGACCATATATATGAGTACCCTAACCTAATTTTGTAATGATAGTATGGCATGTGTGATATTTCAGTATAATGCAGTCTGCTGGTTGTCACCAAAATCATTTGAGAGTACACAGTGTACATTATCTAGTCTGCAGCATGTATAAATGTCGGCTTGAGTCCAGCCAACATTTTCACAAAGGTATCCTCTAGACAGAGTGCAACAGGAAGCTCTGTCAATGCAATGTAATACTACATCCAGGTGATATAATATGTGCACTCACACAGAGCAACAGCACAAAGCCAAACTTAGATGGAGAGTTGTTATTCAGTTCTTTCTCGCGTAACCTTTAACCAGAAAGCCCCACTGAGATGAAAATATTGTTTTCAAAAGAAAGTTGGCCATGAAGCAGCATTTAGCCACTGGAAATGTAACAATTGCTGGTTAATGCAATAACTTAGCTGAGAACATCTGAGTGAAAATGCAAAGAAAACTTGCTCTAAAGCCCAACATGTAGTAGCTGTCAGGTCTTTGCTATCATTAGCTAGCTCACATCTTTAACATTAAATATTTGTGTCCGCACGTTTTTTCACTGCAAGCATTTAGGCTTATTATAGAAGGAAAAGCCGAAGTGTTATTAATATAATATTACAACCCCACTGGACAAATTTGTCTTCTCCTGCATGAGCCTGCAGTCAGCGGGGTTGTTATCCTAATTTGATGGCACCTGTGCTTTGTTTATTTCTAATAAAACACTACTTTAACTTGACTGGTCTGCCCTCCTGGTCACATGCATTGAGCCGGTTTGTGACACTAATAATCTTAAAGATGGCTCAGTTCTGTTGTTGTCTCTGTTCAGGTGTCACAGTAAGCAATGGCAATGTGACAGTGAGCCAGCATAAACAATACCAGGACCCTGAAACTGATTCATTTTAGAATATAGTATTAAAGGCAGGGGGGTGATCTTGAGAAACTAGCAAGAAGTACACTTCACACGTTTTTAAAAATGATTCAGCTGAAAAACCCAGCCCAGTGTTGCCAACTTTATTGCAATAAAAAGCTAGCAGCACTAGCTGCCGACTAGCTCCAAAAGTCCCTGAATCTGGCCAGAAAGTCGCCATGTCGGCAACACTGGCAGTTCGTTGCTTCAGGCGTCTTTCCAAAACCACTCCCCCAAAATTAGAGTTCCAAATACCATACCATACCATAATGAATGTGAACAATGAATATGGCTATGGTTAGTACTCACAGCTCTCAAGCTAGAAGCTTGTGGAAGACTCTGGTGATGCGCAATGAGTGCACGAGGCAGACAGGTAGCCCATCCAATCATAACATTCAAACCAAATGAAATGATTGGATGGGTCAATGACAGTCCTGTTCCACCATACCAGATATTTTTCTTTTTTTGGTCAAAACATTTGAATTATTCATTGTTGTCGGGATGTAATGACAATTCCAACTCATAACAAAAAATATTTTAAAAATGCTTATTTAAATTATTAGAATTAAACATTTTAATTTCTCCTTTCATGGTTTTGTGCTAAAATACAATCATGTCTTGTATACTGATAGATCATAGAAATCGAATACGAGTAGAATGGACATTGAAGTTATTACTGTGGTAATTTGACAAGTACAAAAGAAAATGGTGTTTGTTGTTGTTGGGTGACAACACACGTCAGTGAGTGAGTTCACATGGTTTATAGTTAGCTCGCAATTGTTTCAGTGGCAAAGGCACACATGAAAATGGCCATCCTGCTACGTTGATTTGAATAGTAATGATCTTCTCCTATTCTATTTCTATGGCTAAAACATAAAATAAAGTTTAGCATGGAGTCATTATAGCGTGAATGGTCGACTGTCTTGATGTGCCCTGCGATGGACTGGCAACCTGTCCAGGGTGTACCCCGCCTTCACCCAAAACCAGCTGGGATTGACTCCAGCCCCCCGTGACCCCTAATGGGATAAGCAGTTGAAGATGGATAGATGGATGGAGTCATGTAGTATAAAACTGGGACACAGTATTTCTGTTTGCAGATGGAGGTCAATAACAATCGCATAATAAAACACCAGCCTGCAGGCTGAGACAAAATGCAGACAGACAACACTGAACCTCGTTTATGAGCAATCAACCATCATCTGCCACCAAAGCTGCCTCAGGCATCATGTTGAAAACCACAGCTCTGACGGAGACTGATAAGCCTCATAAGTCCAGCTCTGACAGGTGTGTTATGTACCTCTAAGCATTAGAGTACAGGTGTCACCTCAAGTTATAGCCCATTTACTACTTTCTGTGGACGGTTCACAAACCAGTCAGTTTGCATATGGTGTGTCACCAGCTCAGGAAATTTTGAGGTCTGTTGAAGTTATTACACGAATAAGTGACTGCAAATGTATTTTCTGAAAAGATGAAAATGAGCCCTGACAATCACAAATGATGCTGACTCTACACTTTCTTGCACTCCACACTAAGTAGAAAAAGGTTTCCCTGAAGAACTCATTTCTGCAGACTGAGTCTATTTCTACCAGTTTTTGCACAACTGAATTTAAAGTTTCATATGAGTTTATGCATAAATCACAGAACTATAGTAATGGCTTAAAATAAAGAGGAAACTTGTACCATTACATATAATAAATTCCTTTTGGTAACATAGGTTGTTTGTCAATGCCTTCCATAATGACGCATATATCCGTTATAAATATGATTCATATGAGCTTTTTTTCTGAGATCTGATTAATTTAAAGTCCAACTGAATTTAATTTGCATGTTTTATTTCTGCTACAGCATGCATATCTGCGCTGTAAATCACACCCTGTGTTCGCCTTTGAAAAAGTTATTAAACCATCAGAAAACTGTTGGCTCAATCTATGTAGACTTGTTTCCATACAGTGAAAGACAGTTTCATTTTAAACCTTATTTGCATAAAGTGGCAACGTCACCATTCTATCATAGACAGGCGGTCACAGTCAGACAGCAGCTTGCTGCACAACCACCACTTTACCTTTAAGACTCCTTCTTATTTAACCTACAAACACAAACACACATCTTGTTTTGCACCTTAGCTTGTTGAAAGAGCCACTAATCATAGAAAGTGCTCAGTTAATGTCAGTTTTCAGTCTAACTTCGGTAGCTAATCACATTAATAACTCTCTATATGATGTATAAAGGTACAGTGAAAGTTTGTTCACCTTGCCCCTCGCTCCCCTGCCGGAGCTCAGCCTGCAAACCACTGTCAATCAAACAACAACATGCCGCTATAGCTGATTGAGACAAAAAACTGTATTCTGATATTTCCACCAAAGGCCTTTTTTTTCTTCTTTTAATATTAAAAATCCATTGAAAACAACAACAAAAAACACATTAACATTATTCTGACTGCAAAAAGGGATTCCTAAATGTATATTCAGTTTGACTAAAAGGCAACTAAACCTACATGTTTATGGTTAAGGAAAGATTGCTGTTAAAAGAGGCTAATGTTGCATGTAATGTTGTTTGCTAATGTTGGTTTGAGAAACGATTGGTCAGCGGTGTTAAAGTCAGACATTTTATAACAACATAACACACTTTTTTCTGCCATTAATCTCTCTCAGTATGATAAGCCATAGGTGTGTTTGTTTAATGAGCTACAGTATACTTGTAACGTCCCTACACAAAGGGTCACACAAGTTAAAGGTTCAATTTGAAAAGCCACAACACAATATTATGTGATTAGAGAGTTAGATCCTTCTGTCACATAGAAAGAAGTGGAACGGCATTAATGAGTGTCAGATTACAGGCTCCACACAGATCAACTCACACAAGTACAAGTATGTAAATTCATGCACATAAACAGACATACTTATACCAAAGACTAGAAATATTGCTTTCCAGCCCTCTCTCTCTCACACACACTGTAGACCATGACTGCAGCCTCTCATCCTCAGCTTATCCTAAGTAGCTCAGCTCTCCTCAAACCTGCAGGACTTTGATTTCTTCGATCACATTTCTGCTCTTTCTTTCATTCTTGTTTCTCTGCAGTACAGACACCTCTCTATTCACTTATCCACCCACACAAACATCCCTCCACACACACACACACACACACACACACACACACAAAACAAACACACACAGGTCTGAGCTCCTCTTGTAACAATCATTAAGTTCGAGGTCAGGTTCATCTATTCAAGAGGCTGAACTCTGTCAGTACTGAGTCTCAAACACACACCAACCCCATCTCACAGGAAGACATATGAATAGCATGAATTTTCACAAACTTTACGCATGTCACGAGGATGCATTTTAGACTTTTTAGTTATTTGTACACCATGCAACAAAACTACAGTAATGTAGTGTATAGTTAGGTTGAGGTTCACCGGTCTTGAACACCGGTCTCCTGGTTAAAAAGTCGTGTTTGTTGGACCCGCCCGCCTTAAGTGGTCTGTGCTGTTATTATCCTACGTCATTAGCTCTGATCGTAGCAGATTTACCTGGAGCATTTACTCTGCAATCAGTACAGACTACATGGCGAACACATGACACACCAAACACAAGACAGGTGTTCATACTGCATGCTAAATGCTTTGTGCATTATCGTGGCATTCATGCACTTTTCATGTGCCCAGGCTGCACACGCACAAACGTCAATTTAAATAATTTCTTAAAGTTTACAAGTGTTAAATAGTTGAGCAGATGTTGAAACACAAATAGGGAAATGCATTTGATAATTGAGTTCAAAAAAGACTGATGAAAGTGCACTTTTCTAGCTTCATGATGTAAAAAACATACTAGTATTACTAACCTCTATTTTAATGAAACACTGTAGTAGTAAAAAAGATTATTTTATTAATTCGTTATTCATATATTGAACTATTATTATTTATTGAAATTTAAAACAACAGGTTTTTTTTGTCATCTTTGGTGCACCACTGTGGTTTTTGTGTACTGCACTTCTGGCAGCCTGACAATGTCACCCTTCAATTAAAAGAAGCAAGTAGGACTCCTTAATCAGGACTTTAATCTCTCCTTCATTGAGTGTTTTTCCTATGTGCAGTATATTGAAAGTAGAAGCGTTAAGCACAGTCTGTCCTGAAAGCCACACAAAGAAAGGAAGTTTAAAAAAGACTTTATAAACTGCCTATCGCTTGAATCTCTGCAGTGTTGTATCTA
This sequence comes from Pterois miles, assembly GCA_947000775.1. Taxonomy (NCBI): domain Eukaryota; kingdom Metazoa; phylum Chordata; class Actinopteri; order Perciformes; family Scorpaenidae; genus Pterois; species Pterois miles. The sequence goes on along the minus strand of CAMQGK010000571.1, from coordinate 3,373,479 downwards.
ATGTCTTTAACAGATTAGAGTGGAGAGCAAAACTATTAAATGAATAAAACTTAACATCAACTGCAATATCTGATTATGAAACTTAGCCCATATCATGTAGCTCGAGGAGTGGAAGTTGCAAGGAGCAGAGTTCACTGTGCCTCTAATCTAATTTGTCATCAATTAGCCTGGAGCCTGGAGACTGAGGACCGGAGAGGAGGTGGGAGGACAAAAAAAACAAGATCCAATCAAAGAATTTAAACAGCATAGAGGAGGAAATCCATGAGGTCTCCCTTCCGTCCATCTCCCTATCCCTGTTAGTCTTTCTGCTACTCTCTACTAGTTAAGACAACAGCTAAACGACGTCAGTCGAGCAACCTGGTAGTCCATAGGGTTATCCTGTGTTCAATGGCCTAAATTACACAGGATACAGCACTTATAGAGCCAAGTTATAATAAGGTCCTGCCTAGAGGGTAACCCACAAAATGGGAAACTCCTGCGAGATTGTTAAGGTTAAGCATTGACCTTGAGTACTTAAGGTCAGGTATTGACCTCCAGTAGTTACGGTTAGGCATTGACCTCCAGTAGTCAAGGGTAGGAAGCGAGTCTTGCATGATTTTTTGCACTTTTTTGCACATTTTCACAATTTACTCATAATAACAATAATAATAATAAAAAAGAAGAAGAAGAAGAACAAAAAAGCAAGTCATTTTCTTGTTATGGTCCACACAATCTCTAGCCAGGATATCTTTAAGCCAGGAAGACGCTGTTCGTGTTCCAAGTCAACATTGACTTAATTGACATCTGTAACTTTAATAACATTGCAAACATACTTATTTTAAGCCAAATATTGTTTTCACTAAGTAGTTTTGTTTTTAAAACATAAACAAGTAATTCTGATGTGAATCAGTTTTGCTTTTTTCCAGTTTACAATATTTTTGTGCAGGTGCATAATACAAACAGTATGTATAGCTTCATCTTTACACTTTCTCCTTTGATCGGTGGCTTTATCTCACTTATGCACACACACACACACACACACACACACTCTCTCTCTCTCTCTCTAACCTTTGAAAAGAAGCCATCATGCTGTCATCAGGCAAAAAGACCAAAAAAAAAGTCTGACACAGGTCTCGATGACAGTTTGAGCTACTTCCTGTGGCTGTTGTAGGCAAAAGTGTGACATGATACAAAGTCGTACTCACACACACACACACACACACACACCCACACACACACACACATACGCAGTACACACTCACACACACAAACACACACTCGCCGACCAGCTGTCAACATAAAATATTCATGTCACAGATCTCCAAACACTACAAGCACTGAACAGGTGTTATCGCTGTTTCACGAAGAAAACTTGAGAGTGATTCACAGACTTTTCACCTTACTTCACTCAGCACAATAAAAACAACTGAAAAACACATCCCAGTAACATTCACATTTACATTTAAGTGTGGAATGCCCTTCCTGTATTTCCAAGAAGTCATTCTGGTGACCATGTGGACCAGGGGTGGACAATTATTTTTCCTTGGGGGGCCACATGAGAAACCCAGATCGTTGACCAGGGGCCAAACAAATACTGTCAGATGTAACCTCTATTTTAACACAATAGAAAACATACTGGACACTTATTTTTCAGCATTTATTATACTGAAAATCACTCTAAGCATCATATTATTAAGAAAATTGTTTCATATACAGGAGTCTTTGAACTGTACAGGACTGACATTTAGGGTAGTAATGTTTCCATTCCACCCCACTGTTTTTTTTTTTTATATATTCATAGGTAAAATTGTACGGTTTGACTGAGACCTCACAGGCTGGACAGAACCATCAAGTATAATGCCCAGGTCTGTTTTAGAACATGAAACGCTACAATTCTGGAATGTTCAGGTCAGATTTTAGAATGGGTTACGTTACAGTTCTGGATTGTTCACTTTGGACTTCAGAATGTTTTACATGACAATATTCTGGGCAATTCTGGAATGTTCAGTTGAGAATTTGGAATGCAATAGGTTACCATTCCAGACTGTTCATTTTGGATTTTAGAACGCCTTACATTACCATTCTGAAATGATCCCTTTGAATTTTAGAATGCATTACATTAAAAGTCTGGTATGTTCACTTCAGAATTTAGAATGTGTTGTATTACAACTTTGGAATGTTTGGGTTGTGTTTGAGAATGTGTTACATTACAATTCTAAAATTTTAATTCATATTTTAGAACGTGTTATCTTACAATTCCGGAATGGTCAGCTTGGAATTTAGAACATATTACATTACCATTCCGGAATGATCACTTTGGACTTTAGAATGTTTTACGTGACGGTTCCGGATTGTTCAATTACATTACCATTCCAGAATGTTCAGTTTGGATTTTAGAATGCGTTAGGTTACCATTCCAGGCTGTTCATTTTGGATTTTAGAACGCATTACATTACCTTTCTGAAATGTTCCCTTTGGATTTTAGAATGCATTACATTAAATGTCTGGAATATTCATTTTAGAATTTAGAATGCATTGTATTACAACTTTGGAATGTTGTTTGTGTTTGAGAATGTGTTACATTACAATTCGAAAATGTTTAATTCATATTTTAGAACATGGTGGGTTCCAATTCTGGAATGTTCAGCTTGGATTTTAGAACACATAACAATTCCATTCCGGAATGTTCAATTCCAATTTTAGAATGGGTTACATTACAGTTCCGGAATGTTCACTTTGGACTTTAGAATGTTTTACGTGACAATTCGGAAATGTTCCTGACAATTCTGGAATGTTCAGTTCAGAATTTAGAACGTGATATGTTCCAATTCTAGAATTTTCAGCTTGGATTTTAGAACAAATTATTATTCCGTTCCAGAATGTTCAGTTCCGATATTAGAATGGGTCACGTTACAGTTCCAGAATGTTTACTTTGGACTTTAGAATGTTTTACGTGACAATTCCGGAATGTTCTCGACAATTCTGGAATGTTCAGTTCAGAATGTAGAATGTTTTATGTGACAATTCCGGAATGTTCAGTTTGGGTTTTACAACGTGTTATGTTAAAATGCCAGAATGTTCATGTCAGATTTTAGAAGGCATGACACTACCATTCCGGAAAGTTCAGTTCAGTTTTTGATCTGGTTACGTTACAAGTCCAGAAGGTTCAGTTTGGATTTTAGAATGCGTTAGGTTACCATTCCAGACTGTTCATTTTGGATTTGAGAACGCATTACATTACCATTCTGAAATGTTCCCTTTGGATTTTCGAATGCATTACGTTAAACGTCTGGAATATTCACATCAGAATTCAGAATGTGTTGTATTATAACTTTTGATAATTCAGTTTGTGTTTGAGAATATGTTACATTAAAATTCTAAAATGTTTAATTCATATTTTAGAACATGTTAAGGTTCCAATTCTGGAATGTTCAGCTTGGATTTTAGAACACATTACAATTCCATTCCAGAATGTTCAGTTGCATTTTCAGAATGGGGTACGTTACAGTTCCGGAATGTTCACTTTTGACTTTAGAATGTTTTACGTGACAATGCCGGAATGTGCAGTTTGGATTTTAGAACCTGTTACCTGACAATACCAGAATGTTCATGTCGGATTTTAGAAGGCATTACATTATCATTCCGGAATGTTCAGTTCAGATTTTAGAACTGGTTGTGTTACAAGTCCAGAATGTTCAGTTTGGATTTTAGAATGCGTTAGGTTACCATTCCAGACTGTCCATTTTGAATTTTAGAACGCATTACATTACCATTTTTAAATGTTCCCTTTGGATTTTAGAATGCATTACGTTAAAAGTCTGGAATTTTCAGTTCAGAATTTAGAATGCGTTATGCTACATCTCTGGAATGTTCAGACTGTGTATGAGAATGTGTTACGTTACAATTCTAAAATGTTTAATTCATATTTTAGACCAGGGGTGGGCAGTTATTTTTCCTGGGGGCCACAGGAGAAACCCATTTAACTTAATATTAACACTTACCGTACATTTCCTTCTTTGGTTGCATGAAGCTTTGTAAAAAGTCCTTGCTGCTTTAGTATCTAACAGCCCCTCGGCCATCCTCTCCTTCTCATCTCCAGTTTCTGTCTTTTTCTGCATGTTTTTTTCTTAAAGTGATGGTTCAAGTTGTATTCTCTGAATACAGCCATGTTTTTTGCAAACTAAGCACACAGCTTTACCACCATCATCCGCGAAAAACTACTTAGCAGTCCACGACTTATTAAAGACGTGCCGCTGGAGGGACTGTTGTGCCTGTGAGACTAGGACTGGACCGTGTTTGAGTTCCTTTGGACGGGGAAGGGGTCCACTGCAGCACCTGCTGCTCGTTGAGAAGAGTAAGAACGATATGTGCTTTCACGTCTCCAAAAGTCTCCAATAACACCAGAAAAAGTCGCTAGATTTGTCCCTAGTCACTTTTTTGACAAAGAGTTGCTGGAAGGGTCTGAAAACTAAATATAGTGCCGAAGTCGCTAAGTTGGCAACATTGCAACCTCAGCAGGTGACGCTACTTCAAACATCACTCAGGTCAATTTACATCAATGTCAGGTGTGACAGGAAGAAGCTTGCTAACAGTACACCAGCATTTCAAAATAAAAGCTATTTTCTCAAATGTTTTTTTTTGGCTTCAGAGGTAAAATTGTATGGTCTGACTGAGACCTCACGGGCCGGACAGAACCATCATGTGGGCTGCATGTGGCCCGCAGGCTGTATAAAGCCCAGGCCTGATGTAGACCATGTTCATGGCATCAGTTCTGCTGCACAATCATACATAACCTGAGACTGTCCAGTGTAACCAACCACAATCCAGTACTGCTGGCAGCTCCACTGGACCATATGGATGATAAATGCCTCATCCAAGGGCACCTTAACAAATTTAATGGACCCCACATATGTAGAAGCCCCATCAGAACCATCTTAACATCCTTCCCCTTTAATTTCACATATCATCATAGTTGATGTCCTTCAAGCTGTGACTTCAGTTGAAGAATGCCGGCAAACAGTTTTACACAAATTCCTGTCCGTTGTGCTAACCAGTCGACATGCTACAGCTGATATACAACAAGTGGTGCGCTGCCAAAACTTTTTGTCACTATGCAGCCCTCCAAATTGGCCCTTTGTTAACCGACAAAAACATGGACAGTTTCATCCTTTTGATGAGATCATCAGATATGGATTCTTCACATCACAAAAGTGAAAAATCCTTATTAAAGCTGTAGGCAGCGTTATTCCAATACCTCTCTCTCTGCTGCTACCAAATCTGCAAGGCTTGAAGCAGAACGTCAAGGTTGACAAGACTCTTCACTGCAAACTAACATCTGTTCTAAGTGGCAGTTATGTCAAACCCAGAGGTCAGAAACAACAGTGAAAGTTAAGATCAGTAATGTGAAAACTAAATTACTCCATAAACAATATATACAGTAAATCTAAATTTCATGTGTTTTTCTGTTGTTGTTTCATTTACTTCTACAAGCTGTTGTCTTTGTGACAGTATCAGCAAAACTGTTTCTATCAACACCAGCTCCAGAAAACAGTGGGGGAGTGAAACAGCACAGTAGGAGTAGAAGTTGAGTATAACAGCTGCTTCTGACGTGTTTCATTCGACAATTTCACTCACTATGGAGAAACAGTGGGAGGTCTATTATAGAAATACAAGTACGATGCAGTTACGGGCGCCTTTATTACATCAAAGTGAGGTTGAATTAACTTTCCATGAGCTGTAATTGGCTCAGAGTGGCTGGAAATGTCACACGTAATGTAAAGTAAATGAAGCCCACCGCAGGCATTAGATGATGTTTGTGGTTTGGTGTTGTGGTCGGACCTGAGCAGCTCACTTTCTAGGCTACACACACATTAACACACATGGTGTATTGCATAGCCTCACATGCACCTTCAAACACGGACATGTTCACAGCTTTTAATGGACCTGTCTATCAACATGGTGTGCAGCCTTTCGGGGGGAAAGCGAAGGAGCGAGGACAAACAGAAGGAGTGTTCGTAGAAACGCAGGGCGAGGATGAGGATAAGATGAATGAGGAGGGTTGGAAACTGAGACAGGAGGGAAGAACAGACGCTTTTTAGGTTGAGCTGAGTTTATTTATGGAGCAATACAATGTACCAGGTTCCACAGCGCTTTTCAAAAAAACAATAAAAGCACAATATAAATCAAGGAGAACGGAAAGACCAACTACTTTAAAAAGCTCGATAAACAATTTGAACTGATGTTTTGTTTCACTTCATTCATTCAGTCTGATGTCGGGTTAATATCAGGAGATTTCTTTTTGGGAGGTGGGAGGCGTTGTTTTGTTTTGCATTAACCAATCAACGGCATTAACATTTGTTATTTCTATTAGTTGACTTACATCCACATTTGTTACCACTTTTTTTGGTAATTTTTCTTTCACTGTTTTTCACTGATGTAGCCATACAGTTAGCTCTTCTGTTCCTCTTCTTAATCCCATGTATGAGGCTCTTGGTTGATTGTTTCTCTAACTGGCAGAAACAGTGTTGCTCTCAGTAAGGAAAGTAGCTACTGGCCGTCCTAAAAGTTGCTAGAAGTCGCTAAATGACGCCATCACTTAGTTTGCATAATTGACAGGCTAGATTTTTGCTTATGTCACAGAGAGGCACACACTGTGGATGAGGTGAGTAAGTGACTGAGGCTGTGTGAGTCAAATGCAGAGATTTATACTGAACAAAAATATAAACTCAACACCATTTTACATTTACATACAGCCGCCGCTGGAAAATCAGCAACTTTCAAGGAGGAGAAATCAAGAGACCAAAGAGCTTTTTCCACAACGCTCCATCCCTATTGATCTGCGACTCCATGCATGCCCATCTCACAACACTGTCGAAACGAAAGTGAAGAAAACTAATTCGGAGCTTGCCGTCATTGTGGGTGGATTAACTAAAGAACTCCAACCGCTAGATATTGGTGTCAAAAGGTCTTTCAAAGTTAAACTGCGAGCTGCGTAAGAGCATTGGATGACAGAAGGCGAACACACATTCACCAAGACAGGGAGGCAACGCCGGGCGAGTTACTCCACTATCTGCCAATGGATCACGAAGGCAGGAATCATCACTGAACAGCTAAGTAACAGCAACGAGACTGACTCGGATAATGACGAGACGGATTCAGGCGTGCTTGATGCCGAAGTCGCCTAACTGTTTAACTCAAACACTGATGAAGGATTTAATTGATTTGTGGACGAGGAATGAACTGAAAAAACTGAAAGTAAGTGTATTGTTTTGTATTTGTGTGTTCCAACTGAAAATTGTTGAGTTATTGAAGTTATTGAGTTGTTAAATTAATAGAATCAAGTTTGACTTATCTGACCATTTTGTTTTGCTTACAATCTGTTGCGCCTTATATATGAAAAAAGCCAGCGATATTGATATTTATCGATAGTGCACCTTATAATCCAGTGCACCTTATGGTCTGGAAAATATGGTACCTAAATATCAGTATTTCAACAATATTGTAGGGTTGACATTTGGGGCTTTCACAACGTATTTACACAGGGAGATTTTTGAAAAATGATCAGCAGTAATGTGGATATAATGACTAAGTGTGATAATAGCACAGCTAGTCTGGTATTTTGGTGGATGTATCCAGGAAACCAGGAAAAGACAACACTTTACGACAATATTACGATATCCAAAATCTACGACGACATCTTGTCTCATATCACAACATCAACATGCTGTGCAAAATAAAGACAAAATAGTCAGTAAAAGGTGAATTTACAGAAGGCATCCTGACAGTATGAGACATGTACATGAAGAGTTACTGCATGAAAATGACTCAACATTACGATAAATGTTAGGTTCGTAATGACGAGGAATATAGTAAGAAGGCTAATAAGTGAAATATAACATTAGCGGGTCCGCAGGGGCACACGCTGTATGTTTGACATTTATCTTAACTGTCAGTCACTGAGGAGGCTCTTATGCAGAGTGACTCCAGTGAGCGAACAGACTGTCTGGTCGCTCACAGTCATGGCAGCACACTAATGTACTGATCAATATTCCACACAGAGAGAGGACATTCCAGGAAGTATTCCCATGATGAAGTACTGAGATTCTACAGCTAATTATGGAAACACTCACACACACACACACACACACACACACACACACACAAGATATAATCTGTCTACATACTTGTGAGGACAACTGCATCCTCTAGCTTCTAACCACTGACCATATGCCTACACTAACCTTAGTCTAATTCTCGCCTTTACCGAGTCTTAACCCTAAAAAGTCCTCTTAAAGAAGTGAAAACCAAAGTGTCCTTACTTTCCAAAAACAACCTTATTGTCAAGGTCTAAAACTGGTCCTTAAAAAGATGCACAAAGATAGCACGTACACAATCTTCACTCTTCACATGGGCTTTGTGTTCACTCAAGCATCGAGTGGATTTTACACAAAGTTGACCCAATTAAATGGACGTACTGGACGAAAGAAACATCAGACCTGTGATGGAAAACAAAGAAAAGGAGCGACCACAGAAAAACACTGAAAACAGACTTAATGCTGACACATGAGTAAAAATTTCCGTTGGCCTAAACTACAGTCAGCTTTTACCCTCCTCACAACGTAAATACAAAAATAATGTAAAAATGCAAGTTAAAAACCTAAAAAGAAAGATAAGTAAAGTGAAAACAGAAATAATAATAAATATTAATCTTTAGATTTACAATCTGCCACTGTTCTCCCCTTAGACATCTAACCTTACACTGCTTTGTTGAATACTTGATTCTGATTGGTTCGATGGTCTGTTATTTCTTTATAGCCGATGTTGCTATGTATAACTGTTGCTATAGGCGCAGTCCTGATCTTCTACTCTGGAGGACCATTTTTGTGGTAAATTATTGATTTCTTAAGTGTGTAGCCGTGTGAAGCAATTGTCTGTTATACATACCACTACATAACACTGCAACATCAGCGTGATAAGTACTACCTCAAATGACAGAAACCTCCTTTGGGAAATACTTAATTGAGGTATACGTTGACTTTTTAGTTTGGTCCACGTTCCATCAGCTAACATGGAGGGGGAAGGATTTATGACCTATATCCAGCCACCAGGGGGCAATCAAGATGTTTTGGCTTCACTTTTGGGGAGCTGTCATGTCGTCCATCTTTATACACAATCTATGGCGTATGTCCTTTGCATATCTCAAGGACTGCTCATGTGATCAGCTTCACACTTGGCGGTTGTATTGCTGGAGACCAAAGGACGTGCAACATCAAAGTGCAATTTGAACACGCAACACGTTCAATACTAATAACTCAATAAACAAGCCATAGCACTCTGTGTAGCAGTGGGGGGCGGGGCATCTGGGCACTGTAGACTAAACCAATCACCTGGCCCGTCCAAATGGCCACACGGTCCGAACGGCCACGCCCCAAACGGGCACTGAATCAGGAGTAACGCTTTCTTTCAAGCTGCATGAAATTGTCTGCACAAGAATGACACTAAAGATATTATATTACATTTTGACAAATTATTATGCTGGCCATATTGAAAGAAGACATTTTGGCATGTCACTAAGAAAAACACCGGTGTAAATAATAAAATCAATGATGACTGAATTCCATTTAGCTGATTCAGTTTCAGGGTCGTCCTGGTATTGTGAACATTGACTCACTGTCATGGCTTACTGAGACACTTGAATTGAACGGAGCCATCGATAACGTTGACACCACATGCTGTGCTATAATTATGACTTATAAAGATTTATGCTTGCATTACAAAGAGGGTAAACCTGCCTTTCTGCACCTACAATAAGATTAATGGCATCAAAACAAGGTACGACCGTGTAGTCCTTGTTTGACATATTGAGAACACTTTGACGGATTAGACGCTTAAGATTTTAATGATACTGAGTGATCAGCTTTCAAAAAAGTGAATACATAATGAAATGGATGCATAGCATGTTGACAGTTTAGGCTGTCATCACACTTAATCATTCATTTACTTTAAAAAACAAAGTTTGTAGAATATGATTTTGTTCATTTAAGTGTGTTGCCCTTTAAAAACCCTTTTATTATAGTGAACTGGATTCTTGGTTAACGGGCCATTCTGTTACATCCCAGTCCTGAGTCTGAATTATGTTTTCCTTGTTTCTGGTTTTCAGTTATTATTTCCTGTTTTATTTTGGCATACTCACCTTGTGTGTTTCCCATCTGTGTGATTACTAACCCTGTCCTGATGAGTTTCACCTGTCCCTTATCACCCTTCCTCTCTTGTGTAATTAGTCTGTGTGCTGCCCTTGTTTTACTGAGCGTTCCAGTGATATTATTCCCAGCTGACTCCTAGTGTTTATGAATTTGCTTCTGTATTTTTGACTAAGTCTCCGTCTCATGTTTTTGATACCGTCACCTGTTTTCCAACAACATTCTCCTGTTTTCTACTCTGTTTCTGCCGAGTCAGACTCCTTTTTTTTCTGAGTCTTGCTTTTGTCTTTTACCTGCTGGTGTTACCCGGATATCTTCTGCTACATTAAACAAACATTTTCTCCCTGTGAATTATATTCATATGTGACTTAAGCGACATTATGGGACGTTTATCAGCAGCAGAAAGCTGAACCAAATCGGATTCCATCTGATTCCTGTATCTTTGTGCTTCTCTGGTGTTCATAACACAAAGGAAACAACGGTGGCTATCACATGTCAACATCCACGTTCTTATACTGTATCTCTGACACCTGTTTTCTTAAACCTATAATAATTCACATCATAGTTATCTTTTAAAATAACTGATACTTTTATTTTTGGCGTATATGTGCAGTGACTAAGCATCCAACCTGTTCTCACTGCCAGCTCGTTAAATACCACCGCTTGGTAAGTGCCCCTCGGCGCTGGATGCTGATGCAGGGAGGCACCTTTTAGCAACGGTATGAGATGCACCAGGCTTTCAGCTAACTCCACTGTAAACCCAGCTGCAGCGTTATTCGACTTCAGAGCAACTGACGTGGTATAAAGAGTGTAAGAGTCCTGCAGGAGGGGTGGTGGACGGGCCAAACAAACATGAAGACTAAAAACAAAGACTTTCAACTACGTCAGTATCGTTAGTTCTGTGAGCAACGTGAGTCGCTAGTCACGTTAGTCATTAGGCAGTTGCTCTTTAGTTAGTGAGGTTACCATCAACCACAACTGTTTGCTAAAACTAACTACCTTCCTCTGAAATTGGAAGTTTATTTTGAAAGGTCAACCCTCCACAAAGGTCTGTCTGTTGGTGTGACGCCGCTTTGGCTGCACGGACTGTCACGGATGCAGCAAGCATAAATCGCGGATAACAGAAGGGCTGCGATGGTGAGGAAAATCTAATAAACACGGTGACAACAAGGTGCTGTGACAACACGGGTGTTACCAATCACACATATTTTACAAGAAACTATGGTGGTCAATATGTGTAGCACGCTAACTTTGAGCTTTAGTGTTGGCCGGCGGTGCGTCTGGTCTCTCTGGTCCAACTCCGGCCTACCTGCATACCGGCTGTGACAGCTCCATCCTCCTCACCACATTTGTTAACTCATTAATGTTATGGTGTCCTTATTGCGTTGGGTTTAAGTCTGAAATATTACCAAATAGGCACATTTTCATTTTAACACTAAATCCTCGATCATCTCTTGGTCTGTCAACTCTCTCTCATCCCGTGTGTTAAATAGGACACCTGCTACTCTGAGTTGATACTCTCAGATGGAGCATTCACTTTCAGTTTGTAGCGTCTGTCGTCCGACTATCTATCGACAACATGCTGCTGAAATGCCAAAATGAACGAAATTGGTTTTATTTCTGTAAAAAAAAAAGCAAAATGACAGGCATGTAATGAAATCGGTGTGTTCCCGACCACCGACTACCGCGACAAGCCTACGTAACAGACGTACATTGACACGCCGTTCCTGACACGTCTAAAAGTAATGTAAGAGGGGTACCCCATACGTCGGAGTCAGCAGTGGTATTAGACACCGGGTTGAAGCCTCACAAGGTAAATGAGGCAAAAAAAAAATGAAGGAGTAAATATTGCAGAGTTTGATTTAACATCTACAGCTTGCTCTACATTTATGCATTCCTCTATCATTTCCTATAATGCACTAATATTTCAAGCCAGTGGAAGAAAGAGATGAGTCTGAACCGTGAAATGCAACATCTAAAGACACAGAGAAAGACTCCTCCTTCATTCAAGACCTAATAGCACCTCAGCTGACAGTTCATTCTCTGCTTTGTCCTGATGAATGGACCACACACACACACACACACACACACACACACACACACACACACAAAGGTCTATCTCAGCATGATTACCATCAGCTCCTGGCCAAGAGAAAGTCATAAAACACACTCACCTCTCACTTCACAGGCTGTGCACCAACACACACACACACACACACACACACACACACACACACACACACCTGTCTACATTTACCCTCAGACACACCATCCAACATCCGTTCCAGTTTCATTAATCTGGTTCTTATCATGCCATCTCTGTCCACACTCCTGTGCACATCCTCCCTGTCATCTACACACACACACACACACACACACACACACACACACACACACACATCACTCATCCTATGCCTCCCTTCACTGAATAACCCCAACTGGTCGATTGTATTGACCACTATCACACTATAATGCACGTTTCTTAATTAAAATCTGCCTCAGCAGTTTGAGCCCAGTCCAATATGGTCAGAGCCTCCATATGAACTCTGTGAGTGTGTATGTGTGAGAAAAAGTGTGCATGTAAATGGTAGACAGACAGACAGACAGACAGACAGACAGAGGAGCTAGATAGACAGAGAGATAGGTAGATAGATGTAATACAGAATGTAGGATTAGTTGCCAAATTGTTTTCAGCCCTGAGAGAAAGAAAGAAAAAAAAGAGAGAGAGAGAGAGAGAGAGAGTGTGTGTGTGTGTGTGTGTGTAGGTGTGTGTGTGTGTGTGTGTGTGTGATTAAGAGCCTGGGTCTTAGCCTGTGCTGTAAGATCAATAGTAGATTTGAGTCAGACAGGAAAACAATAACATGAGGTAGTGCAATGGATGGATGGATGGATGGATGAAAAAAGTAAAAACTCTTTAAGCATTTGGAATCATCAAATGGGTATAGTGAGTGAGGGGAGATATTAAAAAAGATAAAGAAAGTGAGAAAGGGAGCTATCAACAAAACACAAGAAAAAATGGAAAGACCAAAGACAAAGTTAAGGAAGAGATAATCAGGGTGGCCGATGGGACTTGAATGCATTTTTAATAGTCTGATCTCATAGAAATATGTGAAATGACCACAATCTGTTAACAGCACATTAAGTGGTGGTGGCACAGAATGTGTTAAAATTAGGTGTTGGCACATTTGACTATTAATATCAGTTTAACGGCTCGGACAGACCGCACGCCTGACGAGTGCGTGGCGGCTGCATTACCTCACGGCGGCGGGATTCACTAATCTGTTGTTCACACTAGCTGCGTGTTAGCTGCATTTCTGCTGCTGCTGCTTTCTCTGCACAGATTTGACTTTCATAATGACCATTTCATGTCATTATAAATGTCATTTATATTAATTTTAGACAGTGTGCTCATTCATAAATAATAGTAATAATCCACAATTAAAATCCTGTACTATATTCATTCATAGTCACTGCATGTCCTACAGCACTGTCCTGCACACATTTCAGAATAAAAGTCTTGTTTTAACAAATGAAGGCGTTCTGCCCACAGAAAAAAATATTTAAGGGCTTTTATTTTGAAATGAAAGCAGAAAGTGTTGATTTAAAAATAAATCTTGATTTTTTTTCATGTCCGTGACATTTTCTACAGATATCTAGACATCAAAAGTGTAGATATGTTGCTGATATGATGTCAATATACAGTCAGAAGATCACCTTCACTGTGACATATTCTACATGTCTAGAATTTGAAACTATAGTCGTCAAACAATCACTTTCACTGTCTGCTGCTGCTGTGATCTGTGCGTGGCTTGCATAAAAAATAGGCGAGACTTTGAATCTCTAGAAGAGACGCAGCTGAGACGCTCTAACCCATTAACATGGCCGCCGAAATGAAAAAGAGGTAACGCAGCCGCCACGCGCTCCTCAAACATGTGGTCTGTTTGAGGGCTAAGTGAAGGCTCTCCCATGTGCCAAGCGTGCAAGAGAACGATGGCTGAAAAGTCAGTTTTTGTAAGAGTATAGGTCATTTGGCACAGATGTGGGAAGTGAATGGTGAAGCAAGAGAGAGAGAGTGGCGGCAACTGCAGTGAGTAACATTTTCAACTCTGACCCAAGTCAGAGTTTGGTTTGGTTATTCTGGGCTACTGAAGAAACGTGTCGGTGCAACATGGCGGACTCCATTGAAGAGGACCCGCTCCCTATGTAGATATAAACGGCTCATTCTAAGGTAACGAAAACACAGCATTTCTTTGTTTCTTGTTATTATCCACTAAAGGAAACATACTTATTAATATTCTATTCTATTTCTGGCAATAGCTCACCGTAATTGTTACACACTGGTCATTTAAATAAGACTAAAACTATGAAGGATAAAAATGATTACAACGTGACTAAAATAAAAGACTAAGACTACGACTAGATCTAAAATACCTGCCCAAATTAATACTGGTCTCCATCTACTAGATGGATCCATTGAAATAATGCAGTACTAGATTTTTAAAATTAAAAAATATAAAATGTACATTTCTTCCTTATGGTTTCTGTTTTTTTCTAAGAAAACAGGACAAGTGATTTACAGATCAGATATGTATGCTTAGCAGACAACAAAAAGCGATTTCATCGTAGTTAGACTGTGAAAAGCTGAATTTAAAGTTTAGCACTGCATCTCTATTATCTGCTGCTTATCAGTTCAACATCATACAGGCCAAATTATCGTGTGCTAACTGCAGACTATTTAAGCAGACTTCTAAGCAGCACACACCCATCAAAAAGTATAAAGAGACGAAAATGTGCGTTTTTACAACAGCTCCTGCCACCATTTTGGACTGAAAACGCTTATTAATATTAAATAAATTAATATCTTATTGTTCAACACATGCCATTTTGGTAGAATAAGACAACAGAATAAAAACAATTTTGTTTTACTTTTGTACAGCAGTTTGTAGGCAAACATTTTACTAGTGTCCAGTAGTCCCTTTAAGCCCTAAATGGCCGAAGCATCCAAATGTTGTAATGGAACAAACAATTGTCTTTCACTTCTTGGCAATATACGTTTTTTATCCGCATTGCCAAATGTCGCCAATGAAATAGTGGGTGGGAAATTCACCATTGTAGTCATGAATATCTTCCCAACACTAAAGTTACGGGCGTGTTGGAGGTAAAGATTAAATTATTTATTTAGTTCTTCAGAGTGAACTGCTAACAAAGTTTGATTAATCAATTTAACATTTTAATTTCTTGGTTTGATTTTTCTTTTTTTTTTTTGATTCCTTTGATGACTCCCAACAACCCCATGAGGCAGACATATTGAGGACACTGCACCAAAGAGTGCCTGGTGTCTTCAAGAGGAAGGGGCCGATAAGACATCTATCCACCCAGGAAGCCAGCCAGACAGACCTGTTTGCAGAGGTATAAGAGTGTGAATGAGTCGTATCACCTCCACCTCAAACAGCCTTATCACGCAGGGACAGCACCCAGTCGGCCTTTTAAAAACCTCCTACGGCCTGTCTCTCTCTCTCCATCAACTAACCTCCCTCTCTCCTCTTGTCCTTTTATCTCCAACGTATTTCTCCCCTTCGGTGTGTGCATGTGTGATAGTGTTGGACATCAGTGGCGTCTGCATGTGTTTGAATCCTTTCAGACGCGGAGGATGATCAAAAGTGTGTGGACATGTGTGTGTCAGTGTTGAAGGGGAAGTGACTGAACGCTGTCCTTAAACGACTTCTCTCAGCTGACAGGTGGTGGACTGACTGACATGACAAGACTGTCCTCCCAAGAAAAACAGCATCGTCTCCGCAAATGATTGATGACTTTTTATGTGAAAGCAACAAGGCCTATAGCAACTGTAGAAATTATGACTCAAAACCAGCGAGCTGCCTCCAGGTTTGAGAAGTGAAGCCAATGCTGAAGTGACTTAAACTTGCATTCTCCCTAACAGCCAGCAGGGGGCGACTCCTCTGGTTGCAAAAGAAGTCTGATTGTATAGAAGTCTATAAGAAAATGAGCCTACTTCTCACTTGATTTATTACCTTAGTAAACATTGTAGACATGAGTTTATGGTCTCAATTACTAGTTTCAAGACTTATTCAAATAAAGCATGATATTAATTTCGTAAATTATGGTCCCATTTAGAGTCAAATAGACAATAAAGCAAGGTATGCTTTAGGGCGTGGCTACCTTGTGATTGACAGGTTGCTACCACCTTGTCCAGTCTGGGAGTTGTCTATGTTTTTGTCTTACAACTTTAACCCTTTCACAGTGTGTTTTCAGTTCATGAAAGGTAATATCAACATTTTGGTCACATAAAAATGTCTTATTCTTTTCAGTTGTACTTAGCTCCACCTTTTCATGTCACCTCTGGTTCCAAAAACCCAAGATGTGATGACCAAAATGACAACGATAATGATAATGATAACTTCAATACAGCAGTCCACAAATCAATGGGTAATGGGTTATCGTAACAACATATCCTCATACAACTGTTTGTATGATAACTTATGAAAAGATAGTCCTCATTTTTCGCGTTTTCCTACGAATGTCCACCAACATGTAACGAACATGTCAATTTCTGATCGTTACATGCATACTGTTATGACTCCGAGCAGAGTCGACAGAGGACTCAAATGCAACACACTGAACAGTAGGGCTTGGGCAAAAAACGGCGTCTTTAATCACAGCAATGGTTCGGTACACAGAAGGCAATTGATAAGGCAGACACATCCAAAACGGCAGGCTAGGGCTAGGTCAAAAGGGGCAGGCAGAAATTCAGTAACCGGTATATAAAAATCACTCACTAGAAAACGCTGGAACTCTCGACACAAGGCACAAGACGATCTGGCACAGAAGGAATGGGGAGCACACATTAAATACTAGTGAGGGAGTGCTAGACACTGCACAGGTGGAAACAATCAGGGCGGGGAGATGACAATAGGACGCAGGTGAATGGTGTAGTAACTAGGACAGAGGGAGGTGTTCAATCGTGAAGGCAGGAAGCATGCAGGTGCAGGAAGTGATGTGGTCTGAAACGAGAGGAGAGGTTAATATGCCAAAATAAAACAGGAAGTGCAAAACAGAAAAGCATGCAACATGAAACACAGAACACTAAGACACGCTATTCCTAATAGAACCCCCCCCTCTAGGGACGGCACCCGACGTCCCCGAAACACCGGGATGAGATCGGTGGAAATCTCTAATAAGTTGGGGGTCCATGATATTCTTGGTGGAAACCCAACTGCGTTCCTCTGGTCCGTACCCCTCCCAGTCCACAAGATACTGTTTTCCCCTCCCTCTACGTCTCATAGCAAGAAGTCTCTTTACTGTGTACACTGGGCCCCCATCAATGATCCGGGGGGGAGGTGGGATCTTGGTGGTAGGGACCAGAGGACTGTCCTGAACCGGTTTCAAGCGACTAACGTGGAATGTGGGGTGTATTTTCATGGATCTTGGGAGCTGTAGGCGGACAGCAACAGGATTAATCACTTTAGTAATCGGAAAAGGACCAACGTACCGTGGAGCCAATTTCTTACACTCAACCCGTAGGGGAAGATCTCTGGTTGATAACCACACCCTCTGCCCAGGCCGGTACGTCGGTGCCGGGGTCCGCCTTCGATCTGCCATTTTCCTGCTTCTGGCGGAGCTCCTCATGAGCATTTGACGTGCTCCCTTCCAGATCTTATGACACCGACGAACCAAGGCCTGAGCAGAGGGGACCGAGGATTCAACCTCCACTTCTGGGAACAATGGGGGTTGGTAGCCGTATGCACACTGAAAAGGAGAGAGACCGGACGCAGAGCAAGGCAAGGTATTATGTGCATATTCAACCCAAATGAGATGCTTACTCCAAGATGTGGGATTTTGTGCCACGAGGCATCTGAGTCCGGTCTCTAACTCCTGGTTGAGCCTCTCCGTCTGGCCATTGGATTCAGGGTGATGACCAGAGGAGAGGCTCACTGATGCCCCCAACAGACTGCAAAACTCCCTCCAAAACTGGGAGATGAATTGGGGCCCCCGGTCCGACACCACATCCCTAGGAAAACCATGGATACGGAACACATGAGAAAGCATTACCTCCGCCGTTTCCTTGGCGGAGGGTAATTTAGGTAATGCCACAAAATGTACCATTTTGGAAAATCGGTCTACAATAGTGAGGATAGTGGTACTACCTTCGGAGGCAGGGAGACCTGTGACGAAGTCCACAGAGATGTCGGACCAGGGGCGATGGGGAATTGGAAGGGGATGAAGCAAGCCTGATGGGGGCTGATGCGAGGCTTTCCCCCGGGCACACACCGGACAGGCCGCCACATACTCTTTGACCTGCTTCTCCATGGCTGGCCACCAGAAGCGCTGCCTGATAATGAAGGCGGTTCTCCTGGCGCCCGGATGGCAGGCCACTCTGGAGGTGTGTGCCCAGTGGATAACCTGAGAACGCACAGAGTCAGGAACGAAAAGCCGGTTATGTGGGACCCCTTCGGGGGTCGTGACTTGAGCTAGTGCTTCTTTGACCTTAGTATCAATCTCCCATGTGACTGCACCAACAACGCACGAAGGAGGCAGGATACATGAGGGGTTCTTGGGAAGGTTTTCGGGGTCATGTAATCTGGAGAGAGCGTCTGGTTTGCCGTTTTTAGAGCCGGGTCGATAAGAGAGAGTGAAATTAAATCTGTTGAAAAACAGTGCCCACCGGGCCTGTCGAGAGTTTAGACGCTTCGCGGTTCTGATATATTCCAGGTTTTTGTGGTCAGTCCAGACTAAAAATGGTTGTTTCGACCCCTCTAACCAATGACGCCATTCTTCTAAAGCAGCCTTGACTGCTAATAGTTCTCGATTACCGATGTCGTAATTCCTTTCAGCGGAAGTCAATTTCCGTGAAAGGAAAGCACAAGGGTGGAGCTTATTATCCACCGCCGCTCGCTGTGAGATAACAGCTCCGATGCCCGTGTCAGAGGCGTCGACTTCGACAATGAATTGTCGATCTAGCTCCGGCAGGATGAGGATGGGAGCTGAACAGAAGCTCTTCTTTAACTGGTGGAAAGACCTGTCAGCCTCCGGAGACCAAATGAACTTAACCTTAGGAGAGGTCAACGCATGAAGGGGAGCCGCAATGGTGCTAAAGTTCCTTATGAACCGCCTGTAAAAATTAGCGAAACCAAGAAATTTTTGGACCAGCTTACGGCTGGTGGGGGTAGGCCAGTCAGAGACCGCGTTAACCTTAGTGGGGTCCATCGAAATGTTATCGGGACTCACCACGAAGCCCAAGAACGACACCGAGGTGACATGAAAGTCGCACTTCTCCACCTTGACGTATAGCTGGTTCTCGAGTAGTCTCTGGAGAACCCTCCGAACATGTTGGATGTGGGTCTGCTCGTCAGGGGAGAAGATGAGAATGTCATCGAGATACACAAAAACAAAAACATTTAACATATCACGCAGCACATCATTCACCAAGGCTTGGAATACCGCAGGGGCATTGGTAAGACCAAAAGGTATGACAAGGTACTCGTAGTGTCCACTGGGGGTGTTGAAGGCCGTCTTCCATTCATCCCCCTCCCGTATTCTGACTAAATGGTAAGCGTTACGAAGATCTAACTTTGTAAAGATTTTAGACCCCTTTAATTGTTCAAAGGCTGAAGAAATCAACGGGAGGGGGTACCTGTTCTTTATGGTGATGTCATTCAGCCCTCTATAGTCGATGCATGGTCGCAGAGACTGGTCCTTCTTTTCTACGAAGAAAAACCCCGCTCCAGCAGGGGAAGATGATGGCCGAATGATGCCGGCCTCCAGGGATGTCTCAATGTACTCCCTCATTGCTTCCTGTTCGGGCACAGAGAGGGAATACAGTCTTCCCTTAGGGGGAGTTTTACCTGGTAACAAGTCAATGCTGCAGTCGTAGTCTCGATGGGGAGGTAGCGAGGTGGCACGGGACTTGTTGAATACCTCGCCGAGGTCGTGGTAACAGGAGGGAACGTCCTTTAAGTCGGGAGGCATCATGGGAGTTGTGGTCCTTCTCGTCGCCGCTGGGGATGCACTAGGAGATTTAGAGAGCTCCGGGGAAGAAATAGAATGACAACAGGTTATCTTGCAATTCTCCCCCCAACTTAGTACTTCCCCTGTAACCCAGTTCATGTGGGGATTGTGTTTCTTCAGCCAGGGCAGGCCAAGAATCACTGGATGCACTGATGACTCAAAAACATTGAAACACACAGTCTCAGAGTGATTACCGGAAAAGAGGAGCTTAACGGGTCGCGTTCGCTGCGTGACCCGGCAGAGGAGCCTCCCATCAAGAGCACTAGCTTCCATCGGCTTCTCCAGTAGCTCTGTCTGAATGTCCAATCTCTCCACCAACTCCTGGTTCATGAAGTTATCGTCCGCTCCTGAGTCCACCAAGACCGGCAGAGAGAGAGACCTGCTGGGAGAGACAATCTGAGCCTGTGTTAGAGCCCGAGAGGAATTATTTGAAGTGGTTTGGCTCACCAGTGGCCTCTCTTTCATTAATAAGCCCTTTTCCTTTAACGGACACGACATCAAAAAGTGTCCGAGTTGAGCACAGTAAATACACCGGCCCTCCCTTAGACGGCGTTGGCGCTCCTCAGGTGAGAGGCGCGTCCTTCCCAGCTGCATCGGCTCAGCAGGAACGCTAGAGGGAGTCGGAGAACCCTCATCCGTGGCCGGTGACGCTGGCGGCCCCGAGGCTCTCTGGGAGTTGTAGTGCCTCGGCGGGAGCGGCGGTGAAACTGCGGCGGTTTTCTTCTCCTTCTCCCTCTCCCTCTCCCAGAGTCGGTTGTCGATCCTAATGGCGAGGGCGATAACTGCGTCGAGGTCAGAAGGAAGGTCCAGCGGAGCCAACTGGTCTTTTACGGGGTCTGCCAACCCGTGTAGAAAAGTGTCGAGGAGGGATGCTTCGTTCCAGCCGCTGTCAGCTGCTAAGGTGCGGAACTCTATAGCGTAGTCCGCGACTCGGCGTTTCCCCTGGCGTAGCCCGACCAGGGCTCGAGCCGCTTCTCTCCCTGGGGCAGAGTGATCAAAAATTTTTCTTAAGGTATCGGTAAAAAGAGAAACCGAAAAACATACCGGCGAATTCCTGGCCCATTCTGCCGTAGCCCATGCTTCAGCTCTGCCGGAAAGGTGGGTAATGATGAACGCCACCTTTGCTCGTTCAGAAGGGAAGTGTGCCGCCTGCAACTCGAAGTGCAGACCGCACTGGACTAGGAATGAGCGGCACTTGTCGGAATCCCCGGAGAATCTCTCCGGCTTCGCCAGGTGGGGAGAGCTGGACAGGAGCGGAGCTGACGCCATCAGCGGAGCAGGAGCGGGCGTCGCTTGGAACCCCGGCGGAGGTGTAGGTGGTGGAGCGCTCGCCACGGCGCCGGTGGCCTGGTGAGTTTCCAAAAAATTCAAAAGAGATTGCATCTGTGTACCAAGCTGGTTAATTTGCTCACCGATAGAGACGCGTAGGTTCTCCTGACGTTCGGTCAGTTCTTTAACCCCGTGGCAGACGGTGGTGAGCTGCTCCTGGTGTTGGTGGATCCTCTTCTCCTGAGCGAGGATCGCAGTACGAAACTGTTCAGTGTTAGCTGAGTCCATTTCTGGCCAGATCGTACTGTTATGACTCCGAGCAGAGTCGACAGAGGACTCAAATGCAACACACTGAACAGTAGGGCTTGGGCAAAAAACGGCGTCTTTAATCACAGCAATGGTTCGGTACACAGAAGGCAATTGATAAGGCAGACACATCCAAAACGGCAGGCTAGGGCTAGGTCAAAAGGGGCAGGCAGAAATTCAGTAACCGGTATATAAAAATCACTCACTAGAAAACGCTGGAACTCTCGACACAAGGCACAAGACGATCTGGCACAGAAGGAATGGGGAGCACACATTAAATACTAGTGAGGGAGTGCTAGACACTGCACAGGTGGAAACAATCAGGGCGGGGAGATGACAATAGGACGCAGGTGAATGGTGTAGTAACTAGGACAGAGGGAGGTGTTCAATCGTGAAGGCAGGAAGCATGCAGGTGCAGGAAGTGATGTGGTCTGAAACGAGAGGAGAGGTTAATATGCCAAAATAAAACAGGAAGTGCAAAACAGAAAAGCATGCAACATGAAACACAGAACACTAAGACACGCTATTCCTAATACATACAATCTCTTTTGTCCGGTGGATTACATACAAATTGATTTTGTTGGCTATATATGAATTACAGTGCATTACTTATCATAGGTATAGCTACGAACAGTGTATGAGAACAGTTTGATCGTAACCATGACATTGAAGGTCCCCTAACCTTCATGAAGTAGTCAAACCCAAACCATGACCATTCCCGACCCCTAACCAAGTTGTTTGTGCCTAAACCTGACCAAACTTTAACCACAGTTACCACATCATTAAAGATTAATGATTAAACATATAGTATTTGCTTTTCAAATATGATATATAGTGCTTTTGAAAGGCAGTGCCGTATGACGTTGTTCTGCCGATAGCATTGTCAGATCAGAAAACGCTCCTACGGTGTAGTTCTAAAGGGAAGTTATCCATCCATCCACCTTCAACCGCTTATCCCATTAGGTGTCACGACTGGGCTGGAGCCAATCCCAGCTGGCATTTGGCGAAGGTGGGGTACACCCTGGACAGGTCGCCAGTCCATCGCAGGGCTGACATATAGAGAAAGACAACCATTCATGCTCACATTCACACCTACAGGCAATTTAGAGTCAACAAGTTACCTGCATGTGTTTGGACTGTGGGAGGAAGCAGGAGAACCCGAAGAAAACCCACACTAACATGGGGGAGAACATGCAAACTCCACACAGAAAGGCCTCAATCCGGATTCGAGGAGAATAACATCAGTAGGGGAAATAAGGTGGGGTCATCCAACATGTTCTCATCCCGTTTACGTTTTGGCATCAAAACCACTATAGTTAGCTTTAGGAAAAAACACATGGTTGGGCTAAAAACTACTATGTTTGTACAGTGAAAATGAAACTCAACATTGCAAACACAGGATGCAAACAGCATCGTGTCCTGGATGACAACCTTGATGGCCCATCCACCTCCCCTCCCATCCCGTTAGTGTGTCTTTACAGTCATCAAACTACATCACCATACTCCCTGACTGATTTCTCTGAGCATGGATCACACGCCGACAGCTGTGACAAAACCTCTGTATTTGATGGGGGATGAGAACGGCTGGTTCATCGTGGACATGCACATCATATAGTTCACTTGTCTTGTTAACAGACAAGCCCATTACTAAAAAGACTGAAAAAAGGACCAATTAAATATTTGCATATTTTGTTGCATTACCACTGAATCAAGTAACTCCAGGTTATGTGAAATGGTCACACCTCCAGTATCCCTTCTCTACATTTCTTTTCTTTCTTTTCTGTCTGTCTGTCTGTCTGTCTTTCCATCTGCAGGCATCTGTGAGTGCCAACATAAGGCATTAATCATTTAAAACAACTCATTATAAATTCCCGTTGCCTGAACTGCTGGGCTTGCAGCTGCACTCGGTGTGTGTGTGCACATGTGTGTATGTGTGTCAATGTGAGCTAACTAAAGTATTCATATGTCGGGATGTTTGCATGTTTATTTAAGTGTGTGTACATGAGTGTGTGTGTGTGTGTGTGTGTGTGTGTGTGTCCAGGTGTGTGTTGCTTGCCTGGAGCCTTGCTCTGCTCTCATGGTTTATGCATGTGGAGAGAGAATCCTGGTCCCTCCAGTTTTCTCCCCCTCTTCCTCCCCCATTTCACCCTACTTCCCCAGAATAGACCTGATCCTCACCATACGTGCAGAAAGATAACTCCCATTCCTCCCCATTTCTGCTGCAGACCTCAGAAGACGAGTCAGAAAAGCAGAGACGAAGAAAGAGAGAGAAAGGGCAGCAAGACAAGAGGTGGGAAAAAGAGGGAGGAGGGGGTGATAAGGAAGCCATGAGGACATATAGTAAGGTGAGGAGAGGGAGTAAATGTAGGTATAACAGAGGGAAGAAAAGCCATCTTTTGCAAAGATGGCAGAGAAACTCCCTCAGATATCTGATCAACAATTACACCGACAAAGTCACTGACTACTACAGGACTGTTAATGAGCTACAGACCCTCTTCCTTACGCATAATGTAAAATAAATACTATTTAAAAAGCACAAAATAAAAGCAAAAGGTCTGCGCAGGGACACAGTCCCCACCTACAACTGCAGATACCCAGAGTAGAGTCCACCAACTTACTGGGGTCAGGCCTGGGTTGAAAAATTTCCAAATGTAACTCACCCAGGGTTCAGTTTCAGATAGCAGAACCCAGCAAGTTGTATCTCAGGGTTTCTGGCAGAGGCCTAGCGGTGGGCCATCAAGCCTAGGTTGACTCCCCGCCACGCCTAAGCATAGGGGAATTATGTATTTTTAAGCTAAAAAAGTAGCAAACTCCTTAAAGGATTAACTAGTGCATAGGTTGTGTGATGAACATTAGCAGGTTGGTATGCAGTTGAAAGAGAGAGAGACAGATAGAAGGAAACGGACTGACGGCAGCTAAGGCAGTAAGGTTATAGCCGTGAGCGTAGCAGTGCAGTGTGTGTACAGTTTAGACAGTTTAGTCTCTTCAAGACAAAGTTACAGTGTCTTGCTTGCCACAGTCTGTTTACTGAGGGGCTTAGCCCCAAATTTAGCCACACCTTCGGCTCAAGCTAGCTTAAAGTGGGCTGACCACTGACCTGAGTTTTGCTGGCAAAAAAAAACCCTGTATCTGCATTAGTGACTCCGACTGGGTGGTGGGGGCCTCACCACAGAGGGAAAGACGCAAAAACAAACGACTGGACTTTCCAGAGTGGGAGAAAACACAAGAAATCAACAAAAAATAGAATATGGAAAAAAGACAACGATTTAAAATTGCCAATCACAGTATAATTTTGATGTCACGATGTATGTAATATATACATACAGGAATAGTCAAAATGGCATGATAAAAATCAATGTTCATCTCAAAATTAATTTCACTTCGTACTTTAGAAATATATACCTTCTCAAGTACTCACAATCTCATGCTGTGAGATATTTCAGCTTGATTTTACTCGGACTCATTTGGACTCAGATTTTGTTTTCTTGCTCCATTTCTGTCTCTCCGGTTGCTTCCTCTGCCAGGCTCGGCTTTAACCATTGCCAGGTTAGAGAGGCAGAACACACACACACGGCAGCCATCACTATGATACTTCTGCTATATTAAGAAATAATCCTGAGCTGGCCGTACAGTGACACACACTCACCAACAGCGTTCTCATAACCCATATCTGCTATTTAGTGGGAAATTTATTCCACTACAACAAAGAGGACTGCATGAATGTCCATTTCTGGCATTAAATATCCACTAACAGAAAAATACTTCTCTCCAAAGTCTCCAAAAAGCCCCAGTAGTCACAGAAGGAAACAAACCAAGTGTGTCCAGTATTAGTCAGCTCTGTCTGCATGTTTGCATCATAACCCTTCGCTAAACAATCATATTTGCAAAGAATACAATGAAACGGAGGGAATACAGTTCTGATTTTTATCATCAAAGGCCCCATTCACAGTTATCATTTCAAGAGATTCATATCTGGATAAAATGCAGATGAGAATTAAAGGTTTTCTATTTGATATTCAGAGCATTAAACAACTATTTGCTATATAAAGGCTTAGGAAAAGACCACAGTTTGAGCTAAAATATGTATGTTTGTCACATAAAATAAGTTGATTTGCTGTGTAAGTAATTTACACAACAAAAGCAGTGCTCGAAGTGGGCCGGTATGCAGCAGTACGTAGAACCGGCACGTCTACATTTTTGTCCTTATCGTACCGGGACTGTTTCATGCATACCAGAGCTTCTCACAAGCTGCCAGTACTCTCCTCTGGCCTGTCCAGGTCAGGTTCTCTGGGAGATTCATAGCATACATTCATAGCATACATTCATAGCATACATTCATAACGGTGCAGCGCCAGCGTATTTCACGTTCATGTAGGGAACGGAAGCGCTGCACGGTGTTAATCACTGGGGAAGCCTGGGTGTTCACATCAGAAGTACATTTCTCTGTGCCGGTCAACAGGAGATTCTCATCCTCTGCAGTTCACGATCCACCACGATACAGCTGTCCGTCTGCTTGTGTATGTGGAAGAAGCACATCATTTACAGCCTACGATCACAAACAGCAGCGCCGCTAGGCTACTTCTAACAAATACAGTAGAGGACTTTTAAAATGTGATCGTGTGGAGGGACTGGGAGGGAATCAGAGGAATCAAAAGTCTGGGAGAACAGCAGGGAGAGATGGGAGGGAAGTCAAAAGCGTTCAAGAGACGCATGTTTTATCATCTCGTCAGAATCAGACAATTTATATCATATCTAATATACAGCACTTGGATGAGCCGACGCACAGCACGGTGGAGTGAGAACAAGGGTTGTGGCTGTTTATCAATATATTATTCACATACTTTTTTTTTAAAAACAGTTGGTGAATTGTTCATCATACCTTATTTTATTTGTATTAATTAAAAGTTTTCTGAATCTGCTCTTCTAATTTAAAGAATGTGATTTTACAGGACAAAGATTTCCTGAAGAATTAAATGTTCAGACGAAGGCTGTAATAAATAATAAAAAGAAACATTTAACGAGTAACAATAATGGTCCAAAATGATCCCCCTTGGACCCCCGACCCCCCAATATCTCCTACTATCTTTTATTCACTGCAGAAACTGAGAATGTGTTTCATTGCTGTATAATGTGTAGGACCATCCTGACTGGTACATTGCTCCTAAAATGAATGAATTTCTATCTGAATGAATGAATAGCTCAAACACCTCAGCTCTACATGTGTACCTACCTGTCTGCCTGGCTGTTGTTGATTCCTATAATATATTATAGTGGTACTATAAATAACACACAAAGCACTGTAAGTATCAATACCATGAACAGACACACCACCTTAACCCTATAATGTTCCATGATAATTATTGGAGTATTATAGAAGTACTACAGAGGATGAATAGCCCAAGTAATAATATAATAATATGACAATAAAATCACAACTGATTATAGTTGAACAGGAATAAGTCACAAGAGATTGCTGATATTGGTCGAGACACAAAACATGTGAATAAGAGAAATACTGGTACTTTTGTTTTTCCACTTCAAGCACTGAACAAAAGTAAAGTAAAACAAGTCAACGTTGACTCGGTTTCACACGGGACACGAACAGCGGTCTCTGTTTGTCTGTTGGACTTTCCCCGCTCTTTACCCTGAATTCACACCAGGCAGCAGCAAAAAGCAGCTCGCAATAATTACATTTTTTTTTGTCGCCCGGCGCTGTGTTCATGTGTTTCAGGTGGGAAGAAGTTCTTTGTAACATAGGTCAACATGTCACAGGAGTCAGGATCTGCTTATTGATTGGCTTTGGTCTCCCTGGAAATAAGAGAGAGGGTAATCATTTCTAGGAATTGTTATTCTAATACATAATATCTCAAAATAACAGACTCTATGATGCGGCAGGAGTAAACAGAGTTGTGTGATTAAAAAAAAGGACAAAGACAAAAGGTTAATGTTGAGTTATAGTTATGTTGAGCCTGATACATGTTTGTTTGTGTGTTTGAGAGTGCAGTACGTGTCCCCTGGTGACCCTCATAATGCTGTTGCCATCACAGTCGCTCCCTGCAGATTTCTCCACCTTGATGTCCCAACATGCCCACAGAGCTTCACACATGGAAACCGACGGCAATACCCGCCATCTGGGCACACACAAGACAGAGATACAGTGACCTTCACCGCGGATCACCCGGTTTCCACTGCAACAGTCATGTCCGCCTGTCAAGTTGTGAAAACTATTAAGTGCCAGGAGTGAGATGAGTAGAGAGGAAAGTATGAAGGTGTCAGGGAGGAATGACAGGAAGAAAAATAAGAGGAAATAGGATGGACAAAAAAAAGAGTGAGGCTGGGGTGGACTAAGGGGAAACAGAGGAATGTCAAGTGGAGTGGAGATTTTTAAAAGAAGAAGAAAGTGTGCTTCTGTGTGACTAATTGGAAAGAGCAGGGCAGAAACACAGGCAGGGTTAGAGGAGTTATTCCTGCTGGGGCCACTCAGAGTCAGACAGAATCTGGAAAGATGAACGTGTCCTACAAAATAGTGTCAGGACTATTTAAAGCAGCATGCCTTTATGATTCTGTCAGTAACATGGCAGAGTGGCCTATTAATTCAACCTTTTGGCCCGCCATGAAATCTTGTTCATTTACTGTTCTAGCCCTGCAATGCACAAAGACGGACATGATTTAATGTCCCTGGAAGAGACAAAAGCTGTTTGGTAATAATTATTAGACAAATGTAAATGGGAAAAAAATGAAAAGATATGTGAACCGTGTCAACGAAATCATAATATTCAATTATATTTTTATTTTATTCTCTCATTTAGTCTATGTATTTTATTATGTGTTTACCCCTGGTTGTGATGCACTTTTGTTGATGCATGGAGCATGTGAAAATACTGAGAGTTTGGAGACTTTTTTTTGGCAAAGAAATGCTTAAAAATACAAATTGTGCATAAACACTGTGCATGCTCACCAGACCATATGTAGGAGGTTGTCTTTTTATGTAACAGAAGACGGTTGGCTGGGTGAGAGCCAGGTAGCGAAGTTAGCAAACTATCTGCTGCTGTTAGTGCTCCTCAAAACATTTAACTAAAACTGTGTCTGGACAAAGTGGGGAAAATCAGTGGGTTAGACAGGAGCAGAAGTGCTAAAGGGATAGTTTGGGTGTTTTGAAGTAGAGTTGTATGAGGTCCATATCCATATATATATATATATATATATATATATATATATATATATATATATATATATATATATATATATATATATATATATATATATATATAGTAGACGTGCAGGGCTCCATGAATGAATATAGTACGGGATTTTACTTGTGGATTATTACTATTATTTACAAATGAGCACAAGTTTCTTGACCTTTCTCTGCCTAAAATGAAAATAAATTACATTTATAACGACATGAAATGGTCATTGTGAAAGTCAAACTCAATGTAGAAAGACCGGCAGCAGCAGCAGAAATGCTGCAGAAGCGCGGCTAACACACAGCCGGTATGAACAACGGACATGTGAATCCTGCAGCAGCCACATGCTGTTTACACTGCTGGTCTGGCCCAAGCATAACTCCTGTCTGCCTCTCCAACTGGGTGTGTGTCATCTACTGTAGGTAACATGCTGACTATGGATAAATACCTCATACAACCCCAATTCAAAACACCCAAACTATCCCTTTAACAGTAAATGATAGTATTGTGTAGCTGTCGTAATAAGCTCATGACAGCTAATACTGCATGATAAATTCACCTCAGCCAATGGGTGGTCAAGGTTGGGGCAAAATGTCCCGTCTCAAGTTATCATATACAGAAAGTATTATCACTATACCTTACTGGCTGAGACAACAGGCCTGAAAAAGGGGAAGAGATTAAAGAAAAACAGTAAAAAGCTGAACGCTGGCGTGGCCCTTTTCAAGATGGATAAATGAAAATGGCTCGACGTTGGGGTGATGCCAAAGTTGCTTTTTTTTGTGTTGGATTAGTAATTAACCACATTAATCACTTTTAACTAACTAAACAAATTAATCCATTCATCGAGCTGTTCTCTGTCAGAGCAGAACAATGACACATGGGTTGAGGTTGTGCTGAGGACGAATCCTCGGGGACAATCCGGTTAGTACCCCTTTACAGAAAATCTGAGTCCAATATGCATGTGAGGATGTGTGTCAGTGCCCACATATGGGGGTTTACATACAGCATGCACACATTACTGGATGTGTTCATAAGTTTGCTGTGTATATGCCTCTGTGAGTGTGTGAATTAGTGTGTGTGTGTGTGTGTGTGTGTGTGTGTGTGTGTGTGTGTGCATCTCCACTGAGCTGTCAGTGCATCTGGAGGCTTTCAAACAGGATTTCTGCTGCTTGGCGGAGGTTTATGCCGACGCTGGGGCTTTTGATTCGCCGCTCACTCACGGACAGCCATGCATGACAGACTGCTTCCTCTACCGCAGAGAAGGAGAAAGAGAGAGAGAGGGAAGGAGGGGAGAGACACACTGAAGAGGAGCAGATGGAGAAAGAGAGACAGACATAAAGGAGGAGGAGGCGGAGTAGGATAAAAGGTAGAGGCTGTTAGGAAGAAGAAGGAAGGAAGAAATATGGACCTAAAATGCCAGGAATGAAAAGAAAAAGAGAATGACGGAGAATGACGGACAGAAAATGTGCTCTGTTGTTAGTTTAGAGGAGAAAGGAAAAAGGATATTTCCATCACTGCTTGGAAAATACCCATATTTCAGCGAAGTTGAAAGGTGATTACATTCACCAAAATAAAACATAATTGCATGTCAGGATTCAGGCAATCGTTTTAAATACTCACTGGCAGCAACAAGCAGCTAATGACTAATAGAAGTTATTTGCTTTTTAGGTCTGGCGGATGATTTCACCTCCGCCAGTGTTTCTGCATCTCAATTAGGATTATCGTTACTGGTAGGAAGCTTCCAGACAGTTCAAGCTGTTTGAAAGAGTGTGCCAATAATAATTTGCAGTAGAACCGACCAGCTCCTTTCTGGAACTGTAGTATATTTGGCTTAGTTTCAGCTGGGGGGGCTATCCTGCAGCTGTTGAGTTAGGACTTCCTCAGGAGCTATTTAGTTAGAAATATAATAAGTAATAATACGATGATCAGATTTTTGTGGAACATCTTGTCTCATCTTGTGTATTGGCAAGAATCTGGTGACACGATGTCTCATGATACAGGGGTAACGATTCAATATAGTGCGATACTGTAAGCAAGGGTATATAATGAGATTATCATGTATAAAATCTTAGTAAATAGATCACTATGTGAAATGGCTACTATGGGAGCTAATATCATTACACAAGAATGCAATTGGACTCACTGGATCCACAAAACCCAAGACTGTTCAGGGACAGCAATATGCAAAAATATTCAAACACACCATTTTAGAAAAGGAGAAAATAACACATTTGTACTGCATCCAAAAAAGGTGCTTTTTTGTCAAAAACTGTATGTGAATATTATAAAATGGGCATGTCTGTAAAGGGAATACTTGTGGGTATCCATAAAACCCTTTTTCATTTACATATCTTGAGGTCAAAGGTCAAGGGACTGCTTTGAAAATGGCCATGCCAATTTTGTCTTCGCCAAAACCTGTCAATCAGATAGTAGCCACACCCGAAAGCATCCCCTGCTTTATGGTCTATTTGACTCTAAATGGGACCATAATTTACTAAATGAACAGCAGGCTGTATTGAAGAAGACTTGAAACTAGCGATTGAGACATAAACTCATGTTTACAATGTTTACTGAGGTAATAAATCAAGTGAGAAGTAGGCTCATTTTCTCATAGACTTCTATATAATCAGACTTCTTTTTGCAACCAGAGGAGTCGCCCCCTGCTGGCTGTAAGAAAGAATGCAGGTTTAAGGTATTTCAGCACTGGCTTCCCTTTTCACTTCACTCGCCAAAATTTAGCACAGTTTTTTAGCATCATTTGCGACATGCAAATATGAGTGTGGTTTGTCTCAGTGGATTCCTCAGGTTTTCTAGTTTCATATGATACCAGTACTTTCACTCTACCTTTAGGACCAAGCTCGCTACAACCTCCAAAAGACAGAATAGCACCCAGCGGGTCTTCGGATTTTAAAGAAGTTAATTAAAAATAGATATCGATATTTGTAGAATCTATACAGTATCAGGAAACATAATATCGCAATACTCATGTTTATTGATATTTTCTTACACCGCTGCTGTAAAAGCTTTTCAGTTGTGCCACACAGAGAAATACAGAATGTGGTTTGGTTAAATATTGAAAAAATGAACACATCCTGCCTTGTTCTTCTGTTTCTAATATCAATGTAGGGCTACTGTAAGGCCTGTTATATAATATAAGTTTGTTCAGAAACATTACATAAAGACCAGCAGACGAAGACTGAGAGAAAATGGAGCAGTGATGAGCTGACACCAGCCACCATTTATCTCAGTTCTAGGTTTCGTCTGAATTATGATCATTATCTTGCATCTGCGGTGATGAAAATACATCCTCTCATTTAGGTCACGGCGGTCGTGTCCGTCATTACCGAGGAAACCATCACTGTTTTGTTTTTTTTTTTTTTTCGTCCTTATTAGAGACACGTTCCATTCTGCTAGAGGGAAACTGCCATTAGGCTGATAAATTTGTTTATACTGTAAGCGAGAAATGTAAGTGGTAATTACCAAAGTGTCATTCCTGTAACCTGTCATTATTATCATTATTATTATTATTATTATTATTATTATTATCATCAGCAGGACTGCTATCAGGAATAGACAACACATTCTCACTCCCAGCTCGTAACATACTGCAGCTTGGTCGGTGCTATGATGCTCTAGATACCTCTCCAGTGTCAGTTTTGGACATGTCAGGGTGGGGGTGTCAATATACGCTCCCTACATGCATAGGGTCTTTTCAAAATAAACTTTCCCATCTTTACTGGAAGTTAGGCCACAAAACGTCTTTCCTAGGGTTAGGAAAAGATTGTGGTTGACGTTAACTTGACTGACTAATGACTCATGTGACTAAAGATATTAACGAGTCATGTGACTAACAACTGACATGACAAAATAAGCCAACGTTGACTTTTAGCTTTACACGGGCCACACAGCAGTGGCCTGGGTGAAAGTCCTGTGTCCATTTGACCCACCCGCCCTAAGTCGACTGTCACACACATAATATTACATCCGTTGCACTGAGCGTCTAATAATGATGCAGAAGCCGAGGGACACTGACCAAGCTGTGGTATTTGACGAACTGGGAGTGAGAACAGTTTGGAATAGGACAGCTAGCATTGGGACCACATACATTACTGGAAATTATGGTTGAATAAGTGACCTCACCCACTGGCTTGTGGACTGTCATTTTGAAGCCTGAAGTTCGGCTTTTTCCCCTCACCGTCAGTTTTTTCGACTGTCGGCATCTTTCATTTTTGCAACCAGAAATGACACAAGAGGGTGGAGCTCAGTACAACCCAAATAAGACATTTTTAGGTAACCAAAATGTGACAATTAACTTCCATTACCTGAAAACACATTGAAAGGGTTAAAATTATAAGACTGGACAACACTGTTGTAGCAACCTGTCAATCATGAGATAGACACACCCTAAAGCATCCCCTGCTTTATGGTCTATTTGATTCTAAATGGGACCATAATTTACTAAATGAACATCCTGCTGTATTGAAGAAGACTTGAAACTAGTGACTGAGACCATAAACTCATATTTACAATGTTCACTGAGGTAATAAATCAAGTGAGAAGTAGGCTCATTTTCTCATAGACTTCTATACAATGAATTATTTTTGCAAACAGAGGAGTCGCCCCCGCTGGCTCTTAGAAGCAATGCAGGTTTAAGGCACTTTTACATTGGCTTCACTTTTCAGCACCGGCGGTTGCCGCCTGGTGTGTGCATAAGGCATCAGCAAAGAACATTTGTGCCTTTTGCAGGTGTCTGTGACGTACTGTGAGGTGTAATTAGCCGTGATAAAGTAACGCAATAGCACAAAAGTGAAATGGACTGGAATGTTCTCTATATCTCACGTCAGTGGGGGCGATAACGCGCTGGTCATATCATCATAAATCTATCTATATCCACATAACTATCACCTCTGCCTTCTTTCTAAACCTTGTTCTCTCACTTCCTCCCTCTTGTTCTCTGCCTTCTCCTGATTTGTCCTCTCATTTCTTCTCTCACTGTAACTGTGTTGTCAGTGTCGCTACCGTTTTCTCACACTGCAACACCTTATCTCTCATTTTATTTCTTTCTTATTCATTCACACTTAGTCTGAGAAGTCTCAGTTCAAATCAAAGTGTGAGAAATTGAAGGGGACTACAGGGACAAAAATGTCAGAAGTGAACACAAGACGTATCACTAAAGTCACAAACAGGATGATATTCACTCTACAAACAATACAGTTACTCCCATCTCCCTGAATAATGTTTTGAAAGAAGTGTAATGCTATCTGCATGTTTTTTTATCAACTTAATGTGAAAATGGTTTAATAAATCTATCTGCAAAGTGACAAAAATGTACCTGGAAAACATTCAGTGACAATAGTATATATAGTAATTTGGTTTCCCAATCTGCTCATAGCAACTAAAGTATGATTTAGGTGGATGGATGGATAAAGAAATGATGGGGAGGAGGAGGAGGTGAAGCAGATAGGTAGATGGATAGATAGAGATGGTGGGGAGGAGGAGGAGGTGAAGCAGATAGGTGGATGGATGAGAGAGAATGGTGGGGAGGAAGAGGAGGTGAAGAAGATAGGAAGAAGGATGATAGAGTAGTGGTGGGAAGGAGGAGGAGATGAAGCAGATAGGTGGACGGATGATAGAAAGATGGTGGGAAGGAGGAGGAGGTGAAGCAGATAGGTGGATGGATGATAGAAAGATGGTGGGAAGGAGGAGGAGGTGAAGCAGATAGGTGGATGGATGATAGAAAGATGGTGGGAAGGAGGAGGAGGTGAAGCAGATAGGTGGATGGATGATAGAGAGATGGTGGGAAGGAGGGAGGGAGGTGAAACAGATAGGTGGATGGATGATAGAAAGATGGTGGGAAGGAAGAGGAGGTGAAGCAGATAGGTGGATGGATAAAGTGATGGTGGGGAGGAAGAGGAGGTGAAACAGATAGGTGGATGGATAAAGTGATGGTGGGGAGGAGGAGGAGGTGAAACAGATAGGTGGATGGATAAAGTGATGGTGGGGAGGAAGAGGGAGGTGAAACAGATAGGTGGATGGATAAAGTGATGGTGGGGAGGAGGAGGAGGTGAAGCAGATAGGTGGATGGATAAAGTGATGGTGGGGAGGAGGGATGAAGAGATAGGAAAGATGGATGGAGGGATGAAGAAGAGGGGGAAGGAGGAGGAGGTGAAACAGATAGGTGGATGGATGATAGAAAGATGGTGGGAAGGAGGAGGAGGTGAAGCAGATAGGTGGATGGATGATAGAAAGATGGTGGGAAGGAGGGGGAGGTGAAGCAGAAGGTGGAGGAAAAGTGATGGTGGGGAGGGGTGAAGCAGATAGGTGGATGGATAAAGTGATGGTGGGGAGGAGGAGGAGGTGAAGCAGATAGGTGGATGGATAAAGTGATGGTGGGGAGGAAGAGGAGGTGAAGCAGATAGGTGGATGGATAAAGTGATGGTGGGGAGGAAGAGGAGGTGAAGCAGATAGGTGGATGGATAAAGTGATGGTGGGGAGGAAGAGGAGGTGAAGCAGATAGGTGGATGGATAAAGTGATGGTGGGGAGGAAGAGGAGGTGAAGCAGATAGGTGGATGGATAAAGAAAGATGGTGGGGAGGAAGAGGAGGTGAAACAGATAGGTGGATGGATAAAGTGATGGTGGGGAGGAAGAGGAGGTGAAGCAGATAGGTGGATGAATAAAGTGATGGTGGGGAGGAGGAGGAGGTGAAGCAGATAGGTGGATGGATAAAGTGATGGTGGGGAGGAAGAGGAGGTGAAGCAGATAGGTGGATGAATAGATAGGTAGTTACCTCCTCACCTTGTCGTTCATTCTCTGCTTCATCATGTTGTTAAGATGAAGGGATGGCGTGAAGCATCAGTAAGTCCTGACTCCTGACCAGAAAGGACAATACGGCCAAAATCTTCTATCACAGCTTATGTCATTTTATATCACGATACATTAATTCTGTAAATTATATTAAGACACCATTTAAAATGACACCACACCTCATCACATTTGATTATTTTCTTCTTTGATTTGGAACCTGGCTGACGTCAGTGCAATATGATGCAAATTTATATTTTAGAGTCTACCAAAAAAAAAAAAACCTGACTTTTCCTGCATGATTTACTCCTCTTTCATTTCAAAAAGCAGACACAACACCGTCAAAATAAAATAGACGTCTGGTTGGTTGGGATGCCTCCTCCTGCTCTATGTCACCCTCCATCCACATCTGCCCAGATCAGTTACCTCGCCAAGCAGCTGGATTCACGAGATCGCAATAATTGCTACTACCCTACTACGGTATTGCCAAATCTCTACTTTTCTACCGTTGCAGGGTATAAACCATCATATCGCCCAACTCTACACCTGACTGTGAGTAAATCCATCCACATGCAGGTCATTCCTCTGGAGAATTGAACACACTTTCATTCTACTTGTTCTGCCGCATTTCAGATATAAAACCTAAGATTTACTATATTTTCAGAGGACTAAAGACGAATGATGAATAAAAATCTAACATTACACAAATAAAATCTTACAAGAGACCATCTTGTAATGGGATCACACCATTTCGCCTGACTTCTGGAGCTCTTGCTCAGACCACACGCATCATCGAACCTGGCCTTGATTTCCATCTCCACTACACACCTGTATCTGGTGACAAAATCTGTCCACCGACCGACTGACAGACGAATAACCACCTGAAGCTACAGTAGGTGTCTCCAGGACAACATTTTACCACGACGACTCACACAGACGGACTCACAGGATGAAAACGATGCCAACCGCACGCTGTTGTGAAGATAATGATAATTAGATAAATGTAAAACAAAACTATAAAGTGGTCACGCACAGGAAACCGCTGTGTGTGTTTGTTACTGAAACACAGCGAAGTCACACACACTCGTAAATAGAGCGTGTGACAGGCAGGAGCTGAGATTTGAGAGGCGGGAACAGAAAAGCACAATCTGCAGATTTTCTGCAGGAAACCAATTAATCCAGCACACACACACACACACACACACACACACACACACACACAAACACAGACACACACATTTCTATTTGC
Source organism: Pterois miles (assembly GCA_947000775.1). Taxonomy (NCBI): domain Eukaryota; kingdom Metazoa; phylum Chordata; class Actinopteri; order Perciformes; family Scorpaenidae; genus Pterois; species Pterois miles. The sequence continues at coordinate 3,336,465 of CAMQGK010000571.1, read as the reverse complement.
CACCCTACGTGCACGCTGAGTCTAAAATTAGTACACAGTCTGTTGAACAACAAAGAGGCTACAGGGAGGAAGACGTGCTGCCAGAAGGCTTAAATGACAAACGGCTGAGAGACAATAGAGAGATGTGTTAACTGCAAGAAATATCAAACATTCATATACTTTTACTATACTGTTTTTGTTGTGGGTTTTTTTGTGCTTTGTTCATTGGTTTTAACTGTAAACCTCTGGTCAGTGCAGTCTTGGCTCATCTGGGTTAAGTGTAGTGGATTAAAGGTCATTTCCTAGTTAACAGGTGCAATCAGCCTCATAAACACAAATCACCAAGTGAAGAAACTGACAGAAACTATCAGCACAATCTATATATTCAGTGCTGTAAAAACGTACTTGCCCCCTTCCTGATTGCTTATACTTTTGCATATTTGTCACACTTAAATGTTTTAGATCAAACAAATTTCAACATCAGACAAAGATAACCTGAGTAAATACAAAATGCAGTTTTTAAATGATGATATTTTTTATTAGGAGAAAAAAGCTATTCAAACCAACCTGGCCCTATGTGAAATAGTCATTGCCCCCCTTGTTAAATCTTGAATTAACTGTGATTAAGCACAATTTTTTTGAAAAGCTTTCATTAGCCACACCCACACCTGATTACTGCCAGACCTGTTGAATCAAGAAATCAATTAAATAGAACCTGTCTGACAAAGTGAAGGAGGCTAAAATATCAAGTAACACATCATGCTGCGATCTAAAGAAATTCAAGAACAGATGAGAAACAAAGTCACTGACATCTATCAGTTCAATCTATCATTTCTAAGGCTTTGGGACTCCAGCGAACCACGGTGAGAGCCATCATCCACAAATGGAGAAAACTTGGGACGGTGGTGAGCCTCCACAGGAGTGGCCGGCTGACCACAAATTACTCCGAGCATCGACGACTCATCCAGGAGGTCACAAAAGAACCAGAGCAACATCTAAAGAACTGCAGGCCTCACTGCCTCAGTTAAGGTCAGTGTCCATGATTCAACAATAAGACAGAGACCAGGCAACAATGGCATCATGGGAGAGATCCAAGGAGAAAACCACTGCTGACCAAAAACAACACAAAGGTTCATCTCAACAGCATCATACCAGCAGTCAGACCTGGTGGTGGTAGAGTGATGGTCTGGGTCTACCTTGCTGCTTCAGGACCTGGACGACTTGCTGTAATTGATGGAACCATGAATTCTTCTCTCTGCCAGAAAATCCTGAAGGAAAATGTCCGGCCATCAGTTTGTGACCTCAAGCTCAAGCCCACTTGGGTTCTGCAGCAGGACAAGGATCCGAAACACACCAGCAAGTCCACCTCTGAATGCCTTAAAACAAAATGAAGGAGTGGCCTAGTCAAAGTCCAGACTTCAATCCGATTGAGATGCTGTGGCATGACCTTAAACAGGCTGTTCATGCTCAAACCCTCCAGTGTGACTGAATTAAAACAACTGCGTAGAGTGGGCCGAAATTCCTCCACAGGGATGTAAAAGACTCATTGCCAGTTATCGCAAACGCTTGATTGCAGTTGTTGCCCCAAGGGTGACACAACCACTTATTAGGTTTCGGGGGCAATTACTTTTTCACAGCACTGTATGTAAATCAAAGCACAAACAAACGTGTATTTTAACACTTTTACTTCACCATGGCATGAAACCTTTTACATTTATAATCTGAAACACTGTGTGGTACACAGGCAGTAAAGTGTTTAAAGTTTGTGGGAGTAAAAAATGTAGCTTCTCTGGAATAAAAAGCATTATTAGTTTGGAAAAATGTCCATTTGTTTTTATCCTTTTTTGTTTTTATTGAGAAGGTAATGAGTAAATACATTTTAGGGGACAATGTATACAGTAGCAAAGATGTCCATAATGCCACAATTGTTTCCTTTCTCATATCCATTTATAGATCGCATCTCCACTTGAGAAAGACTCAATCAGCTGTCAATCACGTCTCATCCTCTTTTTACAGCATCAAATAACAGCATGATAATAACTACCTAGAATGACAGAAACCATCTTTGGGAAAAATTTATTTAACATGTACTTTGACTTTTTAGTTTGGCCCATGTCCCATCCACTAATATGGAGGGGGCGGGATCTGTGTCCTAGCCAGCCACCAGGGGGCGATCCATATGTTTTGGCTTCATTGTAGGGGAGCTGTCATGTCGTCCATCTTTATATACAGTTGATGTATCAGCCCTGTTACTCTGTTATAATTGGACAGATTTAAAGTTTCCACTTCCACTGCGCCGCCCAACTGCAGGCACTTTGGATAAAAGCTTCCACAAAATGGCATGCATTACATTCCTCTCACTAATGGTTCATATAAAGGCACTTTTATCAACATATTTGCATCAAGGTTCACAGTTCTGCATGCAAAAACGGTGCGATCGATACATCAGTTTGCACAACCGTAGGCTGCTAATTTGTTTTGGTATCATATTGGCTTCATCAGAACATTCATATTGAACTCAGTGAACTGCCGTTCATGATTAAATGTTTGAAATGTGAATTAGAGGTGCTCGACTGCTTATTGCTTTTTGCCTTTAATATTTACTTTGAAACACAGGGCCAGTCTTTGCTATAGCAATACATGACTTCAGTACAATTTCAAACCCTATTCAGTCGACTGGTTTTACTCCTATCCTGAGCTGCTCGGGAGGCAGAATTAATCTTGTGTTCAATCCAATCTCAGGAGGTGAACACACTAAAAAGCTGCGTCTGAAGTAATTCACCGCTCCCTCCTCAGCGTCCAGGGAGTTCTATGTAGAGGACGACATAGTGAGCTCATCGGCAAAATGAAAAACACCTCCGGACACTGCTCTGATTACTTTCTCTGCACGGTTAATTATGTCACTGCTATCGCACAATCAAAACGTCCCAGATCAAAATTTCTGGTTGACCAACCATAATAAATACATGTTTTTTTGTGATAAATACATGTTGTAAGCTATTTTGCTGAGTTGTCTGTTAGCAAAATGCAAAGACTGAATTTAAGTTCTCCTTGTTAAGCAGTGCTGCAGCGTATACTGTATGTCAAGAGCTTTTATTGTGAAAGGTAAGAATGGAGGAGTGCAGCGATGATGTGTTGCCGTCTGTCATTGTGTCAAGCGTGTTATCCCAAAATTTTCCCAAAATAACAAATACAAAGTACTTTGTGGCTGTTTGTGTTGTGTTGTGATGTGCTGCTCTGTTTACATTAAACATATTATTTTCATGCCACAACTTGTGGATTTGTCTCAACCGCGCTGCTCCCTCTCCTCTCGTCCGTCTGCCATTTTGTCCTTCAACACAATGGAATGGAACTGGAGACAGTGAACGCAGCACCGTGGCTGCTACAATAATTCGCCTTACAGTGAACTGTTGACTCCCTGGACTGGAAGCTGTTTATTTTATTTGGGTTTTGTTTTTCACCTCGGAGTGGCCGTTACTCTATTATTACTATCTCTACTTGTCGATCGTACAATTAAACCAATCCAACCAACGAGTGAGGCACCTGCTAGCCAATTACAGATAGAGGGGGGCGGGTCACTGAGTCATACATACATGCTATGGTCACCTCTGTTAGTGTGGCATGGATATTCAGAATTATTAAAAAAAAAAATAGGAGGACAAGAAGTGACGACGGTGTAAACGAGAGCGAGCAGGAAGCAGCTGCGCCATTCACTTCAGTAAACACTGAAGTCAGCAGTAACACTGGAGTAAACATTCATGCTAGGAGGGTTAGCTACGGCAGCTAGGGAGCACAAGGAGCAGTGTAACTCCACATGGAAGAAACTTGAGTGACGACAACAACACCAAGCTTCACGGTAACATTACAGATGTGAGGAACAGCAACAGGCCACTGCAGCCTCATGACCCCCAAAGACCACTCATGCATTTCCTCCTTTACTCAGGGAAAAACAGGTCATTCTGCAGTTATGATGTTAGAATGAATGTTTACTTCAGTGCTCAGCTGGACATCAGTGCTTATGTTTATCAATGCATATATTTCTGCTTATGCTTGACTTTTGAGTTAAATAAATGGACACAGCACTACACTATTTTTGTTTGTTTTTTAGATTTTGGGAGGTAATGCTCCTTTTTAGCGAGAAAAAAAATATTTCTCAGCACCGCTGGAGTGCTCACAGGGCCACTGCTCAGCCGGAAGCTAATACTACAGCTGGGGCACCGCTAGGCACTAATATTGTCGGTTCATGTTTAATAATCGTGTCTGTCTTATTGGTTTAAAAAAAAAATTAAAATTAGCATCCCTAATAGGGTATAATAATTCTCACTGTACATTCAAACAGCCATTCAAAATGGCGACACACATAGCCAAGAGTTTGTCTTCGTTGTAACACTATATTTAACATTTAATGTTATGTATTAATGTTGCATTAACGTAAAATTGGGCTAAAGCAGAGAAAAAGATATGAGAGGGGGAAGCTAATTATATGAAGCTAGTTATCCTGTTACTAGTTAGCCAATATCTGAAATGCTTCTATAACATATGGAGCTATTATTGTCTATTTATAAATTCATATTGGATTATTAGTTATCAGTTTCTGTTGTGAAAAAATGCTGTCCAGGACTTCGCCCACTAAGGTTGAGATCAACCAGTGAGATAATTTCAGTCTCCAGAGCTTAGAAATCAGTAATGTTCTGCAAGTGAGGGAAGGTGAGCTAATTGTTGCTGGTTCAAACTCCTGGTGTGAGTGTGTGACTGTGGAGTGGGTGGTATTATTGGACAGCTGTGGTGCACAAAGCATTTAAAGGTCATGATTAATTGCTGAAATTGTTTTCACAATTCCAGCACATCTAGAAAAGGTGACAACCTGCAACGTTTTTACGCCCAGCATTCAGACATGAACCGCCACTGTGAGGTTTTCAGCGTCTTTCCCAGGTGTACTTTTTCAAGGGTTGAATAACTCATTTAAATCAGTTGCAACTACACGGTGTGTGGGTGTTTCAGTATCCCTCATTCATATTCATAAGAGCCGCAACACACACTTTATCCTTTTCAGGTACTAAACTGACAACGCTAGCACACATCACACAGGAAAACATCAAATGAAAAGGGGTTCATCTGGTTCATCCCAAGATGCTACTTATTCATTTTAGAAGAGAAAATGCTACCTGTAATTTTAAATAAAATGACTCAGTACTTCAAGTGCTAATGTGCTTTATAATGACGATGGAAATGATCCTTTAAAGACAGCAATTTCACAACAACCTTTTCTTTTGGAAATCCAGTAAGAAGACTAAGGGTCTACAGCCATGCTGGCACTTCTGGGAGGATGTACTTAGGTACATTGGTGTTTTGCGCTAAATGCTAATGCCAGCATGGTACCATAATCACATTAATAATGCTATCATGTTGATGTTAAGCAGGTATATTGTTTGTCCATCTTAGTTTAGTATTAACTAATTGGCAATAAGCAAAAAGTACATCTGAGCCGAATGGTCATGAACTTGACACTACATCACAAAGTGTTGACCTGATAATGGTGCTAGATGAAAAGTTAAAGGATCACAAAAGTTAATATAGTACATTAATATCAGTACCAAGTTTCATGGGAATCCATCCAGTAGTACCATAAATGTGTACCTCATGGTGGCGCAGACTAAAAGAAAGGGGAACACCAAAGTCTTGACGATTCCTCGCCTGGTAACCGTAAATATATCATTGCAATTAATTCAGTAGATGTTTCACAAGATAAAGATGAAAAGTTGACTGACAGACCAACATTACCATCTATACAACCATGATGCTTTGTCTAAGTGACGATGTGCAGACTGGTGATAAACAGTTATTTTATAAAAACTTTATCTTCCAGTAAAATTGACGTTTAGAGGATAATAAAGATCCAGCTGGGACGGGAATAACTTGATTTGTGAGCTCAAATCAAGTGTGCAAACTCGTTTCATCAGTACGCTTGCACCTAAATGTGACGGGTGTATATCTGCTCTTCCGAATGTTCCGAATTCAAAATTCCCAGTGACATTTGGATGCATTTAATGAGATGTCTAGCGAATTTTTACGAAATCTGAACAAGGCCAGATCGCCAAATAAACTTTATATAAACTGTTCTGCATTGAATTTCAAACCTATTTAACCTATTTAGAACCCAGCTGAGTTTTCAACTAGAGAAACTCAGAGGTAGGACTTCTAAACAGCCTTGAACCGAGAGCATTTTAGGGCTAAACTCTTTACAAATGCCTTAAATATGCAGTTAGCTGCTTAGTGCTGCCAGTATTTTAATGTATGCGAGGATACAATAAATAAATACAATAATGTAAAGCCCCATATACTGTATATGATAAGACAGTCTTCAGTGCAAGACATATTCCACAAATCACTTATCCTTCGGTCACAAAGGTCAATTAAAACCCTGAACCTTTTCCTAAATGCCACTCAGATACATCGACTATAATCTCTCTTTCTGATCCTCCTCTTTGGTCTGATAATTGGTGTCACTCTCCTGGTTTAGTCTGCTAAATGTTATCTGATGCAGGAGGTGTCAGAACGTAACACGATATGGATGCTGGCAGCTCTTATTAGATTACCAGGACAAAGAGTGCCATCGATTAAATACAATAATGATCTAGACAGAACAGGGTGGCCAACCCTCCACAGCTGTAAAAGACCTGGAAAAAATGTTAGCATTATGTGCAATTAATATTAAATTTGAAGTGAGATTAAATGTGCACTTAAATTATCTCATTTTTTCTTCCTCTCAAGAGATATTTCTCTGTGAGATATTTTTATGTGAAGAAGAAATTTGATTTTGATGGCATGAGGCGACGTGTGTGGTTTTGTGCTTGTTAAATAGTCACAATGAAACACACCTGACCTATTTATAGTGTATATAATAATCTCTTTGGACTGCCAGGCTAAGTCTGCTAAATGTTATCTGATGCAAATGGAATCAGAGCGCACTACAATGGATATAGAGCCTGACACTGCTTATTAGATTACCAGGACACGCAGTACATTGATTAGCTGTGATAATAATGGATAATGTTCAGTTTAAGTATTAATCCATAGCTGCAGACACAACAAGGCTAGCTGCCGCACACAGCTGAGGGAAGGGGATATGTGAGGATAGTTTGTGACATTTAAAATGAAGTTTTAATATGTATGGATATTTTTTATCCCTAAAGGGGTAAAAAAAACTCTGGACTGCACAAATATATGCACATTCCCATGACTCTAAAGCCACCACTGTGAACATGAACTTGTCAAATTGTCTGGGTAGATAACCTCTGAATAAAACTAAAAACAAGTTTGAGTTCATGTTTCAGTGACGTAAACAAGCATACGTGGCATGCTAATGTGTATTAATCTCACACAGCTGTCACAGAGTAACAAGGTTTACAGGGTGGTATTGTTTATTAGATTATCAGGATTGAGGGAACATTGATGAACAAGGACAATAATGGAGAAGATAGTGAATGTTAATAGGAATAGGGAGCTAATCCATAATTCATGGGAACACAAACAATGGCAGGACCAGCGTATTAATCTGTAAAATGGAAGAGCTGAGAGTCGAAAGCAGCAGAGCTTTGTGTGCAATGTACATTTGTGTGTCTTTCAGACTTGTAGATTCATTTCTGTTTTAGGTAAGTATAAATTAAGTATTTTTTCCTCCCTCCCTCTGAGCGGCAGGAATGAGAACGTTTAATTTTTTAACTAAGGCGGTGGTTGGATTTAATGCTGTTGTGCTGCATTTCATGTTATGTTTTCCATTTTGCCCTGCAGGAAATCCCCGTGGGTTCCTTCCCTCAATTAATCAACATCACAATTAATTGCACAGGCTTCTTGCATGAATTATGTCGAGCCAAGTGGGGGCGAATATGTGTGTGTGTTTTGTGTGGGCGTCTACATATGTGCACTTGTGTGGTGTGTGTGTGTGTGTGTGTTAATCTATCACAAGTGCAGTCAAATCCCTAAGTCAGAGGCTTATCAACTCCTCTCTCCTTCTACTTCATTAGCATTATCCACCATTTTTAACCAGGAATACTCTCTCTCTCTCTCTCTCTCTCTCTCTCTCTCACACACACACACACACACACACACACACACAGACAGAAGCAGCCGTACTGTACATACAGTAGGTGAATTTAAACTCACAACCAGTAAAACCATCATGACATGCTGACTAATGACTAAGACTTGTCTTAAAATAGACTGCTAGCTGTTTAATGTTCTCTGGAAACTGACATCCTGCTTTGATTTTGGGCGTCAAATACCGACTCTTGGGCAGTGGCCCTCTGTTTCTTTATAATGATACACAAGGCACCCTTTAGCGTCTGCATGAGACGCACCGGGCATTTAGCTAGAGGTCCAGCAGATTAATCGGTCGGCCGATTAATCCGGCCAATTTTGATTTTTTTTTTCATAATCGGCATCAGCAGATGCCTGAATACAGCTGGGCTCACTGGATCCACAAGAGTCTCAGCTTTACAGTGATACCCAACTTTTTTAGTCCAAGACTGTTTAAGGACCCCAGTGTGCAGAAATATTCAAATACATCATTTCTAGAATATGCGAAAACACCACATTTACACAGTCTACACGGTTTTTGCCCCAAACTTCACGTGATTATCATAAAGTGGCCATGTCTGTAAAGGGGAGACTCATGGTTACCCACAGAACCCATTTTCATTCACATATCTGGAGGTCAGAGGTCAAGGGACCCCTTTGAAAATGGCCATGCCAGTTTTCCCTCATTCAAATTTAGCCCAACTTTGGAGACTCTTTCCTAACATGCTAGCATGACATGACAGCGGATTCCTTAGATTTTCTAGTTTCTTGTGATATCTGTAGCCTCACTGTGGCCCTAAAACTGAAGCAGCCTCTGAAAGACAGTAAAGTCGGTCAGGATCGCCCTCGACCCCACAGGTTTCTTAATCAATCTTAAAGAGACACTGTCAGATTGCAGTGAATCTGCAAAATATCATAAATCAAAATAAAATAGAAAAAGCACTTCTAATTAGCAGTAAAGCACATCAGTGTAATCTGCACTAGTATTAGTCAATTACTACCAGGGTGGATGATGTATCAGGTACACATGGATGATTCTGGAGACAATGTTCTCCCCCACAACAGCAAATGAAAAACGAGACACAACAATAGTTGTTTGTTTAATCCAGCAGAGTGTTTATCGTGCTGTCTGCCAATGATACGCCCCTGGACCTGACATCAGTGGGAATCAATGGGTGCCAGCATGGCTAATATATCAGACGTGGCCTCGTGCTTCTGGTTGAGTTTTCTGTCTGAAGTCTTTCCTGTCTGCGCAGGGAGGCTGAGATTTGATATTTGTCACCCGACGTTGACACTCGGGCTGATAGTTTGAACCCGTAAGCGTCAACCTCCTCTCAATCAAAGAGGGCCTACCAACCCCTTCTCTCCTCATCCCTCCATCCATCTCTGAATAACATTTCTTTGCTTTATCCCCCATCTGTCTCTGAATGCCAAATACTGCGGTGCTTGGCTTCCTGTCTTCACATCACACCTGTGAATAGTGCAACGAACTCAAACACACACACACACTCAGTAATGGAGATTCTGTCAGCGCCTCAGGAAGGAATTACTGCCACTTGCTGAGCCCTTACACTCACTGTCTATCACAAAGCCCTATAGTACAAAGCCATACATATACGACACACACACAGCTTCTACACTTTCTTCTTCTTTCATTCCTTTTAAGGATGTCACGAGAACCGATACTTCAGTGCTGAGTAAAAGCCAAAAATCTGTAAACGTGGGTCGTTTGTCTGCTGTACCGCACGTACCAGGGCACGGGTTGAGACCAACGACGTCCCGTCACAAAGCAGTGGCAAACCCTTTACTCCACTGATAATGCTGTATTGTGAACAAGAGCTAGTTAACATTGGCTGTTAGCAGCCGACGGGTAGCACAGTCCTGCTTGGCTAAATTTCAGCAAACAGCTGTTAACAGTGGTTGCACTGAGTGACATTGATCATGATTAATTGCAAATTAATCACACATTTTTTATCTGTTCAAAATGTGTCTTAAAGGCAGATTTGTCAAGTATTTAATAATTTTATCAACATGGCAGTGGGCAGATATGCTGTTTTAGGTAAATGTTTGTATATATTTATTATTGGAAATCAATTAACACACAAACTAAAAACTATGTCAAATATTAAGCCCAACAGGCAACAACAGCTGTCGGTGTGTCAGTGTGCTGACTTGGCTATGACATAAAGTCTGTAAAGGGGAGACCCGTGGGTAGCCATAGAACCCATTTACATTCACATAGCTTGAGGTCAGAGGTCAAGGGACCCTTTTGAAAATGGCCTTGACAGTTTTTTTTTTTTTTTTTTCTGTCAAAATTTGAGTTTGGAGCGTTATTTAATCTCCTTCCCGACAAGCCACGATAACACTTTGACAGCCCTAATTTTCAAACATTTAGTGTTTAAATTATATATATATATAATAGGGATGCTAATTTTTTTTTTTAAAAATGATAACCGACCCTTGTTAACTGATTATTAACAGTTAACTGACAAGAACAGCGCGTCGTGTGCAGCGGTGCGCCAGCAGCAGAGTCCCCAGTTCATCCGTCTGGGAGCGTTAGCAGCCACAGTGCTGCATGTAGTGTCGCAGACATGCAGCCACTTTCCCAGTAAAAGTCTCCACTGCATCATTTAGTTAAGTTCAGTCGGCTGTCAGCTGTGTGTCTGCCCGGCGTAACTTTAGTAAGTGTCCGACAGATGGTGTGTGTGTGGCGGCGGTGAGTGTGGGTTTGTTGGTGCCGTTATAGCTGTGGACGTAGCTGTGGCAGACAGTGTGTGGAAGCCGGTGAGTAAATGCTACATCTCCTCAGCTCTGCTCAGCTCGAGCCTCGAGCCAACTTCCTGTATCTTATCTCTTAATGTGGCCAGTTAAGGTGGACCATCTTTTCTCCTTTAAGTGACAAGTCACTTCTCTGAGTTTTTCTTTTTAATTAATTATTTCTTTTAACCATTAAACCGATAGCATTAATTAGAAACTGTTAATTATTAACTTCCCTAATACATAAATATACACCCAGTGAAACCATGCCGTTACATTTTTGTCTGATTTTCACAAAAAAATAGTAAGATAGAGAGATCTCTCTCTCTCTCTCTCTCACCTCCTGACCTCATTAATCTCCCTCACCTCGAATCATCCTCTCACTTTCCACATCACTATCTCTGCACAGACTCGTTCACTTCATTCACTCGCTTCAATTCAATCTCATTCAAGTCAGAAGTGCATTATTGGCACGAAAAATAAAAGTAGCTACAGCCAAAGCAAAAGCATTTCTTCTCTCTCTCCTCCCTCAAGCGACGGCCAGACAAAATCTTTATCCTGTCTGTGTCTGCTGGATCTGTTTCCAGACGTTAGCTGTGTGTTTTTCCTGTTGCTTATCATCTTAACCTGAAACATTTATCAACTGTGACTTATGTCCGCCCACAGAATAAAATTACATTCAAACCCAAATGCTTAGTCCGTCGCTATAAATCAGCATTATTTGATTATTGATTCCATTTATGCTGCCAGAAAAAAAAAAACAAAAAAAAACAAAAAGAAAGCAATCATAGGAAAAGTAAGGACTGACATGAGGAAAATTCTGCACACATATAGATGAACACATTTGTCAAACATGGCCTACCTCAGTGAGGTGCGGGTTGGGGTTGAATCCACACTGGTTACAGACGGTGGCCTTACACTGGGTGCAGGTGTTGTAGTTGGGTACAGCCGGTGGGTTGGACAGCTCTGTGGTGGTGCACACTGGGCACAGTTTGCTGCTCGGCATCGGTGCGATCTGCGGCACTGAGTAGGGCGAGGTGGGCGTCACGCCGCGATCAGGAGACACAGAGGGAGACCGGCCTGTCCTGGAGCCGCCCGAACCGCTGAAGTCGACTTGGAGGTTTCGACGGGAGGCGTGCTGACCGGGACTTGGCTGACCTCCGTGACCTCCCATGTTGGTCCCAGCTGGACCGTGACCCATCCCGTGGCCAGACCCTGGGCCATGCCCCATGCCGGGCCCCTGGCTTGACTGCATGTGTCGGGGGGAAGTAGGAGTCTCGTGAGTGGCCAGGCGGTAGGGCTCGCCAGCTCTGGACCCCATTCCTCCACCGCCCATTCCTACTCCAATCCCTCCCATACCTCCTCCTCCCATTCCTCCCATTCCTCCCATTCCACCTCCTCCCATCCCTCCCATACCTCCTCCACCCATTCCTCCCATTCCTCCTCCTCCCATTCCTCCTATTCCTCCTATTCCTCCTCCTCCCATTCCACCTCCACCTATTCCTCCCATTCCTCCTCCTCCTCCATGGCCTCCTTGTTGCATGCCAGGTTTGGGGCTACCCATGGGACCCATTGGACCCCTAGAAGAAAGGGACAAAGCAAAAGAAAAGAGACTGAAATCAAATGAAATTACAAATGTATGGTAGATTATATAAAATTACATTAAATATACATTACAGGGATGACATATTGTTGTAGGTCAAACAGGAAGTTAGTATCGCCCTGATTCCCTCAACAAAAAGCCAATGGGATTTTTCCATTGGGTTTTGGATTAACGCAGAAAATAAGCTCTGTGACCAATACAAGTTTCTGATGATAACTGAACACTCCATCTATGATTTCTGAAGTGTGAATGCAATCACCAGAAGCATAACAAATCACATGTACGTAAGTAAACATGTGGCTGTAAAAGCAAACGAGTCGGCGTGATGAAGTTTAGTTGTCCCATTTAGCAACCAGCTTTTTTGTAAGACATATTAAAGCTTCAAAATCCATGAGTGGGGTATGTATTGATTTATTTTATGTCGTAGATCAAAATGTTAATGTTATCTTCAGCTTGTGTTAACCATGGACCTTATTTCAGGCATCGAACTACAAACCCACTGATTTCAAGACGAGTGCACCGTAAGTGCTAAAATGCTAACTCATTTCCAGGTTTTAGGACTCATTCCTACAGCACTCCAAAACTCCAAAATGTGGACTGCTCCCCCAAACAGCTATTGTTGTCATAGTTTAGCAACCATAACTAAGCAGGACAGGCCTGTCAAGCTCTGGATTTCTCCCCATGCTGTTGTAGCGTTGTGCATGGGACTGTCGTAAAGTAGTACTCCGTATACAAGGATTTTGGATGGTGTTTTCTTTTTTTAACTCTCCCCCAAAAACAAAAAATACAAGAGCAATATGTTTATCAGTGCTTAGAGTACGTAAGCTGCAAATGCTAGCTTACCCAGTGACATACAGTAGTAACTCAGCATTAGCAGTTCAAGACTTGTTCAAGACTTGCTCAACTACTGTGTAGTTTTTCCTCTCTGTCTGAAATCACTTTTATTATTTTAATTATTATTGTTAACCTTATTATGTAATGTGCGAGAACGGACAGCTTGACAGGCGTAGCTGAACACCTGAAAAATGCTATCTGTCTCTTTATAATAAACATCTTATGAAACCTAAATGTTGAACTACTCACAGCCGAGGAGACTGACTCACTATTTCTATTTCGCAAAAACAAACTGGAATGAATCCTTTCTGACTTTCTGTCAGTGTTCACTCAAAATTTATATAACAAATTCATCACTGAATGCAATTATAGTATCTATTTGTTCGGAGAAAAATGTTTTTTCCGAGTAAATGTAATAAGCAGTGTTGCCACCCCAGTATTAAAAGAAAAAAATTATCTTATTTTATTGAATGCCTTATTATAGATGAAAGAGCACTACAGGAGGATTCAGCCTGGTGATTGTCACTGGATTCTAACAAATTCAATTATCTTCTCACCGCCAGAGAACCAGCAGCAGAAACAACATTAAAAACCAGCGAAATAATTACTGATTCATTCACTGGTAGCTGCTGAAAGCCGTGGAAGGACCTCCGAACATCCACGGGCATCAACAAATTAAAATGGAAAATAACAGGCTGCGGCAAGACCGCACACATTTCTACTGTGTGTCAAAGGCGACATGCACACACACACACACACACACTTCAGGCAGAAAATAACACACAGGCGATATTAAGCGAGCACAGGAGACAACCACACATCTGAAGGGATCGTATGCGCTCCTGCTTCTTTTCAGACAAATAAAGTATTGAGAGATGGTTCAAACTGCAGAGCGTGTCTAGAGGATATCGTTATGTATCCTGATAACTGGGTTAGTCACATGACTGTGTTGAGAGTTTTCAAGCACCTGACAACTGCATCTCTAACTCCCAGAGAGGTACCGTCTTGTGTCCGCTAACGTGGTTGAGGACAGGTGTGTCTTTGCAGATGCAACGATCACGGTCATTGCTGCTTCAACTATCTAGGATAGGATTAATAATATGTCTAATAAGAATACGGTACACATTTAATAGAAGTTGATGCTAACAAAGAAATATTCTTCAAAGTTCATTCATTCATTCATTCATTCATCGTCAACCGCTTATCCTGTTAGGGGTCGCGGGGGGGCTGGAGCCGATCCCAGCTGGCATTGGGCGAAGACGGGGTTCACCCTGGACAGGACACCAGTCCATCGCAGGGCACATAGAGACAGACAACCATTCACATTCACATTCACACCTAAGGGCGATTTAGAGTGATCAATTAACCTAAATTGCATGTCTTTGCACTGTGGGAGGAAGCTGGAGTACCCGGAGAAAACCCACACTGACATGGGGAGAACATACATACCCTCTTGCTGTGAGGCGAGAGTGCTAACCACTGCACCAGCGTGCAGCCCACTTTTTTAATACAGAGTCTAAAATCAACAAATGAATTGTATGTTTTATTATGATTACATGTTGTCTGGCAGCATATAAAATAATAGAAGTCAGCTCCACCTTTACCACCTTACAACTTTAAAGTGAAGCACAACACATTAATGCATCAATACTGATATTTCAGTCATGTAATACAGTATACTGTACAGTGTACTATACAGTACACTGTGCAGTGTATGATTCTGAAATGGAGCATTCTGCATAATGAATACTTTTGAAGTCACTTAAGTCAAATTTTGAATGCAGGACTTTTACTTGTCACAAAGTATTTCTACACTGTGGTATTTCAACTTTTTGACTTGTTTTGGATCGTTTTTGAAACGGATATTACATCACATTATTCAGACTACAACAATAAAAGCAGTAACTTCCTTCTACCATAGATTCTAATGAAACAACATCTTGATTTCAAAATCATAAGAAAAAAAAATGTAGGTGAATCCACTTTTTCCCCAAAGAAACCAGTACTGACTGTTTTCGGCAACATGATCTGACAGAAATATGTGAAATGACCACTGCTACCTCTTAATGAGCTGTTACCAGGTCGTGGTCATTAAAACGTATCGCCAGTGTTGAAGGCCACAGTGATGACAGTCACTGTTTTATGTTATTCTACTCTTTTCCACGTGCTGTCATTGATTGAACGAGTCTAGACTTGGTGTATTACCACCTTTAAATGGCTGGTGCACACAGAAATTGGAAATGTTGATTTACTGAACTCCAGTGTCTCAGTGTTCCAGACTGCCTCTCCGTTCACTGAAAGGTGACAGAATCTCTCTCTCTCTCTCCGTCTCCACTTTTTCTCCTTTTCTATTCTATTTATCTTCCTCCTTTGTAATCTTTATCTCTGTAAACTTGTCTTTTTTTCCATCACACCTCACTCTCTTTGCTCAATCACTCCTGTGTTCATTGCCTCTCTGTCTGACTGTCTATTATCTGACCACAGCCTCGCTGCCCCAATGTTCTCTTCTTCCCTGAGTTGAATCTCACCTTTTTCAACATTTTTATTTCCTCTCGTGAAAGGAAAGTGGACCTTAGGCGACCCTTCTTGTTTCTTTTTTTCTACCAAGTCTACCAATGCTCTTTTGGGTCAAAAGCCGAGACTATAAATCTTTATCCGTGTACAAATTCTGTATTTACTTTTTAAAAATATGTCTAATATCTGTTTGATTTTGGTTGAAACCGTTCACCTGCAGCAGGCATTTGAAGTGGATCAAGTTAAGGCTGACACTTGGCTTTGTGGGGCCAGAGTGATGTTTTCATGATGATTTTATGAACGTTTATTGCTAAGAAGTGAAAGTCAATCCATTGCAACATCTGTGCCCAGCAGCAGAGCTACAACCCTGTCGTTTTGGACTAAGAGCGACTACCGTACACCTACAAAGTGCTGTACTACAGAAAAACAAAAACAAAATTGTTTCCTTTCTGTTCTGTATATTTAATGTCTCTACCAAAATGGCCAGCATTGAACAATAAAAAATACTGTAAATATGCACACTATTTTGCCCGGCCGCCTCCCAGACGAGCACAGAGTGTGATGACAGAAATGGAAGGTAGAAAAATCCAGCACACAGATTTTGAGCAATCTCAATCTTTTTCATGTCAAAGATCTCCAACATTGATGTCCAAAAGACCACAGACCATGGATGTATAACAGGTTGTGTCCTGTGCTGTTGCCCTGCATGTTAGCAAACAGCCTTCAACTTCATTAAATTCTGTTCATGTCATGCTACTAGCACTGCTAGCTACTGGCCGATAGCTGGTTGTTTGGGAACAGAAACGTTAAAACATCCACCACGGTACAGGCCTACAGCATACAGCCCATGGGTGCATTATAAGATGATAGAGATGATGATTTACAGCCATTATATCCATTATTACACTTGCATACAGGTAGCAGGAAGCTGATATGTCATATGAATGTGCAGGGTGGTCCAGATAACTCTGGATTCAGCTATTAGTGAATATTACTATTACTTTTAGGACATAACAATGTGGTAACGCTGCTGCCATTATGGACTGAAAACACACACACACACACACACACACACAAATGTATATATAGGTAGGTAAATTCACTTCTCGTTATGAACACTTAAATAGCCCTCATTTAAATCATTATTATGTCCTAAAAGTTGTAAAATTCACTAATAGCCAGAGTTATTTTCCTCTGCATAAGGAACCTGCGTCAGACCCACGGGACTGCACTGCCCTGCATGCTCGTATGACATATCTGGTTCTGCCAGCATCCTGCTAGTTGTATGCGACTGTAATAATGGATATATTGTTAATGTAACTGTAATTCATCACTTCTTTTATCTTATAATAAATCCATGGGCTGTATGCTCATTGGCATTTTCAGTCCGAAATGGCCGCAGTGCTGTCACAGTGCCATCTAGTGGCCATTGTCAAAAAAAGCACCGTAGATTCGCCTCTTTGCTTCTATACACTTTGATTTTACTGACACAAAGTTTGTCAGCACTGCCTCACAAATAAGAGGCTCCACATCCTTCAGTCTAAGTGTAAGCTACAGTGCACACTTTCAGACAAACACAGAGGGGCAAACGAATTGAAATCACGATCACTGTGCACTACAGCACACACAGGTGCACAGGAGTCGTGTGCAAAGCTGTGAGTGTGTGTTGCTGTGTGTGCATTTGAAGGGGAGAGGGGTGACTCAACAAAAACCTCAAAGCTTCACTGATTCGCCCGGCAGAGACGCTGAAGAAGACGGGATAAGAGACTTAAAGCTGACAGGGAAAGTGATGATGGGAAAGGAGGTTGAAAGAGGAAAAAAAAGCGAGGCACTCGCAGCTAAATTGGTTCTATATTTTGTCAAAAAATTACTGTGTTTGAATTCTTCCACCAGCACCTGGTGTCAGCCGGCTGTTCTGTGGCTATAGCAACCCCTGCTGGTTTTAGCTCTATTACAGTTTAACTGACACCGTCATGCGAGATCTGTGAGCAGAAAAATACTGACAAGCAGCTTTTATCTACTCCTCAGATGCCTTGGTTGTCTGTATGCACTGTTTTACTGTTTGCTTTTCTTTTTTTACTGTAGCAGGTGATTTGTGATTTTGGTAATATATTTTTTGTTTACGCTCAGTTTAGTGCTAACCAAGCTGGCCATTATAGCTGTCTGTGGGTTGTGTACACCATTTTAAGTAACTGTTAATTTACCGTTGGGTCATATTTCACTTCGGACTGTGTGTGTGTTTACTAGATTAACTGCTGCGTTATACCTCCTTTGGGGATTATAATTTCTGGTTTTGCCGGTCTGGTGTACGAGCTAACGTCGGTTTGATTTATCCAACATCAGTAATAGGTGCCGACAGCGTCACAGCACTAAATCCATCTAGTACTGCATTAGTCATAAGGAATATGACTAATGGAATAATGTGATGAAGTGATTAATATAAAATCGTGTTTGTTTATAAACGGACAAAGCCACTAGCATCCAACAGGCCGAGCGGTCACACCAGCAGCATGAAGGAGATCACATTTCAGTGGTCTCATGGCGCACGTTGTGTTTGTTTGCTTGAAAGTTCATGTGTTTTTTGGGGTGATGTGACAAGACAGACTTCCGTCAGCCAGTTTATTACGAGGCCAGCAGCCTGTAGCATTAGCGAGCGTTTGGTTGAGACAGAGAGAGGGAGAGCGTGCGACTGACGGGGAGTATGAAGTTAGTAGTAACGTTATAGCTATGAACGTAGCAGTGTGCAGTTTAAATTGTCCATGAATAAATGCTACAGCTCCTAAAGACACAAGACAAGTTCCAATGTTTTGCTAGCCAATTAGCGACAACAACGGCCCAGGCTCACTTAAGGGGGGCAGTTAAGGTGGACCAGCTATGCTCATTTTGTAACAAACAGCTGCTGAGTCAAGTGCAACACCTAGTGGTAAAATTGGGTGTACTGGTCCAGTCCGGTGTTGTGGTGTAATACACCTGCCCTACTCTAGTGGGGATTTAACATTGATCTCTCTATGTTGACACATTCTTTGTTACTAATTTGACAGTTACTCTACTTTTGTGAGTGTGCTATAATATTTTCAATACCTTTGGTCTAACTCTTGCTTATGGTATCTTGTCTTTTTCAACTATTTTCATACTTTACTGTCAGTGTGTTTAGCTTGTTGCATAACATGTTTACATGCATATCGACGGCAGAAGATTTTGTCTTTGGTAGCAGTTTTCTCCATACCCATAAATGGTATACATACAGTAGATCCTGTTTTGGCTCCGCTGAAGAGTACACAAAATGTTTCCTGATCTGACCTGATCACACCCAGCCTCTATGACCACCATATTGAGATGCTTGTAATCGGACAGTGCTTGATCAAATGAAAGTACAGGTCTAAATACACCCAAAACGCACTGAGGATGGATTGATCCGATTGGCCAAACGTGCACACCCTGAGGTGTTGTTGGGCTCAGAGCTTCAGTAGTAACAAACAGAGAGTATTCAAAGCTTTGTCTTTGGTGTGTGTGTGTGTGTGTTGGGGGTCAGGGCTCAAACTGCTCGTCCAGTCAATGGACCACCGTGAGCAGTGAGATCACTGTCACCGCTCTGGGCGTCTCCACTACACATCCCTCTGTGTGTACAAGTGCAGACGTACCTCACTGTCAAGTTTGCTGCATTTTGTGAGGCTGGTGTGTCAGTGCATTTTACACACTGCCTCTCCGCCAGTACCCGGCTACAAGCCTGCGCATAGTGCAACAACCAGAGTCTTCCTCTCGGGCCTTTCAACCAGCGCTCCACTGATCTCAATGTGGACACTGGACACACATATTAATACAGGTGTAAATGTAATAAGGTTAAATCATATCTATATAGAATCTGGGTACGAGACACATTTTAATGGCATGTGTAAAGTGGGTCTATTTCATACAGAAGCTGCATTGTAGATGAGTCTTTTGGCACATGTGGAATGTTATTTGTAAAATAATATTTAAAATGTGAACATTATCCCTGAAAAAAAAACATTCTGGCAGACAGATTGGCAGATTGATTACAAGATTCGAGGTTTTGGATTTCAAACTCAAATTGGTTCAATCCTAGTCAAAGCTGAAATATACCCCTTAAATATTTAAGGCTGCTATGATCAATGTAAGACATAGAGGAGTATGAGAAAGAAATAGAAAATGAATAGATACAAGAACTAAAAAGATGGAGGGAATGGGAGATAAGTTAACGATGAATAAAAATAATGACAGCGCCAAGGAAGACACCACACGATCGCTAATTGTTGTGAGAGACGGAGGCTGACGTAGGTGACAACCCAAATAATAGGAACAGTCCTTCCTTCTGTGTGTTTACACACTTCGCCTCTGCGTCGCACTGGGGACATAAATCACTGTCGCAATCCAGCCTTTAATGACTTAATACAAATGCTTGTTCAGTCAAAGTGATTTCACCCAGCCCCATTATAACCTTCAATTTACTGTCTGATTGTGGAAGAGAGGGATAAAGCTCGCCTGCCAATCATATGTAAGTGACAACGACAACGACAGATGAATAGAGAGGCTAAAAGAGGCTTCACTGTGGTGGCCTTTTTAGGACTTCAAGTTGTCATTAAGTGTCTACATTTTGAGATTATATATTGCATGCTGAATATCATGGAGCTCCATAGGGAATGGGAATGTGGCATCACCGACAACAAGATAAGGATAAAGGGTGAGCGCCATCTGCCGGCTGTTCACTGCAATTGTCAAAATTTAACACAAAACACTGCACAACGAATAAGATTCAAAAGCCAAATTGTATTATATATGTTATACAGTCTGACACAAAGCTAGGCTAATGTTATGGTGTTCATTTTTCAAGACACCGGTAGATTAATTATGCAGTATTAGCCAATGTTTTCTTAATATTCAGTTAACATTAGTGAGCTTATTTCTGTCTGGATGATTGCATAGTTGGGATCTGGCTTGTAGATTTGAAGGTTATGTACCTTTCCATTTGTAAATTGGACATCGGCCTCTAAAGACGAACATGTTTTGAACTGCTGACAGGTGTTCACAAACACCAAAACACATCAGTGATTGTGATGTGTGGCAAGCTGTCAGGTCCTCCTAACTCTGAAGGATTGATATAAACTAAGTTAAGTTTTGCAATATGCTACCCTTTGCCTCTGTTAGTTTCTCTTTATATGGGTATTTGCGTTTCACACGTACTTTATACATTTCTGATGATGAACGGCTGACAGATGAATAGACCAGTGACAGATGATCGTCTACCATAGCTCAGAGCGAATGCTCCGTGATTCCCATTCCCTATACTATAGCTGACTAGTTGACCAATGAACCAATTTTGATATTATGGTTAATTAGATCAGTTCTTGTGCTGAGAAGGAATGAACTGCAATCTGCTGCCTAACTGCATTTGTTCATTTGCAATCCCAGAAAAGTCCGAGAGGAGGTGCGTTCAGGTTTTACTGATGTTAACCTTAGTATCCTTCTCTTCCAGTTGGTACGCAGAGTAAACAGAGGTTTGGGTAGGATTTACCTGATCTTGTGCCCCCTAGCTGGGTATATTCCTTATCCCACCTCTAGACCTGCAGCAAAACAAGTCTATTTAGGTTATTGGTGGACCCAAACTAAACATCTATTTCCTCCTCCTCCTCCTCTGTTCCTCCTCTGCCTCTATGCCTTCCCACTCTGGGCTGTTGACAGAATTGCTTTTGTACGGCCCATTTATTTCCATCTGCCTCCTCTCTCTTTCTCCTTTCTCTCCACCTCGCCTCCCATTATTTTCTGTCCTCACTTCGTCACCTCTCTTCTTTTTTCATTCCCTTTCCTCATTCCCTGTTTCCCAGTTCTGCAGTTGTGCAAATGCAGTTTTATATGTGCTAATTATAACCTTATAAAAAAAGTTTATTTTTATTTTTCATTTTTCATGCAATCCTGCATGACATTGATAATCTTGGAAGGTCAGCAAACTCGCTAGCTAGCAACACAGGGTTAACTGGGCTAGTTTGAATTAGCTTTGACAAATTAACAGACACTGTAACAGTTTCATTAGCATGTTGTTACCTTAATAAAGTGCTAGTTTTTTGTTAGCTCCTAAAGACAAACTAGGATAGTCACTTTAGTTATATGTAAAATCCTAACTTAGTTAATTTGTAACTATGACATTCATTTTCTGGAAGTCTGGCAAGCTAGCTAACAAGCTAACAACATACAGTCAACTGGACTAGTGTGAAATTGGAAGGACAGCTGTGAAAACAACAGATAGCTACAGTGGCTAGCATGGTGCTAACAGGGTACCCCTAAGCTTTGTAACATCAGCTCCCAGAGACCAGCAGTGACAAACTGGTTTTAAAATGTCTTAGTCTAAAGTTAGTGTGACTCACCGCTTGTCGACCGTGGTAGAAGACTTCCATTAGCCGTCTATTTCAGCTCTTTAAAAGCTTTTTAAAAGTAAATTAACGTCCCAATAGCCCTCATTAGACATGGACCATGTCTCAACCTTCTCCCACTGTATAAAAATGAAGACAAATATCCTGTCTGTGCTGTAGTGATTGGCAGCTTCAAGCAGCATCGAGGTCCCGCCCACACACCCGCCTGAGCCAATCAGGAGTGGAGTGAGCCATCCAGCTCCACTAGCTGTTTGGTTAGAAATAAAAACAACTAATCATTATATCTCTATCACTGCATGTATGATCAAACTAACACGGTCCATTACACAGATTTATGAAGGTTTTGGAAGTTACAGTTACATCTCATCTGTCATACAAGCCTCTGACTACCCAACCAAAGGATTTATATTGCTAAGAAGTGCAAGTCAATTTTTTGTTCTATTGCAACATCAGCACCCAGTAACGTTTTGGACTGAAAGCGACTACTGGATGCTGGTAAAACGTCCGCTTACAAAGTGCCACAGAAAGGTTAAACTATTTTTTCATATTCTATTGTCATGTATTCATTGTCTCTACTGAAATGTGCTGTGTTGAACAATAAAATGTATTGTAAATGTGCATACTATTTGAACTATTTACTTTCTTACTTAATTATTATATTAAACTATTTTGCCCGGCCTCTTCCCAGAGGAGTGAGGGATGGGCATAAAGGGAAATTAGAAAAATTCACCGCATCGAGTTATCTCAATCTTTTTCATCTCAAAGATCTCCAAAATATATATGGCAAATGTATACTGTATGGCCATGGACTCGTTTGTATTTTCAGTCCAAAATGGCAGCAGTGCTACCACAGAGCCATCTAGTAGCTATTGTCAACAAAGCACCAGAGTTTCACCACTTTGCTTCTTTGTGCTTTACATTTTTAGCCTGGGAGGCTGTGTCCCTTCTTCCACAGCTACTGTTAGAAACTGTTGATGGAGCTAAAATCCCAGCATGCTCTTCTCTTCCTACCTTGGAGTCTCTTCCCTCTCTGCTAACCTTCGGTGACCTTCCCATTCGTCTCAGAGGAGCAGAGTCACTCCTCGGCTCAGGCAGGAAACTCATCTTGTGACCAAGTACAGGAAGAGGTCACTTTGTGAATCATATCTCATATCTCTGCTCGCTCAGTCTTCTTACCTCTTCTTCTTTCTGTAGCCACAGGAATACTTCCAAGCTCTTCTGTGTCCTTAGATTGATTACTTGTACTACAGGAACATCACAAATACTGTAGTATTTGTGATGTTCCTGGATCATATAATGCTGCAGCTTGTAACTTTCAGATATCTGAATTAAAACATTAAAACTGTTTACTGGTTTCATTTGAGCCAGAGAGCTGATAGACTTTGCAACCGATGCCTGATTCAACACAACACAAGCACACCCTGCTAATGACAGTTACTATGGACACCAGGTCTACTGGGTACATGCAAACATACACTGAATGCATGCATAAGTGGACGCAATGAATACATGTGACTTTAAGCACATACACGCATATATTTTGAATGAAAAATTAAGCTTTGTTGCTCCCAATGGGGAAACTGGGCCTTTGCCGCAGCAAAATATAACAGGAAAACTATATTTATGGAAGTGGGAAACTGGAGCAGTAGAACTTGACAAAGAAAATATGCACACATGCCCACACACACATATTCTCACTAGTGCTTGTCACTGTTTTAAGGAGCGAGTGGGCAGCTCTGTTGCAAGTTTTTTTCTGTGTGATATGTTTGCTCTGTATTACACCACACCATGTATTTTCTGGTGTTTTGCCAGGTGCTTGTCATTTCAGAGGCTGTTATTGTGGAGCTTTAATTTATGTTTTCAATCAAACCTAAGACTGCACCAGGTGATTTCACCAATTTACACTGTCAAAAAGGAAATAATCAATGAAATCAGGCACCTAGGTTGCCATGGAAACCTGTGTTGTCTCAGCTCTCTGTGGCACAATTTGCCACATCTAATGTAGAAGACGTAGGAGATGATAATGCCCTCCTACTCTCTCTTCTAGCAGATATGTTTGTTTCATTCTTACACTGAATAATAGCTGAAATGTAACCTAAAGTACTCTTCACTGAAAAGCAAAAACACTGAAGCAACAATAATAATAAATGTTACGGTGATTCTGTGATCTCAATGTTATATAAGTGGAAGAAGATCTAAATAGTAAAGTACAAACAAATAATACAATAAAAACGTGTAAAATCAGTCCTCTTCTATTCAAAAACATGCCAGTATCACAGCATGAGTCATTTCAAGATTAACTCACAATTGCTAATTTAAGCATCAGTTCATGCCAATAAAACAAAAAGTATAACTTTGATTTTTGCAACTGGCACAGTCCTAAATATAGTACAGTATATGAAACAGCTCGGAGCTTGACCATGTCTAATGATCTCAAATTCTGCTTTAAAATGAAAGCTTTCATATCATGAAGCTTTATATAACAGAACCCATCAGACGATGAACTTTACATTAGAGATGCAAAGTTACATTAGATGAAAGGAAATCAAGTTAAATCACTGTGCTGGAGTATTGTGCAACGCATTATTACAGTGTGTAAGCACTTTGTTATGTAATCAGGGAGTAGCAGCACATCAGCACAGCTGTGCCATTCACTGTAATACTTATGCATATTAACACTAACACACAAACTTAGAGGCATGAGTCTTAATACTCCTCCATGTATAGTACACACTTTTCTACACATACTGTACTAAGAGCACATGTATTGATGCCAGTTAGTGTAAGAGGCTTTGCTGCAAATGGCTTTGTAATGATGGCGCTGAGTAAAGGCCACAAACACTGAGCTGGATTTAAACAGAGACACATCCTACAAGGCTAAATAATGACTTTTGTTCCCAAATGTGAAAGTGATATCCTTTCCTCCTGTAAAAAACTGACACCTACTCACTCTAAATGGCTTTAAAGGTCCAGTGTGTAGGATTTGGTGGAATCTAGCGGTGAGGTTGCAATAACTAAAACATCCCCCGTGTGCTGTGCCAGCCCGGTCTCATTCCCAGGGCGTCAAAAACTGATGCTTTATCACGACTGTCAGTATAAGTCACCCATTACGCACCAGTTTTTGCATTAACTACAATCTATACCCATCCGTGGCGGTAAAGGCTCAGGGAAAGGGCACTGGGAGCAACTGTGGTGACAGATACACGCATGGAGGGTGGGATGGTTGGGCCCAATAAACACAAGGCTTTCATCCAGGACCCCACTGTTCATGTCCTATAAGTTAACGGCAGCAGTAGCTCAGTCTGTAAGGACTTGGGTTAGGACGCGGACGTCACGGGTTCAAGACCCCCATGGACCAAGACCAACTGGTTGAGGGGGTTTACCTCTTGGGCACTGCCGAGGTGCCCCTGAGCAAGGCACCAAACCCCCAACTGCTCTGGGCGCTTGTCAGGAGCAGCCCCATCACTCTGACATCTCTCCATTGACGCATGTATATGTACTGTGTGTGAAAAACAGAGTGTAAAACTGAATTTCCCCACTGTGGGACTAATAAAGGAATGTCTTTCTTCTTTCTTAAGTTTCATTTTCGCCTTACAATCAGCTGTTTGTGAGCTGCGTTAAAAATGTTCTGTTTCATTTTCACTTTACAAATGTAGTAGTTTTAAGCTGAACTATGTAGTATTTTCTAAACCTAATGGTGGTGCCTCTGATGCCTAAACCTAAAGTGATACCAAGGGGCGTGACAAAAGCAGCTATATGTGATGAGTTAGGATGAGAACATGTTGGCCAAGAGTGTGGCTGATGCAAAAATGTGAATGGCCCTATCTAGAGTCAGTGTGTGGTTTGTCCCGTTCTGGGCTACTGTAGAAAAAAAGGTAGCCGGCTCCTTGAAGACAATCCGTTCTGTATTTAGCTGGAAATGTCTCATTCTAAGGTAACAAAAACACAGCTATTCTTATTTTTAGTTGATTATACACAAAAGAAAACATACATATTAATATTATCTTCAATTTCTGCCAACAGGTCCCTCTGAATGCTACACACTTCATCACAATTAATGAAGGGTGATGGATTGAGGATACTGGCTGCAAACAAGGATTTTTTCAAATAGAAGGGAATAAAATAGGACAATGTCTTCAGCATCCCCACAGCTACAGTATCATTTCTCATTTAAATTGCCTTCAGTGGGATGCAGTGAAGGCCCATCACACCAGGTGCTTGATGGTTGCTCTTTAATTTACAGCCAGAGAGGCTGGAGACGAAGTGCATTAACTGATTCTACGATACCCAGGAGCCTGTCCACACACACACACGTTTTCTGCAGCACTGCTACTCCACTAGACAGATGTCTAATGTACCTCTCCACCTATTTATGCCTTAAGCCCATATCTTTGTAACCTTCTGATACGTTCTCAGCAGATGGCTGCTGTAAATGACAACCACCCTTCTCTCATTTAAGTGTGCGTTTGTGTGGAAAGATGTACATTTATCAGTTTGACATACAGAACGCAGTTACTGTTTATATATATATGTATTGCTTGCCTTTTGATTCATGCATTTATGTACATGCATAGTGTGTACACTGTTTATATGCGTCCTGTCCTCCTCTCAGTGCTCAACGTGTCTCCAGCAGATGTGCTGTTTCATGTCAACAGTGGGATAAAACACTAACCCGCACACACACACACACACACACACCTGTATAAATTTACCTCCCTGTGTGAGAACAGGCTCACAGTGTTTTCAGGAGTTAAAGATGACATCAACACTTCAGTGCATTAACAGACTGCTCATTATACAAGCATATAAACACACACACCTATGTGTAGAGGTTGCAATCACATACAATAGGCCTATATACAAATTCACACACCCTCCCTCTCTCTCCCTTTCTTTCACACACACACACACACACACACACACACACACACACACACACAGCAGCAGCAGCAGCAGACACTGATTGAGGCGTATAATGCCTCATCAACTCTCCTCCCAGTCAAATCAAGGCTCCACCAAAGAAAGTGCTAGGACAGAAATTGGGTTTTGAAAATTATAACCTTTCTGTGTGGCTGACTTGCAGGCTGTCTGTTTGACTGAATTACTTGTTAGCTTACGGTCTCTGACAGGACTCACTAACCTGCTGATTGACAGGCTTAGGCCTACTAGTATGTATTACTTGACTGGTCCAAACAGATGGTCTATAGTCTGATTGGCCAGCTCATATTACTGACTGATTATTTTGTTGGCTGTTAAAGTGGCTGACTAGCTTAGTTAGGATTAACTTTGGCTGACTGAGTGGCTCATCATCATGATTTCATCCATTGGTTTGTGGACTGACATTTTAAAGCTAGAATTCTGCATTTTGGCCGTCACCATCTTGGGTTTTTTGTGACCAGAAGTGACACGCGAAAGTGGAGCTATGCTGAATAACACATTTTTAGGTGATGAAAAAAAATGACAGTTAACGTTCATGAACTGGAAACACACTGTAAAAGGGTTAAAGTTGTAAGATGAAAACACGGACAACTCTCAGACCGGACAACGCTTTGGTAGCGACCTGTCAATCACAAGGTAGCCAGGCCCTAAAGGATACCCTGCCCTATGATCCAATTAACTCTAAACAGGACCATAATTGAAGAAGCCTGAAACTGACCATAAACTCATGTTTACCATGTTTACTTAGGTAATAAATCAAATGAGAAGTAGGCTCATTTTCTCATAGACTTCTATACAATCAGACTTTGACAGTCAGGCTGTTAGAAAGAATACAAGTTTAAGTCACTTCTGCCTTGGCTTCACGTTTCAGACCTGGAGGGTTAGCTGCCTACTAACTATTCAGAAATGTGCCACCTTACACAGGAACAGATGAGAATAGTGGTTTTGATTTAAAATGTCAAATTGTGTATTCACATTAGCTGAAACAAGGGAAACGAATAGACTAGCTAACCATTTCACCACGTAGCGAACACAACATAGGCCTACAGATAATAATGCAGAATCAGTAGTTGGGGTATTGGGAAACAGGTAACCCTAGAAATTACTTCTATATACAGTTAATTTGCAACAGCATAGGTTTTGAAATCACTGTCTACCAGATGAAAGCAGTATACAGACACATCCAACTCTTCTAATTGTAATTACATTACATTGGCTTATGTATTTCCATTACTGACTGCTGACTCATGATTACGCTGCTACCTTTTAATGACTGGCTGCCTGTCTGAGTGAATGAATGGCTACCTGACTACCTGACCGGCTGGCTGACTACAGGCGCCGCCGCCTCCATCGGCTCAGACGTTGAAATGAAAGCAGCCAAATTCTGACAAATGGAGGCTGGTGTGAAAATGATCAAAGGGGAAAAAGCAGTGAGATGCAGGGGAGAGGAGAAGAGAGAGGGAAGGTCTCAGGGAAGAATTACCCTACTTAGCATGCTGTTCCTCACTTGGAAACCAATCCTTCACCCTCTCTCTCTCTCTCTCTCTCTCTCTCTCTCTCTCTCTCTCTCTCTCTCTCTCTCTCTCTCTCTCTCTCTCTCTGCAGCCCCACATTTATACATATTTATGCCTGCAGACACAGAGACACACACACAAATGGAAATCCATTTCAAGGTGTTTCCCCTCCTGCTGTACCTGCTCACTGACTTCAATCGGACTCTATGACATTATGAATCAATATCTACCAATCTGAGGTCTCAAGTGCTCTTACTGAATCAGTCCATAAAACATCATTATGAAGAGATAAACACAGAGAAGAACAAATTAAAGAGTAGACGTGAAAACGATACTGCAAATATCAAAATGCAAGGACAGATGTCAGTCTCTTACACACTGTAGAAGGTATATACTGTAATTGGACACAAGCCACTTTTAGGCATCTGTGTAAGTCATAGAAGGGACATCAAAATAGAAAACAAACTACTTCTCAAAATGCTGGCATAAGAAGCATCCGGAGCACCAGCGGGGGGGTCGAAGCAGTTTCCCTCTCACTGCAGAGTGAACTTTCAAAACACTCCTCGACCACCTCCTCAGCACTTTAATTGAAATTCCTATCAGCAGTGTGGCGCCTCGGCAGGGGAGGCGTATAAATGCAATTTAACAGAGGAGAGCGAAAATCAAAGAGAGACAACGGACGGTGCCAGTGTAAACACAGAGGAATAATAAGCAAGCGTGAATTAGACGCGTGACAAAGAAATAAACAGGTGAGCATGTTGCTGTTAGTTTAAACCGAATGCACTTCAGCGGCGCCGCTGAAAGCAATGTATGCATGCAAATGTATGTACTGAGAAGTGTGTGTGTCTCTGTGTGTGCAGGTTGATGCAGGGTAATCAAGACAATGTGAGGTAGAGCATCTTTCAGAGTGTATAGTTACGAGAGAGTTTGAAATCACATCCGACAGATTTGATTGGCTCACTCTAATGTGGGCATGGTTCAGAGAATACTGAGGCTGCAGTCAAAAAGTCGCTGGAAAACGTCATGAGATCAAGTAATGATGTGAAGGAGAATTCAGAAAAGGCAACCGTGGTGTTAAGACGCTCCGACTGCAATTACTCTAGACTCCGCAATCATCACGTAATCATGACAGATGTTATTGATGAGGGTCTGCCGTGGTGAAACTAGAATATTGCGAAGATGGACCACAAATAAGTGCATCTTCTCCCTGTGCATTATTAGCGTCCAGTAGTTTATTCATGCAGGTTATATAAACAGCTGCTTCAGTGTGAAGGAGAGGTATGCAGGTCACGCTTTACATAATAACATAAAGGATTATTTTATCTTAAATGTGGACAACCCACTGAAAAAATGTTACTTGGTTATCAAGGTTGGATTTGAAATAAAAAAAAAAGCAGCAGTGTGAAAGGTTTATATGATAAATATTAAATTAACTGAGTTATGGCAAAGATGTAGGCTACTTCTTCCTACTCCTTTCAGGCTAATATTTACTCATGTTGATTGTCTTTTTATTGACAGTTTGTTATATGTTTGCTGTTCAGTTTTTGTTTTTTTATTTAATTGTTACATTCAAAATAGATAAATAGAGATAAAGTGAAATGAAATGTCACTGTCCACTCATATTTATCAATAACCCAATTTGTATATGATTGTATGATTGTAATTATTGTAAAATAATTGTTAAATCTATGCAAGAAAGGATTGTTGTTTTTTTTTTTTCCATGGACAGATGAATGGTGTGTTGCTTTAAATGTTGCTACCACAAGGAATTGTGGGACGACATCTCCCCCTTTGGGAAAGGATCATCCAGTGTACCCCCAGGAGGAGCGTCGCTGATGCCAATTTTTGTAGAGGCCACATAGTGGTACTACAACCTCCATGTCCATCACACAATGCTACTGGGCCCAAAAAGACTTTTTCCCATTCACTTATATTGGAAAAGAGATGTCTGTAACTCAGAGGATAATTTCATTGAGGTGAATCAACTTCCCTGTATGATGAATAGTCCTTATTTAAATAATTAGGTGCTAAAATTTGTAAGATACACTAATAGCCCAACACAGAGTTATTTTCCTTCCTCCCTTCATGTGAATGAGGCCCAGACCGAGGCTGGAGCAAGGGCTGGGAGGCGGTGTTAGCAAGCTGTGACAACAGCTGACATTTGTCATGTCATGTGACCGAGTCATGTGACTGAGTCATGAAGCCACAGTATGGCACCTGCTCCATGGGCCCAATGGATACAGAAGATCGCCAGAAGACCTGGGTACATTTCAACTGGGAAGTCGAGCCATTTTGGCTTCATGCACCACTAAGTAAGTCTCATAGGTGTGAACGGGGCCCTGCCTCCAACGCTGTACCCAGTTCTCTTAACACATCCATCTAGTGTCTCCTATACTAAAGGAGATAACAAAGGAAGCTCTGAAGCTCCTTTCCTTAGCATTCAGACAGCTCTTATCATGGCTGCTACTTAAATACTTCCAGGTCATTTCACTCCCTTCCTGAGCATAAAAGACATTTCGACCACAGAGTGAAGGAGCTGTAGAGACTATTGGCCTCCACCCACACCACCCGCACCATGGAGGATTACAGAGGAATAATAATAAATAAGAATCACACTTGTGACGCCGCTCCTCCTCTCTTGGAGGCTGTCCTCTCCAACCTCAGCAGGCAGTTGGCTGAAATGAAGGGTCGGCAGCTCGATTCAGCTCACCTGGGCCTTCCAGGCTGTAAAAGCTGCCCCATGAGCTCACCGTCTCTGTCCCATCCCACAGCCACATCCACCCTGCAGCACCTTCCTCTGGCTCTGCACCTTCAGCACCTCCATGTCACATACGCCACACATCCATGCACTACTTTCATTTGCTGACATTGCTGCTCCACACACAACACTGTTCATTTCAGTTAAACTTAGTTCAAGTAAAAAAATAAATAAATTAATAAATGAAATAAAATCCAACACACGCCCCTCCTAAAATGATATCACTCTGCTACAGTTGCAACCCTGTCCTCCTGAAAGTTACATTCAAAGTTACTAAACTGCATTTCAATTATGCTCGGAAGCAAACGTATTTTGGTGTGAATTACGTTCATCTTTGAAAAGTGACCATTAATGTGTCATAATGAGTATAAGAAGTGAGAAAGTCCATGGGTTCATGGTTTGAAATGTGTTTCCTTCGAAACTTAATTGAGAGTGCAGTTAGGAGACGGGGTTGACGGTAGCTCCAAAGAAAGTATATTGCCAAGAAGTGCAAGTCAGTTCATCGTTCAACTGCAATATTTAAATACGACTAGGACGCCTGTTGTTTCTAGAGCAGCAACAGTAATATTTACAACAGCAGAGTCACCATATGAACTCATTGATATCTCACTGCAAATAATCTAACATATTAATAAAATAAATCATATTCTGAGTAAAGTTTATAAAGACTGAAGAACACAAACATCAGTCATTATCAGTCCTCCCTCCTGTCCTCTCTCCTATGTCCTCTGTCCTATGTCCTATGTCCTATGTCCTCTGTCCTCCTCCCATGGTAATAGTTTCAAAAACTGGTAACTTTTGCTCTGATAAAAAAAAAATTGTGCCAAATTTAATATGAGCCCCGATGGGAAAAGGAGTCCATACATGACTGTGACATCAGACACAAATCTCACCGCTGTGTGACTTGTTGTCTATACAAATATAACCTGGTAGCTAATGTAATGAATCAGGGAGATTTAAGAATTTTTTTTGTAAATTATTTGCTAATTATTGTCAAGTTATCAGTAGACATGGAAATAAAACATGCAGTATGTTTTGATAAATTTTGAGGTAAATATTGGTGTAATTTGGCAGTAATTCCAAAGAAATAGGTTACTTGCTAATTATCATCTAATTACCATGAAACTTGCAGACCTGTAAAATGAAGTATTACCTAAAGACCTTTGTGATGAATGACTCCTGTCATCCTTTGAAATGTGTCCTTGTAAAATGGCAGATTTCATGTGAGGTGCTGCTCAGAGCCTGCACAAAATATGAACTTTTAAAAACTAAACCTTATGGACTTTCTTGAACTTCATTTGAGTTATTTGTAAGGTTACATATAAAAATGGTAATTGCTAGATTCTTGGTAAAATCCACAGAAACTGCCCCGTGATCTTGAACAAGCTCCAGAGATCACCAGAGACTATTTTGTCTCTTCTGGTTTTGAGCTTTTCTGTCTTTGCTAAGTTTTTTATGGAGCATTTATGGGAAATACATTTAGCACAAAGTTTAAGCTTCTCCCAAAGTTCTGTGTTATTAATAGGCAAATATTAGGATTATTGACACTTGTCTTACTGTTCATAAGACTTGATTGATGTGGTGCTTTTTGACTTCAATCATGTATTTTTTAATCAAACCTTTCTCATTTTGTTTTCTCTCAGGTGTGTCTCTGATTTTGTGAGGCTGTTCTTGCTTTTTGTTCACTTAGACAGACATGCAGACAAAATGCTGCCTTTGTTTTTGTTGATTTCCTTGTGGGCCTGTCGGTTGACTAAATGAGAGTAATTATGAAATGACTCTTATTAAGGCTAAATGAGCCGCTCTGTAAACACAGATCATAGAGAGATGAGGAGGATGAAGGGTCTGCTCAACATGGGGAAAATATTTATATACCAGATGGAGGTTATTTATTTGCGAAATGCTTCATTAAATACATACACCGGCAGTAAGAGAGACAACGCAAAGGTTTTGTGATAGTCACATGACTTTTTTAACCACCAATACATTTATTTTTCCAGGTTCTAATCTTCCATCCTTGTGTTTATTGCGCAGTTATCGCTTAAATGCCAAACAAAAAAACAAAACATAATTTTATTTGAATGATTTTGTAAAAGGGCGCTCTTATGTTACAATATATTTAATGACTCATCTTGAGTTTGGGGGAGTGTGCATGAATTTATCCACTCAAATGTTGCAGATGATCATTGAAACATTCACTTCTGCCATGATGGACTGAAAACGCTTATTATTATCAGAAGATTTCATTGCTCAGTACAGGCTATTTCAGTATTGAATATAACAATATATATTTTAATATATTCATTTAGATATTTTTCAAATTAAAAGTCCCAAGAAGTGTATGATTCAATTTATAACTTACACTAATAACACTATAACACTAATCACGTAATTATCAATCATATTGATGTAATTTAATGTAGAGTAACTCTGGCAATTGTTTTTAAAGTAGTAATTTAGATAGATCTTTCTATGGCAACCTAACCCTCATCACACTTCCTGTGCTCTCAGATTAAATGTTTATTTATTTATCCATCCATCCATTGTCAACTGCTTATCCCGTTGGGGGTCGCGGGGGCACTGGAGCCGATCCCAGATGGCATTGGGCGAAGGCGGGGTTCACCCTGGACAGGTCGCCAGTACATCGCAGGTCACATAGAGACAGACAACATATAGACAGACAACCATTCACACTCACATCCACACCTACAGGCAATTTAGAGTGATCAATTAACCTAAACAGCATGTCTTTGGACTGTGGGAGGAAGCCGGAGTACCCGGAGAAAACCCATGCTTACACGGGGAGAACATGCCAACTCCACACAGAAGAGCCCAAGCCGGAATCGAACCTGCGACCCTCTTGCTGTGAGGCAAGAGTGCTAACCACTGCACCACCGTGCAGCCCCTATTATTTATTTATTTATTTATTTATTTATGGTACGGTACATGTTATACTTTTTTGAAATGCATTTTGTTGTTCTTTGCACCTGACGAAAGTACACCTCCAGCTAATTAATTCTTCCCTCCTCACTTTTGAATATTTTTTCCCCGACCAGCCATCTTTTTGCTCCACTAGCAGCAGCAGCAGCTATTTCATGCTGCGTGTGTAATAAAAGGATTAATTTGTGCTGCTCAGACTCAAAATGGGCAGTAAATGGGACAGAGGGATATAAATAGAGACTACCTCATTCAACACTTTCTATTTCCTGAAACAGATTACTGCAAAAGAGGAAAAAAAGCTGTTAGCAAACACAATCCACAATCATCATTATCACGATTTTGGTGTTGCTAATGATGCATCTTTACTATAATTTGGCCTTAAGGGTTTTCCTGTTTCCTGCTTGCTGTTGCAGTCTGAGTGTAAACCACAATGGACCAGAATGACATGTTGAACACTGATGCAGTAACATGACTGAGCACGAGAGGTGTACAATTAATATGAAACTGACTGCACAAATAACTCAATCAAACTTCTCAATTTACCTGTAGTTAAGATTATTATTATTATTATTATTATTATTATTATTATTATTACAAGTAGTAGTGGTAGTAGTAGTAGTTGTTTTCATGTCAGAAACGCTTTCTAATATAGTGATAAACTCATATTTAATTAAACTTTAGTTTATACCATATTTTCCAGACTATAAGGCGCACTTAAAATCCTTTAATTTTCAGTGCACCTTATGGTCCAGAAAAAAACGGTAGTTATTTTACTGTTATTTGACAATGACATGGTAATTAATATGCTTACTAATTATTAGTCATGCTATAATTTGTTTTTTATTTATTGTTGCACATTATGACATTTTATAGACATATTAAGTATTTGTTAAAGATCTGTAAACCTTTCAGAAATTATTTGTATAACATCTAAACATTCGATTGACCAGATATTTGTAACATCTTTTTAATAGTTAAACTGTTTTATACAGATTATGTGGCTGCTATTATAAAGATATAACTGATGATTAGAATACCTTGTTAAATGGTTAATAAATACTTTGTAAAACCTCTAGAAACATTATTTAGATTGATAGTTAATACTTTGTCAATGTTTAATATGTAATCTTTATATATGTTTTATATATGCTTTCTTAAAGGTTTAAAAATCATATTGTAATCATAAACATATACAATTAGTATTATATATATTAATATAGTATATAAAATGTTATAACATGCAACAATAAATAGTTAACTTTTGTAATCAGAATTCATTCATTCATTCATTTATCTTTTCCTTTAAGCTACGATACAATATATCATTTATAAATTTCCAAATTGCACAAACTAATGTAAAATAACAAATTAAAGCATTACTAAAAATTGGTAAACATTATTAATCCTCTTCATTTTCGTAAAATAAATATGAACTAAATAATAGTAATTGTATATGTTTATGATTACAATATGATTTGTAAACCTTGTAAACCTTTAAGGAAGCATATATAAAACATATATAAAGATTACATAGATGGGCCAGACACCAAATATTAAACATTGACAAAGTATTAACTATCAATCTAAATAATGTTTCTAGAGGTTTTACAAAGTATTTATTAACCATTTAACAAGGTATTCTAATAATAAGTGTTACTATAGGTCCCTGTTTTGTTTCTATTGACGTCTTCCCTATATATATATATATATATATATATATATATATATATATATATATATATATATATACATATGTACTGTATGTACGTTTTCATTGCTCCACAGACCGTCACACTGCTCTCTGCAACGTAATAAAAATATTAAAAGTGAGGTGCAAATGAGTTTAGAGGATGGGGTTGTAGTCATAGGCTGAATTGTTTTTCACTGCTGTTGCAATGAGAAATTATGTTTTTGTGTTTCACTTAATAAGTAAACAGCATTAAACAGAAACACAAATGTTTCAAGAGGACAGTTTAGACTAGTATTATACTAGACTAGTATATCAGTATTCCTGTATAGGTAGAGTGTCCTGTTAACTGGATGTTAGCTGAGACATCAGTGACACAGATTACTTTCAGTATTGGCACTGTTTTATTTCCTCCTGACTGATTCTAATAAAATTCAAAAAGTGTCCGAGTTAGTTGCCTGAATGTCTGCAGTACAGTCCTAACAGGCTGCTGGATTAAATTAGAAAAAAAAATGTTGCTCTGCAGAAACAGATGGAAAAGCTGCTGCCAGGCTGAAAATGGTGCCATTAGGCTTTAGGTTGTAGTCGTGAAGTATTTGCTGCTGATTTGATTTTATCACATTATAAGCCAAGAGACTTACAGCTGGCAAGCGCAAATTAGCACTAAGCTAATTTGACTTGTAATCAGACTCGTTGGTTAGAAGCTGCGGCGAGACACCGATCATGTGTAGTGGTTTCAGTCCCAGAATGCCAGGTGATGTCTGAAACAAGATCCTGGGTTTTAATTGGGCTGCGGAGGCCTGAAGGTCGTGAAACTCAGTGAGCACTCAGAGGACTCTGTCTCGTCTCAATACAGCGAGGACCGAATCAATAAGGGCAAGACTGGAGTTATGAGGTTGCTGTGTGATGGCGAGTATACGCAGCCTGTCCTTGGCAGAGCCACAACACAACAGAACTGCTGAGCCACAATATGTCCTGCCGGATTTACCTCTCTCTCTCTCTCTCTCTCTCTCTCTCTCTCTCTCTCTCTCTCTCTCTCTCTCTCTCTCTCTCTCTCTCTCTCTCTCTCTCTCTCTCTCTCTCTCTCTCTCTCTCTCTCTCTCTCTCTCTCTCCGTCATACAGGACTGTCAAACAGAATCAGAGACGAGCAGACCGACTGCTCAGGCGGTGACAAACATGGAGGTGTTGTACCAAAAGTGAAGTAGAGCTGCAGGGCTCGCAGACAGCTGCTCACTTCACAGCACAAACACACCTCACATTTGTCACTTATAATTTCTATTCTGTTTTTTTGCACTATAAGGCGCATTAAGCGAAACAAAACAGTCAAACTTTATTCAGTTCATTTAATAACTCAATAACTTCAGTAACTCTCAACATTTTCAGTTGTAACACATGAAATACAAAACAATGCACTCACTGCTCAGTTCATTCCTCGTCCACAAATCCATCAAATCCTTCATCAGTGTCTGAGTTAAACAGTTGGGCGATTTCGGCATCAAGCACACCCGAATCCCTCTCGTAATTATCCGACAATTCATCCAGCGGTGCGGCTTCGTAGCTTACCAAAGTCGTAACAAAACGTTTTGACAGATTTTTGAACGCCCTGTACCACATAAAATTGGTTTGAGGTCAGTAAGCACAACCAGAATTGATACATAAGGTGCACTGTCAATTTTTGAGAAAATTAAAGGATTTAAATGCGCCTTATAGTGTGAAAAATACAGTAATTCATAGAGCTAAGACTTTTTTCTTTTCTTTTTCTTATTTTTTTACATCATACAGTATATTCCTACCATGACGTAAAGATGGACGACATGACAGCGCTCCAAGGATGAAGCCAAAACATCTGGATCGCCCCCTGGTGGCCGGCTGCAGTATAGGTCATAAATCCCGCCCCCTCCATGTCAGTGGATGGGACATGGGCCAAGTAAATTTTCCCAAAGATGGTTTCTGTCATACAAGATGCTCTTGTCATACTGATGTATGTTTAAGTGGTCATTTTTTCTGAGTTATTTTCTAGTTATTCAGTGCTATAGAAAGGGGCTGAGAGGTCATGACTGAAAGCTGGGATTGACAGCTGCGCTGAGTGAAGTAGTCACTAGCTGTCAGATACTCAACTATAAAAGCAATATTACACATAAAAGGATTTGCAAGCAACAAACTTAGAAAAATACCAGCTTATATAAGAAGGTTTTTTAAAATGGCATAACACTATTGATGAATCTGCTCTCAGATCAGGTATGGCGGATTCAATGAAATAAACCTAGTCTAAAAGTACAGTGGTTTGTTCGTTGTTTTGCTTGTTTTCAATGAAAGTTGTGTTTTAGTGAGTAACTCAGTAGTGACAGAGATTTTAGGAAAAGTTCATAAAACACCTGCTGAAAGCTGTAAATACCAGTCACAGGTAAGCACTGCTTTCAGTAGAAATACAGACCTACTGCACTGCTTCAGCTCAGATCCTGAAATCTCGCAGTCATTTTGTGACAGACTCCCAACTGATATGGTACTGTATGTCTCTCGGACATGCTACTTCCTCATCTCGCTTCTTTTCTTCTATTTCCTCACTTCCTCTAACTCTTTCAATATTTTCATCTCCAGTGAATTTATTTTGTACAAAAATCAACTGTCTGACTACTGCATCTTTATCTGTCTGTGACATACTGAAAATGTTTCTAAAAATGGGGATTTGAGAGTTTTTGTTTACCCACGCTGGAACAGGGTTGGCTCGTTACTGGATTCATGTTCAAACTCAGACAAAGTCGGCATGATAACAGGAACAGAAGCTGCAGCTCCGTTTGAAGCCAATGGAAAACTGCTCAAAACGTTTGAACAACAACATCAACTAAAGTGACCTAAATTCACTCGAAATCCCATTTTTCCCTGATTTCATGCTGATAACAAAAAACATCCCGTTCAAATGTCCTTCGCTGTGCTGAGTCCAAATGACTGCAGGAGCAACAACTGCGCTGAAAACTGAACTGTCATCCAAAGGAACCGTCGCTCTACTCGTCCCTGTCAGCAAACACAAAGCATTTAAAGGTCCAGTGTGTAGGATTTGTGGCCATCTAGTGGTCTGGTTGCAGATTGGAGCCAACTGAATACCCCTCAGTTTAACCCTTCCTTTCCAAGACTGCAGTAACTTGAGCCACTGAAGGTAAAACCATGTTAGTCGCTAGTTTCAGTCTTCTTCAACACAGCATGTTGTTCATTTAGTAAATTATGGTCCCATTTAGAATTAAAAAGACCATAAAGCAGGGTATGATTTAGGGCGTGGCTACCATGTGATTGACAGGTCGCGACCACGGCGTTGCCTGTGTTTTCATCTTAGAAAGTCCACAAACCACTGGGTGACGTCATAGTGACTACGCCCACTTCTTATATACAGTCTATGATAATAATACCAC
Organism: Pterois miles; assembly: GCA_947000775.1. Classification (NCBI taxonomy): domain Eukaryota; kingdom Metazoa; phylum Chordata; class Actinopteri; order Perciformes; family Scorpaenidae; genus Pterois; species Pterois miles. The sequence continues at coordinate 3,297,077 of CAMQGK010000571.1, read as the reverse complement.
TTTAGGAGCAACAGAGGTCAAACTGGCAGGTGGCTTTACACTCTGTGGATCACATTACCAGAGTTTCACAAGCGTGTCGGAAAACTACGGTGGCCTTCAGGTAACGCAAAAACGCAAAAGTCTCCCTCTAGAGCCAGTATTTGGTTTGTCCGTTCTGAACCTGGCAGAGCAACATGGCAGATAAAGGACCCGCTCCTTGTGTGGATATGAAGGACTCATTCGAAGTTAACGAAAACACAACAACAAGAAATGAATGAATAATAATTCGTACATCAGAATATTTTTTCTGTTGTTTTTGTTACGAGTACTTTCACACAGAATGCGTACATTACATGGTGAAAAAGTGACTCTTTTTTTTGCATCGCAAATAAAGGCATCAACCAATCACGTCTTTCGGATAGAGATGAGTTGCATCTACAGTATATTTATGAAAAAGCAACACAGAGGCTCCGTAGTCCAAATCAAACTCAAATACTCCTTTCAACCTGACAAAGGCAGCGCAGACCAGATCCACTCCTCCCGTTCTTACCTTTCACAATAAAATCCCTACACGTATAATATTCTCAGGTGAGTATATGAAAACATAGTTATGAATATTATATTCTATTTCTGTTAATAGGTCCCCCTAATTGCTACACACTGATCCTTTAATAAATTTAAAACGGAGAAATGAGTGATTGAGTTTAAATTGATCTGCATGTTATCACCATTTTTTACTGACACAAAATCATTGATTTACAGTCACTGGTCTGTGTTTGTGAACCAGGCTGTTTCAAGAGTCTGCGGGGTGCTGAGTTTTGTAGTTTCTGTTTAGGCTTCAAGCAAGAAAAACAATTTTCAGCCCACATCTTTGAATAAACAACACTGAAGGGAAGAAGCAGTAAATCAGTGTAATGTCCCATAACAAACAAATAGAAAAGGTTGAAACTTATTGACTATGAAAAAAACACCCATTCATCAATAGGCTTCACAATACAGGAGGAAAAGGCTAATGTGATGCACGAAAACACACAAACAGCTTACTACTGTTGTTTGTTCCAGGCGGGGTTGTGTAGCTGCTTCTCAGCTTTAACACACACACACATGTGGTGTATGCACACACACTATGTTCAGCCACAGCATCAATACAGGTAACATTTACTGTCAGGTGGCGACAACATAATGAGAAAACTCGGCGTGACCTTCGCTAGTGCAGCGGGGAGAAAATGGCAGAGCGCAGCAAAATATTCTCTGTCAAACAAATGAAAGTCAGAGGAAATGTATCCCCGAGTGAACGAAACAAACAGTGTAGGGCGCCGTTCACCCACGGGCATCATCACAGTATGGACAGAAGAGCATTTAGTCGTCATAAACATATACCTGATGTGTTTTAGCAAAAAACATAATCTATGTTTTATGTTCAGTATTGGAGTTTGCATGTTCTACTCATGAGAGTGTGGGTTTTCTTCAGGTTCTCCAGTTTCCTCCCACAGTCCAAAGACATGCAGGTTAATTGATGACTCTAAATTGCCTGTTGGTGTGAATGTGAGCGTGAATGGTTGTCTCTATGTGGACTGGCGACCTGTCCAGGGTGAACCCTGCCTTCGCCCAATGCCAGCTAATCCCTAATATCCCTAATGAGATAAGCGGTTGAAGATGATGGACGGTTCAACATTGTCAGGAAGGAACCTCCATTGATGGTGGTGAACAAAACTGGAGGAATAACTATTTCTATCATGACTCTGGCTATAGTCAAAACATATATCTACATCAATAAACAGCAGATCTTAATCATACAAAATCAAAATTGTGTGTTTACTTGTACTGTGCTGTGTTACTGATGTTTGCATAGCATGAGTGTATGATAAGTATGTGTGTATTAGCAGTCAGGGTTGGGTAGTAACACACGTATACATGTAATCCTACATGTAATTGGGATTATCAGATTACAAAGAATAAGTCACTAGAATCAGCCAAGATTACATTTGAGAAATGCATGAAAAATATTACCAGATTATAGTTACACTGTCAAGAAGTACTTGATTATATTTTTGATTACGTGTTTAAAATATACGTTTATGCCAGCTGCTGCTCTCAGGTTGTTGATGGCGACTCAACTAATATTTGTTTTTCTTTTTAAATGTGATTTATAAACAATGGACTTTATATTTACACTGAAAATGGAAGATGAACATTTTGAGTAAATGCTCCTGTTGCTTTACAAATCCCTCCATGTGGCCATTGAATAAAGACAGCAGCATCCCACATGGTGTAAAATACACAGCACACCTGTCGTAATGTTTTTGTAAGGGTCCTTCGATTTGACCAGCTGATGATGATTTTAATGATCGTACTTGCACTGAAAATTTTAAAGATATTTAAAGAGAAAAAAAAAAAATCATATATGTGGAACTCAAATTTTTGTCGCTGCATCCAGTTTTTTAGTAGTATTTTCAATGCTTGAGTTTCAAAGTAATCTGACCCAACCCTGGTAACATTATGTAGTAGTGTGAAGGCCAGACGTCTCGTTTCAGACACAAACAGTGTTGTCTGGCAGACATATTAACTGACCTACACTTCAGACACAACCAGATATATTGAGGACTGTTCCTCTGTGCCACTGTGCACTGCTGTTATTTATTTCTGCTCAGTGCACAACAGTCATCCCTGTACTATTCCTGCAAAGCAGCTCAACACTCTCAATGCTTTCATTTTGATGAGAAGTGGCTTACTGGTTAATTGTTTTCCATGCCAGCTTATTTACATGGTTTAAACCTCTCTGATCCAAGCCTGTAATGTTGGATTAAAACGGTGAATACAGACCAAAGGGGGACTAAGCACCTGTGTTCAGGTAAATGTCTCGGCCGGCTGCTGTGCGTCTCCGTGTCTGGAGAGTTCGTTCAGCCCAGAGTCGGCTTGTTAATCGTCCCCTGTTGTGCTGGTTTTCTGGCAGAGATGGAGGAGCTGTGCAGCTCGCTCGTTGACCCTGCAGATTTTCGCAGTGCATCGGGTCACAGCTCGCTTCAGAGTCAATCAATTTGTTAACACCAGAGCTTCGCCCAGACAGGATTTCTTGGCAGGGTGAGAGCACCCCTCAACCAGGAAAGTGGAAATTCATGTAAAACAACACTTAAACTGTCATTCTGAACCTCTTCCAAATAATGGCTAATATAAAGCTTCTATATAATGCAAACCTCTGTCTGTCATTGGCAGGGGAAATACAGTCACATACACTATTTAGCGCTATATGGGTCAGCAGGGAGGATGAAAATACATTTTATTGCCTCCATGTCAACTTAAGTTTTAAAGTGTCCCTTTGTACATTTATTCTGTATTTTTATTTTGGAGGACTCTTTATTGTAGTCCCACTAGGACCGAATTAGCATACCGTGAAAAACATATCTGATATTTCTCAAACAGTTTGTAAAATATCGAAAAATATTCAATTAGTGCTCACTGGGAGGATTTATTACAGTGTTTTCCTGTTGGAGTTTAAAAATTTCACAAGATCAAAAAGCCCAACTCAGAATACTTCAGACACTTCAACAGTAATATATGTCTATTTCAGCCAATAGCTCAGCAAACAAATGGTCTCTGGCAGTGAGATATGCTCTTAATGATGTGGTTTGAGGGGTTGTTAAAAGAACATGAATAATAATTACTTTGTGAACAGTCCTCGATCAGTGAGCTCTGGACAGCAGGCATTTTTTTCTCTGTGGTGTAAAAAAGGGAGCTGTTGTGGCACAAAGTGGCCAACACATTTTTTGAAGTGGGGATGTATGTATAGGCTACTCCCATGTTCTGCGAGGTAAAATGTTTTTGTGAATGTAATCTTGTTGCATTGAAGACGGAGACAGAACGGCCTCAGTTCCCCTGTTGGAAAGAGATGTCTGATGGCGACATAACGCAGCTGTGGACCATACTTTAGCCACCTAAAAAAATCAATATCAGCTTAATTGTACGCTATATTTAGAATATTTTTACCTCTTTACCTTCGACAGGGAACTGAAGTCGTATCAATATCAGACCATACTTCATTCACAAAAACAGTAATTTTATCTCGCACATCACAAGGAGTTGCTGGTCTACCGCTGCACTTATTGGTTAGTTTATTTGTGTTATTGTGTAACTTTCAGAACCAAACTAACGTGACGTCCAACCTGGGACCATGCTGACCGCCATCATTATGCTAAGTTACTGTATATAACGTTAGTACACTGACTATAAGGATATATATATATATGTCACATGGGGAAAAGGTTTTAGAAGGGCTATGAAAAATAGCAATTTGAAACTGAAACATACATACTTTGACCAAAATGTCAATGTTCAGATTTGAATACTAGAGAATGATAAAAACCTCCAAAAAATTAAAATAATGAACCTTTCCTTTAAATAAAACCACAATGATGTTTTGCGAGCTCTGTTTGGCCTTGTAGTGGGGCAAATTAACAGCTCCTAACTCCTGTTTGACCCTGTGGTAGACACAGGACTAATACTGTTTAAGGTCTGAATGCCACATCCGGGCATCACTGTATAAACTTGCAGTGCTGGCTGAGGTGCTTCAGGCTGCACTCTGCACACTACATGAGGTCAGGGCCGACTAGACCGGTGTCTGTTACAAATCCCTGCTGAGCCCTGGAAGGGGGCTGACAGCCAAAACGAGGAAGCCTCCCTAATCTAGACTTTTGATCCTTCATCCACAGAGATTTAAAGGGTGTGGCAAGTTCCAACTCATCTATGATATGAGCTGAAAAAAAGCAAATCTACATTAGAAGAAATGCATGGCTAACATATCGTTGACATTATGAACTTCTTTTTCATGGATGTGGCCAGGTAGCAATGGAGCTATGCAGGAAGAAGACATCAACATTCTTAACCCCGCCCACAGAGCTCTCATTGGTTGATTATTTTTCAGACAAGCTGTGTGGACCAGGCTAGCTAAATATGCTGCTTCAGTCTATAGACTGTAAATCAAGATGGACAACATGACAGCTCCAGTGAAGCCAAAACATCTGGATCGCCCCCTAGTGGCTGGCTGCAGTACAGGTCATAAATCCCGCCCCCTCCATATTAGTGGATGGACCTTTTTTTCAAAGGTGGCTTAGGTAGTTCTTAACACACTGATGTATGTTAGTGTTCATTTTTATGATAAGTTTGGTTATAATTAGATGCTATAAAAAAAAGAGGGGAGACGTCATGATTGACAGCTGCTCTGAGATGTAACTTTAACTTTATCCAGAACCGTTACAAGTCTGTGAAACAGAATATGTTAATTTGAGCATAAATGTAGTTTGAGAGATATCATGGTTCAACCTGATATCATGCCAAAGCGTATAACAGCCCCGCCTGTCCACCAGAAGATAGCGTTAGTGTATTTTGCCTCGCCGAGACGTGAATATTCCACTCCTCTATTAACACGCAATACCAGCAGGGGGCAACAAAACCACTGACTTAGGAAAACCTCATGGTTGGGTTTAAAATAAGTGCGTAAACTAAGTAAAATGGGTGTGTTTTTTAGCAGTTTGAAGGTTGTTTTTTTTTATCCTATAAGAAGGTCGCATTGAAAGTACGAGGGTGTCATTTCATGTACAGATTGTAAAACCCCCTGAGTCAAATTTGTGATTTATGATTTTGGGCTATACAAATAAAATTGACTTGACTTATACATCAGCGGCAATTACGTGACCACTATCACAAAATTTGCACAACAAAACCACACTCAAACACCAGTCTCTTGCTTGAAAGTCCTGTGTTTGTTTGACCCGCCAACCATAAGTGGCTTTTCTCAATTTATATACTACATATCTACCTCTGAAGTTAGACTTTCATAACTACACAACAAGTGACAAGCCAGCGTAGTAGCTAGGCGGCTCACGCTAGCAAGCTGTAACCGTGCTCGGCTCGTGATTGGCTCGGGTGCGTGTGTGGGCGGGACCTCCATACCGTGGCTCCAGCCCACCAATCACTACTGTGCAGACTCTGGCTCCAAATGACGTTAAAATGTCAAGATAATCTTGCATATATAATCTATGCTTGGTTTGTTTTTTATATATGAATGAGCCTTGTCATCAGGACATCTGATAGTGTCTCCAGCTTGTGTTTTAGTATGCATTGACTTCTTGCCCTCTGAGTGAAGTCCATCCCAGTCTACGTACACCAGGACCAATTCCTCCACGTTGAATTTGCGACTGCAGTAGTTTTCTATCTCCTGGTTAAAGTATCCAACAGATAATCCACTATCCACCAGCATCTTCCCTGTGATTCCAGATTTCAGCCCTCGTCCTGCTCAGATAGCCGTATCGTTTCTCTTCAGTCTATTTCTGGGTCTCACTCATAAGCTCCAGCGACAGCATCTATTTGCTGAAAACCAATACTGTCTTGGGCTGTGATATTGTGCTTATTGCCATCTTATCTCCCAATGCAGCCACCCAAACACATTTAGTATTTGGAGGCTCCCGCAAACATGTCCTCCTGATAACAGGGCGTGTAAATATAAAGAGGGCCTCTGTCTGTCTCTCGCCCACTCTGTCACACATTCACAAACACACAAGTCATCAAAATCTCACTTTTCAAGCTCGCACACTAACACGCCCACAGAGAGAAACACATTCGCGCTTATTTTCGTTCACAATCGCGCTCCTACAAGTCAACCTACAATTTCCAGGACGGTGTTTTTCTGTATGGTTTGAAATCCCCTACGAAAGGACAGAGAAGACACTGAATTTACAGTGACAAGATTAGAGAGAGAAAGCTTGAGGCAAAATGGGCTGTTTGTTTGTTTTTTAGTCCAGTAAGACAAAACCCAGCCGGCTGCTGCATTTACTTCAGAAAACTTGTTGTCCCTGACTGCATGCATTTTTCATCAACATACCTCTGCTGTGTTTAAAGTGCTATATAAATAAATTTGAGTTGAAATGAGGGAACCGCTCTGATGGTGCATTCAGGTACGCTCTGACATCTGAGATTTCAGATTTGGCTGCCAAACAACAACTTTTAATGTGAAAAATGGTCAAATGACATTATGTCCTGTATGAATCTGGAGAAAATGAATTACACTACCTCGGGTACAAAGAGTCAGTTTAACAGTGGGGCACCCATTCTTGATTGTTTTTTTTTTGGTTTGTTTGTTTTTTTACAAGCTACAGTAATCTTTAAGTGGCTTTATTATTATTATTGTTGTTATTATTGCTGTTTTACTTTATTTTTTATTTTTTTGTCTTTTTATTTATTTCGCAGCTGTGGCTCAGAGGTACAGGGTCACCCACCCTTCCCATCAAAAGGTCAGGAGTTTGATCCCCGGTTCTTTGAGTCCGCATGTCGAAGTGCCCTTGAGCAAGCTACAGAACCCCAAATTACTCCAGAAGGCTGTGCCAAGGTAAATTATAGCTATTTCCTCTGCATTGTTGTTACTGTTTTATTCGTTATTGATGAAATAAATGAATGAATTTATTCATTCATTAAAATTAGTCCAAATGGCTCCGTTTTCTGGGTTTCATTTTCCAAAAACAAAGCTCATAATTGTGATGCCCTAAATCGCCCGAAACTGAACCGATATTAAAGTGTCCTTCTTTTTTAAATTAAGGACATTTTCAAAATGGTCCGTAAGTAAGCTTGATGAGCCTGATAGGTGGTGAACTGATCACTGATGGACTTTGTGTCTCAATGTAACTTTCCGAACTAAGTATGTAAAAACAAAGACCATGTATGTATGTATTATATTTAGGTTCAAATGCCCACCCTGAAAAAAAAAAAAAAAAAAAAACTGAATAAATTCAGTTTTTGATTAGTCTGTTAGAAAGCAACCAGGAGCTTCTGGGATTTGTATTGAAATGTACGCATTTACAACTGTACACAAACAACATTTCCAACAGCATCAGAAAACATTAAAGGTTTCACTTATCAAATGTCTAACATGAAAAGATCTTTGTTTGTACGTATGAAACCACAGAGAATTAACATCCAACCCTGCAGCTCTACAGAGCGTTTAAGCTTCTTTTAGCGCATTGCTTTGGTTTAATGTCATATATCATATGGTTCAGTCTCAGTGTCAGTTCAGTCTCTTATAGGAGCAGGTCCTCTTTACAGAGTCCGCCATGTTGCTCTGCTGTGTTTCTACCGTAGCCCAGAACGGACAAACCAAACACTGACTCTAGAGAGAGTCTCTTGTTTTTATGAATTTTCCATCAGTTTCATGCTGTCTATACTACAGCTCCTGTTATAACTAACAGTCACTAGAGGTCAATATCATCTTCTTTTATACCTTCTTTCAGTGATCTACCATGTGAGTAGATGATAAAACCTACTGGTGGGTGTAGCAGGGTCCTACTGACCCGCATCTATGGGGCTTATAACCACCGATAATGTCTATTTAATGGCCTGATAACAGAAACTGTTCATGTTGGCCTACATCTACTCAGCTTCACACCCATTAATTTTCAACCTCACCATAAATTTCAGCAACAAAAGGCTAAAGGGCAGCCAGTTACCAGCCCACTCAGCACATCAGAAACTGAATCGTCTGCTGATGTGAGAAAAAGAAAAATCCCGTCACTCTGAGCACGACCGTCAGCAAAAAGCCTCAGTAACAAACTCGGTCACACCGAACACGCCAGTGACGGGCTGCTGCTTTTCTGCAAGAGGTGGAAAAACAAAGTCACACTGCAACACACAAGCACACATCCGACATATATGCTTCTGTGGAAGGTGAAGATTGGTCTCAAGTGGGAAGCATGTCGGAGAAAAATACAACACTCTATTTCTCTCTCCAACACACTCGCATATTCACACTGTCCGACACAAGTCGTCTCTCTCTGTGTTTCTCACTTACACACAGCTTGATAAGTGTGTACAGGGAAGAAATTGCGATGCGGATGTAAGTCGAGCAGCTATTCGTAGTTACTGATCATATACACAACAGTGTGTAACATACTAATGTACACACGTGACAAATAATAATATGAGCGTGAGTTGAGTCTGAGTCTGACTTCTATCTTTAACCCTATCTGGATATCCACACTCTCCATCCCCCTCTTACTTACTCTCTACCTCACATTCTTACCACATCCCTTCATTTCTCTCTATTTTCTCTCTTTCTTCTGTTAGACATCTGTGCACTCCTCCATTACTACACATTCTCTCTACATTACTGTTGGATGGACTGGGGATGGTGTGTCAATATATGGCTCTGAATTGGTGCATTTCCTATCTGTCAAATAGGTCCTTCTCCATAACGATCGGTGACATCTCGTCTTCCAGTGCTCCCCTTCATTGGGGGGGGTCCCACAAGGGTCGATCTTGGGCCCCATTTTAGTCACCATTTACATGCTACCTCTTGGGAAAATCACCCATAAACATAATATCAATTTCCAATGTTATGCAGATGATACCCAATTATATGTCCCACTGAAATCTGGCTCCATCCACATTTCTCACATTATGTCCTGTCATACTGAGAGCAAACACTGGATGTCAAATATCTACTTACAACTAAATGACTCCAAATCAGAAGTGATCATTATCAACTTTGCAACTTTGTTTTGAAAAGTGCTATACAAATAAAAGCTATTATTATTATTTCAAAATAAACTTCCATTTTCACAGGAAGTTAGGTTTAAGTAACACAAGCACTCAGATAGGGCTCGTAAATGGTCACGGTTGATGTTAAATTCATGTGACTCACAGTACTGATGATACAATATTATTATTTAATATTTTTTTTTTTTTTTTCCCTTCCCATCAACCCCCACCCCCCCTCCCTTGTTTAAAATTTTTTTTTTTACTTACCCCCCCCCCCTTAGTGAAACACCCCTTTTTTATATTCCCCCCCCCCCCCCCCCCTTTATTTATTTTTTTTTTTTTTTTATTTTTATTTTCCCTATATAAAATTAAAAAACAAAACAACAGAGGGTAAATTAAATTTCCCACTTTGGGACTAATAAAGGTTGGTCTTCTTCTTCTTCTTCTTCTAAACAGTTTTAAACTTGTGTTTTTTTTTTAAATTTAAAAAAAAAAAAAAACACAATACTTCTTTTTTCATTTTAGTAAAAAAACAAACACCACCGATTGGGCTTAAAATGACACGAAACAAACAAAACAAAACAACTTGGTCTCACAACTTGTCAAACACCACCGATTGGGCAGCATCCCTCGGCATGGAGGAACCCTTTAGCGACAGTATATGACGAACAGCTAACCCCTGTGTAAACTCATTTTCAGCGTTATTCATTATAAGCTAAGGGCGTAAATTAAAATGAGACAGGACACAAACTGTAGCCTCCAGGGTGAAAGTCCTGTGTTTGTTTCACCCACCAACCACGCCGACCTCCATTCATTACAAATGTATTTGTGATCCGTAACAAAATACATATCCCTCAAAACATAATTTACAATGCAGTTTCGTTGAAGGGGAATGTGATTTTTAGGAAACAGGGATGAACATGTTGCACAGCATCTACAACAGTAGCATGATACACTGAAAACTAGATAAAACAAAAAAATATATATTATTTAAGACAGGTTTAAAATCTGATTGAAATCTTTTCAGAATAATGTATTTTTTATTTATATTGCTGGCTGTCCCTGGATGCTCCCTGACTGGAGGAACAGTTTTATACACCTTGTGATGTATCACTACTCCATCACTCCCTTCCCCCTTCAGGGTTTTTTTTCCCATAGTACACTGCACTTGATCTATTCCCACCAGCTTCTCTGCACTCCTTCTTTCCTCTCATCATTCACCTTCTCCAGCTCTCTTACTCTCCGTATCTCTCTCTCTCTCCTTATCTGTCCTCCCATAGCCTATGAAGCACTACGGTTGTATCTCATTGTAAAGACAGAGCCATTTATAGGCTGCAGCTTATTGGCTGAGAAGGGGGCGGGAAGGGAGGCAAACAGATGGGGGGAGGGATGCTCACAGAGTGAACGTACAGTATAATTGCAGAGACTGTGCTGTTGAGAAGCGTGGCACCATTACTTGTTTCAATAAATGCCCCCAAACTGACATGTAATCTGATGGGAGTGAGGTGAGAGTTCCCCTAAGTAGTTATTTTAACCCAAAACCACAATGTTTCCCTGAACATATCAAAGTCTTTTGGTTGTCACATCATAAAATGCATTTATTTTTTTGACAGTGACTTAACGGTTTTGGGAAACACAGATGAATGATGTTTCATCGTTGTCCGAAAGTGTATTAAAGGGGACATATCATACAAACGAATTTTCAGTGCTTATGTTCATACATTTGGGTATCGCTTCCTACCAGGCTGCAAACTGTGAAATAAGACGAGCTGTGGATATCAGAAAACGTGTGGTTCAACAAGCCGTTCGGATTTGGCTCCCCTTCCTATGTTTCATTAAAATATATATCGCCCTCAGCTACCTTTGCAAAGGTGCTCCACATTTTTCTCACGAGCCAATCAGAGCAGACTAGTTTTTTTTTCAGTAAGGGGTCTTAAAGAGACAGGCGCTAAAACAGAGCGTCTCAGACAGAAGGTGAATACAGGTATTATTCAGACAGGATGAGAAAAATAATGTGTTTTTGTAAACATATTCTAGTAAAAACCCAAAATACAAGTATGAACCTGCAAATTAGTATGATACGTCGCTTTAAAAGTCAGTTGGTCACACGGTTGCAATGGGCGACATTATAACCACGAACGTGGGGGTTGTAGTTTATTTCAAGTTAATCCCACATACAGCAACAAGAGTATCAAATTTATATTAATCTGCAGCTGAATATAGTCCCAAAAAATGCACTCTTTACTCCTGTTTAACTTTAGCTAACAACTATCCAACGGTTTTTTTAATGCAACCATTTATTTTCCGTGCAAGAATCAGTGGGCTTGGGACTGACTGCCTCCAGTGGTAGAATGTATGTCAGTGAATTTACTCAAGTACTGTACTTTAGTTCAAGGTACTTATGCTTTATTTGAGTATTTGCATTTTATGCTGCTTTATACTTCTACTCAGCTGCATCTCGGAGTCAAATATTGTACTTTTTTACTCTACCACATTTATATGACAGCTGTAGTTACTTTAAAAATTAAGATTTTGCATAGAAAACATATAAAAAGCTTATAAAATATGTTTTGTTATAAATTCAAATAGTTTATACATGTAGAGCTGAAACTATTAGTTGACTAATGTTGACTGTTGAATTAATCATTGAGTTATTTTTTATGCAAAAACCTTTCATTTTTACAGCTTCACAGACTGGGACATAGGATTTGCTTCTTTTCTTTAATTAATACTTAAAACAATCAATTAAATGAGAAAATAATCAGCTACAACTACAACATTAAAATCCTGCTTTACATTAACGCTAAAGTAATAATCAAATGATATAATAGCATAAGAGACACAATTTCTATTTTTAATCCTTGGTAGAGTTTCCTGATTATACTTTCATATTTTTACTGAAGTAACATGTTCAATGCAGGACTTTTACTTGAGTACTTTTACAGTGTGATGTTAGTACTTTTCTTTAAGTAAAGAATCTGAATAATCCACCACTAATAATCCACCACTCAGACATGGAAGGTAAATCGGACCAACACAGTGCTGGTTTTAGTAGCTTTGGTAGTGACAGCTTTATCCATTAAAGAAAACACACATACTGTTGTCATACGGCTTTATCATTGTAAACCGCGCAAATGATAACTGAATGGTTTATTAATTTAGAGGCAGACGGGAAGAAAGAGAAAGATAGAGGGGGGGAAAGGATTGAGGGAGCATGAGAATCTGCAGAGATTGGGTCAAAAAGAAAGAGAGAGACAAAAGCAACTGAATGAGAGGGACAGGAAGAAAGAAAGGGAACTGAGAGAGAATGAAGACGACAAGTGTGCACAGGATACAGAGGGAGACGGAGAGAGAAGAGGAGAAGGAAAAGAGAGTAAAGAGATGAGTAGAGAGAGAGTGATAGGAGCAGGCAGCGAGGCAGAGCGAGGCAGGGGAGAGGGAGGGAGTGTGTGATAGTGTGTGATAGTGTAGCGGTGGGGGGGGGGCAAACACGCTCTGCACGTGATCCAATCTGTTCACATGGCCTTGTATTACGGCGTTATAAATACTTAATGTGAGGCATTTCATGCTGTGAAAACCCCTCGCCTTTTTACCCAGAATGGATTTGAAATGTGGGCGCCGATTTTGCAGGAGAGCCGAAGTTGCATCTAACATGGAATATTTTGATAAAAGCAACAAAGAAGAAGACCACATCACTGTGAAACAGAAAACAAAATGCAGAAATAATGCTTCATGTTCAGCTCTGTTGTCATTCATCGGAGGCGAGCTGAAGCTGTCATCTGCTCTCTGAGTCCGTGTGTTATATAATGATGGATAGGCCTGGCCAGTGCTGCTCTGCTCTTCTCTCCTACAGAGGCATGAATCAAACCCGGGATGTGTCCTAAATATAACTTGCACACACACCCTGGTGTATGTGTAGGCCAGCTGTAGCCCTATTCTGGTATTATTTCCACAAAACCTCAACCTGATGAGGTCTCTGTACGGCAGCCTGGCTGCAGAGGTTATGGATGAGGTGGTGGAGTAACCTGGGATTCCTGGATTGCAGCATATGTTTTAGCCGAGCCAAGCTAAAGGAGAGACTGGAGCTGTAGGGGAGACAGTGATCCTAAACAAAAATTTCAGAAAAGCTACTACCTTTTATGCAGGCTCCACATGCTATGCACTGTATGTGTGTGCAGATGTTACGTCATGTCTGTATGTTAGGACACATAGTATGTCATGGTGTGATGCTGTGGTCAGGGTGATGTCATTGCATGCTCTATGTATGGTAAAGCAACTTCTTGAATATACATTAAATGAAATATATATTATATAATGTCCTTGAAAAAAGCTAGCAGTGACTTTATAGTGAGAAAAGGGTTGCACATATTTGGATTAAAGCAAATCAGAGCTGCCAACCCTTTTAACTTTTGCATAATGTATTTTGTCTTTTCCTGTATCAGGGTTGTCAAAGTCAAGGTGTTTTAAGCATCACTAATTTCTTTAATGCACTGAAGCAACTTAGGATTTTTAGGTTGTAGTGGGCTCAGTTCTAAAACTAAAGTGGAGATACTGGCAATACATCATACATGAAACTAGAAAACCTAAGGAATCCGTTGGTACCAACCACGTCATACTAGCTTGTCATGAAAGATGTGACGTAACGTTCCAAATGAACGCTAAATTTTGGCGAATAAAAACTGACATGGTCATTTTCAAAGGGGTCTCTTGATCTCTGACCTCCAAATATGTGAATGAAAATGGGTTCTCTGGGTACCTACGAGTCTCCCCTTTACAGACATGAACACTTTATGATAATCACATGCAGTTTGGATCAAGTCATAGTCAAGTCAGCACACTGACACACTGACAGCTGTTGTTGACTGTTGGGCTGCAGTTTGCCATGTTATGATTGGAGCATATTTATTTAAGCTAAATGCAGTACCTGTGAGGGTTTCTGGACAATATTTGTCATTGTTGTGCGTCGTTAATTTATTTCCATTAATAAATATTTACATACATTTGCATAATGCAGCATATTTGCCCACTCCAATGTTGATTAGAGTATTAAATACCTGAGAAATCTTCTTTTAAGGTTGATTTTGAACCCAACAATTTGGGATTAACTATGGACAATCGTGCAATTAATCATGATTAAATATTTTAATCGACTGACAGACCTAATCTGTATGTTGTTTCTTGCCCATACAGATTAAAGATGAAATTAGCATTCCTGCTGGCTCCTGCATGTTTACATCCTGTGTTTTTTACTGATGTTCATTAATGTGTCTTTTTTTCCAGTGAGGTCTGGTTGTATGAGTAAGGAATATAATGATTTATAGGCATGTTACAGTGCTGCTGTTGCTCTTGATGATACAGATGATGAACTGGGAGACGCTGTGTAAAACATATGTTTTTTGCTTATTGTAAATGCGTTTGGTATGATGTATGAGGCACAGTGGATTTGACAGGTTTGATACGGTACGGTTCGGGATGTCGGTACGCACCATCTCCTCCGCTTCTACGTCATTAACGGGAAACGTTGCTGATAGTAGGCTACACACACTTCATCAAACACGCGCCTACATGGCCAGGCAAGCCCCTCAACGCACACGCACACATGCACAAACACACAGCCGCTCATCCATGCGCATCTCCAGCACAAACCACACACACACACACACACACACACACACACAACAAAAACGGTCACGTTTCATAAATGATAAAGACTAAAAATGTATTTTTAGTGACACGTCCCACTCAGCACAAGGGGAAGGAGGAGATACTATTTCAGCACATGACACCGCGGAATAAAATCACAATGCTGTCCGGTGATGAGGTGTAACATGCGGAGCACAGGAGCACCGGGGCTGTGAAGCCACCTTAACATGCAATGTCAAACCTATTTTGGGAAACACGTTAAAATGAGCCGGTAACGTTTCTGCACCGCGGACATCTCCACAGACTCCACACACCACCAGACTGTGCGTCCTCCTTCAAATCACGCACAGGGAAACCATCTCCAACACCCTTTTAATGTCACGGCTCTAAAACCTCAACCACATCCATCGACCCGTTCCGTGTTTGGGGGATGTAGTAAACCCACAGCCCTTCCCGAAACATCCACTACTGCTGCTCCTACCTCGTCATCCCCATCCCGGGGCCTCCGATCCCCATCCCTCCCCCGGCAGCGGTTCCGTTGACCGGCTTCATGTGTTGTCCAGCCCCCGGTCCTGCTGCGGGTCCTCCGGGCATCACCGACCCCATCATCCCGGCGGCTCCCGGCTCCCCGGGCTGCCCGCCGCCCTCCATGCTCGCTTCGTTCCCCATCTCGGTCTCGACTCCGGAGACGGGAGGGAGGTGGAGAAAGGTAGTAGGTCAAAATCGGCGGTGTCGCTTCTATATCACTGTCTGTTTTTATATATGTATAAGTATGTGTAATCAGAAAAGAATGAATGGAAAAAAGGGGGAGCGAAAACTGAGAGAGCGAACTCAGCGCTGCTCCTCCATCACCGCCATCATCATCATCAGCTTCAGGACCAGTGGGCTGCCTCCTGACGCGATGACGGGGGCGCGCCGCGCGATCACAGCCACTGCGAGGGGGAAATGAAGGCGCGCAGAGGCGAGAGAAACCGAGATTAGATTAGATTAGATTAGATGAAAGTTAAATGAGCCCCGTGGGCGAAATTGGGTCGCAGCAGCAGCAGCAAGATTGGCATGCAACCAGCAATAAGAGGAGAGTATACTGTGACCTCTGGCTGGCCATCACCATAAAGACCCCAAAACAAAGATAAATCAATTATATTTCTGTTTTATCCCTCAGTATTGCCTCCCTCTCTATTCATAGCTTGTATTTTACTGTAATATCTTCTCTACATTCAGATTTATGCTGTCATATAAAATGGATAAACTGATTTTAAGCTCCTCATCTCTGAATGAAACAATAAAGTTCAACTAAATTACCAGCCAGCCATGAGACAAACACATGGTAAGAAAAAATAACAATGCATTTTTTATTGTAATGGATGCGTGCATGAGAAAATGTGCATCACCATCAAGAGCATAAGGTCTGCATTTGACTATCCACTACTGGATTTACCAACAGCTATTTGAAGAAGAGCAGAATTGCGCAACCACAGACGCGGGGACGCGCTTTTTGGCTGCTGATGCTGAGAGGAGGAGAAGTGGAGGGAGCTACAGTATAGGCTACGTGCGCGTTCACTCACTTTCTCACGTGAAGAAGTGCATGAGGAGTGACGTGAACGCGCAGAGGCGTCGGGATCGACTGCACCGGAGGATCACGTGTCCAGAGACACCCCATGGTGTTACACACCCGCTGGTACTCACTATTTATCCAGAATGGTTTCCTCCTGGTGGTGCCTTTATGTTATTTGTTGAATTTCATGTATTTGAGGTTGACTACATCTGGACAGGCTACTGAGACTTTGTGTGTATTTTAATAGTTATAGCCGATGAAAGAAATGATGCTCTGAGAGTACTAACACATGGTTAAAGAGCCAGTGTGTAACATTTGAAGGATCTATAAGCAGAAATGATATATAATATTCATAACTGTTTTTTTAGTGTGAAACTGAAACTAAGACTTGTTGTGTTTTCATTATCTTAGAATGAGTAATTTATGTCTAGATGATGAGCGGGTCCTCTTCACAGAGTCCACCATGTTTCTACAGAAGCCCCAAATGGACAAACCAAACACTGACTCTTGAGAGAGACTTTCATGTTTTTACGTTACCTGAGGGCCACCGTAGTTTTCAGACTTGTGAAACGTGAGCCACGGAGTACAAAACTGTGGTACCGTCGTCTGTCGTCTGACCTCCGTTGCTCCTAAAGTAGTGTTATTATGGCTGCGAGCGAGGTGAACGAGGTGAAATGGACAGTGAGCAGAGGGATATTCAGTTGGTTTAAGCTGCCACCACACCCTACACCCTGTACCTGTAAGATCTGAGGACACTGTTTTTCATTACAGTGAACCCTCGCTATAACGCGGTTCACCTTTCGCGGCTTCGCTGCTTCGCAGATTTTTTTACAGTGCATTTATTGTGCTCTGAATCCTGATTGAAAAAGAATGAGTGCCAACAACTACCCATAACGATGTTCTTCTCTCGGAGAAAGACTCCTGCGCAGCCTGCAGTTGAAACAGACGCTACAGCGCAGCGGAGTGAGGACGGAGAGGCTCAGCTGGAGGGACGGTGAAATACGCGAGTGACCATGTTTTCAACCTTGTATTCATTACTATACTGTCCTGTATTCAAATTATTGTTTTACAATACCGTTCTTTAAACTATCATAGTTATTTGTAAGAAAACGTTAATATTTTTATTTCTTAAACAAATTTTGGGCCTGAAAACAGGTTTTGATTTTTGGTTTCATTCTATAGTACAGTATTGCATTGTAAAATAATAGTAAAAAATGAAAGCTGACTACTTCACGGATTTCACCTATCGCGGGTTATTTTAGGAACGCAACTCCCGCGATAAACGAGGGTTCACTGTATATGTCTTCGTTTTAATTAGACGTCTTCTCTGTGTGGGCGTGTGCAGACTGTTTGACTGACATCAGTCTCACTTTCCCCTCAGTTTTGTTGAACTTGTTAGGAAGGGACGACTTCCGGAGGGGTACTCTGTTGGTTGCAATCTGCAACCACACCACCAGATTTTGCCAAATCCTACACACTGTACCTTTAAAAGCACATTTTAGTGTGATATATCAGTTTTAGTGATCACTAGTATTGCACGTTGTATTGCATGTTTGATTTTGGTGAAGTAAAACACCCAATAGAGAGATATGAATGTTTTTTAGACCCCTTAGTTTGTTATTAAGCAAGATATGTCAAAATGTGCTGCAACATTTAAATGAAATTTGTTTAATTTAGGCTAAGAGGAGCCAATAAACAAGTGATTATCCTTAGTGTAGTCTGATTGATTGTGTGTCTGTTGATTTTGTTTAATTGAACAATTTGTTTGGGAATAATCATAATTAAAGCACAGAATTAATTGGGGCGGCAGTAGCTCAGTCTGTAGGGAGTTGGCTTGGGAACCGGAGGGTCACCGGTTCAAGTCCCGACATGGACCAAAAACTGAGTGTGAACTGGTAGCTGGAGAGGTGCCAGTTTACCTCTTGGGCACTGCCGAGGTGCCCCTGAGCAAGGCACCAAACCCCCAACTGCTCGGGGCGCTTGTCAGGAGCAGCCCCATCACTCTGACATCTCTCCATTGTTGCATGTTTGTGTGTGTGTTCGGTTCTGCATGTACCGTGTATAAGTTAACAACAGAGTGAAAAAATTGAATTTCCCCTCGTGGGACTAATAAAGGACTATCTTCTTCTTCTTCTAATTGATCAAGGCCTTGAGGCAGTCCCTGTATTATATCCATATGTGTCATGGTTCTGGCATTATTTACTGTTTCCTGTTTTATTCTGATAAGTTCACTCCTCATGTGTCATGTTTGGGTTTCCTGTCTTTGTGTGTTTTTCCTGCCTCCTTGATTATCTTCACCTGCCCCTGATCTTACTATTAGTTTACCCTGTTTGTGCACCTCTGTGTTTTCCCTGTTCCCCTGCCAGATTGTATTTGTTCTACCCTGTGTGCTTTCCCGCAACTCAATATACTATATATCTATCTAGCTGGCTAGATATATGACGACTTTGTTGTTATTGCTGTATGGGATGGGATTTAATGCCCTTTTCTCACTTTGTCTTTTTCAAACTTTCCTTTTATGAAGGAGAAATTTAAGGGAATGTTGCTGCATGAGGCCCAGTGTTACTTTCACAACAGATGTTTTTTCATTTGCTGACCAAGAGCAGCTGAAATGATTTCTGTTCAGTTCCCCAAATTCAAACAGTTGAGGACTTTGTCATATTACATTTATTTTATAGCGTCATTATCAATTAGAGCAGCAGCAACAACCCCAACAGCAGCGAGGACAAAACCGCATTAATACCAACAGTAGCAAATGTTTAACAGTCTAAGAGAAGGGGAAAAGTTTGAGAAAAACAAAGTGAGAAAAGGGCATTAAATCCCTTCTCATACAACAATAACAGCAGAGTCGGTCAGATAGCAGCCTCCGACCAGCCTCTCACCCCCTCCTCCACTCTCTGTTCCAATGCCAAGTGTGTCCCTCGGAGGGCAGACTTTATAGAGATGAATAAACCCTGCCAGAGGACTTCAGCCCTGCATGGACACTGTGCGGCGTCTTTTTCAGCGTAGAGCAAAGAGACAAAGTGGCGATGCTGCGGCAGCTACAAAAGATAGGAAGAAAAACTTCTTCTATAAGCTTCTTTCAGCTTTCACATTTCACAAATAATTCTGTTAGTTTTCATTTTCAGACACTTTTTCTCCTTTTGGTGAAACTTTTTGTTCAGTCTGGCAAACAGGGCTAAAAATGGACATGACCTCTTCAGGCTCATACACCATATCTATACTGTATCTATGAAAAATAATGCACAGTAATTTGCACAGATCCCACAAAGTCGATCCATATGTAATCCATGTAATTGTGAACCAGGAAATAAAGCAACAAATGCAGCATAGGGGACAGTGTTCGTGTCTTGTGTAAAACCAAAAGTCAGTGTGATTTATTTGTCATGTAATTTTTGTAATTAAGTTACCTCACTTATAGAGTTGTTTTAATCCAAACCATGATCTTTTCCTAAACCTAACCAAGTTGTTTCTGGTGAAGACAAGAGTTTATTTTGAAAAGACTGCATGCATGTAATGAGTGGAAACTGGCATGTGTTGCTGGACATGAAAAACATGAAAATAGACAAAAAATAAGAAATAAGTTTTTGTAAGATATTAACTGTCAACTGCTGTATGAGGTTTTCACCATAAACTACTTTTAACAGGGTCACACCATGAAAAAGAAAAAGTTTCAGGGAAAACATGTTTTCTGCTGGATTATGGTTGCAGTTTTAGGTTTAACCAACAAAACTGCCGAGTTAGATTAAGTAAATTAAACATCATGCTTTGGCTTAAAATTACTATGTTTCATACGGGATACGAACACCGACCTCCTGCGGGAAAATCCTGTGTTTGTTGGACCCATCCATCCATGGTGGGCTTTGGTCATGTCTAGAAAGTAACAAGGTAGCAAGATACATGAGAGTTTTTGCTAGTTTTTGCAAGTTTTTCTACTTTGCAGGTTACCTTCAAGACATGACTGTGGACTTTCTCACTCGTTATACTTGTTATTATACCACATAACTTTTAGTGATATTGTTCGTCACCTGTGCGTTGCTTGTTGTACTATCCTTACCAACTTATTTGTGATACATAAAAGACAAACGTAATCCACAGCCAAATACATTTCCCTCCAAACATAACTGAGAATGCGGTTTAGTTGTGTGGGAACATAATGTTTAGGAGATAGGGTTGAAAATTTCTAACCACAAATGAATACCATCATGATTGGTTGAAACTGACTCTTCTCCGGATCACAGTAAACTCGACTGCATGTGAAGGCTCCAGGAATCCCCACATACACGGCAACCTAAAGTCAAGCAGAAGCAACGTTGGGACATTCACATTCGGCACAAAACACAACACCACAGGACACACGACTGAGCAGAAGCAGCGCTGATGGTACACAGACTGCCCGTAATACTGTAATATATAATGCGCATAACCGAATCAGGTTTGAAGAGAGCATAAAATGGAAGAAAACATAACTCTGAAGACCTTGAAGAGACAGAACAAAGCTTTTGTCCGAGAAATTATTAGTTAAAGAGAGAACTGAGGGACTTAAATGTAACACTGCTGAATTCATTCGAAGCAATGCGAATGGAAAGAGAGCAGTCCACAGGGACAGTCCAGCTAAGTGACAAACATAGTCAGATATTGAATTCAGCGTAGGCATTGAGTAATTCTCCCCACTCCAAGAGCTGTTGAGATGCTTGTTAGATCATACTTGTTGGTTAATAATGGCAATGCTGTCTAACATTAACGCTTCAATTTACAACAAAGTGAAAATGCAGAGATGTGAATGTATAGGTGCTCTGCCATCTTTGCTCTGTGTGAAATTTGTTAAACGTTCCACATAAATCACAAAACCAGTCATGCAGATAGTTTTGGCAGGGGGCCGGATGTTGGAGTTTAAAGTCCAATGCCATTTTTCATTCTCAGTCTGTTGCTGCTTGACAGAGAAATAATGGACAATGTGGATTTTCATTCTTGTCCTTTGGGAACATGATACTGTGAAGACAATTTAAGCACAAAGGTCAATTTACTAGCTTCAGATCTTTCATCCGCATGACTTTTAAACCTGCATTAAAAGAGAAATTTGGCACTTTTTATGTGGATGTCCAATCAGAGTTGATGGTAAAAGCAGTCAATTGAAGGAATACATTTGTTCGTGTGTGATACATTGACCCAGAAAGCTGAGTTATCCTGTTGAAAAATCTGCAGCAATTAGGAATATGTAGCACATACATATAGTTGATGGCCATTTTGAAAAAAGGCTGCCATGGCCCTCAGGGGCCAAGTTTGCAGTGCTCCGATATCTGTATCTTTTCATCACATAGAACATCCCGGGCGGGCCCTTCCTTTTTGGGGCGGCAGTAGCTCAGTCCGTAAACGCGGACTTGGGTTAGGATGCGGAGGACCCGGGTTCAAGTCCCCCATGGACCAAGACCAACTGGTTGCTGGAGAGGTGCCAGTTTACCTCTTGGGCACTGCCGAGGTCCCCCCCCCCACGGCCCCCCACCCCCCCCCCCTCTCGGCCCCCTTCCCGGGCCCCCCCCCCCCTCTATCTTCTCTCCCTTTTAATTTTTATTTTTTTTTTGAACAACAGAGTGTAAAACTTAATTTCCCCACTGTGGGACTAATAAAGGAATATCTTTCTTTCTTTCTTTCTTTAAAACCTATTTGCTAAACGCGTTGCTCTTTCAGCTTAATGTCCCACTAAGACCAGTGTCTGCCAGACTTGCCTGACCACAGTAAGCAAAACACACTTAGATATTGGCCTTGGAAGGCAATAAAATAACCACCAACATCTGTCACTTCTACAGTACCAGACTGTAATTAATGGCAGGACTCCAAGCAGCAGGACTCTTTTCAATCTGCTATCACGAAGTAACAGATGAATTGTGGAATCCAACATCCAGTTTCTCATCCAGTGATCGGGAAACCAGCAACACCAGAATCGATCTCTTTGACAGACTGACTCATTGACGCAACTGTGGGGGGCAAATACTTAAGAAGATTAAAATGAGCAACGTGCCAACACTCCACTTCACTCCAAGCAACAGGCCGGGGCCGGGAAACCCTATTGGTCAGCTGTGAATGGTTGATTGAATGATTGATTGGCGGAGAAGACCTCAATCAGCACTTTTACTGCCAGAGTCCAGAGGTAGCAACAGAGGAGACTGTTCTTGTCATTTATCTCCTTCCAAGGTGTTTGCCCTTCCTTTAGCTTCACTTCTTCTCCTCAAACAAGACAGGAAAGAGGCACTAATAGCAGTTTTTGCTCCTCTTATTTACAAGTTTAAAAAATGTACCACTACTTTGGTAGGAGTGCAAATTTTGTCTGCATTTATCTTGATCAAGTGGCAACGTCTGGGTCGGAAAAGTGAAGCCAATGGTGAAGTGCCTTAAACCTGAAACAGCCAGCAGGAGTCGACTCCTCTGGTTGCAAAAAAAAGTGCAAAAAAGTCTGATTGTATAGAAGTCTATGAGAAAATGATCCTACCTCTCATTTGATTAATTACCTCAGTAAACATTGTAAACATGAGTTTATGGTCTCAATCGCTAGTTTCAAGTCTTCCTCAATACAGCATGATGTTCATTTAGTAGATTATGGTCCCATTTAGAGTCAAATAGACCAAAAAGCAGGGGATGCTTTAGGGTGTGGCTACCTTGTGATTGACAGGTTGTTACCATGGCGTTGTCCGGTCTGAGTGTCGTCTGTGTTTTTGTCTTACAACTTTAACCCGTTCACGTTGTAAGATTTTGGTCACCTAAAGATGTTTTATAAAGTGTTAGTTGTGCTCAACTCCACCCACTCGCATTGTCACTTCTGGTTGCAAAAAACCAAGATGGCGACAGACAAAATGAAGTCTATCGATAGTTTATGGCAGGGTGGCAAACTCAGTTTCATCCCGGGCCACATCAGCATCATGGCTGCCCTCAAAGGGCCGGTTGTAATTGTAAGACTATATAAATATATCTCCGCTTTATCATATTACAAAATTGCCTCTGCATTTTATTATTATCAGTTTTAGTAATAATTTATTTAATAACTAACTCTGAAGACAATCCATCCATCCAACCATCGTCAACCGCTTATCCCGTTAGGGGTCGCGGGGGGGCTGGAGCCGATCCCAGCTAGCATTGGGTGAAGGTGGGGTTCACCCTGGACAGGTCGCCAGTCCATCGCAGGGCACATAGAGACAGACAACATATAGACAGACAACCATTCACACTCACATCCACACCTACGGGCAATTTAGAGTAGTCAATTAACCTAAACAGCATGTCTTTGGACTGTGGGAGGAAGCCGGAGCACCCGGAGAAAACCCACGCTTACACGGGGAGAACATGCAAACTCCACACAGTAGAGTCCCAAGCCGGTATTGAACCTGCGACCCTCTTGCTGTGAGGCAACAGCGCTAACCACTGCACCACCGTGCAGCCCCTCTGAAGACAAAAGGTGAGTAAAAACTACAAACTACAAATTAACTTTCTTGTATCAATTCTTGTTTTGTTTTGTTTTTTTTAATGACAAAATCCCAACCCTTCTTCATTATCTGGGCTAGGGACCAGCAAAGGTGACTCAAAAGAGACTCTGATGGAGTTACTTAGGGTTTTTTTTTTTCTCACTTTTTTTTTTTTAATTCAGAGTTTGATTACCAAATTTTTACATTTACATGAGCCAGCAGCAGCTTTGTGCATGCGGGATTCATTCAGTCTGGACTCTGGTTGAACATCTCCTGCTCTGACTGCAGCACTAGGACTGGGTCCGCCTGTGAGTGCTTTGGGACGGTGGAGGGGCCCACGGCTGCAACCGTTGCTCATCTCCAATAACACCAGAAAAAATTTGTCGCTAGTCTCTTCTTTGAAAAAGACCCGCTAGAGGGGTCTAAAAATTTGCGAAATGTAATGACAAAGTCGCGAAGTTGGCAACACCGCGCCACTGCTGGAAACCGGTGATACTGCGATGCTTCAGTGCGCATGTCACATCATCAAGATGCATTGCGGGACATGTAGGTTAAGGACACCACACTTCTGTAAAGCGGCATAGAATTGTATGACAAGCATAATATATTCTTTGCAAGCCCTCATGGGCCACATAAAGCGAGGTGCCGGGCTGGTTTTGGCCTGCGGGCCTTGAGTTTGACACATATGGTCTATAGTCTTGACTTAAGTTCTTTTGCCATTGTGGTAATGCAAGTTTGTTTTCATTCATGTAAAGGGAAATGAATGAAAAATAATGGCTGTGTAAAAGGTAGGAAAACACTTTTAAAATTGTGAAACACTGTGGTGAGCCTATGCTCTGGAAAAGGGTTGTCAGTGTGAAACAAATAGTGATTTTCACTAAGGACACTGTCCTGCAAATCCTCCAATGACTCCATCAGTACATTTAAACTGCTTTAAAGGAGCAGTGTGTAACATTTCAGGGGATCTATTTGAAGAAATGGAATATTCATAACTATTTTTCGTTAGTGTATAATCACATTAGCTTAGAATGAGTCCTTCATATCTACATAGGGAGCAGGTCCTCTCCACAGAGTTCGTAATGTTGCTCCACCATGTTTCTACCGTAGCCCAGAATGCACAAACCAAACAAAGGCTCAAGAGAGCGTCATTCATATTTTTATGTTACTTGAAGACCACTGTAGTTCTCCGACACACTTGTGAAACTGCTGTAACGTGAGCTGAAGAGTGTAAAACTGCGGTAACGCCAGCCACCGCCTGACTTTTTGTTGCTCCTAAAGAAGTGTTATTATGGTGAGGCTGGCCTCGAGGCGAACGGCGTTACTAAGGTTTTGTACTCAGCGGCTCACATTACTGCAGTCTTGGAAAAGGAGGAGTGAGCGGAGGGGTACTCAGTGGGTTGCAGTCTGCAAAAACACCACTAGATGCCGCCAAATCGTACACACTGTACAGTACCTCTAATATTGGCCTCGCAAAAGCCTGAAGACGAGAAAGATGGCAAGCTACAAAAACAAAGTGCTGTATAGAGTTTGAAGTGAAATAACAGATGAAAGCACTCATTGACATAATATTTATCAGACCACAGTTTCTTTCTTCTGTATCTGGGATTAATTAACTGTATACACACAAGAGGAATACACAGCAGCAGATCAGTAACTTATGTCCTATTTCTTTGTGTAAAATTAAAGGTTACATGCAAGTCTTTTAATTCAAAAGGTCATGCAACATAACAGTCATGCATTTGAAGATGTGTTACCCAGAGCCACCTTAAGATCCTGCTGAAGAACAAACACATTTCCCTGTGATGTTGCATATTGCTGAAATGAGTGTCACCAGCTGGATTAAATGGAGGTTTACCTATCACACAGCACACGCTGGGTTTTAAAATTAAGCTATAAAGAGAGTCTGGGTTTTGATTTGTTTGTACTGCAGAGTGCCTCGGAGCAAGTCGTCATGAACTGAAGGCAAAAACATAGAATAATAAATGGCTTGTGGTTGTTTTTCTTCTTTCGTTCCCCGTCTATGGAGAGACTGAACAAAGCTTTTATTCCAAATCAAAATCATTTAGGAGGGGGAAGAAATATGTGTGCTGGTAAATGTTTCCAGAACCACAGGTGATTTCTCATCTATGTGACTGCTTCATAAATACAGAGAGCATAATGTAATTATTTACTGCTATAATAAATAATACACCACAGGAAGCATAAGGAAAACCTCTGTCTCCTTTTATTTATTCTCTTTCTTCTCAGTTGCTTTTTGCCCCGTGGAAGTCGTAACACAACAACCCTTTCAACTCATCTGAATGTGAACATGAACTGAATAATTCATTTATCGTATAGCTAAAGAAATGAGTTTATATTTCTGATCCCCATTGAATTCATAGTCTGATATCCAAAAGGCTGAGTGGTTGATCATGGACTCTTGCCTTCACTCTTGTCAAAATATACCTCACAAAAGACCACCTTTTTTTACGCTGTGAATGCAGAGTTAATTACTGTAATGTGCGTGACGGGAAAGATTCGGCCCTTGTCAGCATTCTGTTTGGGCAGCGTCCCAGCGTATCCTGCAGTGCTGTGAACCAGCTTTGCAGTTGTAGGAGTGCCAGAAATGAAAAGCTATAAACTGGTTACCAGTTTGCCTCCAAGTCACAGAGGGTTTTTTGTGCTTTTAAGAAGCATTTTGGTCCTGAATTTAAGATATTTTGGGCACAAAGTGCAAGAAAATAACAGGAAAGGATAGCTAATTACTGTAGGTAATTGAAGTCGCTATAACAAGATAGTAATATGTTTTTTTTTTTGTTATATTTATCTTCCAAAGTTGATGGAAAGTGACAAACGCATTTGTTCCTGATCAGCTCCTTGAACCTTGGACAGCTCCCCAGGAAACTGGAAAGAGTCTGAAGTTTAATATAAATGTGATATCTGTGCCAGAGACATCATCTCTAAAGAGGTCTGCTCTCCAAAAATCACTGGAGCTTCACACAGTTTACTAAAAGAGGCAATAAATTAGTGTTGGCAGGCAGACATTTCCTTCCAGGGTGGGCTAAAAAAAAGGAGGAAATAAAATGACACTGACTAATTTAAATATGGGTCAGTATTACTGCACCATTAATATTTGTTTATTTGGGCAAAAGAAGTTGACAGACAAACCCTGACATATTAACATTTTCAACTCCTTGAGGGCGTAGAAAACATAAGGAGTCTATTAGTACCAATCATATCATGCCCACGAGTCTCCCCTTTGCAGACATGCCCACTTTATGATAATCACATGCAGTTCGGGGCAGTGACAATATGACAAAAGCAGTGCTGTTTTTTACTGTAGTACAAGTGTGTCATTCTCGCCTATACTAAAATGTTTCCTGTATACTGGGGTCTTGGACTACATCATTTGGGTATCACTGTAAAGCTGAGACTCTTGTGGATCCAAAGAGCCCAACTGTATTCATATGTGATGATGGTAGTCTTCATAGTAGCCATTTCGTTGTAGTGAGACCATTTTTTGAAACTTGACCTCTCTGTATAGAATGATCTGTGGTGACCTCTGGGATAATCACAGCCTCATGAAACTTTATAGCCACAAACTAGAGACCTGGAGCATTCAGAGGATGGATGGCTTATCTAGGTAGATTGACAATAAGAGGGTTTCCGAGCAGTTTACAGAACAGCTCTTGTGGGAAAACCTCCTGCGTGGTTCCAGTTTCCAAAGCCTCACACCCGAGGGAGCCAAACCACTTCAGGCCGGTTGCCTTAACCTCCCACCTGATGAAGACCATGGAGAGGATCGTGCTGAACCACCTCAGGAGGATGACGGATTGTGAACTGGACCCCCTGTAGTTCGCATACCATCGGAGCATCGGGGTGGATGAGGCTTTAATCTACCTGCTGCACAGATCCCTCTCCCACCTGGACACCCCTGGGAGCTTCGACTTCTCCAGTGCGTTCAACACTGTTCAGCCATCTCTGCTGAGGGGGAAGCTGGAAGGAGCTGGTGTGGACTGTCAGCTGGCTGCATGGACCATCAACTACCTCACCAACAGACCACAGTATGTGAGGCCTCATGACTGTGTGTCTGATGTGGTAGTCTGCAGCACGGGTTCCCCTCAGGGAACAGTTCTCTCCCCCTTTCCTTTTCTCCCTCTACACCTCGGACTTCAAACACAACTCGGTCCACTGCCACGTTCAGATGTCCTTTGACGATACAGCCATCGTAGGCTATGTATCTGAGGGGAACGACCTGAATTACAGGGAGGTCATCAACGACTTTGTCACCTGGTGTGAGACCAACAAGCTTCACATCAACACCACCAAGACAAAGGAGATGGTGATCGACTTCTGCAGGAAGCCCACACAAACATCACCAGTGAACATCCAGGGCTTGGACACTGAGATCGTAGAGGAGTATAAGTACCTGGGTGTTCACCTCAGCAATAACTGGACTGGTCCATGAACACTAACTCCTTGCATAGGAAGGGTCAAAGTCGCTGAGTGTGCAGGACACTGTTAAAAACCTTTTATGACACTGTGGTGGCATCTGCAGTGTTTTATTCGGTGGTCTGCTTGGGGTGTGGTAACAACGAGCGGGACAGAACGAGACTCAACAAGCTGGTTAAGAGAGCCAGCTCTGTCCTGGACCAGCCTCTGGACCTCACTGAGGAGGTGGGAGAGAGGAGGATGTCGGTGAAACCGACATGGACAACGTCTATCACCCCCTCCATGACACTGTGAGCTCTGAGCAGCTCTTTTAGCAGCAGGCTGCGGCTCCCACAGTGGAAGACTGAGCGCTTCAGGAGGTCTTTCAGCCCCTCTGCCGTCACACTCTTCAATGACCATGTGCAATAAATCACATGTGCCTTTCAGGTCACCACATGTGAGGTGTGTAAAACTGTCCACGCTGCAAAAGAGTTTGTGCAATACCATTAACTTACCACATCTCTGTGCAATTATCTGCCCATTTTGAGCAATATCTACATTTTTTCTATAGACAATTTTCATATCAAATCTTGTATAAAAGACTATATTCCAGATATTCTTCCATTCCTCTGTGTGACGACTCGGAGGCAGACAGGCATGGACTCAGAAGCAATACTCAGACGAAAGGTGTAAACAACAACGCTGGTCCTTTATTCACAAAAAGGGTTCGGTACACGAAAGTCAAAACTCACTGCAACAAGTCCAAAACGCGCAAGGCAGGGTCAAAAACAAGCAGATGTCAGGCCGAAGGACAAAAACGGGAAGTTCGCTGGAGGTTTGTATCCAAGGGATGACAAGACGATCTGGCACAGGAGGAAAGGGAGACGCGCTAAATACTAGCTATGGACAGGGGACAGATTAGGGGCGACGATCGGACACAGGTGACTGGTGCAGGAACTAGGTCAGAAGGAGGTGCCAACGTGAGGCGGGAAGCATGCAGGGCAGGGAGTGAAGTGAACTGCACGAGAGGAGAGGTTAAACATGTCAAAAAAAACAGGATGTGACCAAAATAAAAGCATGCAACACAAACACAGAGACTAAGCCTGCGGGGCGTTACACTCTGTGAATTCACCATTCCCAAGATATCTGATCTCTATTTTATTTTATTTTACCTCCTTTTTTTTGTTTTATTCCTGTATATTTGTTTAGATTTTTCATATATTTTTATGTATATTTGGGTGTATTTTGTAACTTTTGCTGCTGTAACAACTGAATTTCCCCATTGTGGGATTAATAAAGGACTATTCTGTTCTACTCTATTCTCAATGAATCTTCAGGTTCCCGGCTCTCAGATGATGTACACCACTTCTATTTGACATCTCCCGCTGACCTGCTATCTCCCCTGTATAAAGGTAGAGAAGAATCTGTCAACCTGGATCACTAGTCCGATCACGTTATAAGACAACCTCACGCAGAGAGAGATACTTAGTAGAAGCTAAAGAACAAGAAGTAGAAGCAGTAGAGCAAAAGATACAAAGACAAAAGGGTTGGAAAACAAAGGTAAACCATGTAATCTGATTACACAGATAGAACACAGGTACCTCAGCAGCAACACCCACCTGCAGCTTCACCTTGTTGCTCTCTGTGGGCAGGGTGCTGTGCTAACAGTGGGGGCGGACATGATGCTTTACAGACAGCGAAGATACTGACATCTTGCACTAATGGTGGCAATGCATCTACAATCTGTACATGCATATTGTGTTGAAGTTGAGGTAAAAATGTTGTTTGGGCAAAACTGATTCAGTTTCATCAATCAGTTTACTGCTGGTATTAGATTCGACATAAGGCGTCACAACAAGACTCTGTTTTTACATAAAGCAGCATATGGCAGAGCTGATAAGTGAGCAACCGAGCCGACACGTGATTTCCTCTCTGCAGCGCTACACACACACACACACACACACACACACACACACACACACACACACACACACACACCTACACACACACACACACACACACACACGAAGAGAAAGGATGATGTGAGATAATAAACACAATTCAAAATCAGTGGAGCCAAAAAACTTGACGATTTGGGTAGTTATAGCAGGAAAAAGCACAGGTGCAAGCACTGATATTAATGAATGCCCCAGTAAACCTGAAGCTGAATGAAACACTCCCCATGTCACTTTGATGAGTCAAACTGTTCAAAGTGTGAAAAAGATCTGGACTTCTCATTGTACAAATATTGATTACATGACCGAGCTGATTAATTACAGCCTGAACAGTGATGGATAACAGTTTCTAGTTTTTAACTTAGTGATGAGGGAACCAAACAGGTGGATGTGAGACACGTCAGGAAGGTCACACTTTATTGTTTTATATGAACAGAAAGTGATGAAAGATGTTACTGCCACTGGACGTCAATCAACCTGCTGCCTAGTTCCAGTGTCCACCACTGAGCCCTCACAGTCACTTGGTCATCAGCCAAGTCGCTGGGACTTACCATGTTTACGAGTTGGGTCCATATGAACGGCCCCCTCATGTCGTATTCACGACCTCATAAAGTTTCTGAAAGTTCACGACTTGTGACGTGTTTATTGACATTGTGAGAAATGGTGGAGCCCATGGAAGTTCATTTATTGGTGCATAATAATTCAATATTGTTCAGTTTATTGTAATTTTAGTCATATACTGTTTTTCCTGGTAAATTTATAATATGTCTGAGGAAAATGTTGATATTCTCAACGACCTCATCTTCCTCCTCTGTCCTTATGTCTTATGCATTTCCTGCATTATGTTACCCAGTTGTTAGCTTGCTAAATTGTTAGCCTCTGTGGCTTCTAGACTCAGACAGTAATGTTAATATTGCTGTTGCTTAGCAGCAATGTACTTCACGACTTAACTCTTCACATCTGCCTCTGTGATGTCACTCATCGGTTTGTGGACTACAGTTTTGAAGTCTTGACTTTGGCATTTTGTCCGTCGCCATCTTGTTATTTCACCCAGAAGTGACACCAGAGGCTGGAGCTAAGAACAACTGAACACTGAATAAGACATTTTCAGGCAACCAAAACCAAACACTGTTAAAGTGTTAAGGTTGTAAGACAAACACGGACAACGCCGTGGTGTCAACCTGTCAATCCAACAGTAGCCACACCCAAAATCATCCCCTGCTTTATGGTCTATTTGACTCTAAATGGGACCATAATTTACTAAATGAACATCACGCTGTATTGTAAGACTGCGACTGGCACCATAAACTTGACACTTACAATGTTTACTGAGGTAATAAATCAAGTGAGAAGTAGGACTTCTATAGACTTCTATACAATCAGACTTCTTTATGCAACCAGAGGAGTCGCTCCCTGCTGGCTGTTAGAAAGAAAGTAAGTTTAACACACTTTGGCATTGGCTGCTGGAACTAGCTCACATGAGCTTTCCCTGCATTGACAAGCCAAAATGTCTGCCGTGATAAAGGTCGACAGCACTTTGTGAAATCATCAATCACCAACCTAGACTGGAGGCATTTCTGTGGCCTGCAAAGTGAGCATCATATTCCATATTAATGAATGCGAGTGAGCCACTAAATCACACACAGTACTGGTTAGTGACATGTGTTTATACTTGAATGAAAAACCGAGAGAAATTATTTTTATGTTCTTTTTTACACTCCAGTAATTCCAGTGTCATCTCTGTTTCAACGTCACAAAAAAACAAACAAACAACTGCAATGTGGGTAAAGTCTGCAGAGTTGCAGATACGAGGAAAGTGCGTATAAAAGGTTTAAAAAGTCAGCGGGTCCTTGAACACTTTCCAACGTCACAGTGGGAAAGCCCTGAGCCCTCGCACACTCAGCTCCTCTGTTTGTGATGAGTTACATTTTGAGAAAATAGTCTCAATCAACAAAACACTGAATAATCAGGCAGATTTTGTTCTTGTTGTTCCAGCGTGAAGACACTACATACTTAAAACCTGCATTAGGAATGAATAAGATCAGGACTGTGGTATTACATGGTGAGTGGCTCCATCTAGTGGACATATGAAGTCAACACACTCAGTGACTTTCTGTCTCTCTGGTTGCATTTGATTGCAGTCACCATCTTGAGCTGTCAGATGGCTTTACAAAGGACCCTCTTTTCCCATATTTTTGAGTCAGAATGACTAATGGGGACAACAGTTTCTGAAACTGGTCCAGTCTATTGAGGGATGAGAAACGAGCCATTGAGAGCCATTAATTGTAGGCTGAAGAAGTGGACCGGAGACCTAGGAACAGCTAGAGGTTTATTATTTCTTGAATTCAAGCACTGGCAAGATAACCCAAAGACGTTAACGGTCTACAAAACAACATATTCAGGGTTGTGGGGAGGCTGAAGCTAATCCCAGCTTGCATTGGGTGAAGACGGGGTACAGGTCGCCAGTCCATCGCAGGGCACATAGACAGAAAATCATTCATGCTCACATTCACAATGTTGTGAAATCTGAATATCCATATAATCTGGCTCAAATTAATACTGGCAGCCACTGAATTCAAAAACCTCATCCATGTTGTGGAAAACATCTAAATATGCAGCCAAGATACTGAACACTGGAAACAAGCCCACACATAGTTCAAAACCTATTCATTGTGATGAATCTGTGTTTTTACTTGTAATAAGTAAAAAACTATCTGCTAGTAGAACAAGTGAACATTCTTGAAATAAGGTGTAATATTTAGGCCTTTCAAGATGGAAATAAATCTCGAGATTAGCTGGGAAAAGTCATTTTGAGCTATATTTCACTAAGGAAGTGTTATCTGTCACAATAAGCCTGTAATGCTCAAAGTATTCATAACAAGATTGTCAATATGCATTGTCTAAAAAGTCCCTATATCTCACTGAAATGTTACTTGTTAGGTGACTGTGTCTTCTTCTAAGTGTTAGATAGAGTGTTAGAAGAGATATTTTGACTAGTAATTAGACAAATGAAGCTAATGTGTTAGTTCATTCGGACCTTCTCCTCTCTCATTCATTCATCCATCTCCGAGTTCCCTCTCTCAGGCCTATAAAGCTGATCATGGGTGCTCCACTCTGCTTAGCCAATCAGATCTTACCACCACAATCTCTCTAAATCTATCACATCATGCGTCAAAGTTTAAAAAAACGCTCTCCAGCACTTTCAGCTGTCATTCCAGCACAACCGACGCAGCCCTCCACCACCACATCGCCTCCAGCCTCCATCACCTCCAGCCTTCAGTTACTCCAGCAGCCAGCCTCCATCGCCTCCAGCCTTCAGTTACTCCAGCTGCCAGCCTCCATCACCTCCAGCCTTCAGTTACTCCAGCTGCCAGCCTCCATCACCTCCAGCCTCCAGCACCTCCACTCCTCCAGTCACCAGCCTCCATGCATCCAGCCGTCAGTTACTCCAGCGGCCAGCCTCCATCACCTCCCGCCTCAGTTACTCCAGCTGCCAGCCTCCATCACCTCCACCCTCCACCACCTCTTGTGCCTCCACCCTCCATCCCCCCAGCTCGGATTTCTCCAACCCCACAATTCGTTAATGTCGTGCCTTCAACGTGCGACATCTATTGCACGTCTGTCCATTTGGAAGAGGAAACCTCTGTTGCTCTTCCCGAGGTTTCTTCCTTATTCATATCATAGACAAAGGACAGAGGGATGTCGTCCATGTTCATACCGTAAAACCCATAGATGTCACTTTGTGATCTTGAGTAAAACTGACTCAACTCTCCTGATCTCACCAAACCACTCCACTACCACCATCACCAGTGTCTAGACCCATGGGGGGAATAAAATGACATTCTGCAATGGCATGATTAAGTCTAATGCCCCAAAAAGATGTTTAATTTCATAATGCTGTCTTGTTCTCTAATAAACAGCCATTCACTCATTCTCTCCTGACTGAAGTATACTTGGTAAGTTTTTTTGCGGTTTTGCAGTAAAAATCTTTTAGATAACACTAAACTCTGCTTTGCATTTACTATGCATGCTGTTTCCACCATGGATGTATTCCACTATTACATCGCTGTCGTCACCTCGCCAGATATCAGAGCGAGACTTCTCCTTGAGCAAGACTCTTATACTCCATAATATAAGATAAGATAAGATAAGATGAACATTTATTAATCCCCAAAGGGAAATTATCTTTCAGTCACATCCCGTCCAAGAAACATAAAAAAACAGTGGGTAAGACACTTATAATACCAATGAGAGCCTGTCATGGCAGAAACAGGCACTTTTATTGAACGTAAATGATGCCAGCTTGCCCCAAAAACAGCGTATTACAGCTTGTGATCAGCTGCCGTCTACAGCGTTCTCCCTCAACACTGGGCCGGTTTCAGTGATTGCTGTCCGTATGAGTCAGTTAGACACAAAAACATGGGAAAATTGGGTCCGGATTGAAAAATACCAAAGTTACCCTTTAACAAGTTGTAACCACGGGAACCTTTCCTGTCGGTACTCTTCATCCCATCACTTGATGTGAAGGCAGCTGTATGTTTGGAGGGCTTTTGCCCCAGCTGGGTTCTTATGCCCTGAACAGTTGTTTCTGTAATCTACTAACAATGAAACACTAACTGCAACACCAAGACTGACATTGGTAAAACTATAAAAAAAAAAAAAAAAACATACTAGTTCATTCAGCAAGACTGCTGACAATAAAAACAAACCACAATGATGCCTTATGTGGCTCTAAACTGTTTCACTAATGTAAAGTAAACTTAAATTCACTTGAGTGGACTAACAAATGACAAACATTTTAATCCAATGACTGAATGGCTAATACATTGAAATGAAGTATTAAAATGACATTTTATGTACAAGTCTATGTGGGGTTCAAATAACAATAAAATCAAAACTGATTTTACTGAATTTGATTACTAATGAAATCAATTAAAAATTAGTGTGTCTTGATTTGTTGATGCTAATCAATGATTACATTGAAATATATGGCATAATTAAATTATGCTCATCCAATGATTTATTTTGTGGGATCTTCTCCCACCTCCCACTAAATTAATTTATGAAGCAAATTTAAATTAATTAAGTGTTAAATGAAAGGATACTGAATAAAATAAGCCTAGTATTATTCATCAAGCTGACTCGAAATGATTTAAATTAATGACTATAAATGTGGGCAATCTGTGCTGATAACTGCCTTTGAATTTCAAATGTGATTTATTATGAAGTGAAAAATAAAAACTACAGCTCAGCATCATTGATTTCGCAGAATCAAATGTATTTGGGCTGCATTGCATAAAGATTAAAGCATTGCTGCCCTGTGTCGCTGCTTGTTTATGTTCCTGTCTTTTTGCCAGCCAAGAGAGGCGTGTGAACGCCGGTCTGAACAAAGCCATCACTGGTGAGGACAGATTGCCTGAAACTGACTTGAGACAGGAAGAAAGTGTGAGAAAATGACAGAAAAGGGAAGATTGCCGAGCCTCAACTTGTTCCAATTTCCTGAGCAGCCGGTAGCGTCTCTCCTGTCGCTGTGCAGATATCTGACATCCATCACACACAAACACATTTACTTCATCTTTCCTGACGTTCATTCCCTTTTCTGACTATCTGGCTGCACAGACACCTCAGAGATACACAGGACGTCAACAAATGTTGATGGAAATGTAATTGAGGAAGCAAAAAACAGGAAGAGAAGAGGAGCTTGCAGGCTATTTAGTGCAAAAATGGCAGAAAATGGATAGGATGAAACAGGAAGGAGAGGAAATCCATCAATAGTGGAGAAGATGGAAAAAGCCATAAATCAATGAGAAGACTGAAAGCAAATGAGAGCTGAAAAAGACAGCAGAGTCCTTGTTGCTTGGTGTTTTTTTTACAGGAAATTCCACATCACTGCTTTGTTATGATGGTTATTTCTTACAGTGGTTTATTCATGGGGACTCCTTCTGTAGTCTTAGTCTTAATTTTACAGATTGCGCCCCTCATCCACACCCACAGATCATCTAGTTTCATATAATACCAGTAGCTTCACTCTAGCTGTAAAACCGAGCCCACTGCAGCGGTTTTATGCTTAGTTCCCCACTTCTGCCGCTTTCAACTTCGAATGTCATACCTGGTGCTTCTTCACACTTTTTCTTGGCCAGAAATTTGGTAACTGCCTCTCTGCTGCTTTCATTTCTGGTTCTGGCTTTTCTTTTTTGAGTCCCTGATCATGGTGGGGTATCAGCTGAAATGCTGACGTAAATAAATACATATGACTTGTCTTATCACTGATAAAAGTCAGTAAGTAAATTGTGGTATTCAGTAGGTAGGCCTTGGGTCATCTGTACTCTTGGACTGCTTGTATGGGGATAAGGTGCTCCATCTCACCCTCCTCAGTCTGATCCCCTCTGTTAAAGTTGCATAATCCAGGGTACGCACTGTGGACTGTTGGCCAATAGGGGGCTCTGTATGAATGAGAGGAAAAGAAAATACAGTTAAAAAATGCTGCTGTTCAGCCATCAGTGTGCTGCAGTCCACCTGCTGAGCGGTTTCATAACACAGTATGTATTAGTTGGTTTAATGTATAATAGTATAACATCTCAGTATCTGTACTCTGCAACAATAAAGATCAATCTGATCTAATACAGTATTAAGAAAACACAAAGAAGTATGCACAATATGTATTAAAGCAGATATGGCTTGACATTGTTTACATGTATTAAAAATATAGTTAGATTAAAGGCTAGAGGAGGAATCAATTCTCTCATTTTAATCTAAAGTAAAGACCAAGCTAAATCCTCAGACACATCTTAAAATGCAACACATCAGGCGGATCAATCATAAATAAAGTCCTTTCTAAACACCTCAGTGAATGTTTACTGAATGCACATTTATGCACTATTTATAAGTCTATCATGCTATTGTATCATGCATTAAAAATGTACACATTTACATTAACTTTTATATTTTATATTTGCTTATGTTTATATTTATTTTTACTGCACTTAGATTATCATTTTGCTTTTACATTTACTTATGGATTTACCCTGTTATCCATACATCCATCTTTAATCTTATCCCGTTAGGGGTCACAGGGGGGTGGGGGGGCGATCCCAGCTGGCATTGGGCGAAGGCGGGGTTCACCCTGGACAGGTCACCAGTCCATCGCAGGGCACATAGAGACAGACAACCATTCACTCTCACATTCACACCTTTAGCAATTTAGAGTCATCAGTTAAACTAACCTTGTCTTTGGACTGTGGGAAGAAGCCGGAGCACCTGGAGAAAACCCACACTTACATGAGGAGAACAAGCAAACTCCACACAGAAGAACCCCAAGCCGGATTTGAACCTGCGACTCTCTTGCTGTGAGGCGACAGCACTAACCACTGTCACTATTACTGACATGACAAATGAAGAACCTTGATCCTTTTTTAGTGGAGAAAAATCACCACTGAAGATTTTCACAGGGAAAAAGGCGATTTGGTCATCGATAATTGATGAAAATGAACTCCATGTTGGTCATGAGTAGCTTTTGTCTGATCAACCTCTGTTTATGTTGCAGTCATACCAAAAGAGCAGTGTCAACTTTGCTTTTGCTTACTGTCTAGAAAGCCAGTATTTATTATTAGTCACAGTCGTATTTGACAAGATGAATTGTCCTCCATGGCCGAGGTTTGTAGTCTGACCACAGCATCACATGGCATCAAACTACTTATGGAACAGTAAAATAAATAGTAGGTTATACATCACTATCAGCCGTCTGTCCCAAGAAGTTATCTGAATAATGAGTCAAATACAGATAGATATTTCATCATATCAGTCCATGTTTAAAGAAACAGTGAGTAACATTTGGGGGGGATTTATTAGCAGAAATGGAATATAATATTCATAATTATTTTTTCATTCGTGTATAACCACCTGAAACTAAGAAATGTGTTTTCCTTAGCTTAGAATGAACCCTTATCTACATAGAGAGCAGGTTGTCTTCACTGAGTCCGCCATGTTGCTCCACCATGTTTCAACAGTAGTCCAGAATGGACAAACCAAACACTGGCTCTAGAGAGAGCCTTTCACATTTTTACATTACCTGACGACCACTGGAGTTCACCGACACGCTTGTGAAACTGAAAACGTGAGCTGCCGAGTGCAAAACTGTGGTACCACCAGCCGGCGTCTGACTTCCGTTGCTCCTAAAGTGGTGTTGTTATGGTATGGATGACCTCTGAGTGAGGTGAACAAGGTGAAATGGAGGAGTGAGCAGAGAAATATTCAGTTGGTTCCAAGCTGCAGCCACACCAGTAGATGCCACCACACCCTGCACCCTTAAGATCTGAGTTTTAATTAGACGTCTTCTCTGTGTGGGCATTTACAGACTGTCAGACTGACATCAGTCTCACTTTCCTTCAGTTTTGTTGAACTTGTTAGGATGAGACGACTTCCACACTTGTTTTTCCAACGTTATGAGTACACAGAGAGGTTGGTGTTGATGACATGTACTTTCCAGCATAAAGCCACCCAAACTTGATCTGAGCAGAGGTAGCACCTGTGTGGGTGTGCAGAGCCCTTAACTCAGATATAATTTACTAAAGAAGAAATTTATTTATTTTGGGGCTGTCAAAGTTAACGCAAATATAATGCATTTAAAGCAACTTGCAATTTTTAGATTGTAGCGGGCTCGGTTTTAAAGCTAGAGAAGATACTAGCATCATATGAAACTAGAAAACCTAAGAAACCTATTGGTACCAACCTAGTCATACTAGCTTGTCAGAAAGGAGGTTAAATAACGCGACAAACTTCCACTAAATTTTGGCGAAGAAAAACAGACAGCATAGGAACCCCTCGGGGCTGCTGCCTCAGACCTTCAACAACATCATCAAGTATGCAGACGACACAACTATCCTTGGCCTCATCAGAGGACGGGACGAGTCAGCATACGGGGACCTGGTTCACAGGATCACCGTCTATGGAGAGGACAACGACCTTGTTCTCAACATAGACAAAACAAAAGAACTCATTATGTATAACACAGCCTCCCCTCTGCAGCCACTCACCATCAATGGGACTGAGGTGGAGCGAACTGACAGCCACAAGTTCCTTGACCTTCACATCACAGAGAGCCTCAGCTGGGCAAAAAACACTGCTGCTACAGAGCAGCAGAGGCTGCACTTCATCAGGCTGTTGAAGAAGGCTGGCTTTTACATCAGCCCCTCACCCAGGCCTACAGAGGACTCGCTGAAAGCATCCTCGCCAGCGGTATCACAACGTGGTACGGGAACACCACCCTGGCTGAGAAGAAGAAGCTGCAGCGGGTCTTCAAAACCGCAGAGAGGGTCATCGGCTCTGACCGTCCCTTCCTTGGACGCCATCTTCAAACAGCACAGCAGGACAAAAGCACAGAGCATTCTTGAGGACATGCAGCACCCAGTCTATGCTCTGTTCCAGTGGGTGGACTGAGAGCATCAGCACTCAAAGGGCCCACTTCCACAACAGCTTTTTCCCAGCCACTGTCAGGCTAGCGGCACAGGACATTCAAGAGGGAAAACACCTCACTCCCCACAGCCCACTCAGACACTGAAAAATTAATCCCTCTTTCTGGACAATTTAATTTATGTGCAATATCTGTGTAACCATCTCAGGTCCATTTCTGTGTGTATATTTCTGTTTTTATTATTGCCTTTATTTCATTAGTGCCTTTATAATGCTTCCCATCTGTACATATTTAGTTTCTCATCTGTATATATTTAGCTTTTTCATCCTGTGCACCTTTGTCTTGCATGCACTTTTTTTGTTTGTTTGCTTTTAGTTTTGTTACTGACTCGGGGACACACACACGTATTCCTGTTTTTAACTTGTACAAATGGCAAAAAAACTCTATTCGATTCTATTCACTGACAGCTGCTGCTGTCTGTTGGGCTGCAGTTTATCGTGTTATCGTGTACACATTTTTTATGCTAAATACAGTACCTGTGAGGGTTTCTGGACAATATTTGTCATTATTTTGCATTGTTGATTGATTTCCAATTATAAATATATACATACATTTACATAAAGCAGCATATTTGCCAACTCCCACGTTGATAACAGTATTAAATACTTGACAAATCTCCCTTTAAGGTAAATTTTGAACAGATAAAAAAAAATGTGATTAACTTGCAGTGAATCACGATTAATCATGGTCGGTCATGCAACTCGATTCGTAATTGATTGATTTTTTTTTTTTTTTACTTTTTCTGTCAATAGAACAAAGAAAGTTTAGTTTATTTTAGTAGTGTTTTCAACACCTCAAATACATATATAAATAATAAAATTGAAATAGTGACGTACTGTATGTAGAAAGCAAGAAATTCCCAAATAAAAAAAATTATGTGTATGTATGTATATATATATGTATATAGACAAAAATGGTATAAGAGCATCACTGTGAGTTATTAAAGAGTTATTTAATTATTTAATCGCACCTTGCAGTGTTTCACTGTTGTTATGTATGTAACCCCCAACAGTTTGGATGCTCGTGCACTTCCGGAACTTTCGTAATGGCTTTTTTGTGCAGAGCGCATGCAGGACCCACCAGGACCCAGCAGGACCCAGCAGGACCCACCAGCACCGACCTCTTACAGCAACAAACTGATGAATGAGTGGAAGCGACCGAGCCTGCCCTGCATCTCATTACCACTTCACAAATAAAAGCTTTCCTCTCGGACGCACTCGGCGCACAAACCGGGGACGGAAGGTGAGAAACACACGGCGGCTTTTATGTCCGTCTCAACATGTTTTTTCTTTCTGTTAAACCTTTTTTCTGTTTGTTTGTTTCCTGTTTGGCGTTTTGCGAGGCGTCAGGCTTCAGACAATAGAGGAGCACGCTGCACTTGTGCACCGCTTCCTTGTGTCTGCAGTGCTGTTGCGGTCTCCTTCCGTGTTATGAAACGAGCACGCTGCTTTCTGTCCTTTTCCTTTTTTCATGAGCGGACTCGCTCGGAACGAGCTGACCGCTGCGGAGGTGAGACCGGCGGGGCAGCGCACACATCTGCGGGGTTAAATAGCCCCTAACTGCGCCTAATATGTGTCAGCGTTACCTAACGGCCAGTTAGGCTATACCAAAACGGGAAGTGGCTTATGTAAAGAGTTATATAAACTGAGGCTTAAATGTCAGGTTAGGTTGTTTATGGAAGTGGAGGGACAGCAGATAAGTTCAGACTGAGGTTAAAGAGTGCAACACCTCCAGTGGTACAATCAGCGGTGATCACAGGTGGGGGTTAAGTCATAGACGTCTGCTGTGTACACTCGCCTTCAGGGGAAACAGTCGCTGATGACTTCTGACAGTTTATCATAAACAGCTGGCTCACTTTAAAAAATGTATGTTATACTAGTTTCTAGTGATGGGAATTCCGGCTCTTTTCAGAGAACCGGCTCTTTCGGCTCGGCTCACTAAAAAGAGCCGGCTCTTTCGGCTCCCAAACGGCTCCCAAACGGCTCCCAAACGGCTCTTCAGGTTATTTTGTTGCTTTAATTAATTTATTATCAACAACAATATAAAATTATGCACAAAATGAATTACTAATGTAATTGTTATGTTAGCTACATTGTCAGTAATACAGCATCCCTCTTTTGCCACTTTGAGCAGCTCTTCTGCTCAGTTCTCAGAAGTGTGTTTGTCGCTGAACTCAAAACCATCCAGAAGACAGACCACCATTTTATAATTTTCAATAAAGTGACACCTAACTGACAAGAAGGATGCTGCTGTGGATTTTTTAACCCTCTCTTGCAGTGGATGCAAGTTCTCTGTCATATAGGC
This sequence comes from Pterois miles, assembly GCA_947000775.1. Taxonomy (NCBI): domain Eukaryota; kingdom Metazoa; phylum Chordata; class Actinopteri; order Perciformes; family Scorpaenidae; genus Pterois; species Pterois miles. Next base: position 3,254,789 of record CAMQGK010000571.1, on the reverse strand, counting down.
CTGGGATGATTTTTGTTTTCCTGCTTGGAATTGCAGACATAGGATTCAGTGCATTAATAAACTTCCTGAATCCTTTATCATCCACAACTGAAAAATGGATGGAAATCAAGTGCAATCATTTTTGCCAGTTCTTCATCAACTGAGTTATGTCTTTCTGGGGTCACAGACTTCTGCACAAACTGTCTCATAGAGCTCTGGGTTGGTTTAGGTGGTTATGGTGGTGAACAGCATGATGCTGTAGATACTACTACTACTGCTACTGCTACTATTACTACTGCAGCAGCAACAGCTGCAGTAGACACACTGGCACCTTCATTAATATCACACTCAACTGACTGTTTTATCTTCCCATTGCTCTGATTGGTGGACTGTTCTCAGGTTGTTTACCTGTGCAGGTTGTTTGTGGCTCTATATGATATTCCTGCAGACTCTACACTCTTCCTTTGTATTGTCAGTAAAATTGAAATGGTCCTGGAGTCACTCATTTTCTTTACTATACCTTCCTAATGTGTCCATGTTGTCTCTTCTTGTTGTCCCCGTCTCTCTCTCTCTCTCTCTCTCTCTCTCTCTCTCTCGTTCGTGCTACTTCTGCTGTTAGTGTAACTCTCGCCCCTCCCCCCTCTGCTCAGCGCAAACACAAGGCTCAAACACATATTGACCAATTACGTGCGGCGCGAGGAGAAAAAAAGTGTGAGAGAGAGAAAAAAAACACGGCTCCCAATGAGGAGCCGGCTCCCGTTGTTCACTTCAAAGAGCCGACTCTAAGAGCCGTTTCGTTCGCGACCGACCCATCACTACTAGTTTCAGTGAGACTGAAATGCTTGATATCAAGTCACATGCAAGAGTGTAGTTTTGGGACAAAAATATGGACGGCGTCTCTGTGACATTCCCCCATATGTTTGTGAAGAGCCGTTGATCGTGAAGCTCGAAGCGTGTGGCTCCGGCAGGCGCCATCTTGGTAGTTACAAGACAGCGTAATGGTGCCTTCAAATGGAACCAGTCGTGAACACAAGTTCACGGGTTCCATGCGTTGCGTTCAAGTGGTTAAGTCGTGAAGAACACTGCTGCTAAGCAACGGCAATATTAACGTTACTGTCCGAGACTAGACGCCACAGAGGCTAACAAGCTAGCATGTGGGTAAAATAATTAGGGGTTAGGGTTAGGGTTTAGGGTTGGGGTTAGGGTTAGGGTTAGGGTTGGGGTTAGGGTTAGGGTTGGGGTTGGGGTTAGGGTGGGGGTAGGGGTTAGGGTTTGGGTTAGGGTAATATCAACGGCAGTAAACATACAGCATGATATTCATTGAGTAAAATTATGGTCCCATTTAGAGTCAAATAGACCATAAAGCAGGGTATGATTTCGGGTGTGGCTACCTTGTGATTGACAGGTTGCTACCAACTTTAACACTTTAACAGTGTTTGGTTTTGGTTGCCTGAAAATGTCTTATTCAGTGTTCAGTTGTTCTTAGCTCCAGCCTCTGGTGTCACTTCTGGGTGAAATAACAAGATGGCGATGGACAAAATGCCAAAGTCAAGACTTCAAAACTGTAGTCCACAAACCAATGAGTGACATCACAGAGGCAGATGTGAAGAGTTAAGTCGTGAAGTACATTGCTGCTAAGCAACAGCTTTACACTTTAACAGTGTTTTCAGTTCACGAAAGTTAATTGTAACATTTTTGGTTGCCTGAAAACATCTTATTCAGTGTTCAGTTGTACTGAGCTCCAGCCTCTGGTGTCACTTCTGGCTGCAAAAAACAAGATGGCGACGGGCAAAATGCCAAAGTCAAGGCTTCAAAGCCGTAGTCCACAAACCATAGTGACATCAGAGACTGTTGGTGCCTTCAAATGGAAGTCATGAACTCATGTTTACGACATGGGAGGTCGTGAACACAATAAGTGGTTAAGTCGTGCAGAACACCGCTGCTAGGCAACGGCAATATTAACGTTACTGTCCGAGTCTGGAAGCCATAGATGCTGACGATTTAGCAAGCTAACAAGTGGGTAACATAATGCAGGAAATGCAAAGACATAATGACAGAGGAGAAAGATGAGGTTAATATCAACATTTTCCTCAGACATATTATGAAATTGCCAAGAAAAACAATACATGACTAAAATTACAGTATACTGTACAATATTAACTTATTATGCATCGATAAATCAACTTCCATGGGCTCCACCATTTCTCACAACATCAACAAACATGTCACAAGTCGTGAACTCGGAGGAGTGGGTCGTCCATATGGGCCCGACCCGTAAACACTGTTAACACAACCCCATTTGAAGGCAGCATAACTCCCGGTTAATCCGAACAAATGGGCAAAGAGGGTGCTCGTCGCTACATTTGGTTAAGGGGGTAGTTAACACCAAATGATCCAGATGTTTTGGCTTCACTTAAAGAGCGCCGTCATATCATCCTTTATGTACGGGGCGTCCAATGGTGGCGACCCTCAGTCCTCCCGCTCCTGTCCCCCCGTTATGTGTCACTGTTTTTTATGTTCTTGGACGGGATGTAACTGAAAGATAATTTTCCCTTCGGGGATTAATAAAGTTCATCTTATCTTATCTCTTATCTTATCTTACAGTCTATGGTTGTGGCCTTTAATCGAAACATGTCTTCCAGTTACAGGGCATTCTGGCTGACTGGTGTTGATGTGGGTGCTGTCTCTGCTATGGCCAAAGAGTGCATATTGTCAAGAAGTGAAAGTCAATTGATCGCTCTATTGCAATGTCAGCAAAGCTACGCTTCTGCCATTTTGGACTGAAAGTGGCTACTGGATGCCAGTAAAGGTCGAATCCAGCTTGGGACTCTTCTGTGTGGAGTTTGCATGTTCTCGCCGTGTTGGCTTGGGTTTTCTCCAGGTTCTCCGGCTTCCTCCCACAGTCCAAAGACATGTAGTTTAGGTTAATTGATGACTCTAAATTTCCTGTAGGTGTGAATGTGAGCATGAATGGTTGTCCATGCGATGGACTGGCGACCTGTCCAGGGTGTACCCCACCTTCGCCTAGTGCCAGCTGGGATCGTCTCCAGCCCGTCTACAACCCCTAACGGGATAACCTGTTGAAGATGGATGGAAACATAACACGTTTTCAGTCCAAAATGGTGGCAGTGGTTGTGGTCAAAACACTTGTTTTCTTCTTTTGCTTTTAGTACTTTTTGCAGTGGCTGTTGAATATGTTTCTAACATGGCAGCTTTAGACAGACTCCCTTGTTTGCTTTTGAGGGATCTGCAACAACAACATTTAGTTTGTTGTTGAGTTAAAGCTTTAGATAATTTCTGCTGTTGTAAATGAAACTCATCATCTGTTTCTGTTGGCCATGTTTTCCCCTGAAAGGCCATTTGGTGTGCTTGTCTTCCTTGAATTACTGGCTGTGATTTGGTAAAGCTGAATCAAATACTGCAGCTTTCACTGTTGCCTTTCAAGGCTCTTTTTGGGGAGTTTTGTATCGCTGACCAGTCATTTTAGTTGCCAGTCACATACTGTATCAGGTTGATCGACCCATGGCAGGAAGATTATGTTCTAATAGTCTGAATCTCAGGCTTTTCTGTCTGCCTCTGCTGTCGGTGTTGATTCAGAGACTTTTTCTCTTTTCATCTGACCTTGGATCAGGTATCCAGTGAACCACTTCAGACAGACGCAACCTTAGCTGATGACAGCCTCTTGCTTTCTTTCTTTCTTTCTTTCTTTCTTTCTTTCTTTCTTTCTTTCTTTCAACTTCTACCAAAAAAGAGAGAAAAAAATGTTGCATAAAGTGCAGAATGTGTTTACTGTTAATGTGCTTTCCTTAGTGAAGGTCAGTCTGTCAGTCTGCAGTATCTTGGTGTAAAAGTATATTTTTTATGTACCCAGACTCCTGATGGAGATATGTGTTGGTGTGAAGTTAGGTTATAGTGCATGTTTTCTTACATCAGACTGGTGGAGCTATTTGAAAAAACTGTTTACATACAGCATGTGTCTAGTTTGTGTAAAATGCTCACGTTTGCCGACTCGCGGTCAAGGTTAGTTTGTTTGATTTTTGGACCCGTTTAGACCCGTATTTTCTGCTTAATCTTGAAAGGATGATTTCGGAGTGCTTCTGTGGCACTCTGCTTTTCATCGCTGCCTTCATCCTTTCATCACTCCCTTAACTCTGTTCCTGCTACCGAGCTCAGCGGGCGGCTGAGTACAGGAACAGAGCGCTCTGAACAGCTCAGGAGTGATGGGGGGAGGAGGAGGAGGAGGAGGGTGGCCACTGCTGGCCTCCTTGATAGTTATGCATATTAAATGCAGACGAGATATCATTTGCTCGTCTGTGAGAGGGGAGGAACTATGTGTGCTCAGCTTGACAGCATAGCTGGTAATGTCAATAAGATCTCCTGTGTGATGGACAGACGTTGCAACTACTAGTAAGTAGAGGACGATGTTTACTTCTCACATTTCAGAAAACTAGATAATAGGGAGGTTTGTAAGATATTAACTTCTGGTTTGACTCGAGTCAATCAGCATCAAATGTACAAACTTTAACTGTAATCTTTTGTCAGTGTAAACAAGTGATGGAAACGGTTAGTCTGTTAGCCTAAACACCCCATAATCCTGATTATTTTGATCAATATTGAGACCACAATTATTTATCATGATTTTCATTGATTTTAGGCACTGAGATTCAATTAATTGTGCAGCCTTGCTGTTAGTCAGATTTAATTTAATAGTTTAATGGTTGGTTTTATTTCAGCTATAAGATCATAATTTTTTGCTTTGTCTGTTTAAAAAAAATCAAAGTTGCAAACCAAAGACCCTCTCAAAAATTATTTTGAAAATTTTTGCAGAGTGAAGCTGGCCCTGCATTGCAAAAGCAAAATCTTTAAAATAAAAAGTAAGATTCAAAAAATTACTCAATTGCTTGATTTTATACAAATCAGTGCAAATAATCTGAAATATTTGCCTTGGGGGTTGTAGTTTTAAATGAAAAAGTCTTAATGATTTAACTGAATTTTGTGATTACAACACAGTTAAGTGAAGAACAGGACTCTGTATCTTATAGTACATTGAAAATGCTGTGGAAAATATGAACATGTATGTGCGCACAATGTTGAAATGTGAAAGCAGCGAGTACATCAGTCTCTCTGAGCTGTAGATGAGAAGAGAAAAAGGGAGGTTAGACCATTGTGGGTTTCCCTCTGCTGCTTCTTGAGCTTACTGAACCTTAAAACAGTGGGGGAGGGATGGAAACACCAGCGTCTCTTTGACCTACACTACTTGTAAGGCAGCAAGAGGGAGAGTGATGGATGCTGGGCAGAGCGGTCTGACTGACCTCCGCTGCTCATATTCTGACAACACTGAGACATCACAGTGGGGAATGTAGGTTTAAGTAGAGATTTAGTAAGAGTTTCATCCTCCCTGCTAATGGCCAGAGAGTTTAAATCAGTGAAGCAGACAGGGAGGGAGGAATGTAGGGCGACTGAGACTCCCGACCGCCGCTGCTTCTCATGTTTTAGTAATTCTTAAAAACATGTAGGGAGTGGATGGACCACTGGTGCTGACCTGCTAATACTCTGCTAGTTTACCTCACTATAACTTTTAAATCTTTAATGGTGGAGGAATGTGTGGGTACATGGTCAGCAGTTTCTAGTTCTCAGTCATCACAACTCGATCTCATGAGAAGGTTTGTAAATAGCTTGATTTTATACAGACACTATGCGTGTCATGAGAACGCATTTTAGCATTTTTATGCCTCTGTGCTGACGATAGCTGTGGCTGGAGGCTTTATGTTTTTTTGTGAAAGCAACATCTCAGGAACGCCTGGAGGGAATTTCTTCAAATATGGCGCCAACGTCCACCTGGACTCAACGATGACTGAGTTTTGGCCATAACTCAAGGAATTATATGCTAATTTTTACAATTTCACACAAAAGTCTAACAGGATAATTGATGAAGTGATGACATTTTGGACCGACATGGATGTAAACTGCAACTCGATTGGTTTGCGGTGGCATACGACCACGAGGCTGTGATTCTAGTTAGCCTTTCCATTTCTATACGCTTCTTTCCATGCGTCATTTTTACGTCACACAACAAAAGAACTACAGTAACAGCCGCAGTTAAGTTTACACAACAAAACCATTTAGTTAGGTTTAGTAAAAACGTCATGATTTGAGCTTAAAATAGTTACATAAACCCAATACAGTATGTACGGAAACAAGGTAACAGAGGAAGACTTAAACTGCTTACCATGTTTTTGTTTTGATGTATTTTAGAAAGCCTTTTATTTCACCTTGGCCTGAGATGACAGATGAAAAATGGCCTTTTGGCTAATTCTGGCATTTTTTTTATGTTATGTGTATATATTGATTTGCACTGTCCCTTCCCAAATAAACTAAGTATGGAGAACACGTCAAAATAACTAAGCAGCACTTCGGGACACGAACAGTGGTCTCCTGGTTGAAAGTCCTGTGTTTGCTGGGCCCATCCATCGTCCCTGCTTGCCCGCCATAATCAGTCTTTCTCATTTTTTATTCTACTAGGTCTGAGCATAGCATATTTACTCCGATCCGTTTACATTGGAGTCAATACAGACTACAAATTGAACTTATATGCATATACCAGCCTAAACCCTGGAGCTGGATTGATCTCTCGTACTTGCTGGCTTTCGTTTTCCTGTTCATGTCTGGTGATGGTGAAACGGTGAGCAATGAGGGGAAAGTCGGATAAAGGGATGTGAGCTATTGCGTCAGCAGGGTGGCTCAGTTGCCAGAGGAACGGTCTCACGACTGAAAGGTCACAGACTCAATTCATGTTCCCGACAAACCGCTGTTTATTACAGCATAGGTATTAGAAACACATCAATATGAGGTAGTTTAATACAACGCCACCTCCAACTACAGCCTCACAATGACCATGGGGGAAATTAACTCCTGTGTGACACTCAGTGAAAATGGAGTGAGCTCTATAAAGAGGATTTATTGCAGGGTTGTTGTTATATTGAAAGGCATTATATTGTACAGGTGGACGTCATAAATGGTAACATGGTGTACCTTCTACAACAGCATTTTTATAATCACTTACTGCTAGTGTTGACAAGGTTTCCACTGAGTATGTTTTCATGGTTGAGTAATTAATCAGTTGGCAACATCCTGGTCTGACAAATGAAGCCAATGCTGAAGTGTCTTAAACTTGCATTCTCTCTAACAGCCAGCAGGGGGCGACTCCTCTGGTTGCAAAAAGAAGTCTGATTGTATAGAAGTCTATGAGAAAATGAGCCTACTTCTCACTTGATTTATTACCTCAGTAAACATTGTAAACATGAGTTTATGGTCTCAATCGCTAGTTTCAAGCTAGCTTCACTAGCTTAAGTCTTCTTCAATACAGCATGATGTTCATTTAGTAAATTATGGTCCCATTTAGAGTCTTAGGCCATAAAGCAGGGTATGATTTAGGGCGTGGCTACCATGTGATTGACAGGTTGCTACCACAGTGCTGTCCAGTCTGGGAGTTGGCCGTGTTTTCATCTTACAACTTTAACCCTTTCACAGTGTGGTAACATTTTGGTCGCCTAAAAATTCAGCATTCAGTTGTACTTAGCTCCACCCTCTCGAGTCGCTTCTGGTTGCAAAAAAACAAGCTGAACATGCTGAACTCGATGCTTCGAAATGACTTCACAGTAACTACGTCCACATCTTATATCTGTCTGTTGTATGAAGAAAATCTTGTCATATCAGTAAGGTTATCTGAAGTTAATGCTTCAGCAGTCTGAGTTAATTAAATCAAGTGCAAATCTTAGTAACTGTCTTATATCATGAAATTCACCCTTTGTGTTCCCTCTCCTGCTCTAATGTTGAAATCAACACAATGGTGCAACATTTTCCTGTTGATGGTTCAATTGATCAAAGTATCCTCATACAACAATCTGTGTGGTATCTTTACAAAAAAGTTTTTTTGTTTGTTTTCCTATGAATGTCCAGCAACACGAATCATCTTCTGCTCGTTGCATGCCTACAGTTTTTTCAAAATAAACGTCCTTAGGTGGTTTGGGAAAGAAAGTTTAGTTAGCCTCAGGAAATGGTCAGCTTCCTTGGGGTTAGGCAGCAAAATTACTTCGAAAAAGATTCAAAAGTGGCATTACTTAAGTGCATTACTTAGAAATAAATCAACGCTGATTTCTGGTTTCATATGGGACACAAATGCCAGTCTCCTGGGCGAAAAGGCAATATTTTTTGACATGGCCATCCACCCCAACCTCCTCTACTCAGCGTTTGTCACTATTTATATTTCCTGGTTCACGATTATGTTAATTACCCACAAACTGCTTTCATAGCATATGCAGTGCATTACTTTTCGTAGGTATAGCTATGAACAGTGTATGCAAACAGCCTGAATTGATGAATCCATCAGTTGTTTTCAGTATTAACGGATGAGGGTGAAAGCGGTAACATTAGCCAGCCTTTCTTTTGAAAGCAGCATAGTTTTTCAAGTATTGGATGCTTATGAATTATTGTTCATTTAGCAACAGTATAATAAATAAATTGTAAGTCCTGAGGGCTCATATGATGAGCATTACTGTGTGTGGGCTGTTAGCTGTAGTAAGGTAAATGATGGAGCATATAGTTGCCTTTTTTGCCTCACGACTGTTTTTCCTTTAATGGAAAGATTCTGCTGCGCCTGTGTTGTGGAAAAAATCCCCACACTGCCGATACTCTCCCCTCAGGGCCTCACCCTGAGGGGAATAGCTAAACTTTTAATGATTTAACGTCTTTCTCAAGACGTGCTGGCTCGTAAGTCGAGGCTTTTAATGATGAGGCCTGTTTGGATTTGTCTGGTTTTTAGTGCTAGATCTCTGAGAAGAGAGAGTTTGTGTTTTTCTGTGGGTCTTCATGAACCTGTTCGCTTTTGTATTTATATGTTTGTGAGGGCCAACAGAGTTGTAACATGGCAGTCTGTCGTTTTTACCGCTCTAAATTATTCCTGAAGTGTTCCTCAGTGTAAAAACACAGACGTCTCCCGGAGCATTTAAAAATTATGATAATACTTAAGGTTTATGTTGTGTCCATTTCCATGTTGTAATTATTTCAAAATAGTTTCTGAGAAATCATGTCGCTCCACTGGTAGCTGGAGAGGTGCCAGTTTACCTCTTGGGCACTGCCGAGGTGCCCCTGAGCAAGGCACCAACCCCCAACTGCTCGGGGCGCTTGTCAGGAGCAGCCCCCTCACTCTGACATATCTCCATTGTTGCATGTTTGTGCATGTGTGTGTTCGGGTCTGCATGTACCGTGTATAAGTTAACAACAGAGTGAAAAAATTGAATTTCCCCTCGTGGGACTAATAAAGGAATATCTTCTTCTTCTTTCTTTCCTTCAGTTTGGTTTACAGCAAATGGCTGTAAATACTACGATTCCCATGAGCCTCAGCTGGTGTTATGGACACAACGTCAGTCAAATGTCTGACTCTTTGTTGTTGAAATTGGAGCCAAAACAGTCCCTCAGTCCTATTTACTGCAACAAATTATTATTTTCATTACTGATTAGTCGATTATTTCCCTGATTTGTAGGGAATCTTTCATTATCTTACGCTTCGATTTTGATTCTTGGGGTCATGATTCGATTCAAAACTGTCATTGATTCAAAATCAGTTCTTGATTCAGTACATATGAGTGAGTTTCAGGATCTCCTCCAGTCTGCTGTGCACTAATAAAGGCAGTGTGGCAAATAATGACATGAAAGTAAAGTGTGTATAAGATTATGAATTTTTATATCAACTGAATGCAATATTGTTATCACACAGTGGCTAAATGAACCATTTATTCAGCCTAAACTTGCACAATTAATACAAAGATTTTCCTAAAAATGTTTTGTAGTATTTTCAGTTCCCAGTGACTTTAAGAATAACAAGTTCAAGTTATACAAAAAATAAAAATGCTGCCTACAGAAACAAAATTGGTGGGCTTTTATTTCTCAGAATCTCAGAGAATTTCAAATATTAATTGTACACAAAATGAGCCTGTTAAACTGGTATTTTCTCTGATTTATCAACAAATCGCACTGCTTGACACAGATCGGACTTGGTGTGTAGGATTGCTGTCCATCAGCAACGATATCTTGGTTATTTGATTCAGAATCTTAGAGGATAAGAATTGATTCTGACATGAATCAATTTTTTTTCCTCCACCTCTGCAGATTCGTCATGAAATTTAAAATAAAAAGTAATAAAAAGCCCATCATATTGCTCTGAGCTCAAGGTGATGCCTTCACATGTCTGATTTTGTCTCATCGACAGTCCAGAACCCAAATAGATTAAATTTACTCTTATGTGAATTTGACATTTGTGAATGAAAAACGACTGAAAGAGCTAATTAGCAAAATAGCTGCTTATTCATTTTCTGTTGATTGACAAATCGATTAATTGATCTGTCTAGTTTGAGCACACCATAAGCGTCTGGGGTAGCCATGTAGTTAAGGACTGCATTTAGTCATGGTCATATGGTTCCTTGAATGCATCATAACTGTGTAACCTGAATATTCAAGATTCCTGGAGAGACACAGATTACAGAAGTTGTTAGTGTTCCTGTTTCCTCTGTTGACCCCTGATAAGCTGGCTCTCTCCTCTTACACGAGTATTCCTGTCTGTGTGTCGGGGTGCGTTTGCCTGCGTAGATGCACCTGTTATTGTTGACATAAGTCATTTGTTGTCCAGTATCCATGGCTACACCTTGTGCTCGTCTGTCATCCTGTTTATCTTTATTTGAGAGTATTACAGCAGTGTGTGTGTGTGTGTGTGTGTGTGTGTGTGTGTGTGTGTGTGTGTGTGTGTGTGTGTGTGTGTGGTGGGGCGGCGTGTGTCCACATGTTGTTCTTGTTTGAACTCGGTCAGTAATGTCTGTTCACAGTGAGAGAGAGTCATGTTTGTCCCAGTCTAAATAACAGCGTGGGAAACCCTAAAGCCTTGTTTATACACTGAGTGGCGGGCCTCTACGGATGGCACGTTGCTCGTTCATGGAAGTGTTCTCCGAAACGCCAGGGGGTGTATAAACATAATATTCTGTGAAGAAGTCAAAGAGCCTTACCAGGAAAAACACCGTAAGCCAAACTCCTCAATGCCAGGATCGCAATTAACCGTAAACTTGCATGTCAATATCAAATATTCATGGGCATAGTTTATGTCCTTCATACAATCCATGTAAAGAAAGCAGTCAAACAGCAAATGTATTATAATGAAACAAGGGTGGAAAGGATGAATATCTAGATCTCCTGCTTTTTAAGGCATTTAAAAAGGAACTGTCTCTCTACTATCCTGAGACACATGGCAGTAAAAATGAATTATTTTACTTAATTTAAGTTAATTTAAGTTATTTGCTTTTATCAGTATTTGTGGCTGTCATGACTGAAAAGCCCTGTTCATGCAGCAGGTGCCTAGTTACAAAAATATGGAGGTGTATAACCTCGCACCGCGCCAACTTTGCGCTTTATGTGCTTTATTTTTGGCTTTGGCCTTGAACCGGGGACACAAACATGAACCTAACTTTAGTCACCGTATGCACCAGTATAATACAGAGCCACCAGTATGTATTTTCATATGCTGGAACCTATTCAACTAATCAGACTTTATGTGCTTCATATAGAAACTAACATGACTGAGTTGTCATGGTGATAATGATGTAGTAGTTTAATAATTACAGGTGGCTTGAACGCCTCAGTCCAGGCTTCGGCCACATTAATGCAATAACGCAGCTTTTTTTGGTTTAATATTTTTAATCAGAAATACAGCATGTGAAAAGAGAAAACACGGTCAGATTAAGAATGTACAGTTCAAACATAGAAACATAATGATAATAATAATAATAATAATAATAAGAAGAAGTCATACTTTCTGCTTGTTAAAGGTGTAATCAAACTATTCAGAGTTCAGTCCCACAAAAACAAAGCAAAGCAAACTGAGACAGACCCCCCATGAAAGAAAGAAAAAGAAGAGAGAGAGAGAGAGAGAGAGAGAGAGGTCTTAAAGCTTTTTATTTCTTGCTCACATCCACTTGAGCAGCTCAGATAACTGCTGGGTCTCAGCAGACTTTGTTTTTGTCCCATTAATGATTAAGCTCAGAGGTCAGAAGAGGTCAGCGGGGAACACCATTTCAGTAATGAGGTAACTAATAGTTTTGCAACTGCTGGTTTCTTATGGCAAATTGAAGTCAACACTTAAATATTTTAATACAGTAAGACTGAATATAAGGTGTAGTATATGTATAAGAATGACTGTGTTTAATGATTATTTTCACTATTCATTAATCTGCTGATTTCTTGTTTTGTTTAATCAGCAGTCCAAAATAAATCTAATTTAAAAAGATATAAAACAGACAAAAGCAACAGATACCGTACATTTGGGTAGCAGGATGCAGTGGATGGTATTTCTTAAATAAACTAATTATTCTCAGAGAAATCAATCAGTCAATTAAATTGTCTCACAGTCCACTAATCGACTGATCATTTCAGAACTGTGTAAAAGGTTTAAAAGCCAATAAAGAGACAGTATCGAAAGATAGATACCTAAAAATGACTCTTCATGCTGGTGAAAAATTCATCTCAGGTGTAAACAAACACATTTAACTCAACTTCAAACCCACATGTTTGATCACATTTTAGTTTTTTTTTTTGGTTCATCAGTCACTACTTTTGACAAAATCTATTCAACAACATATTTTATGATGAACAGCCGGTCTTCCTCTCCTGGTTTTCCCCGATGGATCATAATCCCTTTTATATGTTAAGTGCATCTGATAAACCTGAGAGAGGAGATAAAAGTTGGCAGAGACAGATGAGAAAACCTAAGATTGGATTTCTTTTGATTGACATTTGCTGGCTTGCCCACATGGTTTAAAAAAAGATCTTGATAGTGGAAAGAAATTGATTCCTGTAAAAAAAAAAAAAAAAAAAAGTTGGCTGGTGCCCACGACTCAAAATAAAACAAGAATTGATCAGTGTCAAAGTTGTGACTAAAAACATTTTTTCCAACCACAAACTTGTGTTTTTACACCATCAGGGGAAATGTGACATAAACTGTTTTCTTATTAATTTCCTGTTTAACTTAAGTCCTCAGATAGTGGATTTGATGGAGCCCATGAGGCCCATGGCCGCTGTGTCCCTTCATTTTAGCCTTCTGCTCCTCAAAATATGATGCCTCACAGCCACAATGGCCTCGATGCCATTTACACATTGTGACTGTAAATTCAGGCAACATCAAGTGAAACGCTGCACACATAACCAGTGTTGTGTTTGATTTGGAGCCTGGAAAGCCAGACTATTTATGAGGATAGTTTGAGTCAAACGTTACCCCTGAGCCACGGCCCATGAGAGCTCACTGCTAAAGCTGCTGTAGGCTACAGCAGAGCAGCTGGAAATAACAATAAACACAAGTAAAATGGACAAGAAAGAAACCATTTAACTACGTATACTTTTACTACTTGGCCACAAATATCAGGAAAAAAATAACTAAATCAAAATCTGCAAGTCAACAAAATCGGTTTCTGATATGTGAATACCAGGGCTGTCAATCAAATGGACGATTGTCCAGTTAATTGTGATTAATTGCATGTTAGTCGCACATTTTTATCTGTTCAAAATCTACCTTAAAGGGAGATTTGTAGTATTTAACACTCTACATAGGAGTGGCAAATATACTGCTTTATGCAAATGTATGTATGTATGTATTATTGGAAATCAACACAAAACAATGTTGTCCATAAACCCTCACAGGTTCTGCATTTAGCATAAAAAAAATGCTCAAATCATAACATGGCAAACTGCAGCCCAACAGGCAACAACCACTGTCAGTGTGTCAGTGTGCTGACTTGACTATGACTTGGCCCAAACTGCATGTGATTATCATAAAGTAAAAAAAATTTAGCGCAAGTTTGGAGCGTTATTTAACCTCCGTCTTGACAAACTAGGATTTCATTTGGAGCTAGCTGCAACCTCCGAGAGATCGATTGCCTTAAAGCGTTAAATAAATTAGCATAGTTTAAAGGAACGTGCGTTAAGCCGTTATCATTGCATTAACGTAAACAAAAAATTGACAACACCAAAGGTCAAGTGCCTGAAAATCCAGGCCTAGCCAGTGTAGTTTTCTTCTCTTCAAGTGTCAAGGTTTTTTTCAGCAGTTTTGTATAGACTGCCAGTAGAATAAGCCGCCTCCTCCTGTGGTTTATATATGGTAGGTTAAACAGAGGAGACCCTTCCCCTCCAGTGCCCTCATATGAACCCTAAACAACCCCACTGAACCCTCTAAACCTTCTCTGATTGGCTGGAAAACAGCCAGCAGCATCCAATTAGAGATCATCTTGGTGCAGTGATTTCTGATCCCTCCCTCGCTGCTTTTAGACCCCTCCCAGTTCAACTGCATGAACTCAGGAGGTATTGATTAGGTGCGGGAGCCCCTGCTTTACATAGTTGCTGACTCTCTTCTCTCGACGCTGGCAGACTTTAATTGGTGTCGTCACTTCCTGACTTCCAATAGCTCCACAGCGAGAGATATGATCATTCATGGGTGAGGTTTCTTTTTTCTCTTCTTTGTTAAACTGCTCAGATGCTGCAGGCCAAAGGGAGCTCAGTTGTGCTGGGATCAGATATGACACCCAGGTGGGATTGGCCAGAGGGTTTAAAAATATCCTCTGAGCCAAGTCAGTGCAGGTCAGCATTGTTCTCTGACCCGGGTCACTAATTTGTATAAGACCTCTAGGCCAAAGTACTGAATGCAGGCTAATCCTGAGTGAACTTGTGTGTGTTGTAGGTATTTACAGAGTCAAAGACACAATTAGAAAAACAGTTTGTGCATCTGAGGCTCAAATTAGAAATCAGCAGGCTGCAGGTATGAGGAAGGTGTTACAGGTCAGATACCGTGGCCTCATTTAGATGAACTCTGAGACGTGCCTTTTTGAATGTGTGCTGTTTAACATTGCAAACAAAGCAAGTACTGCTTGAAAAGAACACGAGAAATAAGAAAATGTATATTTCTGCCTCTGAATTGAAGCATTACGAAAGAGTCAGTTAACCCTGGTCATTGGTGTGAAAGACGTATAAAAAACTTCTCAAATCTTAGTAGATGTTGTAAATGTAAGAGACACATACATAACAAAATGTTATGCAAGATTTAACGGTTTCATTCCTGTAGTGTGTGGTGAGCAATAACGTGGCCAACACACACTGACACTGATTCCATTCATGAACAGCAACAGTCCCGACTCTCACAACTGGTAATCTCACTAAGTCTCTTGTGAAACGTGTAAACAAACATGGTGGACGACAGGTGGGAAGGATTAGTTAGGTCAGTGTTTGCACTACATGAAAAACTGAAAATTCACGGGCCAAAAAGAAAAACAAATATGGATGAAGTCATGGAGACACGTTAAATAAATACTTCAAGATTCAAGATATTTATTGTCATACTGATTATACAAGTTCAGTCGTGTGAAATACTTTTTGCTCCATTAAAAAAAAAAAAACAATCAAACAAACAGTAAGTTAAGTAGCAAGAAAAAGAATTAAATAATAATAAAATGAAAAATATTAAGAATAATAAATGATAATGATAAGTGTATTTACAAATAAAATACAATAATAAAAGGAATTTCTTGGTCCACAGGCATATTAAGACCACAAATGTATAAAGAGGCAGTGAAATGAATATAGAAATATATATATATATATATATATATATATATATATATATATATATATATATATATATATATATATATATATATATATATATATATATATATATATATATATATAATATTTTGCATTGATTGAAGTATTGTACTTGTTTGTTGCAGTTTTTGTGAGAGAGTGTCGTACTTATTTAGCGTACCTCACCCCACAGGAATATCTGGAAAGATAATCAAAAAGATAATCAAAAAATCAAATATTCAGGAGAGGCGAATCGGTACCAAAATCAGCTTGTGTCTTGTGTAGCGTTTACCCAGCCAACAGTTTGGTGGGGTTTTTTTTTTTTTATTTTTTTATTTTGAATCATTTTTTTATGTTGCCAGTTAGTGCTGAAACGATTGATCGATTAGTGAAATAATTAGTTGACCAGGTACAATTTTGATAGTGATTTATGAAGACTAATGTTGCGTCACACGCTGATTCTAAGCAGTTCTTCAGTACGTAGTGTGTTCACACTTTAACAGGGACAACGTTTTGAGTTTGCTGTTGATAAACACTATTCCCCCACAATGCAATGCACAAAGAGTGGAGGAGCTGCCCACTCCTGGAAAACATTCAAATGAACTCGGGATGTCGCAGTGAGCAATTCCGGACACCGGACGTTTTACATTAAAAAAAAGATAATGGTCAATATCTGTAGAGCTCTTTGACCTTCAACGTTGGTGGTGTGTCTGGCCTCTCTGGTCCAGCTTTCGCTGTGTCTTGTGCACCCGCTGTTACAGCTCCGTCCTCCGCACGCCGATTGCCTCTTTAGCGCGGTTCCTTGTTGGCTTTGGGTGAAATTCAGAATATTGCCGAACAGGCACTTCTGCGTTTCACTTTAACACCAAATCCTCCGCCATCGTCAACTCTCTCGTCCCGTGATAAGTGTGTTAAATCTGACTTCTGCTGCTCTGTGCTGAGACTCCGAGAGACACTTTCACTTTCAGTTTGTAGCATCTGTCCTCCAACTATGTGTTTAACACAATGCTGATAAACAAAAATGACCTACATGGGTTTTATTTCTATAAAAAATAGCAAAACAGCGGTTGGGGCGATGGGCGAGGAATGTAATCAGTGTCCCCCGAACATTGTGTAACTACTGCAGCAACCTTAGTTGAAACAGCGTTAAAAAGGGGAAAACACAAAAAAGAGTTAAATCTTTGGAAAGATGGTACCGGTTAAACTAACTCAGCTGTGGTTGTGGGCATTATGTTTTCAGGTTGTCTGTCTGTCCCTTCCATACGTACATAGGTACGTTCCCCTAGGATGAACCAATTAGATTTGGTGGTCAAAGGTCAAGGTCACCGTGACCTCACATCTGTCCCATTCTCATAATATCTTGAAAACGCCTTTATCAGCTTTCTTCAACGTTCAGTTGACCTTCAGGATGAACTTTTGGTGGTTAAAGGTCAACGTCACTGCGACCTCACGTCTGTCCCATTTTCATGAATATGATATCCGAGAAACAACTGCAAGGTGGTGATTCTAGTTTAGTTGCAGCTTGATTGACATCCAACATCACATTGTCAGTTTCTTTTCAGTAAATCCTAAAACAGTTTATTATAACAAGTAGTATGTAGAGTACTGTATAGAGTTAGATTGTAGTATGGATTTAGGACACAGTCTTTGAGTCTACAGCCTCCTTTTTTTGATATTTTTGGAGATTGCTTAGTCTGCCATTAAATATAATATAATGACATCAACATTTTATTATACGCTATTATCAATATAAAAAAACATTTTAACACTTAATACATATATATGAGTTGATAGCGCAAATAATCATTAATTGTGGTCATCGGGTCTCTCTCTTCTCTCTAAAGCAAACCCACAAACATGATTTTATGAAGCATATGAAGATTCACTAACACACTGAAGTGAAGATGCCCCCTGTGAAGATGTGTTATTATTCTTGGAAATGATGATGCATTTGGGAAACGGGTGGAGCTGACGTCGGCGTAGTCAGTGCATCATAAGACTGTTAATGACGTCATCAGAGGAGGAGACTGATCTGTTGGTGGTGGCTGAAAATTAAAGGAGAATATCTCAGTCTACAGAAATTCATTCATTTTCTGGCACCAGATGACGTTTACATACACATCGTGGTAGTATGTGAAGGTACAAGGCTTTTAAAAACACAACAGCTACTGTATGGTCGTCGTCTTTAATTCAGATTGTAAACTGACGCCACCGTTTACTCTTTCATGCTGTTATTTCGTTGTCATTTTCTCATTTTGAAGTCCAAGCAAATCGAGCCAAATCAGACTTTTTACGACAAAAGATCACAAACGTGTTTATGAAGTAGAGTTGGAAAAAAACAACAACTTGTAGAGGTTTTCAAGCTCTGAGAAAGAGAGGAAGGGAGAAGTGGTGAAATTACTGTGTGTGTGTGTGTGTGTGTGTGTGTGTGTGTGCGCGCCGTGTCATTGCATCTTGGCGTACATGTCGTATAACTTTTTTCTAGTAAGCTGAACAGTGGTATTGTTATCCAGATCTTGTGTAAGGCAGCTTATGTAAGCAGCTGTCTTCTCACTTCCCCCCTCCTTTATCATTCGTTTGTATTTCTCTCTCTCTCTCTCTCTCTCTCTCTCTCTCTCTCTCTCTCTCTCTCTCTCAGAGGCTTTAAAGAGGTAATTGCACAGTGTGTTTGTCTGTGGGTGCGTATGTGAAGTATTTTGTCCATTAAACCTTCAGTAGGTCAAACTTCCAAGTCACACCGAATTCACACCAGGCGACGGTGAAGTGCGGCTCGACGCGATCTATCTGCAGCCGGGAGGCGTATCCATGAGTTTCAGGCAGGAAACGATTCTTTGTAGTATACTGTATATATATA
Organism: Pterois miles; assembly: GCA_947000775.1. Lineage (NCBI taxonomy): Eukaryota > Metazoa > Chordata > Actinopteri > Perciformes > Scorpaenidae > Pterois > Pterois miles. The sequence continues at coordinate 3,236,290 of CAMQGK010000571.1, read as the reverse complement.
TTTTGACTTTATCATTATTAAAATAACATTTTTAATAGTTTTCTTTTTTCTAAAAGAATATAATTATTTGAATGTACTGAAAAAATGTATAAAGATAAATAGGTTTTCTAGAATAAAGTGATAGATAATGATCATGAATAGATTCATTCTTTTTTTTAAATAATGGATTCGGACACAAAAATATGCATGTCATGTCATTGACAGGATGTGTTAATTGGCTGTGGGTCCTTGCTGGCTGTGCATAGCCGGCAACAGTTAAACTTTTCCCAACTTTTGTATATATACACACACTGTATTCTGTATTTCATCTTATATACTGTACTTTAATAACAAAAAAACCCTTTTTGGTCGTTACCCAGAAATGACTATATATGTCACAAAACATCAGTATATTTTATGCGCCTTGACATATTCAGGGTTGTGGATTACTCATTTTGGGAGGATGGTCCACATGTATCTGATCTCATGCTGGTTCAGGCTACAGTATTGTCCTATTTTTAGAGAAATTGAGGTTACGTGTCCCCCTCCCCCTTTGGTCATGGGGGTGTTTTTAGGACACCAGACAGACCAGACTGCTTCCCTCCCCCATGCCTTTACTCCCCCTCTCCCACACCTCCTCCTGCCTTTGTCCATCTCCCCATCATCCTTCATGCCTCCCTCTTTTTCTTTTTATTCCCCCCCTGTCGCATATTTTGCCCTCATCAGCATCCTGTTTCCATATTCACTGAATTTAAATTGCTTCTCACTCTGTCTGGCCCAGTCACCAGCAATGCTGTACTCCACAATGCAAATTTGGCTGAATCCGACGTCCTTGGAACACCTCCTTGGCCCGCTGTGTGAGGTCATGTAAGGTAAGATGGTGTAGGATGTACAACATAGAAGGTTTCTTCTCGTTTATTAAGAGCTCAACTTTCCGTATGCGACTTTAGACAGTTTAAATGTTTCTGTAAGTTAATGGTAGCTGCTTTGGCACAAATGAAGAGCTCTTTCTGTGCATATTAAATTTAAAAGTCCATTCCTCTCCCTCTGTTGCTGCTTTTTTGTTGTACAGATGGTCAACGATGTGGTCCGACTGTGATACTGAACTTGGGACTGAATGTTTACGTGAAATGCGCATGTACCAGCTTTTCTTTTCCGCGTTACTTCTAGTACTTGAACACATATTTTCCTATGAATCCCTTATGAGCGTGTAGGCAATTTCAATCCCACTCTGTAACGGCGGACTTCGCCAGCAACAATGACAGCTACTAGAGGCGATTACAGAGTGAAAATACACTGAAGAGCTGAAAGTGGCTGAAAAAATGTGGAGCAAGAAAAAAATCGATTTGGCATAATGAAAGCCTTAAGGATTATAAATTGAGTTAAAATATGTTTTACTAATATGACATTTTTTTTTCCAGGATTTTGAATTAAACCATTTCAGAACAACACAGACTTAACATCAATCTGGCTGTGAATTAAAATGGCTGTAATAACAGTATATCTCAACTATTTTAAAGTGGGTTTGTATGAGGTACACATCCATAGTATTACCTACAGTAGATGACGGCTAGCACACCCCCAGCTTGGAGAAACAGGCAGGAGTTACCACAGAGAAGCAAAGCAATGTACTGCTGTGGACGGAGCTGGCAGCAAAACCTGAAGCCTAAAGGCTCACCTAAAAATATCATTGTCACTTTAAATGTACACTATATTTATAATATTAACGTTGGTTTACCTTGCTGTGACACAGCTTCAGAGTCTGTTTCCGACTGGGAACTGAAGTTATAGGTAGGTAGGTTTGAATTCAAGTAAAACAATAGCTCACACTACCGGTGTTGTAATATGAACAACAGTTGCATTTAAATTCAAAAAGTGTCCAGGTTCAGTTTTCAAGGTATATCATATCCAACCCATTCGAAAAAGAAGTCATATAAATGCCACGATCATGCACAAGGCGTTTAGCGTGCAATAAGTACGCCTTTTTTGATTTTCATGTGTCCTGTACTGACTGCAATGTAAACAGTAAGACATTAAGCCCAGCCGCGACATTTTCCCTGTCCCTAACTAAGTTTGAATGAAAGTTTGAACAGGTTTGAATTTCGTTCTGCAAACATGTAAACGAAGACTGTAATATCATGCTGCTGTTTTGTCTGGAACCACATAAATTCTCCTCTGGTCTCATTTGAGTTTTCCATGTGAAAACTGTCTTGTTCAATGCCAAAACAACAAGATTCGCCTGTGATGCTCCCTGTGGAGGAGTTCAGATCAGTGCAGAGCTGAAAGCAGCGCATCGTTGTGTTTGTGGAGAAGTTAGTTTTTATGGACAGAACAATATAATTCAATCCATTGCATTAACCCAGAATAAATCCTACCTTTCTGAAGCCTCTTTTTAAAACTGTCAATACATAATACATTTAATACACTAATACATTTTAATGTGTTCGTATCATTTTTTCACACCCAGTGGACATCATCATAAAACTGAGTCAATACACAGTCTTACAAAACGTTCAACATAATCAAGTAAGTATAGTAAGTAGAGCAGGCCTGTTGCATTGGCTTGCATTGTATTGTACAGGTATTAATATATATTATGTCCGTCTCCAGGTAGTTTGTTTCATTTAAAACAGAAACTAGAGTCTAACCTCCATGCTGGACCAACACGCAGCTGCTCAGAGTAGCAAACATATACGTTATGTAACTATTTTATTGCCTGAAGGCCTGACATGAACCAAACTTTTTGGCCTGCTTTCCTCTGGTATATAAAGTTACATAAAACCTGATGGCAGTGATCGAGGTGGTTTTGGCTGGGGGTGACTTCCAAGTTATGTAGGCTAATAACAAGCTGAGCTGCCCGAGTTTCATTGGACCAACGATGTATAAATCAAGTCAGGTTACTTGTAGGGAATGCTTTTTTTAGCATGACAGGTTCTTCAGTGTTGCTCTGCTTCTTTTTCAAGTACAAAATGTATTTTTCAACGTATGATCATACATGCACTCTGAACTACAACAGCAAAAAGTTTTCTGTACATTCTGCAGGTATTGTAGATAGAGTTTAATGGTTTATAATTAACTGAATTTACTGCTAGACTAGGGTTTTTTGCGTTGCCTTTGTACGTTACGCAACAAAACTACGGTAACATCCGCAGTTTAGGCAGCAACACCACTTAGGTTTAGAAAAACCTCATGGTTGAGCTTAAAATTTGTATATAAATGAAGTAAAATATGTACGTAAGAAATGTAGCTTAAGTATGGAAAACGTGTCACTTATAAAACACGTCAGAAACGTAACTTACAAAACAAAACACCAGTCTCTAACACTGGTCTCCTGGTTAAAAGTGTTTGTTGGACCCATCCACCTCCTGCCCGACATTAGCAGTCTTTCGCGCTTTTTATTCATTCAAATTCACGTCTCGCGCTCTGCGCATTATTAACGACGGTTTTCTATGTCTGTACTAAGATATTTACTTTGGCTTTAAATATCAATCTTGGACAAACAGTATGTTCACAAGTAATAGGCACACATGAAGGCCTCCCAGCCAAAATCTGCAGCCAACACATCCCTGGCATGTAATGTTGCATAAAATTCACTGATTCAAGTACTGGATATGCTTGTTCCCGTTTTAATGCACTTTCCTATCAGTGTGTTCTGTGGTAACATGATAACAGTGTCACTTACCGATGCTTCTGTGTTCAGGATGTCTCTGAAACTGTTGAATCTCTTGCCATGGCATTTTGTAAACTCATTCATGTCTCCTTCAAGATGAACTGTAATAACACTGTTGATCCTGTGACTTTTTGTCTCGTGCCACCATGAGGTAAAATTTTTCCAATACTTACTACTGGTTCATGACCAAATTCCTGCACAGCTCAGCTGTATGTTGGGTTTTGTGCTAATTGGCAATGCTAGCACATTAACATGGTGAACATGAAACCAGCTTAATATCAGGATGTTATGAATGTTAATTGTGTGCATGTTAGCATTTAGCTCAAAGCACCACTCTGCTTCACAGAGCAGCTTGCGTGGCTGTAGACTCTTATAGTCTTATTTTTTATGTCCCCATATTAACTCTTCAAAAGTATTTTACATCCAAGTATAAGTACTCTTAATTGTAGGGTATTTAAAAAATTAGATTGCTTAAATGTGGTTTTGAAATATTAAGGGATATTTGTCGGTGCTTGTTTGATATGATGTCTCGGCCTTTGTTATTACTGGCCATTTTTCCCATCTTTGTGAAGATGGAAAAAACGACTCCATCCGACATTTGTTGAAAAGTTGTTAGGCTTCAAACGACTTTTTGCACTCAAAAAATAACAGCATTGGTAATTTATTAAAGAATCATAATTATATGTTCATATTTCAGTACGCCCAAGACCCATAGACCCACCCAAAGACCCATACACCCACCTGTCCACCAAAGGATAGCATGCCAGTGTGGAAAATGTCACAAACATCACTTTAAAAAAAAAATCACGAACGTATTTACGTGGATGCATTTACATTGCAGCCATTACAGACTACATGGCGTGCATCGTGTCATTCATGCCGTTTTTCGAGCAACCAGACTGTGCAGTATATTTAGCAGTGTTGTCGGAAACTGTGACATGGTTTGTTGTCACCACACAAAAAGTCCTCGTGAGGAGGTTGTATAGGATGTTTGGGTTGTACAAAGCAACTGATTCGTCCTGTCGTCTGCGAATAGTAAATATTGATTTCTTGGGTTATCTTTCATCAACCCATGGTAGGAAGCAATGTTGTCCTTGTGCTGCAGTAATGATTACAGTGCGTGGGTCTGGGGGCCCACCACACAGTTCTTGAGCTGATTTAAGGAGGTTTCACAGGAAAATGAGCTGGTGATTTCAGGCTCTTAAACATGAATGATGATGATTTTGCTTTCAAACTTGCCGCTGTCATCTGCAGAATTACACAATATAAGTCCATCCATCTGCCACCGCTTATCCCATTAGGGGTCGGGGGGGGGCTAACATTGCTGGAGCCGATCCCAGCTGGCATTGGGCGAAGGCAGGGAACACCCTGGACTGGTCAGCAGTCCATTGCAGGGCACATAGAGACAGACAACCATTCACGCTCACATTCACACCTTTGGGCAATTTAGAGTCATCAATTAACCTGCATGTCTTTGGACTGGGAAGAAACAAGAGTACCCGGTGAAAACCCACGCTGACAAAGGGAGAAAGTGTAAACTCCACACAGAAGAGCTCCAAGCCGGACCGCCTTGCTGTGAGGCGACAGCACTAACCACTGCACCACCACAATATAAGTCCTCTCTGACAAATCTTTCCTGAAGTTTGTACGTTTGGCTTTTGAAATTTTTTTTACATCAGGAAAAACCCTGAAATCTATTTAAATACGTTTTGGGGTTAAACACGCATCTGTGTTTTTGGAAACCAGAACATCAGAGTAGAAGTGAGTTCACCAGGTCCTTGGTTACTGGTTTTCAGCCTAGCAACAAGTCCATGAAGTCTAGCTTGTTTGGATTTATGACGCTTGTAAAACAGCCCTGTATAATAAATCAACTTGGCCGGAGCTTCCAGTTGTGTAATCTGCTGTACAACGTTACGCAAGGTGAGCTGGCAGGTGATCAAGAGTAAGCCTCGCTGTGATACTGTGTGTCTGGGCTCATCTGAGTGGGAGTGCGTATCATTCAAGGCTTTTGTTTTTAACCAAGCGAGACAACGGAGGCGATAACTCTTGTTTATAGTGCTAGATGTAGGCCAAGGAAATGTCTCTCTATAACTCTGAGGCCTTGATGAATTCATGTGATTTATGTATCTGCCTCATCTGAAAAATGCATTTGTTTTCTAAATTTCTCTGTAATGAGGTTTCTTTACCATTGATTAGGACACTGGTAATGATATTTTTGTGGTCCTTTCTAACAATTTAAATGATGATCAATCTGGTTGTACATGACAGAATTATAGTGCAATAAAACAAAAAAAGAAACACAAACATAGCTTTTAGGGAACCACAGCTGATAATGAAGGGCACGGCAGTCGTCTGCGGTTTCAGTTTATGATCGTTTCACTCTGGCACACAGAAAAGCCTGCGAATAATGCGAATATAATTTTGCTGCAGCTGAGAGATGGAGCTTTAAAAGCATCCCAGAGACTCCTGAGAGCTCTCTTACTGTGTTTCTCTCTCTGTGGTATTCTTCCCTCGGTCCATCTGCTCTGCACCTCTGTCTTTCATCTCTGCTGCTTCCCTCAGAAGGGACCGAAATATGCTCCTGTCCTGTCTTTTAGTAAATTCAAAACCTGGAGGTAGCAGCAGGAGAACACACAAATCCTGTAAATCTGAGAAGAGACTCAAATACTCAATTTTTTTGTTTCTCCAAATCACAAATTTCCTGACAGGCAAGTTCGCCACTTTAAAATAACTTTGCATTTTGCTGCACTGTCACTTTTGCAATCTGCTTTGTCGAGTTTTGGTCCACATGTAATGGCAGCAATTCTGTACTTTTAAAATTAAAAATGTAAAGTACATGACACTAGAAGATTAGATTAGATCTCACCTTTAACTGCAGGCGCATGTCACATAATACATAGTGGGTATTCCAAGTAACTATTTGTCATAACATTTTTGTAATTGTGAATAAGTATAATTAATGAAACATTATTGAAATGATTTCTGAATCTGCTCTTTTAGGGCAAACATTTCCAGAAGAATTAAATGTTTAGATGAAGGCTGTGATATGTGTAAATAATAAAAGAATAATTTAACTAGTAATAATAATGGTCGAAAATGTTAATATTGCACAGTTTTAAGTCAAAAATCTTCAAATTTTCAAATCACAGCTGTTTATGACTGACACAATAAAACATACTTCAAGTAATAATGAATAAATAGGAATAAATTGCACGAGAGATGCTAGCTATTAACAGGCTAACGTTACTAAAATTAACAACAGTCATAGCTTGGTGGTGAAGTGGCTAACAGACAGGTGAACTAGCTAATCTTCATTTCAGTTAGATTTGCCTAATTATATTGATCAACACAGCAGACAAAAGCCATTATTTATATTACTAGTATTTTTTGCGTTATAAGGAGCACCGGATTATAAGGCGTACGATCAATGCACATTCGTGAAAGCTCGGACGACTCTTGACACTGATACCTTGGGCCAGACATCCACGATCCATTGGCAGATAGTGGAGTAACTCGCCCGGCGTTGCCTCCCTGTCTTGGTGAATGTGTGTTCGTCTTCCGTCATCCAACGCTCCCACGCAGCTCGCAGTTTAACTTTGAACCACCTGTTGACACCGATATCTAGCGGTTGGAGTTCTTTAGTTAATCCACCCGGGATGACGGCAAGCTCCAATCCATCCAGCAGTGCGGCTTCGTAATAAAACATTTTGACAGATTGAACGCCCCGGAACCACATAAAATTGGTTCGAGATCAGTAAGCACAACCAGAATTGATACATAAGGCGTGCCGGATTATAAGGTGCACTGTCAATTTTTGAGAAAATTAAAGGGTTTTAAGTGCACCTTATAGTGCTCAAAATACGGTAATAGGGGAGGATATCTGACATTTTTGGCTAACCTTGTTTTTGGATGCCCAGCTGGCTTTGACCGAGTGTCGTATCAACATTACATCCTCCTGAGGTAAACACAGAAACTTTGTAGCTGGTGTTTGACATCTTAGCCTTAGCCCAACCAATTTCAGACAACTTACTGAGGTAAGTTTAGTCGTCTGTAAGCTAAGTTTAGGTAGGTTTGTTGGTCTGACATTGCTGTTACACCAAACTATATGTTGAGCTTTGGCAGATTCTGTTGCCATGAAACTCTGTGGACTGGTGAGTCAGGTCTTATGGATTTAAGTAAATAGTTTGCAAAGAGGTTACCAGTTGTCTTTATAAGGGGAGATTGTGGGGACAACAGTCATTCATTGTCATGCTTTGCATTGTGATCTGGACCGATTTTGTACAATGGTGCCGCCCCGAAAATGTGTGTATGAATGTTTAAAAATCATGCAAAACCCCCTGTACTATGAAACTGTGTAGAGAGCTTTGAAGTGACGATAAAGTGAAATTAGCAAACACTTCTCCTGGAGTTTCCCCCTTCCTGTTGTCTGTTCTCATGAGAAAAGCTGTCTGTGTGTGACGACAAATGGCAGAAGAGGAACAGAGACAAGTCATGTACTGTACTGTAAAATGTTTGTTATGTGTGCGTGTGAATGTATTCATTCATACTTGTACTCTGTTACAGGCGTGTAGTGCGGCCATGCTGAGGTAGCAGCAGCCTGCAGGTCAGGATGTCTACTGAAGAAGAGGAGCGTCTGAAGGGGAGGAAGAGGGAGAGAGACATCTGCTACATCGCTGATGAAGACGAAGATAACGATGGAGACGATGAGGATGAGTGGATACCTGGTGAGTCAGAACCTAATCACTAATTGTTCTTTAAGGATGCATTTACAAGATGTTTAGAGCACCTTATTTCTGCTTTGGTCTGAATTCAATGTGGACAATAACATCAGAAATATGGTGGCTCCAGATAACCGTCGACACACTAAGTTTCTGTAATTGTCAAGTATTGAACAGATGTGTACTGACTATGTCCATACAAACAAGAGCAAACCACCTAAAACACAAAGGTTTATGGGTAAAAAGATGTTGGTAACGGATGATAAAACAGCCCAGCTCTACTAAAAGGCTTGTGAATGACATAATGCGCAAGGCAAAAGCGTGTAAAAGGAACGGCATTCTTGCTTTAGGCGTGCCATTTTCACACTCTGTAGTCTATACTGACTGCAGTGTAGTGATGTAGAATAAAAACGGGAGAAATTACTGCAATTTCCAAATTGCAGGAAACACAATAAGGTGAAATATATGTCAAAATACCTTTTCAAATTAAATACCTGTGGTTCTGCAGAGATGTCCTGGCCTACACATCGTATTCTACAGACCTAAGAAAACATCTTTGCTTGGTACAGATCTCCACAGAAGTCACACTATAATCATGTTTTCAATGAAAATGAGAATAATGATGTAAAAATCATCATCCTCGCTAATATTTCAAATAATATTGCAATTGCAATATCATTTCATATTTCAAAAAAATGGTGTAGCCAAAGATGGGTCCAACAAACACAGGACTTTCAACCAGGAGACTGGTTCTGATCAAGACTGGTGTTTTGTTTTGTAAGTTTCATTTGTCAGTGATGTTACACTGTTTTTGTATGTATTGCACTTAGTTTATGTACTTATTTTAAGCCCAACTGTGACGTTTTTCCTAAACCTAAGTAGTTTTGTTGCCTAAACCTAACTAAGTAGTTTTGTTGCTCCCTGCTGGTACCGCACCTTCATACATGAATGTAATTTTCACGCCATGGCGAGGCAGAACGTGACAATAATACACTATCCTCTGGTGGACAGATGGGTCTTTGCCGTGATATGGGGTTGGATAAAAACAAAGCGAGGACACTGGCCATAGTTTAGCTACAATTTCCTTTTTTACTGTCTAGTGCTCTGTTGATTTCATTTTGGGTAAACGTTTTGGTACAGTTTTTATTTTGCTTCTAGGAGATGCACCATGAATGAGGACCAGTGTTATTTTGAAGCTCAGATTTGTAGATTAGCAGGAATGTGGAACAAGATGGAAGTGAAAGCAATGCTCTGTTTATTTGTGAAAGTGAAATACAAATATTTCGTTCCTTATTATTTTGGCCATGATCGTGCAGCCCTAGTATTTACACACAAAACAGAGCTGTTAGAACAAACTACAGCAGTACTGTCACATGTGTGACCAGACGAGCTCTCCACACCAGCCTTTGGCCTTCTGTCCTCCCTCAGGAAACAAACTCCTCTAAACTCCCTCTTCTCCTCCTTCATCTCTTCTGCTGCCAGTATGTTACATAAGCTAATGAATCATCATTAGTTCTATTAGATGGTGTGTGTGTGTGTGTGTGTGTGTGTGTGTGTGTGTGTGTGTGTGTGTGTGTGTGTGTGTGTAGGAGGTAAGCTTTGGTTGGTTAACTTTTTCAGTTAATTTGCAGTAAAATAAACATCTCAAGTATTTAAGTGTCAACTACATGAGAGAGACAAAGCATGAGATTAACTGCAGGAGTATTTTTTTAATGATTTTTTAATTCGATTTTTTTTTAATGCCAGAATCAATATGTTTGCTTCATTTGAGTCTATGCAGCGGCAGAAGGAAGTTACTGCTTTTATTGTTGTAGTCTGAGTAAGGTGACGTCATCTCAGGTCCGTATCCGTCAACCAAAACAAACCTCAGTGAGCCGAAATGACAAAGCAGAAAATGGTTGACGGTGTGTGTAGATACGACCGACACTACACATGCAGTAAAGTATGGAAACACTTTGGGTTTCGCACATTGTCAGGACAAGCAGAGCTAGACATCACGGCTGGAGATGCATGGTAACTCTGTCATGGACAGGTAATGTTACTGTGGTAGCGTGAGGTCAAGCCAGCCGTCATTCACATTTCTGTGGTCAAATCTGCCGATGCTACACCTGTAGAGCACCCATATACTGACATTTGTGTTTAATATGTTCAAACAGCCCCGATGGAGCTGACCGTGGATGTATAAAGAGAACAAAGCTGATAGCTGGAGCTAGCGACGGCGAAGTACTGAATACATGTGTGACTACATCTGGGTTTCAGAATAAAGTGTTACCAACAAAGGGAACTGTATATACAAAATACATACCGTATTTTTCGCACCATAAGGCACACTTAAAATCTCCCAACTGTTTAACTGTCTGTCGGCAGACACTGGTGATGAAGGATTTGATGGATTTGTGGAAGAGGAATGAACTGAAAAGTGAGTGTATTGTTTTGTATTTCATGTGTTTCAACTGAAAAATGTTGAGAGTTATTGAAGTTATTGAGTTATTAAATTAATTGAATAAAGTTTGACTTATCTGACCGTTTTGTTTCGCTTAATGCGCCTTATAATCCGATGCGCCTTATAATCCGATGCACCTTATAATCCGATGCACCTTATAGTGCGAAAAATACGGTATATGGAAATAAGATTGTTTATATTCATTAAAAGTTAAAAACATTGCATGCCCCTTTATAAAGTCTAAAGACAATACCACTAATTTTTGAGGGAAATGTCTTTATTTTGATTTTTTTTATCACATTACTTCAAATTCAGAATATATTGAATTTGCACCGAAGTATCATGATAGTATTGAATTGCGAGTAAAGAAACAATTAAAATCTTCTTCCTCCCTTTTCTTGAGTATTAATGCTTTTATTCCTCCACTCATACCTGTCTGCATTGTCTCGTACTTCAGTCTTGTTGAGCACTAACTTGAGTTTTCGATAGTTTCAGCTTTTCCGTCTTCAGCTGTGTTAATAAATCCATGGATCAACCGATGCGAGTCAGTATGTTGGATAACCCTTTTAATGTGGCAGATTGCTTGTTATGTTTGGGCCTCGGCAGCAGAGACGTGAACCTGTGAAGAACTCCTAACACACACAGACTGTACATGTTGTCCTAATTACAGCAGCAGTACCCGGTTTTATGCCATTTAGCCATAATGCTAGCTATTATGTAGTCTCTCAGTGTGTGTGTGTGTGTGTGTGTGTGTGTGTGTGTGTGAAAGAGAGAGGGGGGAGAAATGATGATGTTCCATTAATCATCCAACAAAACAGGGTTTAGGTCTTTGTAATTTCCTGTTTACTGCTCGGGCTTATAAAACATTTTTACCAACAGTTGTGCAACACTTTGTATAACAGATCCAGCGGAGTGGCAGAGATGGCAGAAGCCTAAAGGCTGCAGAAGTCAGTTTGGGGCTGTGAGGTTGCCGGTGAGATTCCCCTAAGAGGTGGAAATAAATACACTGAATACATACATATTTTGTAATTTGCGTCATGGTATTGGTACTGCTCTAAAATTTCTCAGAGTTCAAAGTGTTGTTGAGCTCAGAGGACAAACAACAAGCAAACACTGCAGTTGTGAAATAATAATAATAATAATACATTAATAATAAGTTTTCTGTTTGGCAGCCAAATTTTAAACCATGAATACACCACTGAAAATCAACATAGAGGAAAATTTAAAAAGGCCTGTTTTGTTTAGTAACTTTGACAAAAGCTAAATATTAACTGTTTTCATGATCATGTGCATGCAGTGCTGAGTGAATGCAAAGCAGTTTAAAGTAGGGAATGAATCTCAGGACTTCTGGTTTGCTATTGGTGGCGTTGCAGTTAGGGAAGTCATGATGCCAGATATTTACTAGTCAATACCAGTGCAGTTCCATGATTCTCGATACCCATTCCATGCCACGGTAAAAAACAAAAGTAAAATGATAAACTCCATGTACTTCAGCATACACTCCTTTATTACTGATTGCCTACTGATTTTTATTAGATGTTAAACAGGTCATAATTCCCTCTCTATTAACTATTTTATATTGCTGTGAAAACATCCCCTTCAAACAGCTGGAGTTTCTCACCAAGAACTCAATTTTATTATTTTATTATTACATTTGAACACACCATGATAACGTAATTTATCTTTGCAATACTCATACTGAATAGAGCCTGAAGGCATCATAATGGCACCTCCCGTGTTGAAATTGGCAGGCCGAGTTAGCTGTTAACAGCCAGTAAGCAGCACGGAGCTAACAGCTAACGTTAACTAGCTCTCAGCTGGCCTATTTCATCACAGATTTGTTATTCACAATGTGGCAATATCTGGGAATAATAGGGTGGGTTTCCCGGGTGCCTCAATAGTGAGTTTACTGCATATATGAAGTATCACTGTTGTCCTGCTGGAATTAACTGATTGTAGAGGCATTTACTTACGTAACTTTATAATTGTTGAGCAGTTTTTTGGGCTGCAAAAAGTGTGACTCGTGCCACTAAAGTGTCATTGTTTAGTATCATTAACATTAAACAGCATTATCCTGTAATTTCTCGCCATTGTATTTTAAATTTTATGCACAGGTTGGTTCAATTTCTACCTAGGACCTTAAATGAGCCAAACCTGGCCCTGCATAAAATAACTTTAAGGTCCTGTACTTTCTGAGCCGCTGGGTCAGATTTTGGCGGACAGGTAGCAGGATGGATTTACGGCACAGATCAGGAGGAGGACGCTGTTCTGTCAGGTCACAAAGAGCTGATGTTTGTGGCTTTGGCAGAAGGAGTGAAAAGTCTGATGGAGAAAAAGCACATTTACATGTTTATGCTCCTCGTTTTGCAAGTCTATTTTGCTCTTGTGACATCATCACCCCCCGCCGTCTCCTACGTCTGTCCCACGGTTGCCATAACAACTGTCACCAGGATGCCGACCCCCTCAGAGTTGTGAAGGTTTCCTCCTCAAGGTTCTACATCCTCCTTTCTCTCTCTTTCTCCCCATCCTTCTTCTCTTCATACTTTTCTGCTTTGATCTGCCTTCATTGATTGACCTTCATCCGTCTCCATTCAGTGCATTCATTCTGTCCATATGTTTTATTCACTCTTCTCTATTATTGTCATTTTCATGTCTTAACATACGTCAGCATTCTTGATTTTAATTCTTGCCTGTAAGGAACTTTGATAGATGTGCTTTCGACCACCTGCATTTAAAGATCTCTCTTCCCCTGCCCTCTGTTTGTCTTTAAGGGCTCTTTCACAAGCCATTTAGCCGTTTTAATGGAACCCTGATACGGTTTGTTGAGGCGGTTGTGAACGCAGTAATCGTACTCTGGTGTGGACCAAAACGCAGGCTGCCTCTGCGTGTATATGTTGAGATACACACCGGTTAACGACAGGTTAACACGAGTGGGAGAGGACTGACTTGCTTGCCATCTGGGACAAAGAGAACATAAAGAACATGCTAAATAAAGTCTGCAGAAATAGTGACAGATATACAGTCATTGGAGATAAACTGGAGGAGAAGGGATTTGTGCAGCACATAAGATCAGTGATGAGTCAAAGAGATAAAACTTTGGTATTAATATGTTGAAGTCTGTGAGTCCCTGGATAGAAGTCGCAGCTCTCGGGACGAAAAAGATAAATTCTCTCCTTCGTACACGCCCCTCTGCAGATTATTATGTGGTCCGTCTTAACCGGAGTAAATAAAAAATCAACCAAAAGTATCAATTTAACTTTGAAATTTCATTTAGAAAGTTGTTTGCTGCAATGTTCATGCTACAAATACTTTAAATTTAGCACCTTTAAACACCTCCATTTTCTTTTTGCCAAACCATGAATACATTTTGAAGACAGGAGGGTTCATGTCTCAGCTGAGACAGAGTAGAGCTGAATACAGAGGCAGAAATAATAAAGAGGTGGGAGTTTAATATTCATGTGACAACATCGTCATAAACAGAATATGGAGATGTGTAGAAGTATGGTTTGAAGCTTTATGAGACTTTGACAAAAAGAGCAGTATCAACATGACAGAAGAAAGAAGAGTTTATTAAATGTGTTTATACCAGGGACCGTTTAAAGAGAGAGAGGATGCAGAATGCCGTTACAGCTCAGATCGATGGTACTGCCCTCATGCATGATTTCCTGTCATACTGTTGCTGATTTAATCCAAAAGTGATTCACTCTACATGTGTTTCATCAAAGTTTTCACATTTGTCATCCTGAACGCTCTGCGTCTGGCACTCTGGTCCTTTTCAGAAATTCTCTGACGCACAAGACGTTTATTAGCTTTTTTTTTAATTATTATTTTTGGTATACTTTTTGTTGTTTACTTGCAGAAGTTCACTTCAATTTCTAAGTTGAAGTGTGTTGTTTACTTGTCCGTTTTCTCTCAGGAGAGGTTTGGGTTTGTCATGGTGATCGCTGCTATCACGTATCACACATGCGTGGGGGAAACGACACTGTTGCTGTTTGCAGGGATATTTTTAGAAGTCATTTTCAAGTATGTATAAAATGCTGGTGTCTGATTAGGGTTGTGTTTATATGCTGGGTGCCATGTGTGTGTGTGTGTATTTTGATTTCACTATTTCCCTTCTGCTCTCATTTAGAAACGATGCAATGAAAATGTACCACTTGACTGAGGTGGATGTCAACTGGAGACTGATTTTTTTTTTTCCAATATTAATGAATGCATCAGTGTAAAGAACCTTGATTTTCAGGTATTTAATTCACTGGATTAATGATCAGTTAATTTTTCCATGCTATTTCTATGACCTCCAGATCATATTTTCAAATAAGCTTCTATTGTATATTGACAATTAGACCCAAATATTTACATAAGAATCACATAGACACAAACTGTAAATCAGTCTAGGTTTAATTTGCTTGCCTAACCCTAACAAATGAGATCTCGCTAAGCAGTCCTACGACGGTGGTTATCAACTCGGTAAATCAACTCAGGGTTTCTCCATTTGGCTAAGAGTGCGTTCTCATGAACGGAGCAGCATATGACCAATCACAGACATGGACAAGTCCACAGACTTGAGGACAGACAAGCAGAGCGGCACATTTTACAAACTATGTTAGACAAATATGAAGAAGTTGTTTAATAGCTGTATATACCTTGTATTTACTTTATTCTTATTTTATTTTTTTACGTATTCTTACTTTTTATACAGTACTACTTGCTTTTTTTTATATCAGTGCTGCTGTAACACCCAAATTTCCCCCCTGGGGATCAATAAAGTACTCTAGTATCTAGTATCTCATCTTAAGTTAAACACATAATCAGACTAATAGTAACAGTTGAAGCTGCCAAATGCAGAAAGGGCAGGTGACAAAAGACAAAACTTAATTGGCAAATTAACAGACTTATTAATTTAACAGGATGATTTAATTATATAGTCGTGGTAGATGAGGCAGAGATGAATAAATCGCTTTCAGGAGTGTAATGTATGAATGGATTACATTTCATTACACCCTTAAGTAAAGTTGCGGCGTGTGACTATTTCAGCCTTCTTTCAGCTGCGTTACTGACTTGTGAAAAAGACTTGAGAGCAAGTAAAAAAATAAATAAATATAAAAACATAATTCAACGCTGTAAGCACCCACAGCATACAGCCAGCTGTCCTTCCTGCATTTTTCAGTTTGAACTGTGTCGTTTTCAGCCTGGATTATGACTGTAGCTTCTTCGTATGTGTGTAATATTATTATATGATCCTCACACTGAGCTCTGATTGGTTCGTAGGCAGTGTTTTTATACCAGCTGATCTCTTTCGGGAATACAACCTGCTCTGGCGCACTTTAGGTGCTCTGCTTAAGTTACCATGGCGATCTACCCCGGTAAGAAGTGAACCACCTTCGTAGGATGGAAACAGTTATAATAATTTTCATTAAAACAACATGTCCTGACGTGCGACTGAAAGTACTTAATAGAAAATAATGAAATGCAAGTGACCTTACAAAGAACTATTACTACTTAACGTCAACCGTAAAATATGGAATATTTACTATACTGTTTTGAGATATGTTGTGATATAATAATGATTGTGATAAAGTCTATCTGGAAAGCATTTCTCAAAATCAATGTTATAAAGTGTTGAACTCAAAGCAAACAATAAAAACAAAGATACAGGAATAAAATGAACAAAGGACAGAAATTAGTCAAAAGACACAAGATAAAAATCTCATATTTTCAGCGTGTAAATGTAATATGATCTCAAGCATACAATACATCATACGAAGGCTAAGTTTTAGGAAGATGGTTATTTTGGGCAGAGGACAACAAAGACACGATAGAACTGAAAAATGATTTGGAACGTGGCCCTGAGGAGCCTTTCGAAGTAATCAGTAAAATCTTAACATCAGTCCTAAAATAAGCGTAGTGATGCCAAAAGTGGAGTGATATGCTTTTTATGTATTTTTGTGCTAGGTGGAGCATGTGGAGTGCTTTTTACGCCTGTTTCAGTTGTCCCGTTATGAGGAAACAAACCAAAAAAAATCTTTGAAACCGGATTGGGTGAGCCCCCTGATTGGTAATTGATAAGAGAGGTGAAAGAAACCACAACAGGGTGATGGACCCTGACGCAAAGAGGAGGGTTTCTTTTACATCAGTGACCTGCTAGCTTAATACACAACTACTTACTTAAGAAATCAAAAATTTGACACAAAAACGGTCCATAGCAACAGTCTGGTATTAAGAAATAACAGACGTAGAATACCATGATTGACCAATCACAATCAAGTATTCAACAAAGCCACGTAATAAACTGTACAATATATTCATCATGATATAAAGTTGAGTGCATTTCACTAGATTTATCCATGTTTATTGTTTTTGTCACTTTAGGAGATCCTGTTTACAGCAATAAGCAGTGCTCTTAAAAAAAAGCATAAAATTGTTGATGCAGGGGCCATAAAATCTGTGTGGAAAATCACTTTTATAATCATTGTGACGTGCGAAACATCTGGGGATTTTTCAGTTAAAAAGTGTTTAAAAAAAAAAAAGATAAGCCTTAAGCTGTTGGAAAGCACCATCAACCGAAAAATACAGAGAGTACACGCACACACTCACCCCAGAAAAACCAGGAAGTGTGTGTGCAAGAAGAAGCAAAGCCATTCGTCAAAAAGTGACATTGAGAAATGGACTCGGGGAGGCGGTACTGGTTCCCTGAAACAAAATCCTCCTCCTCAGCAACAAGGTGCTGCTGGGATGTCTGTTCTAGGTCAAGTGTGTGCGTGTCCCCACCTCCTTATTGTGTATGTAGAGCAAGAGCGTCTGTGTGTGAACAGATTGTGGTGTGTGTGTGCTGCATGTTATTGGCTCTCTGAGCTCAGATGATTTAGTCACATCTTTCATAAGACACACACATACACACACACACACACACACACACACACTGCTGACTCCGGAGAGCAGGAGAGTAATAGTCTGTTAATTAGCCTGTTGCTCCCCCGCCTGTGTGGAGGCGTGGGTGAGCGGAGTACACTCTCACTCTCTCCCAAGAAAAACAAGTAAACATGTTTCCTCCCACGAATGTTACAGACACCTGGCGGTTTAATCAGCGGCGTGATGCATCAGCTCGCCAGCTTCCGTCAAAAGTGCACCGGTTGAACACCAGGTAGCAGAGATGCTCGCAACGTCATTTTTTACAAGTCCATTTTATTTTGTCAAATCTCTTATGGTTGTAACGGACGTTCTCTGCTGCATGAAATCCGGTCTACTTAGAACACAGCGAAGCTGTACCTTATATCTAAGGAATTCAAAGCATGTGCTGTAGAAACACTTCACTTATCTATTAGCACGCAGTATCAGCGTTGATTAGTTGGTGGTGCAGTGGTTAGCGCTGTCGCCTCATAGCATTTGTCTTAAAGGCCCCATATCTTGGCCATCTTTACATACTTTAATGTTCAAAAAAACCTTTATTTTCCTCATACTGTGTGCCAATGGATTTGCGTTGCTGGGCAACAGCTTGGGGTCCATGTTTACTTCCTACCAGCTGATGTCATTCACGTACATCATAACCGGAAATAAACTGGGACCCATTTAGATTATTTATGTTTAAAACTGTGAAATGGTTTATATATTGTAGATTTGTGACATAAATCCTAACAGCTTGTTTCAGTTTCTCAATATGGGCTGTGTGTATTTCTCTGTGGATGGAGTGTTGTGATATTTTCACTGTATTTATATGTCACTTAAACCTGCTTTATAATATAAAAGACATGAAAACCTCACTTTTTACAGTATGGGACCTTTAAGATGTAAAGATGCTGGTGGCGTTCTTGCAGGCAAAGGGTGTTACCTCAGTGAATGAAAGTAAATTTCACTCTGCACTTAGAATCGGATACTTATATTTACCAAAATATGTATCTGACATACACAGATAACGGCATACTTGACCTGATACACCTTGTTTTTCACAAGTTGCTTGATCCAAAAACTGAAGGGCCTAAAAGAAGGACATCCGACACAAGCCAAATCAAATATGTGGATCATAAAATCAGATCTCCGATGATTCACTGGCATCAAAATTGTTTAAACGGTTGCTTCAATGTCACCATCAGGACTAGAGGCCTGCAAAGCCTGTTGAAGTTTGGCAACCATGTTCAAAGTTGGGTTTACTTCATGCATGGGGAAGGCAGATTTTCTGGTAGGAAGAAGAATCATCATAATATCCGGCAGAACAAGAGAGACCTGCTTGCTGGCCCCTAAATACCACTTTCATAACACGGTGTGTGTGTGTGTGTGTGTGTGTGTGTGTGTGTGTGTGTGTGTGTGTGTGTGTGTGTGTGTGTGTGTGTGTGTGTGTGTGTGTGTGTGTGTGTGACCTGATTAAGGGCTGCACAGAGTGAAGTGTAGGTGGTGATACAGTAACACCAGCTGGTCCACATACTGACACACCAGACTGCCAGTTTATACTGTGTGTGTGTGTGTGTGTGTGTGTGTGTGTGTGTGTGTGTGTATGTGTGAGAGAGAGAGAGAGAGAGAGAGAGAGAGAAAACAGTTGAGGTTTTGTGTGTGAGCAGATTTCAGATCAGGTAGCGTTGTGGCTCGATGTCAAATAGTTCAGAATAGTTGAACAAGCCATCAGTGAAACCACCTGCTGTCTTTGTTTTGAATCGCGTGTTCGCTGTGGACTCTAATAATCTAAACTCATAGTGTTCACATCACTCATACTGTGGAGTCCTACTCTGTGATTGACTTGGGTTTATTTATAATCACATGGTGATCAGCCCGTTTTGGCAAGAGTCAAGAGGAGTTTTCAGTCTGAACCTCACTGATCAACCCACAGACTCTACATATTTGATATTCTTGTGGTACATAGAAAAGAAAGAGAAAGATGAATGAAACCAGGGCAGATTTGATCTTTACAAACCCAAATGTTTGCAAATAAAGTAAACACTGACTATTCAACTGAAAAGCTTTGGAATTAATTTAAATTTTCTGCATTGACCTAACTATTCAAATTTTCTGCATACAACTATTCGCACCACCTGCAGTACAAATCATCCGTGTTGCTCTGGACCTTTTTCCAATCGCTCAAAAATTCCAAAGCGCAAACAGGAGCACATGGCTAATTACTATGCAGAATGGCAGCTATCAGTTGGAGCGAAGGATTTCACTAATTAAACATACTGTATATTTCTGCAGGTTGAAATCCACTGAAATCGAAGTCTGTCCAAATAGTTTTTTCCCCCTCATGAATGATCCCCAGGCTTCATAAGAAGCCACAAAATCAGTTTTTATAAATTTCAGTGCTTGGTGTGAAACAGCTTTAAAGTTGTTTTTTTTTTTTTTAATAATTTTACAAGGACTGTTAAATGTCTAATTCTCTTATCCACAAGGTAGTGTGGATATACTTGATTTATATATATACAGTATATAGATTCCTAACCAAAATTCAAAATTTAGCACAAATTTGGAGCATTATTTAATCTCCTTCTGTCTGTTTTTTTCTCAGGACATGGTTAATACCAATGGATTCTTTGGGTTTTCTAGTTTCATATGATGCCAATATCTTCACACTAGCTTTAAAAATTAGCCTGCTACAACCTCTGAAATACTGACTAATGTGTTAAAGAGATTAGTGATGTTAAAATGAATTTGTGTTAAGGCCATGTTAAGCAAAAACAGTAACAATGTAAACCATATTGAGCATGTAGGCTATTTTCACCAGTTAGTGATTATTTAATAACGAATACCATTTCACAGCGATTATATCTTTTAACATGGCTGTCTGTAATCCAAGCCAAATGGCCAAAATATATTCACTTGTAGGTGGGAAAGAAACACAGGGCAACAGCAGAGCAGCCACTTAACTACTATTGTTTACTCAACTATATCTAATAATCCATTAACCTTGGAGTATTTCTGTTATCTTGGTTTGAAGGACGTCATTGGTAAATGTGAAGCAGAGCTCCTGTGTGTTCTCTCACTGCTCTAAAACGACTTCGATGTTGTTAACACAACAAAAAGCATTGTGTCTGATGTCACATCAGGTCAGGTTACCCTGTCATTGTACACTTCACCCGTCCGGCTCCCTTCTCAGTGTTTCACTGACTCTTACTGCTTCCTGTCTCAGTCATGTGAGCCCACCTCCCGATGAAAGCTTCAGTTATACCTCCTGAGAGTTGTGTTTATTGTTCATAATCAATACAGTTACTTTTCCATAATAGACTGAAACACTAGAGATAGTACTAGCATTGTCAAACACTGAAGGCTACTATTCCTCTATTTCATTACATTCAAGTGTATTAAAAAGTGGAAAACTAGAATGTGTTGGATAGACTATTTCACTGTTGACTGTGATAGTTTTTGTATATATGAAAACAGATGACTGGAGAATTGAATCCATGACTGCAGCGTTGATATACAGCTTTTAATTTTTTCAGGAACACCCTGTACCCTCATATTCACACCTGACAGCTGCCCAGTACAACTACAATCTGATCCCATGTTGCTCTGCATGTGTTTCATCGTTTTACAAATAGCAGTAGCATATGTGATGTGTTTATAGCGGTGGAATTACACTTAGAGATGTTACAGTTTGTTGCTGTGGGGATGGCTCTAATTGCTGGTGTTTAAAACTGTGAACTGCATGTACAATACTGGATGGTGATGCTTCAGATGATAAACTCTTTATTGTATTTATTGGCACGTCTTTGGCGTAGTTAACAGTATACAGTACATCACCTGTCTGTTTTGCATTAGATGTTAAATAGCCTTTTAAATGGTCTTGTCTTATCGCTACATCACCACAACGTATATACCGTATTTTTCACACTACAAGGCACACTTGAAATCCTTTAATTTTCTCAAAAATCAACGGTGCGCCTTATAATCCGGTGCGCCTTATGTATCAATTCTGGTTGTGCTTACTGATCTCGAACCAATTTTATGTGGTACAGGGCGCTCAAAAATCTGTCAAAATGTTTTATTACGACTTTGGTAAGCTACAAAGCCGCACCGCTGGCACTAGATATTGGTGTCAACAGGTGGTTCAAAGTTAAAATGCGAGCTGCGTGGGAGCGTTGGATGACAGAAGGCGATCACACATTCACCAAGACATGGAGGCAACGGCGGGCGAGTTACTCCACTATCGCGAGACGAGCACCTTATGTATGAAAACAGACATGTGCATTGATAGTGCGCCTTGTAATCCGGTGCACCTTATAGTGCGAAAAATACGGTACTCTATATATAGTATCTACAACAGGTCTTTACATTTAAGGTTGTTGTGTCTGTTGAACTGTTGTTTCTGTGCCAGCATGAAAAAGTTGTTCCGTTGTACTTAGCAAGCTAAATTCCCACTACACGACTGTGAAAGTCGTCAGATTGAGGCACTGCTCACACTACACTACTTACTGTCTTGTAATCGGAAGTCTTAAAGTTGAACATGTTTTGACACTACATGACCGATCGGCGACGGGGTCACACACTACAGTCTTTCAATCTTTCACCGAAAGGAATCCCTAATAAGTATGTCTGGTCTTCACACTATGTTTATGTATGTCACGAAAACAGAGGCAAGAAGTGACACAGTAACTGATGTAAAACTATATATTGCTATATTTATCTTACTTTAGGTGTGCAAAACGTGCACACACAGTTACAGGAGACCTGTCTTTAAGCAGGATTTAAAGCTGCGCTGACAGACTCCCCGATTTTTTCCTTATGCTAAATCTTTGAAATGTGTCTGTGATGCATTGTGAACCTCTCGGCTGAGGCGTCTGAACAGTTCACACACAGTGCTTGGGTGCCAATTCGCCTCTGATCTGGAGCTTTTGTCGGGGAACTCCAAAAAATCAAGGCTAAAGTCTAGGGCTGTCATCGATCAAAGAAATTCGTAGTCGACGAACACTAATTTTAACAACTAATCGATTAGTTGATTTAATCGATAGATCTGTAAAACTGAGTTTCTCCACAAAGAATCAAAAGCACCACTTTAAATCTGGTGTTTATCAGAGATGTGCTCATAAGTTTCTTGGAAAGAAATCATTCAGCTTGAAAAACTAAAGACGGACTAAAGCTGGGCGTGCACTGCATAATGTTTGAAACGTTGTTGTGTAATTCCTACTCCTATTGTACGAGTAGATCATTTATGATGTAAAGCCAAAGCTCACGATTTATGTGCTCATACTGTCTGTAAAATAGAAAGAAAACAAGGCCCGTCAGGGGTTATCCTTGCTGTTGACAGTTGTCAATAAAGATTTGTTCGAAAGTTCCAAGGCAGGTAAAGGTTTGTTTGCTAGCAGAGGTCTGTACAGGTCACAACAATGCTAACAAGGCCTGCTGCCTTGATCATCAGTGTCATCCTGTCTGCTGAAACGTCTAAAAAAAACAGAGGCGTATATATAGACTCAGGGGGCAAGGAAGACATGGACAGTATGGCTTGTACATTTTGCAGAGAAAATTGAAGGTAAACTAGTTACGTTTTACTATGTCCTTTGTTATCTTGATAGCTCCGCTCTGATCACTGTTAAAGTTGCTTCAACTGTGCAAGGGCCTGTGGACAAAATTTCTGACGTCAGAAATTCATCTGACAATCTGACAGCTGGTCAGGAGGAGTTAATCAGTCCTCTTTACACTGCACAGCAAACAGTGCTTGACTAAGCTGAAATTCGAGTCATGAGGCTCAAAATTTGGGCCAGAAACAGACTAAAATCGTACAGCGTACACTCAGCTTTAGCCCTGCTAAAGTCATGCAGTGTGAATTAGGCATAACCAGCCCTGCTGAGCCTTTTATCGGGATGTGGGCTTTCCGTTTGTAAAAAAAAAAAAAAAATGTTGTGATTGGTTACAAATAGCTGTTTCTGTGATGTGATTGGTTGTTAGTACATTGTCAAGCAATGTAATATACTAAGTGTGTTTTCTTACTAGAAGTCAAGTCTCTCTCTCTCTCTCTCTCTCTCTCTCTCTCTCTCTCTCTCTCTCTCTCTCTCTCTCTCTCTCCAGTTGGTCTATGTAGGTTATGTAAACAGTGAAATGTGAGCTTTCCATCCTCACATTAGGAGGCGTGACCAGAAACCAGAACTGTGGTAGTGTGGCAAAGGTGAATGATGTGTGTGTGTTCATGCTTTTCCAGGCAGTCCTCTGCTTTCTGCTTCACATCGCTGCTGTCACTGCCTCATCGTATCTCCTCCCCCACCTCCCCCCACGCTCCATAGGAATGTAGGTTAGCGTACGTAGCCATGTGAGCCTGGGGTCTCACTTCCACCCATTGTATGGGTGTGTGAAGTGATCTGTGAAGGATAATCTCACGCCACAAACGGAGGTTTAAAGGGGTCTTTAGGCCCACAGTATGTTTTGAAACAGCCCCCTCCTCTTGTTATCACCGATTTTTCTCTTTTACTCATTGACTTCATAATTTCATCTGTTTGACTGTTTTCTATCCAGAGCTTGCTATTTCTTTTCCCCTCATTCATCACTTTTTTTTGTTCCCCAAGCTTATCACTTCTGTTTTCTATGGCATCTTTCATGTACAGTATATTCAACACGTTCTCATCCCAGCTAATCAAATACTGACGCTTTGTCGCCCCCCATTTTCATCATATAAATGAATTTAATTATATATTTTGGCTTAAAACTACTTTGTACAGTGAAAAGGACACTTAAAGTTGTGAACACAGGACATGAACTTACAGCTGATCGTAATATGACGCACAGGACACGAACAGCGGTTTGTTGGACCAATCCGCCAGCGTTTGCTGTTTCCACACATGACTTTACATTCTAGTGAACGGACCGCCCGGTGTGTTCCATACCGACGCTCAAAGGTGCCTTGTGCGACGGTATCGAGCGCCGACGGCCGTGACAAAGCGTTGGTATTTAACACCCTGATAATAAAAATGGGCTGGTATTTCCTCCTGCTTTTTCTCACCTTGCTTCTCTTCAGCTTTTTCTATAATTCTCCGTTACTCCTCTCGCCATCCTCAGCATTGATGGCATTTGCATGTTGCTGAGATGTACTTTTTATGGTGTTTATGATGTGTTTATTGGTGTTTACGATGTGCGACACTGACTTGTGAAGTCAAACAAGTATTTTCCAATGTGTGCTCTGACCAGAAAGTAGTAGCACATAACTTCATTGACCTCTGCTCCTTTTTTTTCCCACGTTTTTTATCCTCCTTTCTTGATTTCCTCTCCCTCTTTTTGCTCTGTTCTTGTATATGATTGCCTCATTCCCCTTAGCACAGTTAGAGAAAAGCCTAAATGATAACTGCATGGTTTGCAATTATATGTTCCCATTTTAGTGTCACATCTATAATTGCAAAGTGTTGCATATTTACAATAAAAACAAAAATATCAGCATGACTACTAGGGGATACATATGTCTTTTTTTAACATTTAAACTCCCAAAATGGTGAGAATTCATGTTCACTTTACTCAGGAAGGAGAACTAAAATTGAATATAATTTATTTTTGCAAAATATAAGGTGTGGACAAAATATCAAGAACATTTTACAATAGATAAGGTATTTATAGTCCATCACACCAGCACAAACTGATGCTTCAGTTTTGAGTTGAATCTACTCTCTGACTAATATTGATTTAATTTTAAAAGTGTCACGTACTTTTACCGCAGAACTCTGTCAATTTATCTTTGTACGTAGTTTAAAATGGTCAAGACATGATATGAGAATCTTAGCTTGTAATGATAGTGATTAATGTTGGGATTCATATTTCGTAAACAAAAAAGAATAATGATGACTTATGGCTGGTTAAAATCTTCTTTCTCTTACAGGCCTTTTCTCATTTCTTACTTCTCATTTACACAAAGTTTTATCTTCATACTTTCAAATGTCAAACCATCTTGAAGGATGTAATATCATTGTGAATGTCAGATATTGTTTAAACAAAACGTCACATAGAAAATGTCACAAGATTCCAGTGAAATGAGCAGAAATCAACAAGACCAGGAGGCGTATTCATGAAGCTTCCT
This sequence comes from Pterois miles, assembly GCA_947000775.1. Taxonomy (NCBI): domain Eukaryota; kingdom Metazoa; phylum Chordata; class Actinopteri; order Perciformes; family Scorpaenidae; genus Pterois; species Pterois miles. Next base: position 3,210,515 of record CAMQGK010000571.1, on the reverse strand, counting down.
TGTACAAAAATTTGCTCCGAGTGACGAAATTCAAAGAAAATTCTTATATAAAGAAGTGTGACCTTTCCTAAGAATTTCCCCTTACAGTTAAGGCAAGATCCTGGTAAAGATAAAAGTTCTTCACAAAGCATCTTAACCCTTAAGAGAGCTCCTGAGGATCATAGAGAGGAGGACTTTTAAAAGGATTAAGACTTTCTTAAGCAGAGAAGAAAATGGCAAAGAGAAAACACAAAGAGAAATATCTTCCGCTGAATAACATCGAGTTAAGGAAATAGATTAAATACTAAAATTACCAACATGGTAAATAAATGTAAGCAAATATGAACTATCAGCGTGTGAGTAGGCTACTGTGCTAGAAAGCCTGTGTATTAAAACAGCTTATAAGCTACATTTAATGGTATCGTGTGTAATTTAGTCAACAGAGATGTTTAATACATCAAATATTATTCATAGTTAACACCATGTCTTATAAGAGACCACATTTCTATTATCTCAGTGTTATAAGATAACTTTTTCTTTTAGTTTTATGCTTTTATTCATTTGTTTATTAATTGTCTATTATGTATGTTTTTATTTCTTGGCTACATTGAACTCTGACCAACAGATGTTTTTTCAGCATTGACTCTATGCTTTAGCTCCAAACCACTGGATTTAATGGCTCCATACAGACCATGTTTTAAAAACATCATTACGTATTTCAAAAATGCATACACATTATAACTGTTTAACTGTTTTATAACTATTTTTGTCATATACCATGACTGTCAACTAATATTATAAATTTCAATATACATTTGAATAGTAACAAAGACAGATATTTGAATATGAAAATTGATATTTTGGACGTGGCCTGACTGCCCTACTGTCACTGAATGCACCTACTGAAAATGAAATGTAACGGCAGGTCAAACTGAATAATTCAACAGAGAGCTCGGCCGCAGAGGGTGCGACGCTGTCAGCAAGCGTCACGTTATGTCACGTAAACAAGCCAGACAGATATTCAAATAGTTCAAACCTATGTTTTTTTTCAGAACAAATGATCAGTTTTGGCCAATTTCGACAGCCCTATCGTAAGTACAGATTCATAGATTGAAACAACGCCTAGGTTAAGACTAGACGTTTACTGAACTTTATTTTTTCAATCTTACAAACCTGACAAATAGACATATAATATACTATGCATCTATTAAGCATGTGAAGTGAAATTAGAAGTGATTGGTAGATAAAGTTTATTATTATTGTTATGATTAGGCTGGTCTGTTTCACTGCCCATTCTATGCCCATTATCACTACAAGTTTTTTTTATTTTGCGTCAGAGTGCGGCAAACAATCATACCTTTTCAAAGAAATGTGTCATACCAAGCAACGAGGTCGACCACACCTCCTCACTACATTAGTAAGTAAAGGTTTCTGTCCCTTCCTTGATCAGAGGTGATCTAAGAAGTTTCCTAACTCACTCCTAGGCTATGTTTAGGCTTCATTAGGAGCTCTCTTAGAGTATTGTTATAGTATGTTGCAGTCTGTCCATCTCTTCCTGGTTGAACCCTGTTACCCCTGTTACCTAAGGCAGCCTCTCTGGGGGGGAGGCGTGGCTTGCCGACATCACACTCACTACTGTGTCAGTTGGTCGGGGGGAGGGGAGAAAGAGAGGAGGAGGAGGAGGAGGAGGAGGAGGAGGAAGTAGACAGGAAAACCAGCAGCAGTGGGGGGTTTCTTACACACGGTAGGCTGTGGGAGCTTTTCAGCGACTCATTGTTTTGTAATTGTCCCATTGGCCTTCTGTCCTCACTGGAGCGCCGGTAAAAGCTGCCGGACAACTCTAGAGCTGGATGTGGAGAGCCTCGCACAGACACTCTCGCACACACTTCGACTTTGTTTGGACAAGAGTGTGTTGGCAGCATGAAGGAGGGACGGCTAGACTAAGTTTCTCAGAGTGAAAGTGTAGAAGAGGTATGGATCTCTCACCAGAGTAGGAGACAAAGACAACCACATGACATGGGTGAGTAGTTAAAATCTTTTCTGACTGTGTGACTGCTTTTCTGAGTAGTTTTTTCCCCCACACATCTGTTTAATCTCTTAGTGCTGATATCTCCTGTGCTGTATCTCTTGTTATGAGTGCATGTATGCAGACATACTGACCTATATGTGGTGCAGTGCCAAGTCTTTGGCCACTCAGGCAGAGTAGAGCTCCGAGGTTTCATAAGGCATGTTGTGACATAGATGCAGTTGGTGTCCTTGTTCCCAAAAATTATATCCTTGTTTCAATTCACAAATACTTGTACAACAGTTTTTGTGGATAAAACTTGCTTGTTGTGGGTAGATTGTCCTCTCTCAAGTAGAAATTTGATAGAATAGAAAGAAGCACACATTTTGTCTTATCTCTTTTATCCATTCAGAATTAAAATAGCATGCAAAAATACAGTAGCTTCTAGTGTTCAATGAGCCATGTAATCCAGGTTATGCAGTGTTCCCCCAGGTCTGTGTACAACTGTCGTAAATTTAATTAATCAGCTGTATAAATCAGATAAATTCTTGTCTTCTGGACATATTGTACTGAGGATTAATAGTCGGCAGTGCTGTAAATCTCCTACAGCACAACAACCGTGTTAACAGCAGACAACACGAAACACACCACAAATTGTAACGAAATGAATGAAATTAGACATGGACAAATGGACCAATAGTGAAGTCCAGAAGTTAATTTATGCATGAGTACTACCAACTGAGCCAAAGAATAAGTGAGAGCTGCTGCCCAGTGAGCTAACCCCAGTAACACAAAGAATAAATCCAGTAATGGTTGCATAAATGCTAACTCAGCAGCACAAAGGCTAACCCAGTACTATTAGTACAAAGAATAACCCAGTAGCACAAAGGCTAACCCATTAATGTTAGTACAGAGGCTAACCTAGTAATGTTAGCACAAAGGCTGATTCAGTAATATTAGTACAAAGAATAACCCAGCAGTACAAAGGCTAACCCAGTAATATTAGCACAAAGAATATCCCAGCAGCACAAAAAATAACCCAGTAGCACAAAGAATAACCCAGTAATATTCATACAATGAATAAATCAGTAGCACAAAAGCTAACCAAGTAGCACAAAGGCTAACCCAGTAATATTACTACAAAGAACAACCCAGTAGCACAAAATCTAACCAAGTAGCACAAAGGGTAACCCAGTGATATTAGTACAAAGAGTAACCCAGTAGCACAAAAGCTAACAAAGTAATGTAAGTACAAAGGCTAACTCAGTAATGTACACACAAAGAATAACCCAGCAGCACAAATGCTAACACAGTAATATTAACACAAAGAATAAACCAATAGCACAAAGGCTAATGTTAGCACAAAGAATAACCCAGTAGCACAAAGGCTAACCCAGTAACATTAGCACAAAGGCTAACCCATTAATATTAGTACAAAGAATAACCTAGTAGCACAAAAGCTAACCAAGTAGCACAAAGGCTAACCCAGTAATATTACTACAAAGAAAGAAAGAAAGAAAGAAAGATATTCCTTTATTAGTCCCACAGTGGGGAAATTCAGTTTTACACTCAGTTGTTCACACAGTACATATACATGTCAATGGAGAGATGTCAGAGTGAGGGGGCTGCTCCTGACAAGCGCCCAGAGCAGTTGGGGGTTTGGTGCCTTGCTCAGGGGCACCTCGGCAGTGCCCAAGAGGTAAACTGGCACCTCTCCAGCAACCAGTTGGTCTTGGTCCATGGGGGTCTTGAACCGTGACGTCCGCGTCCTAACCCAAGTCCTTACAGACTGAGCTACTGCCGCCCCAAACATGTCGCCCGAACAGGGACTTGAACCCTGGACCCTCAGATTAAAAGTCTGATGCTCTACCGACTGAGCTATCCGGGCTAAAGAACAACCCAGTAGCACAAAATCTAACCAAGTAGCACAAGGGGTAACCCAGTGATATTAGTACAAAGAGTAACCCAGTAGCACAAAAGCTAACAAAGTAATGTAAGTACAAAGGCTAACTCAGTAATATAAGCACAAAGAATAACCCAGTAGCACAAAGGCCGATACAGTAATGTTAGCACAAAGAATAATCCAGTAGCACAAAGGCTATCCCGATAATATTAGTGTAAAGACTAACCCCTCCGTATTGTTAACACAAAGGCTAACCCAGTAATATTAGTACAAAGAATAAACCAATGGCACAAAAGCTAACTGAGTAGCACAAAGGATAACCCAGCAGCACAATGGCTAACCCAGTAATGTAAGTACAAGAGCTAATTCAGTAATGTAAGCACAAAAATAACCCAGTAGCACCAGGGCTTACTCAGTAGCACAAAGAATAAATCCAGTAATGTGAGCACAAAAACTAACCTAGCAGCACAAAGGCCAACCCAGTAATGCTAGCACAAAGACTAACCCAGTAGCACAAAGGCTATCCCAGTAACATTAGCGTAAAGACTAACCTCCCAGTATTGTTGGCACAAAGGCTAACCCAATAATGTTAGCACAAAGAATAACTCAGTAGCACAAAGGCAAACCCAGTAATGGTAGCACAATGGTTATCCCAGTAACATTAGCATAAGGTTAGCACAGTAGCACAAAGGCTAAGTCAGTAACGTTAGCTCGAAGGCTGGGGCAGTGTTATGCTTCCACGACAATGTGGTCCCACCACTGTGGGCCGATGTGCAGCATTATAATCTGTAACTGCTACATGAGCGCTGTGCAGTGCTTTGGCAATTAGTTCAATAACACTAACACACAGCATCCATTCACATGTTGGGTATCGAATGAAGTACTCTGTTTTGATATCACTTTACTGGTGCTGGTACTATTATTGGTAATTCTGTTTTAAAGATACCCAGCCCTAGTTACTTTTTCAGTCTTTCTTTAAACTCAAGCAAATTAATTTGGAACAATGTTGTAGTACTGCTTAGACCGAGACAGACGGTATTTGTTGCTGAGACAAAGAAAGTGCTAGAAAAGGGGCAAAAATAACCGTGTCCATCCAGGTGTCATGTTTCCATCACTGCCAATAGGAGTCGATAAATACCCAGGACTACTGCAGAGTCATTTGTCCCAGGACTGAATGCTGACTGTAACCTTTTCCACTTAAGACAAAAGCCACATGTTGGTGGTTGTAAGTGGGGTTTTGTCCAGTAGGAAAGGGGCTTAAGGCTACATCCACACTAAAACAATCTCCTTCCAGATGAGCATTTTAGGGCTGTTTCAGAATTAATCTCTGTCCATACTACCACGCCTGAAAACGCATGACCATTGACGTACACTGGGCATGCCGATGTAGATAGCAAGTAGCACTGGACACAGGAATTGATGCAAAGTGCTTGAATAATAGCTTGCTTACTGTGTATGCTGGCAGCAATAGCATTATAAGATAAGATAAGATAAGATAAGATATTCCTTTATTGGTCCCACAGTGGGGAAATTCACACATTACAGCAGCAAGTGGATAGTGCAATAAAAGACAAGAAGCATAGATTTAAAAACAGTATTAATACAAATAAAATAAATTATTATATACATAATAGAAAAGTAAAGCCAGAAATATGTCCATCATATCAGTAAATAATTGTCCAGTTACTATGATTTGAGCAGATGATATAATTGTACATATCATCTGCATAAAATGCAGAATATAACTGCACAACAGCTGCTAGCTCCACGTTGAGTTACCCGCTGGTAGCCGCACGGTAATCACACCTGATGATTGTTTTCATGCGGAAAAGGTTAACGTGATGTGTGACGAATCAGGGAAGGACACGTCATGACTGTTAAGACCCAAACAAGAAGCGAATATCGGTGTCTGCATTATTGTTTTTAAAGGTCTCCGTTTCAGTCCGTCCAGTCTAAAATGCAACACCAGAGTACTGAAACTAAAATGGAGTCAGACGCTTTCCAAATGACTCTGACACTGAAAATCTTGGCATAAACGTAGCAAAAGCTTGTGTTTTAAAACATATTAGTGCTGATGTAGCCTGAGTGGGGGTAGATCTTGTGTAATAACAAACAGTTGCGAGTATTTTTAGTGTTTAGTGTAAATTAAACAGCAAAGTCTTGCCACGAGACTAGCACCAAAGTATAAAAGGGATTCTTCGTGGATCATTTAACCTTTGAGACTAAAGTATTTTGGTATGCAGGTCTCTCCGGGACCTTGACACACATGTGTGCAACCACAGTCCTCCTCTGTACCCTTGATTGTGCAAGCTGGCATCTGTCTGGGTCAACAGGGCTCCACATCTGTCAAGTACAAGCGTCGATGTGAGACAGGAAGTACTGGTTTTACATAGCACTTGACACAATTCTCAAGTCCAACCTTGTTTTAATGAGCATCGGTCACATATTTATACTTTCAAATGTAGTTGTGTGTACTTTTATGTATTTCATTTCATTTCAAGCAGATAATGTGAGCTGCTCGACCAACCAATGACAAACATAGCTGATGCTTTTTGAAAATTTTTACTAAACAACAAACACACAAACAGACCGAATGTGTGGGCGGCTGCTTCCGTACATGCTCTGTTCTCCTGAGTGTGTTATAGGGGAGTGTTTTTCTAGAAAGGGGAGGGGGAATGATCAGCCGTAGGAGTACCCCCTCAGCGGGGCCCCTGCTCCAGCATGAAGGGTTATGTAAGTTTTTCAGCTGCCAGCCCTCCTGCATGCCTCTGCTTCACATTCACATTGCTTTTGACTAGAGAGGAGCACACAGAGCGGTCGGCCAGTAGTGAATCTCACTCACTGAGGCAGTAGACTAAAGAGCAGCCAAGTGTAAAACCAGGCTGAGGAGAGGAGAAATACGCCTCCTGTTTACTACTTTTTAAAGTTTTTTTTTTCCCTTGAAAGAGGAGGTTTTGTGAGGGAGGTTGAGAGGAAGAGATAAAAGAGGAGAGAAAGCTGAGAAGACCGGCTCTTCTCTTTACATGATGCTGCTCCTGGACGAATCAGAGTCATTCACAGGTAGGTGACATCATCTTGACCCTTGAGGGTTAGGGGTGGTGAGGGGACGAATCCCCTGAGCTTGAGGAAAGGGCTGGAAAGTTTGCAAGAAATAAGAGAGAAACTGGAACTGCAAAGGGGATGCACAAAGGTTTGCGATGCTCTGGAGAACAGGATATGCTGCACAGAAAACCGCAGAAATAGTTCATCATATGAGATAATGAACCCTCCCAGTGGCATGCAGAGAAGAGATGAATATGAGGACAGAAAAGAGGACATGATGAGCAGAAAAGGGGGACTTTGATATTTATAACCATCTCAGAAGTGTCGAGAATGTGTAGCAGTAGCTGATTGACGTTCGTTAAGTTACTTAACCTTGTTGTGTAACAGTGGATCTATATCTACTTAAGCATGCACGGCCCATCTATCTTGTTTTCTCTCACTTCTATCTCGTCATATGTCTTCTCTTGTCAGTCACACCCATCCATCCGTGCTCCCTCCGTTCCGTTTGTCCCATTTTCTCCCTTTTTTCCCTCCATCAGCCCTCCCTCCATCTTTCAGCCGGTCTCTCCCAACGCGTGCCCGGCTGCGTCTCTCTCACTGTTGCCTGTCATCTCAGGCCCGCTCCTCCCATTGGCTGTTTCTACGGTTACCTAAACCAATGCCGGTGTGTGATTGGCGGACCCGGGTAGGATCGGGCCATGCTGGAAGTGTGAGCATGTGGAGGCAGGAAAACATATGGTTCATCAGACCAGTGGGTTAGGGGGGTAAACGTGTGAGGAGGCAGGCAGGGACAGAGCGCCGCCACCGCCGCCGCAGTCTGCAGTTCATCTGGGTGGGTCGAAGTAAAAATCTATGAGGAGGATTTTTTATGTAACATGCTGCATGTCTTCATGTATGCTGCAGAACTGCAAAACCTTTATCTAAAGAAAGCTATCAGTACCACTCATAAGACTACAATTGTATAACTTTTTCCTCTTAATATTAGTTGTTTTTTTTTAACTTTTGTATCAAATAAACATTTTAAGAGCTCATTAACAGACCTGTATGCAGAAAGACATGAGACGGATATCTTCAAAATCTAGACCACAAAGGATTTTACTTACTTTAAAAGGATACCGTAGTTGTTTTGTGCATCTTTTTGTGTTCATCTGCTGTCTTATTATGAAAAAATATTTTCTTATTGAGCAGTCATGTGCACATTGTGCATGAAGTCCATTCAAACAGCTGAGTTGTGTTTACATCCACTTCAGACAAACGCAGCAATAACTGCAGGCCTCTCTATACATCGTTGCCAATTTTAGGGTACTCAAGTTGCCATAAACTTAGACAAAATCAGTCGTAAATAGACCGTCCATTATCTTACAGATGCAGACCCTCGAAAGGTGGAAACACAATGATATCTTTAGTTACCATCTGTATGTTTAGTACTGTGTTCCTATTGCATTGTCCTAAATGTCCTTCACACAACATTCACAAATTAAAGCAGTAATCACATCACTTACAGTCATTGTTTCATTACAAATCCAATGTGCGTATGAGTGCAGAGACGAAACAATGAAACACATATAACTGAAGGTTATGAAAGCAGTTAAAGCACGTTCGGCCTAGAGACAAAGAAAGATCATCTGATCATGGTTTAGATTTATAATATCCTATAAAATCATATCATTTGGTTTTGCATCATGTTGCTGCGACGTCTGCGTCTCACTGGGTTGGCATTTAGATTGAAAAGGATCTTTTATGAAGAAATAATGAATGTCTCCATGCTTGTAATTCTTGGGAATGCTCTGGGTGTTTGGCATGAAGAGACACTAGATGCCTTCATTATCGCTGCAAATGTGGTATGGCGAACAGTGATAAAGGCTAAAAGAACACACTGTTCTCCCTCAAATTGTGCAGGTTGTGTTAGTGTGTGTGTGTGTGTGTGTGTGTGTGTGTGTGTTTGCTTTTTGTGAGTACAATCTGTCCATCAGTGACAAACTGCTTATTATGAAAAGAAAAAAATAATCGACACAACAGTGTATCAGGACAGAGCTTGCTGTACAGTTTTTTTTCTCTGTGCGCTCTGTTCGGTTGTAATTGGCTTTGGCACAGCGGGCAGGAACAACCTGTCCAGTTCTAGAGCAGCGTCGGGTCGGGCTAAACACCGGGAACACGTGTAGGCTGGCTGCTTTCATAACGCCACAGCTCAGAGGATGAAGGATTCGCCAGTCCGGCCACAAGGCTCTTATTCCCACTTCACTAAACTTCTTGTTTTTTTTTTTTTTTATCTGTTTCCTACTGTCAGATCATAAAGCTGCTTTCTTTGTCCTCCTTCAATGTAAATTTCCTCCATTTAAGTTCTCTTTGTTCGCAGATGTCTTTTTTTCATCTGCTGCACAATGCCTTTCACCCTCCCTCTGTCTTTTCTTTCATTTGTCTCTCACTCCTCCAGCTTTTCAGCCTCATAGATTGCTGATTTATTCCTTTTAAGTGTAAATTTCCTCTCTAACTGTTTTGTTATCTCTTCGCTACACTGGTTTCTGTTCTTTCTGCACATGAAAAAATCCTGTCTTACCTCATTCAACCCCTCTGTCCCACATCGAATGGCTGCAGTGCTGTCTAGTGTTACATTACAGCAGACCTGTGATCAGATAGTGAACATCCTGTGCCGAGCCAGAACATTATTTGTTTGTCTAAAACCGGATACAAATTGTTTTATGTCTTCTATGATAACTTGAATTATTTGAAGTTAAAGCATAAATATGTAACGCGTCACACGCTGTTTTCCTCTATGTCAATAATAAAGAAGTCGCTGACTGGAAATTATACCGAAAATGCATCACAGGTGACAGAACATCAAGTCATTTTTGACATCTCATCTTACTGATTAGCTGAATGATATCAACATCCCCTTCTCGTTCCCAGGGCGTCAAATACCAACGCTTTGTCACGGCCGTCGGCGTGTGATACCGCCGCACTCTGCACCCTTTAGCACCAGTTTGAGACACACTAGGCTTTCCATTGGCTACAATCTAAACCCATCTGTGGCAGCAGTAAACACTCAGAGAAAAAGCGCCAGAGTGTGGTGATGTAGGTAAAAGAGCAAAAAGACACACTACGGCCGGGCAGGAGGGACGAGTGCATGAATCCAACAAACACAAGGCTTTCATCCAGGAGACTGCTGTCATTTTCACTGTCCAAACGTTGTAGGTTTAAGCCCAACCATGATGTTTTGTTCCCTAAACCTAACTAAACAGGTTTGGTTGCCTAAACCTAAAATGGCGTCAAGGGATGTGACGAGTTGCGATGACAACGTGTTGACGTCCACCATTTACCTATGGGTTGATGCAGGAAAGGTTGCTATGGGTAACCATAGGCTACAAAGGCCCACTCAGTGTTTTATGCACATCTAAGAGAGGTGAAAATGACAGATCTCTTCACTATTTCAATCATTTCATTCAGTTAAAGAAATTCGTACTTGCGTTGTAGTTTGTTCATTTTATCTCCTAACCTATAGTGATTGCAGAAGCGTTAATTTTCCCAAATAGACTAAAATAATTTTTAGTTCTACTCACATTTTAGTCATTTTTATCTCTCATAGTTTTAGTCGACGACACCTTGAAATGTTTGAGTCACCGAAGTCATTTGATTTTAGTCAAAATATTTTCTCTTAGTTCGGTGTCAAAGGTCCTTTCTTAGTCTTCAGATTATATTGAATATTTCTGTCATTTTAGTCAAACGTGTTTCACATTAGATTTTATTTTATCATTACCCCAAGAAAAACATTGAATCATTAACAATGCAGCGTTTCTTCGCTGAGTCCTCCAGACTGTGCTATTTAGTGATAGCAGTTGAGTCGCACTGACCTTTATGAGAGCTAATCCGCATGAACATGCAAAAATGTACATTAATAAACAACCTGACTCCACCTGTAAACCAACTTTATGCATTATGGTAGCACAATTGTCAGAAATGAGGTCTGAAACAAGAAGGACGGAGATGGACAGAGAGAGGGGAAGAGAAGGTGGAAGGTGACAAAAACAAAGAGAGGTTTTTATTTTTTAAATAACATTTTAGTCTCGTCTTTTTTCCTTAATGGCATTGCACGGTTGATATCATCACCCTAAGTGTTAAACAACATCGGTGCAGTTTCGCCATTGTCTCATTTTAGTCATTGAAAAAAGCTCATTGAGGAACATATTTTGTTATAGTTTTCGCTGATGAGCTTTACATTACACCTATATAAGTTTAGAAAGAAGTTAAGGCAACGGGAAACCCTGACTCGGATGGATTAAACTGTCTGTATGTAGCATGATGATGTATTGTGACAGTCATTTTTGCAGAGCTGTGAAGGTTTAGGCGGTTTGGTTTGGAGCAGCTAGGATTTCTCAGAAGCTGAAAGTACACACCGTGGCTTGAATGCTGCCAACAAGGATTTATGTAACAGGCTATAGTATGACCAGCACAGTGCTAATGGGTGGATGCCTCCAGACATGTGTGCGAATTTATGTGTACTCCTCTTCCTCCCTCCTCCTCCTCCTCCTCCTCCTCCTCCTCCTCCTCTTCAGCAGCCGTGACACACTGGCCTACAAACAGAGTGTTCTACCTCGCCTCACCCCTCTGCTGCTCTCTCTCTCTATCGCACAGTCTCTCTACCTTGTTTTTCTGTCTCTCTTCTCATTCTTTGTCATGTTTGCCTCATCATTCCTCTGACACACACACACACACACACACACACACACACACACACAGTGGGAGGGTTTCATAACTCACCTGCCTCGCTCTAATAAAGCAGCCTTAATAACTCATTCAGGGCAGCCTGTTATATAAGAGGTGTGTGTGTGTGTGTGTGTGTGTGTGTGTGTGTGTGTGTGTGTGTGTGTGTGTGTGTGTGTGTGTGTGTCATGTCGAGAGCTGCGTTGGCCTTTCGATTTTTTTGTCTCAAGGCGAGTTATGTAACCCAGTTAAATCTCGGTTTGTCTCGGGAACCACAACTGTTTTTCCACAAGTATTTTTTCTTTGGTTTTTGTTTCTTTCTCTTTTTTTTTTTTTTTTTGAACCTGTGGTTTATGACTCTACATCCGATCTTTGAGATATTTCTCCTCAGTTCACCCCTGAAGAGTTGAAATATGAACATGTGGAAGTGTAAATGTCCGTCTGTAGATAAAACCTACATTTCTGAAAGCGGTAATCCACAGGTTTGTCATTTTCACCTCTGCCAAGGCTGTCTGTTTTTTATTATGATCACAATTTAAGTTTGATTTATTTATCCCATGTTGGTTTTAAAGCAAACATTTGAGGATCATTAACTAGAATAAATTCTAGTGAAACTGAAAAGACTAAACATTCATGAAATTGATGAATTAATTGTGTTAAATCAGTCAGCAATGAGTGAAAAAACTGGATCAGATCAGATTAAACACATTTAATTGGGACTTTTAGGTTAGTTTTCAATTAAGTCACAAACCATGTAATCAGTTCATATGTACTCCACCTATTCATGAACCAGGAAGTATAAAGAGTGTCAACCACTGAGTAGGAAGGAGGTCGGGGTGGATGGGTGGCCAGACTTTGGCCCAGAAGACCACCGTTTTATCCTGTTTGAAACCTGAAGTCAGCGTTGATTTATTGGTAACTTGTGCCACTTCCAGAGTAAATTTAATCAGTCTTTCCCTAACCTGACTCAGTAGTTTTGTTGCCTGAAGTTTATTTTGAAAAGACTGTATGTATGCATGTATGCAACGAGCAGAAATTTGACATTCAGAGGAAAATGCACAAAAAGAAGGACTAACTTTTCGTAGGATAACATACAAACTGTTATATTGGGCCACGTTCATTGGGTGAAGCATCTGGTGTGTTTACTTCCTCAGTCTGTCTTGTTCTAGGTTGATTTATTGATCTGTTCGTCTGTTTATGTATTTATCTGGTCATCAGTCGTAAAAGTTAGAGAACATTATGAGCTCTTCTCAACTGGAGGACCGAGGCAGAAAAGTTCCACCACTGACAACACACACACACACACACACACACACACACACACACACACACACACACACACACACAATCACAGCATATCTGTGTGTCTATACAGTAAGTCTAGACGTTCTTTAAATGTCACTGTATTTGTCTGCCAGCTCTTTCGCGTGTGCTCTGGGTGTCTGTGACGCGGTACGTCTTTGTGTGTGTGTGTGTGTGTGTGTGTGTGTGTGTGTGTGTGTGTGTGTGTGTGTGTGTGTGTGTGTGTGTGTGTGTGTGTGCAGGACGTGAGGTTCTTGTGAACACGCCGGTTGTGTAACAGCCAGAGGCAGTGGTTACATAAGCGTCCCCCCTCGTCTGACCAGCCTCGGCGTCGGTGGCCTGTCTGTCTGTTAGAGAACAACCCTCTGTCTGAGTGAGACTCCGACTGTGTGTGTGTGTGTGTGTGTGTGTGTGTGTGTGTGTGTCTAAGCACATGGGACTCTTAATAAAGCAGGTCATACTCGTCTTACGGTGTGCCACAACCTCTTGAGTTGCCTCAAGGTGGAAATTAAAGGGAGAATAAGTGGAGTTTTGATTGTTGCATGTCGACTTTGACACTTAACGTGACCTACTGACCTCATTAACACCTTTGCATTCATTCTTGAGCCGTCTCGTTGACCCCTTCTGACACTGTAACACAATCGATTCAATGAACCGGATGTGGCCAAGCGCTGTAAGATAAAACCGGGCTTCCTGTTTTCTGATGTTTGCATTTTGAATTCACATTTCAGTTTGCTGGGAAACTTCTTGTTTTTGTGTCCAATGAAGTGTGTACCCATGTTTGCTTGTTTTGCTGTCATTCTGCTGGACTTCTCAACAACTAGGAACTTGATTGTAGATAGCATTGGTATGTTTGCAGGAAGATGCAGGAATCGGTTTAGCATAAAATGAAAGGGCATCATGTGCCTGCGTGGTGAATTGATTATCTTAAGCTGGGAATGCCTTGTTGTTCTGGTAGGTTAAAACTAAAATAAATAATATAAAACCGTCTCATTGGAAATGGAATTGATTGGTCATTTGAAATGGAGAGAAACATCTAACACATAAATCCCATTTTTATCCTCAGTTCTTCTACATTTATTTGTTTAAGTTGTTGAAATGTCGCTGCATTTGATAGATGTCCCATCAGTATTTTATACACATTGTCTTCTATTTCTGTGTTTTATCTGTATTATAATTAGCTGGATATCTTAAAATCATATCATTTTTCAATGAAATTTGGTGGAAAATAAGGCCACAGACCAAAAAACATGTTTATCACTCATGAACCATGTTTTGTCATCACATTACTAACATTCTCACTATTTTTTCATTAACTATTTACCTCTGTGATCCCATGGTGGTGTAATTTCATCTCTGTTACATACAGATGAAATATTTCTATACGTTTTCCATTATTAAGAGTCACTCTGCTATTTCCAATTTCTTAAATGCAACCTTGATTTAATAAAATTGCAAAGCTTCATCACTTAGCCTCACCCAAGGACATATTGTGCCAGTTATCATTTTGTCAGTTAGACAGATTTAATTACAGCTTATAATGAAAGCAACATGCAGAATGTCTCCAGAACGTTTTCTCACCCTGTGAGGCGTTATTGTGTGTTTTATAACCAAACGTCATCGGGAGAAGGTTATGTAATAATGAGGACACAACAGCCCAAAGAGCATGCTTAAACATGTACTGTACCTGGACGAGAGGAGAGGGGAAAGAGAGGGATTGTGAGAGATGAGATGGAAAGAAAAATAATGAGAAATGACAGGTAATACAGCGGCGAGAGGGCGGGTGGAAGTTAGGAGAGGAACGAGAGGGAGGTGAGTAGAGAGGAGAGCTGTGAAGGAGAAATGACAGTAGATTAAATTCAGAAAAGGGCAGCCAGGTAACTCATGAGGAGGAGAAGGTGTCAGCAGGGAGAATCAGAGACAGACGAGGAAAGGGAAGAAGTGGAGGAGGAAGGAGGATATGAGTAAGGGGTATTAAACAGGAAAGGACAGATGTGAAGGAGGAGGACCAGATCAGATGAGAGCATCAAAAACTGTAAATCTGCCATATTTGATTTCACTTATGAAGACTGGAGTAGAGTGATACAACTATGATAGAAATCTGTTCATGAATACAATTTGTCCACAACTCAAAGATGTTCAGTTTACTATCTCAGAGGAGTAAAGAAACCAGGAAATATTTACATTTAAGAAGCTTTTCTTTAAAAAAAAAATAACTCAAAGCCAGTAATCGATTATCAAAATAGGTGATAATTAATTTAATAGTTGATAACTAAATGATTAATTGTTGCAGCTTTAATCCCAAAGTAGAGGCTCATTTTTACCAACCTTCACTTAAAAATACCTAAAAAGGATTATATCAGTTTAAACTGATTTTATCCAGAATTTAATGACCACACACCTGAGACGTATTTCCTGCTGCAAGATGTCCACCACCAGACTTTTTTGTAGTAACAATGAAAAGTTCAATGATTAAGTTGCAAATGGTGTTTTTATTTTATTCTATTGTATTATCCAATTTCAACAGGATTTTATTATTTATTTATTCTGATTCTAATGGTCTCAACCAAAACCTTCTAAACAAAAACTGATAAATGCTAACTTTTTTATTTTTCAAAGATAGAAACTTAAAATACAGGCTGAGATGTTGATTACAAACTATATCCTTAGCAAAGTTCCCATTTATTGACACTGTTCCTTTAAAAGATAGAAAGAAAGGAGGGTTAATTGGGTCATTCACCAATGATTTCCTGATCGGGAGCTCTCATTTCAAACCTGGCATGTTGCCGCAGACTGTTGTTTAGCAACAAAAGCTGCCCTCTCACTGGTATTTCAAAAGTCAACCGTTACACAATTCCCATTTAAGTTTTTCCAGTGCATGTTGAATAACAACAAGAGAAAAGACAGATTTGATGTTCCGAGTAGAGCAGGCATGAAAATAGATGTATCCCCCCAGGAACCCACAGCTACCACTGTTACAATGAATTTTTTATCTGTCCATTTCTATTTCCTGGAAACCCACCCCTGCTGTCCCTGTGTTGGATAAGCAGACAGTTTGTGACATGGTGGATTTGCCGCCATATTTGTTGTAGTAAATATCTGCAGTTCCGTCATCTTTAATCTGCTTACGTAGACAGTTAAAGAACAGCCAGACAGGACACAGACAGACTGTCCTCTTCTGTCATTTAATTGATTTCAGCATGTAGGTCAGTGACTCTCAGGGAAAAGGAGGCAGAGGCGGGATAGTTAAGATAATAACAGATGGATGTTTTTCATAGACGCCACTGGAAAACATAAACACACGTGAAAACCGTGTTCTGTTCGTTCAGTGGTTTTGGGCTGTGGCCATAGACTGTATATAAGAAATGTCACCATGACGCCACCCATCTGTTTGTGGACTGCTGTTTTGAAGCCGCGAGTTCGACATTTTGGCCGTTGCCATCTTGTTATTTTGCAACCAGAAGTGACACAAGAGGGTGGCGCTAAGCACAACCCAACTCTAAATAAGACATTTTAGGCGACCAAATTGTTGCCATTAACTTTCATGAACTGAAAACTAGGGTTGGGTGATATAGAGAAAAGCAAATATCACAATATTTTTGACTAAATATCTCAATATCAATGTGGCAATGAAATTGTAGGGTTGACCATTTGTGCTTTCACAAAATAGACATACAGCACATTCATATGATCTCGTTTGAATTGCACCATGAATCACATGTTTGTCAATTAAAAACATAGTTTTGCAAATCAAGAAAGTCGCAGTTCGTTGTGTGTTGTGTGCTGTTGAAGTATAAGACTGTAAAAATATGTAATTAGGAAGACACACATCCTAAAGAAGCTATGATGCCTGAGTTTTTCGTACTGAGATGAACTCACACAAGCAACAGGTCTTGTTTCTTCTTTTGCTTCCCAGCGAGTAAAACACATCAGGTCAGATAACGATACCTTTATTCATAAAACATAGCTGAGTGAGCTCGCTAGCTAGTGCTGGTGACACATGCTGTATGAGACAAGAGGGTAGTTCATAATCATCAATCATGTGGATTTAATGTCTAAGGATAAAAGACAAATAATAGAACAGCAGAAAATTACATCACTTTACTGTAATGCAGCCTTTAAAACCAGGAAAACACAACATTTATGCCATGTTACAATATAAGGATATCCAATATATAACTGAAAACACACTGCGAGGGTTAAAGTTAAAGATGAAAACATGGATAACACCCAGACCGGAAAACGCTGTGGTATCAACCTGTCCATCACAAGGTAGCCACGCCCTAAAACATCTCCTACTTTATGGTCTATTTGACTCTAAATGGGACCATAATTTACTAAATGAACATCATGCTGTATTGAAGAAGACTTGAAACTAGTGATTGACCATAAACTCATGTTAACAATGTTTACTGAGGTAATAAATCAAGTGAGAAATAGGCTCATTTTCTCATAGACTTCTATACAATCAGACTTCTTTTTGCAACCAGAGGATTCGCCCCCTGCTGGCTGTAAGAATGCAAGTTTAAGGCACTTCAGCATTGACTTCACTTCCCAGACCAGGTTGCCCACTGGTTGTGGCCCATCATTTTCAAAGAAACCAGATCGCAGAGGGGAACTCATTCTGTAGAAATTATTAATGGAGCAGCTCTAGAAAATTATATTTGATGACTCTACAGATTATAATGTTAACTGGTATTTGGAGCTCAAGAGCAATCGTTTATCCATCTGTTACAGAGAAGTTTTTTTTCTCCGAAGAGCAAGAGATGACTTACAAGAAAACCTTATTCAGTTCCGTCTCAAGCTGTTTTCATCGCTTTGCATCACTGACAGTTTTTTCAGAGCCAAGAAAACAGCCTGAATATATTCAGTGAGGGTTTAAAGGGTATTCACACCCCAGAGTAGCACACATTTGGTAGATCCCAGAGGAGTTGATGGGAAAACACATTGTGAGGTTTCAACATATCTGCTATATTGCTGCTTTTAGACGCATTCATTCTGTGGATGTGGTTTTCTAAGGGGGGGGGGGTTACAGTCTCTTTTTATTCCTGTAGTGTTTTAATCTGTTTCTCTTCTCTTTAAAACACTGACACACTGGTGGGAATGCCACATGCTCAGAGTGCTGTTGCATGGTGGTGGTGGTGTTGTGTTCGTCAAAGCCCTTCGTGGAGTTATATAAATGCTAACATATACGTAGATGAGGTTACATAACCTTGTGGTCACAGAAGACATTTCCCCACGGCAAACCCCCCTCTGAGACACACACACACACACACACACACACACACACACACACTAACCATGACTTTGTTGCCATTGGCTTCACATTCTTGGGCGCCACATATCTCTCAAGTACATGTTGTTTTGTTTTTTTGTGAGGAGCAGCAAGTCTCAAACCCACAGGGAGTGTCCAACAGAACAAATTAATGGCTTAGAAAATTTGCTGCGGGTGCCTATTTACTCGGAGACACTTGCTGACTACCGATGACTCAGCGTTTCATCAAGAAGACACTTTCTCTGCTCAATGTGCGTCTATGGTGATGGAGGTCGAGGCATTCATACTTTATCATCTCATGTTGCCTACGCACTTGTCACGAATGTTTGCATCTTCTCTTCATCACTAGCAGCCAAATGTTTGAGATTGACTCGGTCGCCTAGCAACAATAGGCTCTCCAACTACAATGTTCACCTTATAGCTTGGTTCACACTACACAACTTTAGCCTTGATTTTCCTCTTCCCAACAGTGTTTGGAGCTTCCAGACAAAAGCCCCAGATCAGAGGCAAAGCAGCGTTGGCTCGGCGCTCGCCAGCGGCGCTCAAGCTCAAGCTCAGGCAGTGAACTGCTCAGAGATGTGAGCCGAGGGCCTCGCAGGCACATTTCAGATATCTAGCATACTAAATATCTGGACCTGCCAGAGACTCTGGCCACGAGCTACGCTTCGGGTCACCTGTTACACTAGGAACTTACTGTGATTACATCCACACTAAAAGGTTTTCATTTTGAAATGTCCAGACAAGCTTTTTAGGGCCATTTCAGAATTAATCTCTGTTCATACTACCACACCTGAAAATGCACATCACATGACCATTCACGTACAACAGGCATGCGCATGCCGGTGTAAACAGAAAGCAGCACTGGACACGCAGATTGGTGTAAAGTGCTCAAACAGCTCCTAGCAGAGACAACATGTTGAAATTAACCACTGGTGGTCAAGGATGATGTCGTTTTCTTTCGGCAAAAGATTCACATGACGGGACGTGACGAATCAGGGAAGGACACGTTGGATTGACAAGACCCAAACAAGCAGCAAACATGGGTGTCTGCGTCATTGTTTTCAAAGGTCTCTGTTTCTGTCCATCCAGACTAACATGCAGCCTCCGGAGATATAAAACTATAACAGCGTCAGCAGCATTTTCAAGCGTCTCCATTTTAGAGGCTCAAAAACACCAGAGTATAGTGTGGACGCTAGGTATAAACAGCAAAACTTATGCATTTTTAAAAGGAAAGCAGATTAGTGTACTGTACTGGATGGAGCCTGTATATGTAGTATTTGCAACACAGAGAAAAGTTGTGGTTGCACCTAGAGGAATAAAAAGTAAAACAGTATTTTGTGAACGCTGTGAACATCGGAAGTCTGTCTTGTGCATGGTATCACCTCATTTACTGTGTTTCTCGTGTGTGTGTTTTCATGACAAAACATAGTTTTGAGACCTCATTGGAGATTCCTCTCGGTGAAAGATCGTGTGTGACCCCCTGTCATCTGTGATAAATACAGCAACCTCAAGACTCACAATTACAAGACAAGTTGTGTAGTGTGAACTAGGAATTAAGGTGACATCTCTATTGGGCTCATGCACATGGTGTTTCATAATGAGGTGGGCTGGCTAAATATGAATCTAGACCAAACCAACATGGAGGTACTGCAGATGAAGTGTGACGTTACTCTGAACAGATTGAGATGAGAGGAGTTGTTTCAGTCCTGCCAACACATTTGGTTCAACTTAAGTTAAAATGTAGAGTTGACAGAAATCAAAGCATTTCTTAGTTAGCATACAAAAAATGTCAACGAGATTCCCCATATCCCCAAGTCGTAGTCAGAACAGAAAGGCTGTGTTTGCACATGGCGTCACTTAACTGGTCCTGTTAGCCAGCAAGCTAATGAAGCAAAACCTTTCTTTAAGAGACAAAGGTGCTATTATCATTACAGAAGCAAACACTCCCCTGCCATGTAAAACACTTCTTTACTGTCCATTCATACAATCAGCATTTACAGTGTTACGTAATGTGCGTGACTGACCTTTTATCTGAGTGGCTGTTTTGACTGGAAAGCCGCCATTTTTGTGTCATGGTATCATTTCCACAGCGCCCAAAACTTGTGTGTGTGTTTGTTTAGCATGATTCAGTTTTCAGTATCTTGGGTCCTCAGTGGCGAGTACAGAATGATCCATTAGTTATATAACATATTTGAGAGTGTGTGTGCTGTATATGCCTCCTCTCCAGTCTCCCTAAATGTCTCTGTGTATGAATCTGTACGTCTATCTGTACTCATGTGACTGTTTGTGTTTGTGCGTTTGTATTGCTCAC